>BSBN01000490.1:726666-1453333 GCA_027924645.1 Cunninghamia lanceolata | reverse complement strand
GTCTCATGGAATGCAATGATTGCAAGATATGCACGAAATGGAGTTTTCATAAGGATTTAAAAACTTTCACAAATGCACAAAAGAAAAATTCAACCAAATGCAATTGGCAAGTCTAAAACTAAATTGCACAACCTTATCTAACATCCTCCTTGCCTATTCCAAAATGGGATTTGGGGAACATGGTGTGGACAACCATCAAAGCATAAAGGGTATAGGATTTTTATCACATATTGTATTTGCAGCTACCCTTGTAGACATGTATGGAAAGCATGGAAGCATAGACAAGGCGCATGAACTGTTTGACATGATGCCTCAAAGAAATGCACAATCTCATAGAATGAAATGATTGCAATATATGCACAAAATGGATTATTTGAAAACGATTTATAAAATTTCAAGCAAATGCAATTTTGGCACGTGTAAAACCAAATTCTTGTAACGATAATTGATCATCATATTAAATATTTAATATAAATTATCATATACATAATGTCATGAACATAATATCTAGTTTATATACAAATCCATATAGGCATGTCCAAACAAAGCCATATAGGCATATACAAAAATATACATTGGTAACATACAAAAGTATGTATACAAAGCCATCTAGGAATACAAAAAATGTCCCAAAAACTAGTTTCCTATGGACTTTTATGAAATAATCGGCAGCCCTTGCTTGACCATGAAGATGGAGAGCCAATTAGTGACTCATCCTCTCTCTACCATTGAGTAGACCTCCTCGCCAGACGTTCATCCAGCTCCACCTGTTAATACAATCAAACAATATGCACATTAATATAGAAAACATGAAATATATAACATCACATATGTAATTGATCACTTACCGCCATCCGATGATCACTCTCCATCATCTTTCTCTCTCTTCATCCATAGTTGGACAGGTTGTCTAGTTGTGACCTCCTATGAGAAGCATCAAGAAGCAAAATTGACTAAACATAAATATCATTTATGTACATCAAATGTCATGATCTATAAAACAAGAAATACAAAATTATGACATTTTCATGTTATTGGCTCATACCTCGGTCAAAGGATTTGAAGACATCATGGTTGAAGTAATGCCTACTTGCGCTGACTCACGAAGATGAGGAGGAGTCTCCATATTCAGCATCTGAAAATAGAGTTCAAGATTATTCGACCAAAATAAATCCATAACATTATTTAAATGCATAATGATTAGAAATGGTTAAATTTACCTCCATATAAGTGGTGGTTTTGCATCCAGGGGACCAAGGAAACTGTGGAGGTGCCGGTGAAGCTCCCTGTTGAAATCATCAAATTGTCACAAAATAATATTACCATTGATATATATACAATAATTACAATCATGTGATAAATTACATACCTACTGATTTGACCTCCTCTCATAACCCGCTAATGGACAGATAACGGAGGCAGGATGAAGACTCTAACCCTGGAATTTCATTGCATAGAAAATTACATATATTATTTTTGGCTTATAATATAGATAGTCATATAAAATTAATTACAAATTTCAAATAACAATATATTAAATCAAGATGAAACTTGTAAAAAAAACCTGAGAGTCAATACCAAATGTATGCTGTAAGACATCATTGGTGAGAACAATCTGATCCAATATGGATGTCTCCATCATTGGATACTGCCCCTGCATCGCAGCATCCTGTTGAGAGTCCTTCCATGCATCCTGTGCCCCATAATCACATAGGTTCCCACATGAATTACAGAAATGTGGGAACAAATGATGCCTACTACTCTCACCCTCATCGACTTGGGTAAGATCATTGACATGTTGTGCTAGAGACTGCATGAGAGTAGTCAATGATTGTACTGTCTCCACCTCAACACTCTCCTTCAAATTTGAAGGGAGTGACACATGTTTTGGCCTCAATAGGGGTCTAGGTACATGGTTTTCATCTCATTGATCCCCCTCTCTATCTTGGGTAGAGCCACCACCTCTACCTTGGAACTCTCGAATGTCAAAATAATTGGGAATCTTCTTGAGGATGAACTCACGATGGAGTTTCCTCAAGAAATATTGTGGCACCTCATCATTTTTGCATGAGCGCTCATCAAAGACAATGTACCATCTATCCTAAAAGTTTTGGGATATTTCTTCATTCCTACACCAATGAATAGGGAACCATTTACAAGTTTCTTCTAATCTTTGGCCAATTTTAGGATTAATAAAGTGTGCACATAAATGAGATTTTGTAATTTTTTTCATTCTTCACTTGTTCATATGACAATTTGTTGGCATAGTATTTCCAACACCTCTCTCTATAGTCTTGAAATTTGGTGATTTGTTTTGCCACCGATTTTGTGTGGGAAACAATCTCCTCTAATGACTTCGTAAGTGCTCTCCTACGATCGGTGATTGCACTTGGATTGTTAAGCATTTGAATGAGTTTGAAGATGTCTTTTATTTTCTTCTATTTGCCCTAGGTAGTTTTCTTGAGTATCCCTTACATTGTGAGGACGTGAAGGTGGGTTTTGAGGGTTTTTGGGGTTGTTTTGACCCTCCTCAGTTGGATTTAGTTTTTCTCTTGCCTCATTAAATGTAAATGCAAATAAAAAACTAATCAAACATTGCAAAAGTAAAAAATTCTTCTCAAACTAACAAAAATCAATCAAACCCTACCTTCTTCGATTGCTAGACCCTCCAAATTTGCTTCATGATGTCTTTGGCGGAAAGGTGGCATCGTCAAAATGTCAATTTCTCTCTTACACTTGCTTGGAGAGACTTTCGTTGAACACGTTCATGCTTTGATCCCTGTTTTCTTCGGAAACTCAATCTTTGGCCATGGGTAATGGCAGGAATGCCTTTTTTTTCACTTTTAAGGCAATAGAAAATGTAAGCGCATTATAATGTGCTCACATTTTGCCTTGTTTTGGACCAAAAAGTCCCATGGTGGTGAATTTTTGGTCCCCCATCTTTTTGCATACACCCGCGGAGAAAAACTAGAACACTACTTTGTAAAATAAAATGCTACTTCAACACACTGTTTCCTTTATTAATCAAATTTTCTTAAAAGCACTTGGAAACCAACCATCAAAAACATATTCCTAACATCTTCAACACCTCTTGAAAGAAACCAAATCATCTTCAACAAAGCAACTCAACCAAGTAGCTCATACACTTACAACAACCTCATCTCTGCTCAATTAGTAGACACAATTGGCACCAATGAAAACATAGGCTTGTTGACATCAATGACAACACCGACTGCACATACTTGCAACAACTTCTGGTTTTTGTTGTACTTCCACACCAAGAAAATAATGCATTAGTCTCAAATATGACATTTCAAATTTCTATTTCATTTCTACTTGAAATTCCTCTAAAAGAGTTTTTCTATTACTTCTATAAATACGATTATCAACATAAAGGAAAATAATGAGAATATCATTACCAACATGTTTGAGATACAAGGTCGGCTCTGAGGGGCTTCCATTGAATCCCTTCTTCAAGAAATAACTATTGATCCTTGCATACCAAGCATAAGGGTCCTGTTTCAACTCATAGAGAACTTTCTTCAACTTGTAAACCAAGTGTTCTTTGCTTGGAATTTCATAGCCCATGGTTTGTTCCACATAGACTTCCTCATCTATATAACCATTAACTAAGGTTGATTTTACATCCATATGATATACATGCCACTTGTTTTGTTCAAAAATTGCCAATATAATCTTGATGGTATCAAGTCCTCCAACTAGAGTGAAGGTTTCTAAATAATGTACTCCAAGTGTTTGTGCAAATTCCTTGGAAACTAATCTTTCCTTATGTCATTTTAGGGAACCATTAGTGTGATATTTGACCTTATAAATCCATTTGACACCAATCACATATTTATCTTTTGGAAGCTACACTAATTCTCATGTATTATTTTTCAATTGCTTCCATCTCTTCATTCATAGCATCAATCCATACTTTTTCTTTTATTGCTTCTTCATACAAAGAGGGTTCAACATGAATTTGACTAAGAAAAGAAAAATTAACATCTAGATTCATATTGGTACTTCTTTGATAAATTGGATTTAAACATCGTACCTTTCTTGTAAAGCTTGGACTTGATGCTAGACTTGAACTTTCACTTGAAGTTTTACTATTAGGAGAACTTGGTGAACTTGAGCTCGGAGAACTCAAACTTGAGCTACTATTGGAGCTTGAACTTCCACTTGAGCTTGTGGGGAGAGGAGGAACACTTTCATCTTTTATGTTCATAATTTTTGGTATATTTTGTTGTACACCTTTTTGCTACTTCCATACCCCCCCTTCATCAAAAACCAAATCCTAACTTACAATCCATTGCATGGTGTCATGATTATAAAATATATATCCTTTAGTTGCATTAGAATATCACACAAAGATACAAAGTTGGGATTTTGCATCCAACTTCTTCCACTTCTGAACTAGAATATGAACATATGCTAGACAACCAAATGCTCAAAATAACCCACAAAAGGCTTATGACCACTCCAAGTTTCCTTTGGAGTGATGTTTTGAATTGATTTTGTGAGGCTTTGATTCAAGATGTATATTGTTGGTGCTACCACTTCTCCCCAATAACAATTTGGAAGGTTTTTTTTACTACAATGCCATTTCCATAATGGTACGCTTCTTTCTTTCTACAATACCATTTTGTTGGGAGGTATAGGCTGTAGTTAGCTATCTCTTGATGCCATAATTGTTTCAAAAATTAGAGAAATCTCTTGAATTGAATTCTCAGACCCGTGTATCTATTTTTAGTATTTTGATATAAATAATTTCTTTTATTCTCAGTCATAACCTTAGATTTCTTAAAGCATTCAAATGCTTTGGATTTATGCTTAAGAAAATAGATCCATGTGTGGTGAGAAAATCATCAATAAAAATAAAAAAGAAAATATTCTTACCTAAGGATGGCTCTTGCATATCACCACAAATGTCAACATGCAAAGCTCAAGAGGAGCTTTTGCCCTCCAAGATTTGTTCATCGGAAAATTATCTTAGTGTTACTTGCCAAGTGTACACCCTGAACAAACTTCTTCTTTTGCCTAAATTGTTTGAAGTCCTCTTACCATATTCTTCTTGTGAAGCAAACTCAATCCTTGAAAACTTAGATGTCCATAACACTTGTGCCATAACCATGAATAATCTATGGTTGCTTTGAGGGCATGCACATTAGCGGAAAATAATGCGAGAGGTAATAACATGTTCTCTATCATAGGAGCCTTTGTTACAAGGTGATAATTTGTTGATTTATCAAATATTTTGCAACAATTATCTTCAAGTTCACATCTTTATAATCTTTTTCTACAAGCTTCCAATACTTAAAAGATTATGTTGTAATTTTTGTACATGCAAAATATCATGAACATAAGTAGTTTCTCCTTGCTTAGTCTTTACATCAAGGGTATTTTGAACACACTAGGATAATGAGAGGGGGTGAATCAATATCTAAACAAACTTTAACTTCTTCGGAGTAGATTTAAACTTAAGCATTACAGGATCAACAAAAACATGAAAGATTTACACAATGCACATCAACACATAACACTGGAGATATACGTGGAAAACCCAAGAAGGAAAAAACCACGGTGATGATTAACTCACAATATATTAAGCTCAAAATAACAACTTTGTTTTAGGGCTACAACCCAAGGAATCTACTACTCTTTGAAAAATTTGATTCAGGTCACTGCCAAGGAAGCTACTACTCCCTGAATTGAGAACACACTTACAAAAGATTACAGTATGACAAGCCTTCTACTATCTGAAAACTGACATTGAAACTCACATCTTTGATGATTACAATTTTGCCTCTTCACTCTTTCTTCTAATGATTAGATCAGTTAGGCACACTCTACACTTGATCACTATCACAAATATGTCTTCAAGATGAATCAGGACATCATCTACAACTTTTGTTCTTTCTCCTTCAGTCACACATCATGATGCATTTATTTGCCTACGAGCCTTATTAATCACTTTACAATCACACCTCACCTAACTCAATTTGATTTACAATTTATACATGATATTACATTGATTACATTGCTTTTTGGCTAGAGACAATATGAAAAATACATTTACAAGTTGGCCAGACAACACACAACATGAAGCGTGTAGAAAATAAGTCCTAAACAAGACTACACGCTACACCAGTAGAAGACCCATGCCTTGTGGGAATCAACACTTTCTTAACCAAGTCCAAGAAATCCTTCACAGCTTTAAACACCAAGGAATTACATCTGCATACTCTACTCATTTGGAAATAGGACAGCCATAAGCAAAACATATGAAAACTTGAAGCATAATAACAACAACAACTTGAAAACCTATTGTGATACTAGAAACAAGAAAGATCTTTATGAAACTCTTCTAGATGAGTCTACATGACTCATATAGCATCTCCAAACACCCCTTTACCTCTGGACATCAAAGATTTGTGATGCACATCTTTAACCTGAACTCTAAGAACAACTAGTCATCTAAAACGCACTGCAACATACTGTCATTTGAAAAACTAAGCTTGCGGACCACCAAGAAAATTGAAACTGTAAGAAAACATGTAATGCACATCCATAATCATATCCACAAAACTGTAAAGGCAACCATTCACTTCTGGTGGAATGCAAAACATTCCAACAGGCCTTCAACACTACCTCACTCTGCCAGGACACATGTCGGTACTCTATCATACATAAATTTCACAACGGAGTGATAAATGATCTAAAACTTTGGAATTATCACCTTCACTACACCCTGAACATAATTCTAGAATTGCATAGCCATAACTACTAATGCAGAGGAATGTGGAGCATTCCATTGCCATATAGTAACTGTCTTCTTTTACAACCAACACTATCTCCAAAGTGTTAACTGCAAAACACTCTTCTGATCATCCAAACATCATGAAACTTGGATCATGCCATCAACAACATTTTTCCAACACCAACAACACATCTGATCATCTTAGCGCTTCCAATTCCCATACTAGTGTATCTTCTTACTCAACTCTGCATTGATCAAAGCATGACATCCAACCACGAACTTCAGTAACCTCATTATATTCAACATGACATCCAACCATGAACTTCAGTAACCTCATTATATTCAACATGACATCCAACCATGAACCATTTCTTCTTTGCTGGATAAGACATGACATCCAACTATGAATACCATCACACATTCAAGATAGTGCTAACATTAATGACAATATTGTGATAGTGTTGACATCAATGACAACCTTAAGAATCATATGTATAACAAGGTACCTTTTCCCATGACATCAACCTCTTTATCATCACCAAATTTTACTTGAATTATCACTAATTCATCTAATTTGCCAAAGATATCCAATTTACCTAGTATATGATTTGAGCAACTATTATACAAGTACCACACATCTTTATAATGTTCTTTTGCCAAGTTACATGTGAAGAATGTGGAGTGTTTTGCATCTTCGAAAGACTCTTCAAAATAGTTGGCTCTTGACTTATTCAAGTCAAATTTCTTCTTTTTATACTTAGACTCATAGTGTCCAAAACTTTCACAATACCTACACTGGATGCTTCTACAATCCACATAACTTTCCTCTTCCTCTATTATTTCATCTTCCTCTTCCTCTAGTAGAAGGATCTCCTTGAGTTTTATTTTTTGAGAAAGAGGGGTTGTATATCTTTCTTCAATTCTTACTATAAACTAGAAATCTTTCACCAAACTCTCCGTAGAACACTACATATGTTCCTCATGAAACTGCAAAGAACCTACCAAGTCTACTACTTTGACTGTGGTTAGATCCTTTCTTTCTTCAATGGCTTTCACCACTAGATCAAATTTTAGAAGAAGAGATCTTAGAATCTTCTCTACAATCTTCTACTCTGTTATAGATTCCCCTTGAGTCCTAAGTTGGTTAACAATACCTTGATTCCTTGTGATAAAATCTTGAATGGACTGAGCCTCTTTCATCCTTAAATTTTCAAAATCAATTCTAAAGGTTTGAAGTCTTACCAATCTAACTTTTTTAGATCCTTAATATGCAACTTGCAAAGCCTCCCATGCATCCTTTGATTTTGTCATGCCATAAATATGGGGAAAAAGAAATATCTAATGCTGATTGAATAGTGGTAGAGCTCAATTCTCCTTCTTATTATCTTTCAACTGATTTCATTGATTTGCTATCAATGCATTTTGATCCATAGGTTCAGTGTATCCTACTCCTAATAATTCCCATAGATCTTGGGATAATAGTAGAGTCTTCATTTTGATGCTCCAATATTCATTGTTGTCTCCTGTAAATAATAGAAGCTAAAATGGTAAGCTACTATCCTTAGCCATCCTGATAATAATTTGGAGATAACTACTAACCTGTACTTGTCAACTACACAATAAATTTTATGCAACTTGCTTTAATACTAATTGAAAAAAATTACTAAAAGAATCCTTACCAACCAAAAAAATATAGAGCTGAATAAATTAAATCTCATTCATGGGTAAGTGCAGGAAGATGAGGGGCCAAAAAGGGGTCTTAAGTGGCCACTTTTTTCCTGAAATCAGGAAATACTGGCTTTGGATGAGAAATTGAGCATAGTTACACTCAAAATTTGGAGATGCAACCAAAACAATGTTCGTAGTTCTCCGAGTCTACTTTCTAAACTACTATTTTATTTTGAAAATGGCATAGATTAAGGGGTTCAAAAGAGGGAGCCATAGAAATTGGTGTTGTTTCTGTCAAAAAAACATAACATAGCATGTTTTGTGGCTCCCTCAAAAGGTCAACTTTTTTTTGGTATTTTTAAAATTGCTTCAGTGAGAAATTATCTAATAGCATGTAGTTTATGCCCAATTTTTCTGATAATTTTTTGATTAATATTTGATTTTTTACTAATTTTCAAAGTGGACACATCCTAAAAAATAGAATTTTGGCCGTGCTACCCCTATAAATTTTGAAAACTAATTGAAAATCATTTTTTTATTTTTTTAATATTTGTAGAATGGAGTCTAGTTTCTAAATATGTAATTTTTTTGAAATTTGAATGAATAGTTATTTTACAATGAAAAAAAGACCAAACAGTGGTTTTTGCCTAAAAACAGACACACAAACAAAAGAAATTAAAGATGAAAGGCTTAACATTGTTAAAATGTGAAAAAAATCACATCGTCAAATAGCTAAGAGAAAGCCTAACATTACCCATGTGTTCAATTTGTTTGACCTTGAAACACATGCAAATATGAGGGTTAGCACGAACGAAATTATGTGAAATTTTGAAGAATATGGAAAAACACGTCTGTGACTGTTCATAAGGCACTCCAAGCCTTTGAGTTGGAAATCCAAAGCAAATCCGAAGCCAAAGGCTTGGGATTCCCAAAGCAAGACATAACGCGAGCGTGTTATAACACACTCGTGTTATGTTTTGCTTCGCATTTTTCCTTTCCCGCAAGTCTATTGTTTGTCATGTTTGACATAACGTGAGCAAGTTATAATGCACTCATGTTATGTTCCCCTTAAATTTTTTTACGTTCAAGGCTATTAATCATGAGGGTTAAGGGATAAGGGATAGAGTTGGAGGGTTTAGGGATAAAGGATTAGCGTTTAAGGTATAGTATCGAGCCCGTTGAGGGTCTAGGAATAGGGATAGCATTTAGGGTTTAGGGATGAGGGATTAGAGTTGAGGGATGACAGATTAGGGTTGACGGTTTAGGGTTTAGGGTTTAGGGATAGGGTTGAGGGTTGAGGGATTAGAGTTAAGGGTTGAGGGATTAGGGTTTGACATTGAGGGTTGAGGGTTGAGGTTCAAGGGTCAAGGGTTTAGGGTCGAGGGATTAGGGTTAAAGTAGAGTGTGGAGGGTGTAAGGATTAGGGATAGGGTTGGAGGGTTTAGGGATAAGGGATTAGGGTTTAAGGTATAGTATCGAGTCTGTTGAGGGTTTAGGAATAGGGATAGCATAAAGGGTTTATGGATGAGGGATTAGAGTTGAGGGATGATGGATTAGGGTTGAGGGTTGAGGGATTAGGGTTTAGGGATAAGGTTTAGGGTTGAGGGTTGAGGGATTAGGGTTTAAGGTATAGTGTTGAGGGTTGAGGGTTTAGGATTAGGGTTTAGGGTTGACGGATTAGCATTTAATGTCGAGGTTAGGGTTAGAGTGTCGAGGGTAGAGGGATTAGGGATAGGGTTTAAGGTTGAAGGTTTAAGGATTGAGGGTTGAGGCTTTAGGGATGAGGGTTTAAGGCTTAAGATATAGTGTCAAGTGTTGAGGGTGTAGGGATAGGGTTTAAGTTTTAAGGGTTAAGGGTTGAGGGATAGGGATTAGGGTTTAAGGTATAGTGTTGAAGGTCGAGGGATCAGAGTTAAGGGTTGAGGGATTAGGGTTTGACGTTGAGGGTTGAGGGTTGAGGTTCGAGGGTCAAGGGTTTAGGGATAGGGTTGAGGGTCGAGGAATTAGGGTTAAAGTAGAGTGTGGAAGGTATAAGGATTAGGGATAGGGTTGGAGGGTTTAGGGATAAGGGATTAGGGTTTAAGGTATAGTATCGATTCTGTTGAGGGTGTAGGAATAGGGATAGCATTTAGGGTTTAGGGATGAGGGATTAGAGTTGAGGGATGCCAGATTAGGGTTGAGGGTTGAGGGATCAGGGTTTAGGGATAAGGTTTAGGGTTGAGGGCTAAGGGATTAGGGTTTAAGGTATAGTGTTGAGGGTTTAGGGATAGGGTTTAGGGTTGAGGGATTAGAGTGAAGGGTTGAGGGATTAGGATTTGACGTTGAGGGTTGAGGGTTTAAGGTTTAGGGTTTAGGGTTGAGAGATGAGGGATCAGAGTTAAGGGTTGAGGGATTAGGGTTTGACGTCGAGGGTTGAGGGTTGAGGTTCGAGGGTCAAGGGTTTAGGGATAGGGTTGAGGTTGAAGGGATTAGGGTTAAAGTAGAGTGTGGAGGGTGTAAGGATTAGGGATAGGGTTGGAGGGTTTAGGGATAAGGGATTAGAGTTTAAGGTATAGTATCGAGTCTGTTGAGGGTTTAGGAATAGGGATAGCATTTAGGGTTTAGGGATGAGGGATTAGAGTTGAGGGATGAGGGATTAGGGTTGAGGGTTGAGGGATTAGGGTTTAGGGATAAGGTTTAGGGTTGAGGGTTGAGGGATTAGGGTTTAAGGTATAGTGTTGAGGGTTGAGGGTTTAGGATTAGGGTTTAGGGTTGATGGATTAGCATTTAATGTCAAGGTTAGGGTTAGAGTGTCAAGGGTAGAGGGATTAGGGATAGGGTTTAGGGTTGAAGGTTTAAGGATTGAGGGTTGAGGCTTTAGGGATGAGGGTTTAAGGCTTAAGATATAGTGTCAAGTGTTGAGGGTGTAGGGATAGGGTTTAAATTTTAAGGGTTAAGGGTTGAGGGATAGGGATTAGGGTTTAAGGTATAGTGTTGAGGATTGATGGTTTAGGGATAGGGTTTAGGTTTGAGGGATTAGGGTTTAGGGTTGATGAATTAGGGTTTAATGTTGAGAGTTGAGGGTTGAGGGTTGAGGTTGAGGGATAGGGTTAATGATCAAGGGATTAGGGTTAAATAAGAGTGTCAAGGGTAGAGGGATTAGGGTTTAAGGTATAGTATCGAGCCTGTTGAGGGTCTAGGAACAGGGATAGTGTTTAGGGTTTAGGGATGAGGGATTAGAGTTGAGGGATGACGGATGATGGATTAGGGTTGAGGGTTGAGGGATTAGGGTTTAGGGATAAGGTTTAGGGTTAGGGTTAAGGGATTAGGGTTTAGGGATAAGGTTTAGGGTTGAGGGTTGAGGGATTAGGGTTTAAGGTATAGTGTTGAGGGTTGAGGGTTTAGGATTAGGGTTTAGGGTTGACGGATTAGCATTTAATGTCGAGGTTAGGGTTAGAGTGTCAAGGGTAGAGGGATTAGGGATAGGGTTTAGGGTTGAAGGTTTAAGGATTGAGGGTTAAGGCTTTAGGGATGAGGGTTTAATGCTTAAGATATAGTGTCAAGTGTTGAGGGTGTAGGGATAGGGTTTAAATTTTAAGGGTTAAGGGTTGAGGGATAGGGATTAGGGTTTAAGGTATAGTGTTGAGGGTTGATGGTTTAGGGATAGGGTTTAGGTTTGAGGGATTAGGGTTTAGGGTTGATGAATTAGGGTTTAATGTTGAGGGTTGAGGGTTGAGGTTTGAGGGTCAAGAGTTTAGGGATAGGGTTGAGGGTCAAGGAATTAGGGTTAAAGTAGAGTGTGGAGGGTATAAGGATTGGGGATAGGGTTGGAGGGTTTAGGGATAAGGGATTAGAGTTCAAGGTATAGTATCGAGTCTGTTGAGGGTTTAGGAATAGGGATAGCATTTAGGGTTTAGGGATGAGGGATTAGAGTTGAGGGATAATGGATTAGGGTTGAGGGTTAAGGGATTAGGGATTAGGGATAAGGTTTAGGCTTGAGGGTTGAGGGATTAGGGTTTAAGGTATAGGATTGAGGGTTGAGGCTTTAGGGATGAGGGTTTAAGGCTTAAGATATAGTGTCAAGTGTTGAGGGTGTAGGGATAGGGTTTAAATTTTAAGGGTTAAGGGTTGAGGGATAGGGATTAGGGTTTAAGGTATAGTGTTGAGGGTTGATGGATCAGAGTTAAGGGTTGAGGGTTGAGGTTCGAGGGTCAAGGGTTTAGGGATAGGGTTGAGGGTCGAGGAATTAGGGTTAAAGTAGAGTGTGGAGGGTATAAGGATTAGGGATAGGGTTGGAGGGTTTAGGGATAAGGGATTTGAGTTTAAGGTATAGTATCGAGTCTTTTGAGGGTGTAGGAACAGGGATAGCATTTAGGGTTTAGGGATGAGGGATTAGAGTTGAGGGATGACGGATCAGGGTTGAGGGATTAGGGTTTAGGGATAAGGTTTAGGGTTGAGGGCTGAGGGATTAGGGCTTAAGGTATAGTGTTGAGGGTTTAGGGATAGGGTTTAGGGTTGAGGGATTAGAGTGAAGGGTTGAGGGATTAGGATTTGACATTGAGGGTTGAGGGTTTAGGGTTTAGGGTTAGGGTTGAGAGATGAGGGATCAGAGTTAAGGGTTGAGGGATTAGGGTTTGATGTCGAGGGTTGAGGGTTGAGGTTTGAGGGTCAAGGGTTTAGGGATAGGGTTGAGGTTGAAGGGATTAGGGTTAAAGTAGAGTGTGGAGGGTGTAACGATTAGGGATAGGGTTGGAGGGTTTAGGGATAAGTGATTAGAGTTTAAGGTATAGTATCGAGTCTGTTGAGGGTGTAGGATTAGGGATAGCATTTAGGGTTTAGGGATGAGGGATTAGAGTTTAGGGATGACGAATTAGGGTTGAGGGATTAGGATTTGATGTTGAGGGTTTAGGGATAGGGTTGAGGGTTGAGGGATTAGAGTGTAGGGTTGAGGGATTAGGATTTGACGTTGAGGGTTGAGGGTCGAGGGATCAGATTTAAGGGTTGAGGGATTAGGGTTTGATGTTGAGGGTTAAGGGCATTTTCTATCAAGAACTTGATTATGAGGGCTTGCCCCTTCATTGTTATGCCTATCATATGGTGGAGCATTTGGCAAGCCCTTACAGGAAAGAGATGTGATCAATGCAAAGGATGTGAGGAATCTATAGCAGGACAAAACGCGAGCGCATTATAACGCACTCGCGTTTTGTCTTTCTATTGAAACGGTAAAAAAGTGGTTACCCCCGTTATCCAGGCCCACATGCTCTATTTTCTTACTAATTCTACGCATGCTCCAACAAAAAAGAAGTGCTTTCATGCTGTTGGGAAGTTCACATGCACATTTAACACATTGTACCACCTTTGCATGATCTTTCCACCACCTTTTCTGCTTTGCCAACTTGAGAAGGAGGAAATAACATATTTTTCACACCAAGTTTGATATATATCTATTCAAGTTTTAATTTTTATAGTGTTGCAATGTTAATTGTGATTTAATTTTAGGAATTTAACATTATAGATTGGTTAATAGTATTGTTGTTAGTAATGATATTTGAGTGTTATTTAATTTAACATTGAAAAGGAAGCAAGTGGTGAAAAACTCAAATTGTTGAGGAGTTTGATGCAAGAAGATAAAAACACTACATAATTGGGTACTCTCTCCATTCAAATCTTTGTTTTTTAGGAATGTCAAGTCTTTACATGCATGTTCTTTACATTTTCCTTATTTCAGATTGAATTACTTTATCATGCTTTATCATACATGTTTAAAATAGACACATTCCCAATCAAGAAAGTAGCCTACAATCTCACATGATGCCATGTATATTTTCTACACTTGGGCTCTTTAATAATTATGTGTAATAAACTAACCTTAACATACCATGATGTCAAACTATACAAGAATAAATCCTTACAACATAAAAAAATACAATCCCACTATCATCTTGTATTCATTTCTTAGGAACTAATATTGGTCTCTTTATCATGCTACAAATAAATTCTCCATCATGCCGAGGAAATGATCAAGAATTAAACCAACACAGGAAGAGATAGAAGCTAAGAATGCAAAGAAAGTAGTGGCTATGAGGGAACTTTGTGAGAAGAGGAAATTGGACACGATAAATGAAGACATACCAATTGAAGAGGAACCACAACCATCACAAAGAGATATGGTATTGGCGGCACAAAGAGAACAAATGCAAAAACTTCGTGGTACGAGAGATTTGAATACCATAGTTGGAGACACGTCCTTTACCGCAATTCAACATGTAGGGACACCATCTACCACATCTCAAGTTGAGAGTACATCATCACTCACATGTGATGAAGGAGATACGCCATCGTTCCCACCTCAACCTCAAGGTATGTCATCTATTCCATCTTCGATCGAAGGTATGCCATCTAACCCATCTCATTTAAATATTGATGAAACTCCTAATGTTGAGATGAATTTACCTAACTTGACACCACCTAGAATTTTGCATAGAAAGCCAAAGTTTTTGATTGATATTGATGAGAATATTTTGCAGCCAATGGAAGGTAAGATTCCAAAATGCACTTGTAGAAGATATGCTAATAAGATTTGGAGATTGTTCTTAGAAACATTCTATCTGAGGCAACACGATCACGTAGAGTGCCTCTACAATAACCTCTCTATGTTTTTTATATCTCTAAGGCATTTGCCCGTGGTGAAAGGTTTTCTGCTGCCCCAAAAATTGTTAGGAGGCAGTGTAAAGTTGCAAAGGGGTGTAACTTTCATCCTGCTCCTGATGTGACCAAATTGACTATTCCAACGTGTTTGAATGGGTACATTTATGCTAGGCATGGTCCTTTTTTTCACCCAAATATGTCGAAACAGTCTGAGCTACATTATACCGACGATATCCCTAAAGAGTCCAAAGTGCAAAAAGGCAGCAATCTTTGACAAGATGTTACTCAAAAACCATGTCACTTACAAACATTCTATCTAAGGCAACGTGATCATGTAGAGTGCCTCTACAATAACCTCTCTCAATTTTTTATATCTCTGAGGCATTTACCCGTGGTGAAAGGTTTTCTGTTGCCCCAAAAATCATCAGAAGGAGGCAGTGTAAAGTTGCAAAGGGGTGTAACTTTTGTCTTGCTCCTGATGCAACCAAACTGACTATTCCAACGTGTCTAGATGGGTACATTTACGCTAGGCATTGTCCTTTTTTTCACCCAAACATGTCGAAACAGTCCGAGCTACATTGTACCCATGATATCCCTAAAGAGTCCAAAGTGTAAAAAGGCAGCAATCTTTGATGAGATGTTACTCAAAAATTGTGTCACTTAGAAACATTCTGTCTAAGGCAACACGATCATGTAGAGTGCCTCTACAATAACCTCTCTCAGCTTTTTATATCTCTGAGGCATTTGCTCGTGGTGAAAGGTTTTCTGCTGCCCCAAAAATCGTCAGGAGGCAGTGTAAAGTTACAAAGGGGTGTAACTTTCATCCTACTCTTGATGCGACCAAACTGACTATTCTAACATGTCTAAATGGGTACATTTACACTAGGCATGGTCCTATTTTTCACCCAAACATGTCGAAACAGTCTGAGCTACATTGTACCGACGATATCCCTAAAGAGTCCAAAGTGCAAAAAGGTAGCAATCTTTGATGAGATGTTACTTGAAAACTGTGTCACTTAGAAACATTCTGTCTAAGGCAACATGATCATGTAGAGTGCCTCTACAATAACCTCTCTCAATTTTTTATATCTCTGAGGCATTTGCTCGTGGTGAAAGGTTTTCTGCTGCCCTAAAAATCGTCAGGAGGCAGTGTAAAGTTACAAAGGGGTGTAACTTTCGTCCTGCTCCTGATGCGACCAAACTGACTATTCCAACACGTCTGAATGGGTACATTTACACTAGGCATGGTCCTATTTTTCACCCAAACATGTCGAAACAGTCTGAGCTACATTGTACCGATGATATCCCTAAAGAGTCCAAAGTGCAAAAAGGCAGCAATCTTTAACGAGATGTTACTTGAAAACTGTGTCACTTACAAACATTTCGTCTAAGGCAACGCGATCACGTAGAGTGCCTCTACAATAACCTCTCTCAGTTTTTTATATCTCTGAGACATTTGCCCGTGGTGAAAGGTTTTCTGCTACCCCAAAAATCATCAGAAGGAGGCAGTGTATTAAGTCAAGATGAAAGCCTATTCACTCTAGGTGCCTATTGTGACCAAATCACACATCACGCCGAAGAATCCCAAACATGCACCTTGAACAAGTGATGCTACAAGTGGTGAACAAAATGGGCGCCTTGAAGAATTGAGCCCTCCAAGACATCTTGCAATTGCCTAAAAGTCCAAAATTTACATAAGTGAGTTAAGGCACCATTTTCCATCTCCAGAGCCTCCTTTGAGCGCCTTAACATGGAGTGAATGTTTTAGTCTATGAAAGATTGTGCCTAAAGAATTTAACAACCCCTTGAGTCACTAGGATGAATTAAGTTAACAAATGAACTTCATGGAGGGAGGTGCACTTGTGCATCTAGACAACTCCAGTTTAGCGCCTGAGAAAAAGCATGTTTAGAGACACCCCTTGAATGAACCCTCTAGAACCAATAACCATAGCTCAAGATCCATAACCATGAGAAGATAAAGCATTAAAAAAAATCATCTAAAGGATGGGAAATACCTCTTAGATGATAGTCTACCGAGTAGACCAAGAGTGGGGAATGAGAATGCTCCTTGAAGATACACCAAGTCACAATGACTCTCTCCAATAAGAATCTTCTCTAGGTCCATAATTAACTCATGCCCATATCCAAGTGAAAGTCTCCTTGGTCTTCCTGCTAAAACCTCTAAAGGGTAACCATCTCAACAAGTGTCTCTAATCCCAAGAGAACTCTAGCCTCACCCAAGTCTCAAAGTATGTATGAGAACCTACAACCAATCAATCCACATTAAGCTCCAAATGCAACACCACATTATCATGAAGCTCCCAAGCACATGACCAATGTACTCAATACCAAGAGAACCAACAAGACCACTGTCAAAACTCCAACTACAAAATTAGGTATCCAAACATGACATCATGATCTAACATCTCCTCCTAGAAGATCACATGCACCAATACAGACATCCTAGTCTCAAGAGAACTTGTATCATGCTAATACTCTAATCTAGAATCAAGAGTCCACCAAGACACACTACTAAACACCTCTAAACCAAGGATCAACATCTACAACCACATGAAGATAACCATCTCCTAAAAATAGTAGCCAAGATGTCAAAGCACTCTCACTACAAATAATAATCATAATCCAAGAGTTTGTCCATTACACCCAACCACTATATAAGATCATCCATCACTAGGTGACGAATACACATCACTATCAAAGCTCCCACTGAAACATGATATGAACTACACATGGCATTGTGATAACCATCTCCTAAATGAAGATCACCATGGTCCACACATACTCAACTATAATACTAATAACTCCAAAGTAGAACCAAGATCTCCAATCTAAGAAGATAAACCATCATTATTGTCAAAAGCTCACACTAAACTATGCAACTAAGATATCCATGACATCATGATAAACATACAACAAGTCCCAATAACCAACTATCCAATCATTCTCATCATCCATCCTCTCATCCCAATGCAACATACCAATGTGCAAATGAGCATAGACAAGGAAAAATAACAAAGTCTACATCAACACTGCATCAATCCTGTGGATATAGGCAATATGCATTCAAGTCATCCCACTACAATCAATGAGGTGTGCATCCCAAAAAAATGCATAACTTGTAGATCCCAACCATTGAAAACATGCAAAATCATCATCACATTAGTAACTTCCAAACTGAGATATCAATCAAGAGTCCACCAAGACACACTACCAAACACCTCTAAACCAAGGATCAACATCTACAATCACATGAAGATAACCATCTCCTAAAAATAGTAGACAAGATGTCAAAGCACTCTCACTACAAATAATAATCATAATCCAAGAGTTTGTCCATTACACCCAACCACTATATAAGATCATCCATCACTAGGTGACGAATACACATCACTATCAAAGCTCCCACTGAACCATGATATGAACTACACATGGCATTGTGATAACCATCTCCTAAATGAAAATCACCATGGTCCACACACACTCAACTATAATACTAATAACTCCAAAGTAGAACCAAGATCTCCAATCTAAGAAGATAAACCATCATTACTGTCAAAAGCTCACACTAAACTATGCAACTAAGATATCCATGACATCATGATAAACATGCTACAAGTCCCAATAACCAACTATCCAATCATTCTCATCATCCATCCTCTCATCCCAATGCAACATACCAATGCACAAATGAGCATAGACAAGGAAAAATAACAAAGTCTACATCAACATTGCATCAATCCCATGGATATAGGCAATATGCATTCAAGTCATCCCACTACAATCAATGAGGTGTGCATCCCAAAAAAATGCATAACTTGTAGATCCCAACCATTGAAAACATGCAAAATCATCATCACATTAGTAACTTCCAAACTGAGATATCAAATAATATAACTTATAGACTTCACCAAATCAATCATAGATTCAACTTTCCAAACAAGTTTACAAATGAGTAACCATAGTCAAGGAACTAATCAAGCATCTAAGAGATAAGAACAATGTACTAAAAGTAAACCACAACACCACCTGTAATCATGAATCAAACATCATAACCCATACCTATCAACTACAAACATGGTCAAGTCTTGCCAATGCTCAAATGTACCTACATATCCATGACACCATAATTATCATCATTGCTATAGCTATGCTCAAATCCCACTGAAACAAGACTCCTAGTCTCGCCATGTATCAACCATGTCCTCAAACCAAAATATTGCTGAGCCTATGGAGATTGATACACCCACTTCAATAGAATAGGCAATTAATGTACCTAATGTGTCTTCATTTAATAAACTAGTAAACATCATTTGCATCCATACTTAAACCAATCTTATTGTTGTGTTTGATGTGTCCTCTTTCAAACAACCATTTAACAAAATTTGAGCCCAAACAATAAACATTTACAACCACAAACATCTCAACTCCAAAATCCAAACATTCTATCATCCTTAATCATTTCCATCATAGACCCTTGGTTTGAAAAAATTATTATGCAAGATAAAAACCCTATGCCTATTACCTTGTGCGAGGCTCATGCAAAACCCAAAATCACAATCAAAATAGGTCCTCAAACCATGCATCCTTTAAATGAGATCTTTTATCCAAATCAATCAAAAAATCCCTTTGACAATGATGATGATGATAGTCTTGTAGATCAAGATGATATCAAGATGACAATAGCATTAACTATGAGATCATTACATGCAAACTTTCCATAAACCTTCATCTCCCACTCATGAACATGCAAGAATATTTCAAACAAGAAATGACTAGCACTAGCTATCATGCCAATCCTAAATACACATCTAATGGTCATCCTTATGGTACCTTTGGTAAGGGAAGAACCACTTTAGACCAAGGTCCTCATATTCAATTCATATCTCCAATCCCAACCGCATGTGAGAACTGTTTATCCTATGTATCCTATTCAAATCCTCCATCTCATAATCCATACATTCCAACTTATCCCATCAATCCAAACCCACTACATCCAAATCATCCTTTTTAGATTTCCTCCAAGGACTTCTAGTGGAGGAAAAATATCAAACTATAAATCACAAATTCAATTAGTGTACCTCCCCAAGCCTATCCAAAAGTCACATAGTACCATGCCTATCCATCAAACACCACAATGCAATCAAAATCCTAACAATATGCCCATGATCCAAGATCAAGTGCAATCATACAAAGATATTATCAATCACAAGCCTATTAAGAATGAACTAGAGTCTTCTAGTACCATACTTTTCCATCAAACACCATCATTTAATCCATGGCCTATCAAGCCTATCAAAGAAAATGCAAACATCCTATGTAATACAATCAAACTTTAAATATTTGAAGTAGCCATCTACAAATATCCATTCAAACGTGGATTTATAATTCAAGTATGGACACCATCAATAAAAAAGATTTGTATTAACCAAATATCCATATAGGCATACATCAATATCTGTTGATATAAGTATAACATATATACAAAATAGCCATATAGGCTTACAAGAATGCCATATAGGCATACAATGTCAACTATGTACAATACAAAATATATGTCCACAAATGCCATATAGGCATACAACAAAGGAGCACAATAAAAAGTCATTCCCCTCTGGCTGGTGAAGAGAATAAATCACGAGCAGCCTTTGATCATCTAGGGGATGGAGACGCGCATGTGGGTGGTCTACTATGAACCCGAGGGCTACTCCTATTTAGGTCTTCCTGCATTTTTACCTGTTACAATAAAATGTATAAACATTAATATATAGATATTACATGTTATAAAAAATGAAATATTTAACAAAATAAACACTTACCGCTAACATATAATCTATCTCCTTGCTTGCCTCAGTAGCAGGAATAGGCCCTGGTGATGTCATGTCCTATAGAAACCATCCAGATAGAAATTAAACTTCAAATCAATAATCTTTTGATTTTTCAAAAATAGACAACTATAACAATGAATGTAAATTGAAATTTACTAATCTGCCTCATACCCCTGTCAATGCCATGGAGCTATGAATCGCAGAGGCCACACCCTACTCCATTGCCCTATGAACATGGGGAGGTGTCTCTGCAACTTGCATCATCTGGAAATAAAACAACATTATTCAATTACAAAAACTATAATAGTGATGCAAATCATGGCTCCTAACATACACACACGTTCATCTAAACATGGAAGTACACACAATAAAGCACACAAATCACATACAAAAATTTAGTAAGTACAATTCATTCATTAAACTATTTATTTTATTACCTCCGTAAAGCTTTGAAGTCCACCACCGCTGGCAATTAACCTATTCAACATCCAAAATTAGAAATTAGAATACCATTCATATAATAATGCTATTCACATGTAATATTTATAATTGTTTACTAGTTACATACCTCGACAGTAGATGATCTAGTGAAAAATGCAGGTGGAGAACCACTGAAAATTGCATCGACGCTATGACCCTGAAATTTCATTAAAATCATCAATTTAAATTAGTTAATCTTGTATTTCAAAAATGAAATTTAATAAATTAAATTCAATAAACTTGCTAATATTTACCTGAGTATCAAGGTTGAAAGTCTCACTCAGGAGGGTATCTGTCATCACCATCTGCTCAGCTATAGATGTAGCCTATGCACCTGCGTCCTGACTGTCCATGGGGTCATAACCACAGGCTGACCCGTAAGCCTGGCAAGTATGCGGTGGGACCCTACTCCTCGCAAGCCTGGCAAGTATGCGGTGGCATGCTCTATGATGCTCTGGGTCAAGGCACTAATCGACTGAAGTGTATCGACCTCAACACTCTCCTTCACAATGGAAGGGATAGAAACATGCTCGTGGGTTGGTCTGCTGATTACTCATCTCACTACCCACTGTGGGTCAAGACGTGCCCCTGGTTTATCTTGTGCTGACCTCCCACCTCTACCCTGAAAGTCCCGCATATCAAAATAGTTTGGCACTTTATTGAGGACAAACTCGCAGTAGAGTTTCCTCAAAAAGTATTGCGGGACCTCATTATTATTGCATGGAGGATGGTCAAAAACCATCCACCACCTCTGCCCAAAATTGTCCCTTATCGCTTGGTTGTTGCACCAATGGATAGGGAACCTCTTGCATGTAATGGGTGGAGGTTGATTTGTTTGTGGGTTTGTGAAAATTGAACACAAGTCTAATTTTGTAATTTGTAATTTTTTGACATCTTGGTATGACAACTTGTCTGCATAGTAATCTCTAAACTCTCTCTTTTTATCCGTCCAACTAGTTATTTGCTTGCTAATTGAATCTACATTTGATAACATAGACTCAAGAGATTCGGCAAGCGTGGACCTATGCAAGGTTGAAGTGGAAGGATCTTTCAACCTTGCAATTATATCTTCAATTTCCTTTTTGTTGTTTTCAATTTGCCCCATTATATTATCTTGTGTTCCAGGGGCATGTCGAGGAATGAATGGAGGAGGTTGTTGTTCTGTAGGTATTTCCTCCTCAGGATTTTGTGGATTTTGAGGAGGAGGAGGAGGAGGTGCAATAACATTTCCTGACAAATAATGAAATATACATAAAAAATCAACAAAAACCTACCTATTTAGAAACAAATTCAAACAAAAAAACAAAGATAACTCACCCCTTTGGCGTGCTCGACGTCGCGGCGGCATTTTGGCGATGAATTGATAAGCTTTTTGTGTTGATTGGTGTTTTGCAAAACCCGAGCGCACTTTTGAGGGTTTGGAAGCCACGGGCAGAGGAGAAAACAGAAAGAAATGAAATTGGACTATTTTTTTATTTATTTATAGTAAGTCATAACGTGAGCGCATTATAACACGCTCACGTTATAACGCGATCGCGTTATGGCTTGGTAATGACGAGCCTAAGGCTTGTCATTACCAAGCCACAATGCGAGCGTGTTATAACGCGCTCGCGTTATGACTTAATTTTTTTTTAAATTAATTTGGCCACTTTTTGGCCCCCCATCTTCTTGCACTTACTGTCGTATACTACTCAAGAAATGAGCGATCAACATAGGCAATAAGAAAACATTTGATTATGAATTGATTGTTCATACATTGAAAAACAACGAACATAATATTGTATATAGAGTAAATACAAAAACTAAAAATAAAAATCTAATAATATGTTGTATACTAGAATCCAACAGTCCTAAATATAAAACTAAAAGGAAGCCATTAAATTTCCATAATCCATAATGTTAGATTGAATGTTTTTGGATTGTTAGTGAATAGATTTGTCACTCGAAACCTCCGTATATTTGCCCAACTTGGGGTGGCAAATGTACTAACAATTGAACAATTTGCAAATGAATTTTGCAATTACATTCTTTGTATTCTTTAAAAAGGAGCAGCTTCCTTTATATGATATCAATTAAAATGGGATATGCTTTTAACGTGAAAGTAGAAAAGGATAGTTTTTATGGAATGTAAAACTATAATAAAACTACAATACTCAAGGTACTATAGGAGAGATATCAAAATTTCCTCCCAGACACACAAAAAGGACAATAACAATGATTAAATCAAAATAAATGAATCACCATATGTACAACACCAAATTCTGACATACGAAAGAAAGGTACTCTATTGATAATACAATTATAAAAGAAGTAGGTTGTTAATATTTTAAACAAAACAATATGGATACCATAATTTCATCACGCCATACATCCAACAAATGAAAGACAAATAGCCATACACAAGAAATAGTAAACACAGTATCAACTTATCCCTTGTATTAATAAAATACAATAGAACAAAATAATTTGCCCCCTTTAAATGACTTCACATATGTTGTATAAAAATATTTCCCCTTACTTCTTCCTTCCTGCAATTACTTTTTTGGGGGGAGAGAGAGAGAGAGAGAGAGAGAGAGAGAGAGAGAGAGAGAGAGAGAGAGAGAGAGAGAGAGAGCCCTAGTAAAATGGAAAAAAACCTCATTTTAAAGGTTTTACACACACACAAGTAGTTGGGTAAGTACTTGTGACTTCTTTTACCCAACTCCCTTTTGAGTTATCTTCCCACTTCTCATACATGAGAAAATTCCAAACCAAAATAATAATCATGTCAAACCTTTTCACCTTAATTAATTTTAAAAAGAATTAATTCACCCCCCTTGATAACTTTATTTACCCACATTTAATCATTCCCTAAATATTTCACCCCCTTTACATTACATAATTAATTAATTCTAAATGAATTAATTTACCCAACTTGATATTTCCAATTATCCATTTTACCCTGTGCAATATTTAATTACGCTTGCACATTAAGGGAATATTATTTAATCCTTAAAGGATTAAATAATTAAATTACTACGATTCAACTTGATAGTTCTTCTTGATGTTGTCTTGCGAGTTGATCTTTAATTTCTTGTGAAAGACAGATGAGGGAGTTATCCACGATTGCCAGAATTGGGGCTAAAAGTGGCTCTAACTTGGGGACTGCATTCCTCGGTGGAATGCAAGAGAATCCCAAAATCTTTGTATAATAGATTAGTGCCTTACCCATGGGGCTATAGAGTCATCTTCATCTTGAGTATTTTCCTCATCTATTGAGCAATTCCTATGATATGTAAAACATAAACCTTATTAGGCCCTAAAAATATGATGGTGTAGACATTTAAAAATGTCCCGAACCTGTGAGCACCATTTTTACACCTAATTCATCCTAATTCCACATTATACTAGTAATTAAATAATTCTTAATTAATTAATTAATTCATTTTCTCCTCTTGTGCTTCTAATTAAATAAATTTTATTTATTTAATTATTTAGCTATTTTCTTCTAAATTTCATCTATAATTAGATAATTAATTTTTAATTAATTATTTAATTATTCACTCTCCCCTTTACCCAATTAATTTAAATAAATAAATATTTATTTAAATTACAGGCCTTACCTTAATTAAATAAGTCCCACTTATTTAATTAAATCCTCACATTATCCCCCTTCTCAAATAAATTAAATAAATTGACCCAATTTATTTAATTTAAAAAGTATTCTACACCTCATCATTTTCTTCAAATTAAAAATTATCCCTTGTCCTTTAGTGAAAGGGAAACCCTAATCAATATACATTGTCCATTCCATCAAAAGTCAACATGCAATCTGAGCCCTTCATTCAACCCTACTCCTCTATAAAATCACCTCTCTAGCCTCATTTTCTCACTTCCCACTAGCATAAATTGAGCTCTATCTCTCTGATTTTGCTACTCTTGAGCTTCTCATAATATCTACAGGTCTACAAATTTAAGGGCAAAGTATAGCAAAGTCTTGGAGGAACAATGGAGGGAGGATACATATTAGCTTAGGGTTTCATTTCTTTTGTTTGCATTTGCTTGTTTCTTAGGCTATTTGTACTCCATTGAGGAGTTAGGGTGTGCATAGGACTATTTTCAAGTGTCTGAATGTTTTACCCTAACAACATTTGGTGAACTTGACATGAATCATCTGTACTTTCCATGACTTTGTGATTTTAGGGTTTGGTAGGACAGTACAACACATCTACAGGTCCATGCAACACATCTACTGCTTCATGTGACACATGCGTAGTACGCCATAACACATTCACTGGAGTCTATGATGCATCAGAAGGGTTCTGTGACGCATCCACCTATGTATTGGACAAAATCTCTTTATTTTTCTTTATCAGGTTAACCCATTTGGTTTTGTAGGGTTTTATCATGTGTTCTGATGCTTTATTCACTTTGCTAACCCTTTGATCAATTGTTTATCTCATTAGGGTTTTTCAAGGCATTAGGGTTTTATGTTTCAAGGGCTTATTTAGGTTGCTTTAAACTTGTTTGATCATTTTGAGTGTGCCCACATATGTCTAAAAGTTTTACCTCTTTCTGGCATTGGGGAAATGACTCAACAATCATAGGGTTTGTTATTCATCACATGGATGTTACTTTTTATCTGCTATTTGGTTAGTCTCTATTGTTTCTGAACTGCAAACATAGTGCTATGCATCTGAAGATTGGTACACTGCAATCATCAAGTTCTGTGACACAATCACTGGTTTGTGTTCCATAGTTGGAGACTTCTGCAATGCATCTTTCTAACAGAGGATTGCATCTGTGCTTCTATGTGATGCAATCACCATCCTTTGTGATGCATGTGAACCTTCCCGAACTGCATCTAACTATTGTAGAGCAGGGAGTGCTTAAATCTCTTCCATTTTAATTTTTTGTTTTACATAGCAGAACAAGGGGGTTTTATTTTGATACTGATATCTGATTTGCATCTTTGTGGTGTCCATTGGGAGAAGAATCTTGTTTGAAACTTCTAACCTATTTGCTGCAGGGTTCCTTTTATTCATGTGTGTGTTTTGTTAAATTAGAAACACTTCAATTTGGTGCATAAAAGAACAACCTGTTTGTTTTCACACTCATTGGCTTAAAAAGAACAACTTGCATACTTTCACTCATTGGCTTAAAAAGAACAACTTGCATACTTTCACTCATTGGGCTTAAAAAAGAATAACAACTTGCATCTTTTCACATTCATTGGGGTTAAAAAGAACAAACAACTTGCATCATTTGTCTTCTTTGTCTTGTGAGATTGCTTGTGTTTTGAAGAGTGAATAAAAAACACTTCTCAACATTTTCATTGTCACACCACACATTTGGTTTTCTAAAGGTTAATGAACTCTTTCTAGTGTGATCAAGTAACATGTGTATGCTCTCTCCTTGCATCTGTTGATAACTGAGGGGGGGTGAATCAGTTATCTTAATCTTTTACCTTTTGAACTTGTGGCCTTTGTTTTAGTTCTTTTCTCTCCTCTACCAGATGATTTTGCTTCTGATTTTGATGTCCTTGAGCTTTTAGCAGTGGCAGGTGTAGATCTCTTTGATGATCTTGTCTGGGTGGAAGATTCTACTGGAGCACTTTCCTTACTTCCCTTTTCTGCCTCTTTCTTCTCTTCCTCAGCCCTTTCCATCTTTTCCCTGTTGGCATCAAGTGCCTCCTTTGAGATGCCTAAGCCTTTGGCAACTTCTTCAACTTCTTTTCTCACTTTCCTCTTTATTTCTAGTTGTCTAAGTTCCACATGAACTTTTACACTTAGCTCTTCAAAGGTTCCAAACCTTTCTGCCTTTGGATCCTTTGGCTGACTTAGCATGTGTTGAACATGTAGCTCCATAATTTGTTCATCAACTTCATACCCCATAGGCATGATCCAGACTGTCCTTGGCTCTATTGCCTCCATTAGGCATTGATCAGTGTCTACCATGAAGCACACTATATCTTTATATTTTTCAACCAATGATTTTGGGATTCTTTCTCTGATTTGCATAGTATTTTGGAAGTTCTTAAAGTACCCCCACAGAGCTGTATTCCTTGCCTTGGCATCCCCAAGTTCATGCAAGTAATCTCTAATTTGAATTGCTATCGGTTTGTTATTTTGCCATGCCCATCCATTGGATCCGGGCAACTCATTCATGAAGTAGAAAAATAAACACAATATCAGTCCACCATATTTGAAGGAGTTCTTCTTGTCCTTTTTGATCTTTTGTATGTTCCCATCAATTGACTTAGAAGAAGTTCACAGAGATCATACTCTGCATTCTTTCTCAACATCTCATAGGCAGTATACACTGCAGTTCTGGACACTGAATTCTCCCTACTAGAATAATATATCTTATACCCTATTATCATAGATGCAAACTTGATATTTGGGTCCATGATATCTTCAATGGTCATTGTCCTCTTATCAAATTTTGATCCAGTGGCCTCAGTTACAGTTTGGTTTTTGACAGATTTGAGGACAGGTATCCCTCTGGAGGAGTATAAGCCGGTTACTACACTAATTGCCTCCTTAGTGATTTTGCAAGGTCTGTTCAGCCATAGGAAGTTATCATGCATCCTACTCAATACATAATACACTCATTCATCTTCTTCAAAGTAGGGGAAATGAATGAACTGATCAAAATGTTTCTCCTAGATGCCCTTATATTGAGGTTTAAGTTCAAAAGCATCATCTATCAATTGTTTATGATAGATGTCTCTTAGTTTGAATTCCCTAAACTCTTCAATATTCACGGGTATGTAAACCCTAATATCTGCTGTATGCAACACACCATGCGAAACACTGGAAAATACTCCTAGGGGATCTACTTCCAAGGATCTATAGGGATGCTTCTTGAATTTAGGGCGAGGCCTATCAGTGATCTTCACAATATTTGGAGTAGACATCTTTTCAAAAGATTTACAGAGAGATATTTGAGAACAAAAAATACCTTTTGCACCTTTAGGTTTCACGGAGTGAGCCGGATCGATTTCTAGAAGAATTGACTTCTACAAATGATCTTTGCTGGGCTTGAGGAAATTTGTTGCAGAGCACCTCTTTTCTTCTTCTTGAATGGAGAATGAAAAAATGTTTAATAAGAGGAACCCTTATATTGTTCTGCAAACCCTAAAACCAAGTTGCAATAAATGCTCGACCTAAGTTATTCCAGTTTGCCTTAATCGGATGACTTGAAGAACCAGATCAATCTTGATCTGAACATCTTGTGGATCTTCCAAATCTTAACCAAAGTTTATTTAGACGTTTCTCTTATGAACCCTTTAATCTGCAACTCTCCTTGTGCCAATTCCAACACCAATTGACTGGCTGGGGGGAAATGGTTTTCTTTATGTCTCCCCTTGAGCCAGAGCTCACTTTTTAATTTTTTGAAGGAATATCAGCACTAGAGTTTGGTGCGGATCCATCCTCTACTTTACCCAAATCTTGTTTATCTCACTTTGAACTTCATCCGCATTCACTTTTTATTTTCCCTTGTCTTGATTCTGATTATGATGTACCAGACCTCTTTTGTCCTGATTCTTGCTTCTACAAAATTTGGCAATATGACCGGATCTATTGCAAATTTGGCAAACAACATTTCTTTGTGTATTTGATTGATATCCTCTTGATCTGCATTGATTAGCCATATGACCCATTCTATTGCATGCAAAGCATCTACCATTGAATGAATTGTTCATTTGCATATTACTGCATTCATGAGATTTGTGACCATACCTTTTGCAGTTGAAACACTGTCTGGAGAAGGATGTATTAGTCTGATTCATTTTCATTTTGCACTGATTAGCTTTATGACCAAAGTTATTGCAGTTGTGGCAGTATCCATTGAAGGATGGATATCTTTGAGCATTAGGCTGCCTTACTGGAAGTATTCTAGGCCTGTTCCTTGGATTTTCTGATCCAAAATTCTTTTGACTGGATCCAAAGCTTTCACCTTTTTCATATCCCAGGCCACACTTGTCATCTACCCTCTTTTGACTTTCAAGGAGAACTTCAAGTTGAGCAGAGCTTATCTTGAATTTCTCTTTGTATTCATTTGTTGTTTGAAGATCCCTTTTGAGAGAGACAATTTGATCCTCAAGTTTTTCTTCATTATCTTTAGCATCTTCAAGATCAGATTCAAGATGTCTGATTATTCTATCCATCTTGTGGCAGTCTTCTGATTTTTCTTTGAGAGATTTCTTAGGTCATCTTCAGATTTTCTTCTCTCTTTAATTTCTTGGGTAAACTTCATAACTCCTGATTCCATTTCATGTCTTATCATGATGATTTCTTTTGATAACTTTTCACATAACTTGGTTTTCTCTTTCAGATCTCCACTTGTATCATTTGCTTCACCTTGACTTGCCAATTGTTGGAGTAGCTCCTTTCTCTTTTTCATAGAGAGACTCAGTTTCTCTTTTAATTGTTTTATGAAATCATCATCTTGTTTGAGTCTTTCCTTTAATTCATTGACTTCAGAATTTGACTGCTCAAGATCATCAAGGGTAGACTTAAGTTGCTCCCTCATACCATACACATCCATTTGAATTCCCAAATCTTCCTCAAGATGTTAGGCTTTGTTGGGAGGAACTTGGCTCTGATACCAATTGTTGATAACTAAGAGGGGGGGTGAATCAGTTATCTTAATCTTTTACCTTTGAACTTCTTTAAGAGTTAATGCAATATCAAATCAAATGAGCAAACATAACCATGAAAAGGAAATACCACTAATACACATGACACAGTGATTTTGACATGGAAAGCCCGGTTAAGGGAAATACCACGGGGTGATTAACCCAAGATATTATTCTCTGTTAGAAGAATAGAAGATATAAAATGGCACATGCCAATTAGGGCTCACTGCCCGAGCACACTGCTCACAAGAGGCTTACAGCCTATAAGAGGCTCATTGTCTACAGAAAAGGAAGGTAACTCAATGTTTGAACTAATGAGAAGCATCCACACATGTTGAGATTCAGTTCCAGTTAAGCTCAATAAACTAATCTGCTACACTTCATTCTTACTCTCTTTTGATGTAGCTATACTATCACATTTCGGACCTCTTTTACTATCTTCACTCTGCTCTGCTACTTTTCTTCGCACCAACACAACACATACACTTCTTCACATCTAAATCAATCATGTATATATATCTACAAAAGTGATTTCATCACCTTTCTAGTCGGCATCCGGAATAGTCAATATTTTCCTCAAACTCTAGTCTGTCGGCTGAATCCTTGCATACCAAGGAATGTGGATCAAGGGTATACTTGTAGAAGTCATCAATCATGTTGGTCAATCATAATTTATGCCTTAAGAACCTTTACCATCATTAGTAACACATCTAGAATAATGTCTTATGTTCTGCCAGTCAATTCTTCCTCTATTCACACTGTCAATTAGGAACCTGACACTCAAGTATTCATATCTCTTCATCCTTTCAACACCGGAGGCTAAATCCTTGGATTCTATTTATCAAGTACTCCTCTTGACTTCCCCAAATCGTACTTCACTAAGATACTTCTTTTGAGAGATCCGGACCTGTCTGTCGGACCTTACTGACTGCTCTGTTCTTGCTTACCAGACCTCAACACTTCTTCAATCTAACTTCCGGTAAAGACTCATCATGTCCTACAGATGTGTGGGATAACCTTTGTTGCCATCAATGACAACATTCATGAGTCCATATAGTGTCTCTTGCCAACATCATCTTGGTATGAACTTGGAGATCAAAGGCATTTACTTGTGTCACTTTTGTGTAACCCTTTAGATAGGGCCTACTTTTGAGACACATCCGTGCGAAGAACTCATTGGCGACCCAAAGCGGTTTTTCCCTCGAGCCGCTATATAAAAAGATAAGGTGAAAGCCAAGTCTAAACTGCCATTAGCCTTCACCGTACAACGCCAATCCAAAAGTGCAAGCTACCCACATTTACGTGAGGTATTTTTAGTACCACTAGTAAGATTGGTTAAAGCCTTAAGTGGCTTTCTAGACACTCGCGAGGTGGTAAGTCCCCGAGTTGTGACTAGAAAACAAATTAGTTAGAAGCCCACCCTTAACGATTGAATTTTATTAGTGTCACTCTTGGTGCAAGGGATGTGTACCATGCCCTGAAGTTACTCACCATATGAACTCCCTTGAGATGAGATAGAAATCCTCAGCTTAGTATAAGCTACATGTAGCTTTCTAGGGAAAGGGTGATTGGGTTATCCTTCCAGGCCTGGAGGCCCCTATCCGTCCTCTCTCGAAAGACAAGAGTGTACACACCCCCTTTTAGGGTGTCTCTACATTGCATCGAAGGAGCTTCCAAGCAAGTGGGCCCGAGTGTCGTGCCATTGGCCAATGACCTTAGGAATAGGAAGTGTTTTATGTGTGTGAAGTGTCTTCAAATTGTGTAGACCCATGGAAATTGGGGTGCATAACCCTTGAACATACACAAGTGCTTACAAAGTCAAGAGTCACAACCAAACTGAATATTGATTATTTTCTATGTGTGATGTGTTTTCTGATTTTTCCAAAACAAACTGCCAAACAAATATAGAAAATTGATTTTAGGATGCAAATAAATAGTGCACCGCATCTGTAGGGTCCTGAAATGTATCTGCTGAGAAATAAACCACAATCGTGACCCTCTGGAATGCATCCGCTGAGAAATAAGCCACAATCATGACCCTCTAAAACATATCTGATAAACGATAAAATGCATCTGTAAATCACTAAGCCACAATTGATTCATTCTGTGATGCATCTACAGACTTCTATACCACAATTGAACCTTTGTGCAATGCATCTACCTATAGTGAGAAACTTAGAGAATCTTTCAAGCATATGTCTCCTCTATCGAGCTTGGATTGCAACTGTGTCAAAACATCTGAGACCTGCTAGTTTTGTTCATCCACTACATGCTCAACTTCATTCCTTTAGGTTTAGATTGCATGCCATATTGTCCAAATCATTTAGCTTACCTTAGAAAATTAAAAATCAGCCTTTGACATCTAAGGAGTTCCTTAAATTCAATCTTCTTCAAGGTTGAAACATAGGAGAAATTGTCAAAAATTGACTGCATCATAAGTAAGAAATTGGATCATAAGACCTTGATATCTTTTTTGAAATCAATCACAATTTGGGCCTAATACTCACAAGTCTAGTTTAGGTCTATATTTTCCAAATCAAAAGTGAGTCTCACCTCATGAGCCTAGTTTGAGCTCACTTTAATCAATCATTTTTTTACATCAACACTTCAAGGTCTTGATAAATCCAACTAGTGCTTTGATAAAGTCATAAGTAGACATTAGTACTCTCTTGGAGTAAACTTCGCAAAGACTAATACCCATTAGCCTCTAGCATAGTCTTGGTCTCATTACCTTAGTTGCATCTCAAAGCATTGGCATAACATATCCTCATTTAGTCATTCCCATTTGCATAGGTCTTGATAAATCCAACTAGTGCTTTGATAAAGTCATAACTAGACATTAGTACCCTCTTGGAGAAAACTTCTCGAAGACTAATACCCATTACCCTCTAGCATAGTCTTGGTCTCATTACCTTAGTTGCATCTCTATATTTCCCAAAAATACCAAAAATATAGCATAAACACTTTGCATTTCCATCCATATGACAAACTCATTTTCCACAAACTAAGTCTTATATGGTAGAGACACGGTTGCAAATGAAGAGAAAGGGGGAATGCTTAGATTATCTCAATAACACAATGAGATTTGGAACCTCATCTAACGGACAACACGAACCTCAATCCAACATGCCAAACCCCTTTGAAAACCTCATTTTGCAAGAAGATAATTAAGGGATTACCCAACAAGAAATTAAGGCTCCCAAGATCCTAGAATGTTATGCATCCTAGATGAAATGATAGCTACCAATCCTCAAACCTACCTCATGCATCTCTTACAAACTAGTACCAAACTTCCCATAGGAGTAGACATCAATGTGATTGTGGGATCATTGCCAAACAATATCGCACAAGGCTAAGGACAAGCAACACCATCCACTAACTACACAAATCTGACACAAGAACATGCCACCATTTCTATGGGAGAAATGTCATAAGATTCCACAATCTCCCATGTGTTCCTCCATTTGACACTAACAATGCAAATGCCATGTCACAACCACTGAATTTTACAAATCCCTTCACTTCAATGACAAACATGGGTCAAAACAAAAGAACACAAAAAATACACATAGTGACTTCGCGGGCACAAACACAAGGGATCAATGCCACACCAAATGTAACCATGAACCTTGGGCCTCAAACAAATAACAACTTAGGCAATCAAAACATGGACCCCCTTTGCCAAAGCAATAACACCATACCAAATGTGAACATGAATTTTGGGGCTACACAAAGTAATGTTTTAAGTCATCAATATGTAGACCCACATCATCAAAATAGTAATACCATACCCAACACTTACATGAACATTGGTGCTACTCAAAACCACACCTCGAGTCATCAAAATATTGCCCAAACCCATCAACATGTGTCTCACCTAAACGTCAATCAAAACACTAGTGCATCACATCAAAATACCATTAGAATCCCTTGCAACAACAAGTGGACCAAAACATCCTCTTCCAAACAAATCCAACTAACATCCAAAACCAAAACACTACTATTGCTTCATCCCACTTCTAATACAATAATTCAAATACCATGTACATACCCAACCTAAATGCATCTTTATCACACACTCCCCTCAATACACATACCAACCCACTTGTTGCAGATTTGGGATCTCAAAACATGTCAAACATGGGTAATCTGTATCAAAACACAATCACAAATGCCATAGACACATCATTGACCCCCTTTGAAGTCTTGGCACACAAGATGCATTCACTAGAGCAACTCTTCTCAAACATGCAAGTATCTACCTCAAAATAGGCATATACCATAGAAGATTTATGTTCCTATCCCTTCGATAAAAGCATTTACATGCCACCCTTTCCTCCAAACTATAATGTACCTAACTTCAACAAGTATAGGGGAAAAGAGAGTCCTGTAGAGCATGTGCGAGAGTTTGACACAGCATGCCTTGAGATTGCATTTGAGCACACATATTTGATGAGATTGTTCCCGAGGAGCCATACAGGTCAAGCACTTGAGTGGTTTGCGTACCTTCCCACAGGGATAAGAACATGGACTGAACTCACCGACAAATTCATATCTCACTTCTCGTACAACATCAAAATAGATGTGAATGTCACCACCTTATGCCATACAAAACAAGAAGATGGGGAAACATTCATCTCCTTCTTCCAAAGGTGAAGAAACTTAGCTAGCAAATGTCTGTGTCATATTCCTGAGAATTAATTAGTACTAATTTTTGTGGAGAACCTTAACAAGGAACTCATGCACTAGTTACAAATCCATTGTTGCACCTCTTTGGAGAAGTTGAAAAGGGGACAACCATTGAGAAAGCCCTCATAGCTAAGGGTACAATCAAAATATTCAACAAGAACGAAAACACTCAAAATTTGCCCTATGACAAGAACAAGTTTTGGTCTCAAAACATGAACGTCACCAATTTTGGAGTAGTAGACACAAATGCAATCAGTGGGGTTGGCCCCATTCTCACGCTCAAAGCACCATCGGTACCAAACAATCAGCCATCCGTTCAACAACAACCACAACTGCAACAACAAACAACTAATGCAATTCAAAACAATCAAAGAAGACTGCCTCCAAAGAATAATCCCCCTTGGCGAAACTATACACCCTTGACGGAGCCTATCGAATCAGTTTTTAAAAAGTTGTTGCAATCCAACCTCATCCAACTACTGGAGGTTAAACAATACGATCTGTATTTTAAACCTTCCTCATGGAATGACAACAAATTTTGTGAATATCACCAAATAAAAGGTCACAAAACATCCAATTGTTACAAGCTTAAGAACATCATACAAGACTTTATTGACCAAGGAGATATAGTTGTAGATAATCCACAAGATTCCTTTAATACCGATCACACCATCTTCATAGATCCTTTACAGAATCATGGATTAGGAAAATCGTCCACTTCATGAACCAAGCCACATGACCATGTCAATTATAACAATGTCACTTATAAATATACCATCAACAATATCCACACATTTGATGTTAACATCTCCATGATCACCATCAAGTCCTATCCTGAGTGTGTCGTCACCACTTGTAAGGCCAAGTTAACACTGCAAAGAGCTCCATATGATCCATCCAATCCATCTAATCCACAACTAAAGACCCAATATAATCTCTTGGACCATTTGAAAAAGAGTCTGACACAAATATCCATTTTTGAATTGCTTTGCCTATCCCCAGAGCATAAGGCCATCCTGGACAGGATCTGTTGGAAACTTATGTACCCACGGACCTAAATGTTAATCAATTTTAGGCCATGATAGGACATTTGGCTACCTCTAACCATGCCACTTTCACTGAACATGATGTACCCTCAAATTGACTTAATCACATCGACCCATTACACCTTGAGGTCTTCATTAACAAGCATAAGATTAGATGAGTCTTGGTAGATGGTGGAGCCAAATTAAACATATGCCCTTTGAAGCTTGTCATGATATTGGGATACTTGGAAGCTTGTGTGGACCCCACCAAAAGAATTGTCATCAAGGCATATGACGATGTCGAGCGTTCCTCAAAGGGAGTGATCTCACTTCCTGTAAGAGTTAGACCCGCCACTCTAAATACCATATTTCATGTCTTGGATCTTGAACTTCCCTACAACCTTATCCTCGGCCAACCGTGGATTCATGCCATGAAGGCTATACCATCCACTTATCACTAATGCATGTTAAATTCCCCTACAATGGCATGGAAATTACTGTACCAGGTGATCTCGATGCCTTTCAATATTGCAACCATCTAAGAGAAGTTTCGCAACATCAAGTACCCGTAAATAGGGGAATTTTACCTTCCACCTCATCACATTATGTCGACCCATCCACATTATCAAAATCCACCACCACATGTATTCTGCCACTTAACCCTAAAATTTAGATCCACAATAAAGGATGTGGGGAATATAAGATATAAGGTTCATATTGCATTGGAAAGCTGCCAACATCACCAAGATCTCATGGAAAACTTGGCCCAATCAAACCAAAGGAGACTATTTTTGACTATTTCTACCGCCCCCACCACCTTCACAAAATGGGGAGAACTTAGCAAAGAGGATGTGGATGATGATGTCTCTAAGTGGCTCTACAAGGAGGAAGAAGAGGTCAAGCATGTACAACTACCTGTGGAATGATATGGAAAAGGCTAGAGTTTGTAAAACAACAAGGATACAACATGGGCACAGTGGACTTGGGCCTAACAAAAATGGAAGAACATAATTGGTTCAATCAAGCATGTGACCTCACAACAAGGGGTTAGGGTATACATCATGAAGAGAAAGTACTCCTAGTACTACGTTACTTTTGGGTAGGGATGCAAGTACTTCCAAAGATGTCAAGACATCAAGGGACCCTCCCAAACCCGAGCCTGAATCTTCCCAACCTAACCTACCTGACGGTGATGCATGGATCAACATCTTCTGGGATCCTGACAATACTTGCATTTGCACCTTGACTCCCATATCCATAAGCTACATGAACACTAATGATGGCTTGCCATTAGTCCATCCCAAACTCATAGACTGGGATCAACAGAAACCACCTAGCTTGGATTTGTTTGAGAATGATGAAGCTATTGCTGAGTTCATGTGACTCCATAAAGGCATACCTCAAGGGGATCATAAAGTTGGATACATCATAGATCTCAATGACACTTCTTACTTTAGAGAATCCAATCCACCCTCTAGTCACAAAAATAAAAAAGAAAATGAAAAAAAGGTCTCTAGGTGAAAACCAAAAGGCACCTCTTGACAATGAAAAAGTAAAAATAAAGGACATACCCGATGGTGAAAAAATCTCTAAGGAACCCAAGGATGGAGGTTTGGAAGTGCTTCCTATCACACAAGAGAGATCCCCACTGCTAGTGGAAAAATTTGTTGAGACTAACATTGGTACAGAAGATAATCCTAGGATTGTCCATTTTGCTGCATCATTGACAGAACAAGAGAAACTAGAATTTACAACTTTCTTCTCAGCAAGGCAAGTAAATTTTGCCTAGTCATATTCTAACATGGTAGGACTCAATCCGTAATTTGTCTTACATCACCTACCATTACTGCCAAATGCCAAATCGGTGAAGCAGAAATTAAGAAAAATGCATCCACAGATCGCACTCTTGGTAAAGGTAGAATTGAAAAAGCTACTCGATGTGGGTTTCATCCAACCAATAGACTATCCAGAGTGGGTATCTAACCTCATACCAGTCACAAAATCTAATGGCCAAATCAAAATCTATGAAGATTTCTAGGATCTAAACAAGGCATGTCTGAAAGATGATTTTCCGTTGCCAAACATAGACATTATAGTCGACCTTATTGCTGGATTTGAAATGCTCTCACTAATGGACAGTTTCTCAGGTTGTAATCAAATAAGGATAGCTCCTGAAGATCAACACAAAACTACTTTTACATGTCCATGGGGCACATACTACTGGAATGTTATGCCCTTTGGCCTCAAAAATGTCGGCACAATGTACCAACGAGCAATGATGATGATCTTTCATGATTACATGCATACATTTATGGAAGACTATGTGGACAAATTATTGGCCAAATCAGTTACATGAAACACTCATTTGGATGTATTGGATAAATTATTCACACGGTTGGAAGAATACAAGGTTAGGTTAAACCCTAAGAAATGTGTTTTTGGGGTCACATTAGGCAAATTGTTGGGCTATATTGTTTCTCACCGAGGCATAGAGGTTGACCCAGCCAAAGTCAAAGCTATAATGGACATGCCTCCACCAACGACTCTTAAAGAACTTCATATCTTACAGGGGAAACTTCAAGCAATTCACAAGTTCATCGCACAGCTAGCTGACAAGTGTCATCCATTCCAACATAGATTGCTTCATAAAGGAGTACATTTCTTATGGACAGAATGGTGTCAAGAGGCCTTTCAACAAATCAAAGATTATTTTCTCTCTCCTCCAGTCCTCATGCCTCCAATTCCAGGAAAACCCCTTCTATTACACATATCAACATCTTTCGCACTGGGGTGCTTTTGGCACAAAATGATGAAGGCAAAGAGAGAGCTATCTATTACATCAATAGGACATTAGTGGGATACAAGCTAAATTATAGTCCTATACAGAACGCATGTCTTGTAGTGGTTTTCGCCACTCAAAAATTGTGTCATTACATGTTAAACCACAAAACAAAGATCATTGCAAAGATTGACCCTCTCAAATATTCGCTCAGCAAGGTAGCATTGACAGGGCAGTTGGCTAAATGGGTAATGATATTGAGTGAATATGACATAGAATATGTCAACTAAAAAGCCATAAAGGGACAAGTAATTGCAGACCAATTGGCAGAGGCACCAACTACAATAGATCATCCTTTGGTCACTGATTTTTTAGATGAAGTAATCTTTGCAGTGGAAACTCCAAAGATGTGGACATTGTTCTTCAATGGTTCTTGCACAAGTCATGGTTCAGGGGCCAGAATTATTTTCATCACTCCTCAAGGAGATGTCATCGCTAAATCATTTAGGATTGTATTTTCTTGCACAAACAACATCGCAGAATATGAGGCATTACTCACAGGGTTACGCATGGTCGTCAATTGGAAAATCAAGATTTTACAAGTCTTCGGTGATTCGCAGCTCGTAATCAAGCAGGTTAATGATGAATATGACACAAAAGATGAGAAGTTAATGCCTTACAAAAGAATGGTCGACAACTTCAAACTCTATTTCGACATAGTGGTCTTCAATCAAATCCCTATAGTACAGAACAAGGCCATCGATGCAATGGCTACAATAGGATCTCTCTTGGATATCTCAAAAAATGCTCCTCAATTTGAGTTCTTGGTGGAACAACTGATGGTCCCTGCCTTCGATGTCCTTGAATCAGAGGTAGTGTGTGAAATCATTGGTCCCACGTCATCCTGGTATCATGACATCTATACATATCTACATGACCAAATCTTCCCACCTGACCTATCCTACAATCAACATAAATCCTTTATACACCAATATGCTAAATATGTCATCATCGGTGACACCCTTTACCGTCATGGATTTGACAACACTCTCCTACGATGTCTTGACGTTGAGGAAGCACAAATGGCCTTATGCGAGGTACATAAAGGTATATGCAAAGCTTACTCTAGTGGTCCCACTCTAGCCAAAAATCATAAGAGTTGGATACTATTGGCCCGCCATGGAGAAAGATGCCTACCACTTTGCCAAAAAATGCAGATAGTGTCAAATACATGGAGATTTGGTGCATGCACCCGCCCAAGACCTTCAACCAATTACATCTCCATGGCAATTCTCTCAATGGAGACTCGACCTTGTGGGAAAAATCCATCCCACCTCCATGAACAACCACAAGTTCATCATCACCGCTTTACAAAGTGGATTGAGACAATTCCTGTGACATACATTATCAGTAAACAGATTGCTAAATTCATCCTCAACTACATCATATGCTGGTATGGTGTGTCAATCTATTATCACAAATAATGGTCGTCCTTTTAAAAATCAAAATGTCCGTGAACTATGTGAAAAATTCCACATTCAACACCACTTCGCCACTCCATATTATCCAGGCCAAGGCAACGATCAAGTCGAGGCGTCAAATAAAACCATTATAAAAATCCTCAAGAAGATTGTTAATGATGCTGGCCGTGACTGGCACATACAACTCAATCCCACCTTGTGGGCCTACCGCACCAATATCTGCACACCCACAAGGGCCACTCCATACTCACTCATCTATGGTTCTAAAGCCATCCTACCCATCAAGGTTGAGTTACCTTCTCTGAGAGTATCACTGAAGCAATTTGTGGATGATGAAGACTACAGGGTATCCAGACTACATGAGCTCAAGCTACTAGATAAAAGAAGGCAGAATGCCCTGGTACACTTGCAAGCATATCAGAATTGTCTCCGACATAGTTACAACAAGAGGGTTAGAGTTTGACAGTTCAATATTGGAGACTTGGACCTGAAAGAGAACCCCAAGAATTAAATGAAATGAGAGAAGCTAGGAAATTTTGAGCCAAACTAGTTGGGTACCTATATTATCACTATTGCATATGGATCGGGAGCATATCAACTTGCTACGTCCCCGAAGGTGAATCACTACTAGAGCCAATCAATAGCATGCACCTTCGCAAATATTATACCTAAGTTATTAAAAAAATGCAAAAAAGTACCAAAAAAATTAAAAAATTAAAAAAAAAAAGCAAAAAAATAGTAAAGAGAAATAATTTGTCCAAAAGTGAAAACCACTTTGATGGCGCTTTGGATAAGTACCATGGTGAAAACCTGGCAAACAGGTGCCATGTGTAGTCAATCTTGGCTCCATTGTCTACCATCACTTTATCGTGTCTTTCACTTTCCACAATAAATCCTACATAATCCACACCATAATTCATTTCATAATCCATAATAAATCACATTGTCCTTTTCATGGCCTAGAAATAAGTTGACATTCAATATCTTCCCGACTTTCCTAAAACACTTCGTCATCATCCCATCCCATCCTGTCTTGGTCATAACTTTTTCCTATACCTGACTAGGGGCAATTCCTGATCCTAAAAATCAGTATTGGAGGACACCTTTTGTATAAACGTAAAAATCCAAAAACATCAAATATTCTCAAAAATCTAAAAAACATCAAATATTCTCAAAAATCTAAAAACATCAAATATTCTCAAAAATCCAAAAACATCAAATAGTTCCAAAAATCCAAAAACATAAAAAATCACAAAAAAATCAAATAACCAACCAAAATCCCAAGCAGTAAACCATGTCAAAACCACATAGTTGAACTATGTCACCTCTAAGCTTTCATGTAGGCAAGGCCATCTCTGATGAGCCCCCGAGGCCTCCCACCCCCTAGGTCTTAGGTCACACAAAGTCCACTTGGTCGAATTACGTTGTCTCTGTGCTTTCACATAGGCAAGACCATTTGCAATGAGCCCCTGAGACATTAGGTCAGTCCCTTAGGGCATGTTGAGTCAATTATCATAACAAGTCATCCCTTGGTGAGATGGACACTTTGATTGGACCAAAACAATCAGTCTTTCACAAGAAAGATGCACTTGAAAACAATCCCAAAATCCACAAGATAACTTATCAAATCAACCAAGCAATCATCATTAATCATTTGCATAGTGATGATCGTACATCACTATTAGCAATCCTTATCAACTACCACATGTCTTACAATAGAATGGGGCATAGTCGAAACCAGGTTTTACGCCTTAGACGACGTGTTTCATCTTTCACACATCATCAATCATCACATATCAGTCATTACACACCTTGGGACATCTTGGAAAGTCTTGCACAGGATGCCATAATACTATCACCTGCCTTATACAGGTGGTTGCATCGTCGAAACCAAACTTAACGTCTTATATGACATGCTTCCTATCTTGAAACCAAGCTCTATATTCATCTAATCACAATCAAACGAAACAAACACATACACACTCAACAAAGGATCTACATGGCTATTGACTCTTATCTCGTCTGTCTTATTTTACTAGATTGTTTCAATGGTCTCATTCTTATGCTTCTCAAGGCAGTCCTTAAGTGATGAAGATAAGCAAGGATAGAGGGAGACCTTTTTCTTTGATTTCTGTCTGTGGTTTGTCTTGGCAAAATGACTGGGGCAACTAGGTTCCTTGAGTGTGATCAGGATTCCATTAGGTGCGAATTAATGACATCCTATGCATGGGAAAGAATAAATACTTCCTTACATCAGGACTCACTTACCTCAAGAATATCTCATCACATGTTCCGACAAGGTCCCACGGTTACTTAGTTTGAGTCAGGCATTCCTTGTCTGTCATGTGCCTGTTTCGCAAAGGACCACACTTTATGCCTTGGCCTTTGATATGCCACAGTTTCTGTCGTTCTTTGACATAATAAGTTCTATGATGACAAGCAAAAACTACAAGCAAGAAGCTCAAAAATCTATCAAAGCAAAATCTCGATTGATTCTTCTAGCCAATCTTCATCCTTCACGCATCTCTCTCATCTCCATTTCTTCTGATCATCTGTCATCATACTGTGACACACCAAAAAATACATTAGATCTCATAAGCCTGCACACATGCACATGTTAGTACATCATATAAATCCCATTATAAGCATAATACCATAACCATCACAAATATCATCATCATGTTACATCATCAATATTGCATCATAACATATAAAGTCATCATCCACATACAATCTGTGTCTATCACATAACATCTAACACATACATATTTGCATCCATGTAGAACACATAATCATCACATTGAAGTAAAAAGTGCTATCTCATAAACATGTAGTATCATCTCAACACGTGCATCCATGAACCACATAATACATCACATCATAAACATCATCACATAAAATACATGATAAATAGGAATGCATCATCTCATCATAAATCATAGATCATAAAGCATAAACATGGAACCATAGCATAAAAAAGTGTATCACATACATCCATCACATCATATGCATATAAAAATAAGATATCATCATCAGAGTAATCTGTCTCATATATATCATCAAAAAAGTGTCACAGTAGAAATATGATTCCATGTCAAAAATGGAGCTCGCAAGCTCAATAAAAAATGAACATCATATCTGTCAAAATGGTGTAGCGAGTGCTATATTATGACCTCCAGATGGTGTTGGTCCTATAGGAGGACCCCTATGCTCTGACCCAGCCCTGGAACTAGTTGACCTCTCGTACGGTGAAGCCCTCCTCTATGAGTGAGAAACCCTAACACTGTTGTGTGACTGCCGAGAGTGGGACTGCTCGCACTCCTGCTTTGAAAGCTAGGTGCCCTCTGATCTACTGACACCACACCCTCATAAAGGGTCTTATAGTATCCTGTCTCCAAACTGACCTGATATAGAGCCTGTACTAAATCTATAGTGGGCCCACTGATTGTAGACATAAAGTCAATACTCCGTTGCTCGGCCCTCTGAGCTTTGATGATGGCCATGTCCCTCTCTCCTGTCCTCTATGCTAGCTGACCCTCTAGCTCTTGAATACGTAGCCATATCCACTACATCTCCATGATCCCCCTCCTCCTCATCATCCATCCCCACAATCGGCACATCCTGGAGTGCCTCCTCTCTGATATGCTCCTCCTCCACGTCTACCTCCTCCTCAGCCTCCCCCATCTCCACTCCACCGACGTCCTCTCCACTGACGTCCTCCATGGTTACATTCTCCTCCCTCTCATCCCTCTCCTCCATCTGAATCTCCCCCACTGCTACTGCCACCTGTCCAACAACCTTATCTCCGTCCTCACAAACTAGAGAGAGTCGAGGACCTCTACTGTGCCCATCTCAGCCTCTCCCTCTATCTCCCCTCCCCCCGTCTCCTCAACCCCTATCTCCTTTGCCCCCGCCAGCCTCACCATTGTCACCACTGTCATCACCCCCTCTGCCACCTCCTCCTCAACCTCCAGCTCTCCCCCATCCTTGCCCTTTGAACCTGCCTCTCAGCCCCCTCCCCAATCTCTCCACTAGAGCCGGCTCATCAGGATGCAAGTAAGGCACATGTCTGTGCGTAGCCCACCAAGTGTCATACTTAGGTGTCATCTCTGCATCAACAACATCAGTTTCTCCCCACTGTACAACCTATAAACCTGTAATCTCATCAATAGTTGTTCGAACCGCAATCATGGGGCCCTAATATGAAATCTCCCGAGTGGCTTGAGCAAACTTTGCAATACCAACTGGCTCACCCTGTCACTCACCAAACTATCTCAGAATGTGATCTATAATATGTTGGCTCTGCACAATCCTCCCAATCAAATAGCATGTGTGCCTACAAAATGGTAAATGCTCCCCATCATCTGTCCACTTGGGGCAAGATCTGTAGGGTCTCCAAACAAATACATCCAGATGGTCTATGTCGTGCCTCCAAAACCCAACATCTCCCATCCGCATCTGAACAACTACCCTGGTATAGCAGAAAACATAAGGAAGCTCCTCTAGAATCTCGCTCTCCACAGGAGATCTAAACATTGGGATATGTTCCCAGGCCCAAATCATAAGGAGAGTGATGCCACAACTAATAGACTCACCGTGGTATGCAACTCCATGTAGCTAAAAGTAAAGCATCGCAAGAAGGCATGGTCCCCAAGCATATACGGTGGCATCAACCATCATGCCCTCGAGCATCTTGCCCTATCCAATTGAAAAGCCATGCCCGCACCAATCTAGAATCACAATGCCACCAATGCAAACACACAATACTACAATCAACCGGTCATATTGATCCACCAGGGTATCCCAATAGATCTCATAGTCCTCAACTCCCAAGTTGGCATCATCATCAGTCTCAAATAACTGCCAGAGTGCAGGCCATCCTCGATTTGAACTATAAATAATCCGCTCCCCATGAATCGGCAACCGTAAAGTCCACCAGACATCCTCCAAGGTAATGGTGGCCTCTCCTATAGGAAGGTGGAACAAACTAGTCTCTGAATGCCACCGCTTGGCCAGTGCAGTCAGCAAACCTCGGTTAGCCCTAATCATGGGCATAAAGGCAACACTGCATAACCCTAGTGGATGTAAGGTATCTCACTCCTCCCAGCTCAAATGATCCCGCAATAGATAGCCAACAGGATGGCTCTCACATGTATAGATCGGTAGTAATCTCACTTGTATCCGTAAATGCAGCACACTCGGTCAATCTGAACCCTAGGAAAAATCATTCATGGAAAAACAAGGGCAAACCAAGGCAAAAATTTTAAAAGCAAACTGCTCAACAAGTAGATGCGTCACACCAAAAATGCATGCATCACATAGTCTCATGCATGCATCACAATTTCGTGCATGCATCATACAGACCAGCACATACGGCACAATTTTTTGATTGCGTCGCATTGTCATGCGCAGGTGTCGCATCCCACGGATGCATGCTGCCTAATGAACATGCATCGCACTAGCCTTTGCATGCATTGCAAAAAAGTGAATGCGTCACACAAAAATGCATGCATCACTCGTGAATGCAGATGCAGTGTAGAAAACTGCACTACATTCGTGCTCTATTTTTAGCCCCTAAAATCTACAAAAAAATGACAAAATTGAAAAGCAAGGATTGGATACATACCGCCGCGCTTGTCTCAGGAAGCTAACCATATGTCCTGACCCTTGATCCACAATGCAGGTGAGCTGAAACATTAGCAAGGGCTCTCAAGAAAGCTCACAATAAGCTGCTCTCAACTCTCTGAAATTTCTAAAAGCAAAGTACACAAATGAGCTCTTTGGGCCCCTTTGAGAGCTATTTATAGAACTTTTTAACCGAAGTGAGCCCCCTTTTGCAAATTTGACCAACCCGAAGCCTGCTTTTGCATGTTGAACACCTTTTGAGACCAAATTTTCACTCCTAGATCACTTTCTAACTTCCCGTACCACTTTTCAAAAAAATTCTCAATTTTTTTGAAATTTTTTTTAGAAAATTTGAAAAATTTCCCGAGGGGGCATAAGGCTATCCCGCCTCATCCGAGGCACACCAGGGCATGTCCAGAGCATATTTCTTGAATTTTTCTTTGACACAATGTTGGAATCAACATTGTATCAAAGAGGGGCAAAATGTAGACACTTAAAAATGTCTTGAACCTGCAAGCGCCATTTTTACACCTAATTCATCCTAATTCCACATTCTACTATTAATTAAATAATTTAATTAATTTATTTTCTCCTCTTGTGCTTCTAATTAAATAAATTTTATTTATTTAATTATTTAGCTATTTTCTTATGAATTTCCTCTATAATTAAATAATTAAATTTTAATTAAAAATTTAATTATTCATTCTCCCCTTTACCCAATTAATTTAAATAAATAAATATTCATTTAAATTATAAGCCTTACCTTAATTAAATGAGTCCCACTTATTTAATTAAATCCTCTCACATTATCCCCTTTCTTAAATAAATTAAATAAATTGACCCAATTTATTTAATTTAAAAAGTATTCTACACTTCATCATTTTTTTCAAATTAAAAATTATCCCTTGTCCTTTAGTGAAAGGGAAACCCTAATCAATCTACACCCTCCATTCCATCAAAAGTCAACATACAATCTGAACCCTTCATTCAACCCTACTCCTCTCTAAAATCACCTCTCTAGCCTCATTTTCTCACTTCCCACTAGCATAACTTGAGCTCTATCTCTCTAATTTTGTTACTCATTCACTCTTGAGCTTTTCATAATATTTGCAGGTCTGCAAATTTGAGGGCAAAGTATAGCAAAGTCTTGGAGGAACAATGGAGGGAGGATACATATTAGCTTAGGGTTTCATTTCTTTTGTTTGCATTTTCTCGTTTCTTAGGCTATTTGTACTCCATTGAAGAGTTAGGGCGTGCATAGGACTATTTTCAGGTATTTGAATGTTTTATCCTAACGACATATGGCAATTCCCTTTGATTTTCTTTACAATTTACTGTACCTTCACCCAATTTCTATGATTTTCTTTACTACCATATTCAATCCATAATTCAACATAAGTTAATTTTCAAACTTCTTGTTTATCTTGAAAGACCTTCTCTAACTGCTCTTATGGGCTTTCAATTTCTTCTTGGTATTCTTCAACAATGCCGTGAACTGAAAACACATAGCTTGGCACTGAAGCATGATTTCCATTAGGAGTGGACTGCAAGAAATCTAGCTCAGCTGTCACATGTCCTTTATTCATATTCATCCACATATCTGTGAGAACAGGCCCAATAAACACCAAAAGATAGGGCAAAACATAACAGCAATAAACATAAAATACGCAGGGCAAAACAGAGTTGAATAACTCAGAAATATATATTCATCTAACTTGTATTACATCCAAATGCCATGTATCTAGCAGCAATCCAGATGATGTATCTAACAGCTATCCGGATGCTATATCCAGCAACCATCCAAAGGCTCTCTCTATTCAACAACTCTCTCCAATCACATATATATAGTTATAGAGCCTTTGAAGCCTGGAAGCTTCTAACTTTCTAGAAAACTCTTAAACCTAGAATGTTCTTTTCTAGAACATATCTTACAATATTCTTTTCTAGAACAGTTCCAGGAATGTTCTAATTGTGGAAGGCTCTAGAATCATTCTACAATTTTCTAGACAATCTTAATCCTTAACAATATCATCATCTACTACATTTCCAAAATCGGAAAGAAGAGGACTCCCATCTGCAACTCTTGAAAAACTATGTGGCTTTTCAGTAGAAACATCTAATAAGGACTCAAATATAGGATTCTAAAACTTCTCTTTTCTTAAAGTAACATGGAAACCCAATGAATCTTCTCACAGTCATTCCTCGTTGATCTCCATTCCTGATCCAAACTCTCCAAGCTTCATTGTTAGGGAAAGCTATGCTCACAGCTATTTAATTTATATGTGTTTCTATCTTGATCAGAGTTGATAACCAGGGTGCTAAGGTTTTATATCTTTTGCTAAGCTGCTCCATGACACGACGATCACACTCCAATTGTGCCTTTCTCTCCCCCTCAAGTTCGATATCCAATTTTCCCTTTCTAGTTCAAATTTTAGCATGTCATTGCGTAACTTCAAAATTTCCTATTTTAAGACTTCAGAATGTGATCCCTGCAGGCGCAATTCTTCAATCTCCCTCTAGCAAGGAAACATTTGTTATTATCTCATTGACTTTTGCACAATTTGTGATTCATTTAGCTCTGCTTGCAAATTGAAAGGTTCCACATGTTTCATCCATATGAATCTCTTCAGGCGCAATGGTGCAGATTATAGCAGTCTTGGCATTCACACCTAGAGCTAGCTGTAGGATGCGAGTTCTCTTACTGTCACGATAGGGAACATGTGTCTTCTTTGTTTTCGACCACTTTCATTAAGCTTATTGATTACGATACCAACACTCACCAAACTTTTCTTAATGTGAGTCCCTTCTTTGAGACAGACTCCACCTGCTCCAATCTTAGCAACTCGCTCAAAACCAGTGAAATCTACCAAATTCAAAACATAAATTCTCACAGCATTCTTGTTATATGTTATATGAACTCCCATTTCTCTCAGCATCCTTGACTCTACTTTCTATGACCATCCTAAAAATTGAATTAGACCTACTACTTCTAGCATTCATGTGTTCAAGATGTAGTTCAACTTGTTCATTTAATCTTCTAATTTTATCTTTAATGCGTCTTGTGCCCTTCATCCCACCAGGATTCTCTACACGATGTTTAACTGAAGTTGAGAATGTTGCTTCTCCCTTGCCACCTTGACATCACATATCTCTAGTAGATATCGTGGGTAAAGGAGGGTTGGTTGTATTCAAAACATTAGGATAAGATTCTCCTTCCTTATCTATAGACACCAACAAATGACTTGACGGATCCTTGTAAGTTTGATTGTCTTGATTGACATCAATCCTAAGTTCAGGATTCTGTTTAGTGGAAACTCCAATTTGTCTATAAAGATTTTCACCTCGATTCCCTGAAGGTCGTGCGCAAGATAGCTTGTTGATTACATCAAAAAGCTAAGTTCCAGAGAGGCCTATTCTATGTTTCTTGTCCTTGCTGACTACTTGTTCTAGTATATTGGAAAGCTCCTCGTCATGCTAATTCAATTCATGGATGAGACTCTGCTTAGTATTCATGTATTCGTACTTTGAGCTCCTAAATGCTTGAAATAACTCGTATGCTGATACTCGTTTCCCTGTTGGGTTCTCTTAATGTATTCTTCAGCACATTGAATATATCCACATTGTATGAACAGGTAAATTCTTAACCTTACTGATGTATCTTTCTATAAAGGTTGATCGATAAAACATTTACAAAATCAATTGGTGAAGACCATTCGCCAAGAAGGAGATCAACAAAGGCGTCGTTTGAAACCAAACCACATCGCTGATGCTCAGCTTCATAAGAATAGCAATAGTTTCATCTGGTTTATCCTTAACGCACTTTCCATTTCCTTTCACTATAACTGCAGCTCGAACTGATTCAAGAATAGAGATGTATTCTAGAGCCTCATCATAAGCTGGCTAAAAGATTATTGGTGATTTCTGAAGATTCAGAACTACCAAAATGGTCGGTTGAATACAGTATCGGCTAATCAGCCAATTTAATAACTTTTGAACCTTGAAATAATTACCGATACTGTGTCTGCAAACTGGCGAAAGTTCTAACTTTCAAACTTCATCAGGCAAAATGATGGTTTCACAACTTAGTATTTCATCGATAGCATTTTAACCCTCCATCTTCTAAGTTTTGAAATAGCAACTTTTGCCAATAATTGTTATGACATCGACGAATCGACCTTTTTCTTAACTTCGTAACTTGCACATTTTGCCAATATTGCATTGGTAAATCAGCTAGTATCTTAACTTTTGAACTCGCTGTTATGTATCAGTAAATCAGCTTCGAAATGAACTTTCAGACTGCATTGGCCAAAATGAGGTTAGGCTAATAGAAAATTTGCCGATGAAGGAACGAATGGTATCGGCAAGTTTTAGAAGCCATAAATTCACCGATAAAAGGAGCTGTTGGGTGTCGGTGAGTTTTAGAAACTGTAATTTCGCTGAAACTGCCCTTTCATGAAAAACATCTAAAATAGGGAATGATGCAATATCCTCTTGCATGCTACAAATTACTTCTTCCTTAGGACAACGAACTGAAATATCACCTTGGATTTTATTTGAATGACCTTCAATAATCTCCTGCCCTTTCAATACTTCAAATTCCTTTGGCCCCTTTGGTATGGTCTTAAGCATACATACCAGATCACAATTTGATTCTGAATCTATCTTTTTATCTAGCACATCTTGCATACACACTGTGTTATCCATTTCGTCTTTACTATCATGTTCATGATACATATAAAATGATTTTCATTTTTCACTTCTTTTTTATCCTGCCATGTGAAATTTTCTGTTCTATTCTCATATATATCACTAATTGTTTCATTAGATGATATTTCTTTCAAAAATGATTCTACCTCTATACTATTTTCCTTATCTTGCAAACGAGAAATTTTTGTATGATATTCTTTATCTAGTGAAACTACTTCAGGAACAAAATTCTCTTCAGTATTGCAAGCAATAAAATGTGTTTCTTTCCCATCCCTTTGTTCAATTTCTCAAAGTGTTTGAAGTAAAGAGGGATGTATTTTGTAATGAAGTAAAGTAAACTATTTTTTATTTATTCGATTATGAAATGTAGATACATTGATGTATATAAACTATGGAGATGAGGAAGTTGATAGTTACAACGGTTATACAGTTATATGAAGTTGACAGTTGAAACTGCATAACCAGCTTGGTAACCTCCCACTTAAACAATGTAATACTTACGGTTAAACAAGGCATGCTAACATTCCCCCCCTTATTACATTGTTCCTGCAATAGTACCAAGGTACCCCCCCTTAATGCTAAAAACTCAACAAAGCTGATTACATAGTATGAATACATATTTTATAGAAGATCTTCTCCCAAAGCACAAATCCTGAACCAAGCGAGGCTCCATCATGCTGTCGCGTCACTTCGAGCTGTGTTCTTGAGCTCTTTAGTCCCAAGCTCTCAAATCACAGAGTCTTGAATTATTTGACAATGGCCCCTAAGAGATACGACAGATCTCTGTCATGTTGTCTAGTGACCGCAAAAGGGTATAATTCAAGATCATATACTCTTTGAAGCTCACTGGACAACAATCCATATTGAGCTCAACACCAAACCCCAAACCCGTCTCCAAAACAAAATCTTCACAAAACATACATTCTTCAAATCTGTCAGCTCCGTCAGCATCAATAAAGAAAAACAAAACAACCAAAACCAAAAATGCTTCTCATGCAAAGCATCATCTCAAAGCGAGAAGCTAACTTGAGATGATGAAAAATCCTCCATCCTCCGATGTCGCCAGCCTCCAATATGATCCTGTTACACTTTAACCAACTGATATCTTGGATGATTATTTGGAGACCTCATCAGGAATAGAAAAAATGGCCCTGAAAGCATAAGCTATCTTTGACATATGTGTATTCATGATGATAATGTCAAATTGATCCAATGATATATCCATACACTAATCAAACTTATACCTCCATAAACACAAATATATCCTTAAAACTCCTTATACCTCTTATGTAATTACTATGATGCAAAACAAATTTCAAACCATAGACGTCTTACAAAGCAACCACTTACAAAATCCTTTATTTCTCCAATTATTAAACCCTAAACTCAAATCTGCATAATCCTTGACCGTCTGCCTCTGTCACTATCCACTACAACACCCTCAGTATGAAATTAAATCTCAGAAATGGTTCAAAAACATGAACTCAATGCAGTATTGCATTCCTTTATGACCAAGTTTATATCAAACAATCCTGTCATAATTAGCAAAACCATACAAAAGCATAGCGATTGCAAATGTATTTATATTTCTTCAATGAAATAAACTATTCATTCCAATACTCCATGTATTTGAAACCATTCCAACCTTCTTTTACACAGAGATTAAAAACTAGATGAAAACGGTTCAGCCAATGGAAAGAACATTATTAAATGAAGTGGAAGAATAAAAGAACATCAAAAACTTTCCTTTGGAGAGTTCACAATGTCCAGAACATGGGTTGCTCTCTGCTACTCCCAATACAAGTCTATATGCAATTACCAATAAAAAATGAGGACTGATTTCATCCCAGACTGATCCTTTTCTCTGAATAACTACTCTATTCTTTTGCTGTTCTACGTGAGTTACTTCTGTAATTTCTTTTATCTGTCTTCCAAGACTGCCACCACCATTTCTAATTCTCTTCCTGTGGAGTTTTTTAAACTGATCTTCATTCCTCCACGAACCTCCCAGAAGATTGCTCTAGAGACTTTTCTTCAAACACAAGCATACTTCATTCAAAAATGGCAGCGATCTTTAGATCCACAGAAGTTGATGGTGTAGAGTGATGGCGTAGAGAATGGAAGACATCCTTTGTTCTATACATGCTTCAACCATTAGAATCCTCACACAGACCATTACTTAACAATGCCATTTCATCACACAAGAAGCTCTGATACCAAATAATGAAGTAAAGTAAACTATTTTTTATTTATTTGATTATGAAATGTAGATACATTGATGTATATAAACTATGGAGATGAGGAAGTTGATAGTTACAACGGTTATACAGTTATATGAAGTTGACAGTTGAAACTGCATAACTGGCTTGGTAACCTCCCACTTAAACAATGTAATACTTACGGTTAAACAAGGCATGCTAACATTTTATCTGGCTGAAATTGCATATTACTATAAAAGCTTTTCAAAAAGTTGATTTGCATAGGATCATTAAGTACCTGGTTCAATCCTTTTCATCACTATCATCATTATCATCTCTTCCTAGATACCAAACCATCTTTTGTAGAGTCACCAACCTTTTGGAGGTATAATCAAATTTTTGAGAATTAAGGATGCACCGATATTTCATTCGATTCCCCAGCAGAGTCACCAAAAATCTGTTAGTGAGCATATTTGTCACCCGAAACCTCTGTATATTTGCCCAACTTGGGGTGGCAAATGCACTAACAATTGAACAATTTACAAATGAATTTTGCAATTGTTCTTTGCATTCTTTAAACATGAGCAGCTTCCTTATATTAATTAAAATGGGATATGGTTTTAACCTGAAAGTAGAAAATGATAGTTTTTCTAGAATGTAAAACTAGAATAAAACTACAATACTCAAGGTATTGTAGGCGAGAAATCGACTTTTCCTCCCAAACACACAAAAAGGAGAATAACAATGATCAAATCAAATAACTGAATCACCATATACAACATCGAATTCTGACATACGAAAGAAAGGTACTCTATTGATAATACAATTATCAAAGAAGTAGGTTGTCAATATTTTAACAAAACAATATGGATACCATAATTTCATCATGCCATACATCCAACATACAAAAGATAAATGGCCATACACAAGAAAAAATAGACACATTGTCAACTTATCCCTTAATTCTTTGCCCCCTCTAAATGACTTCACATATGCTGTATTAAAATATTTCCCCTTACTTCTTCTTTCCCGCATCTACTTTTTTGGAGAGAGAGAGAGAGAGAGAGAGAGAGAGAGAGAGAGAGAGAGAGAGACCCCTACTAAAATGGACAAAAACCTCATTTAAAAGGTTTTACCCACACACAAATAGTTGGGTAACTACTTGTAACTTCTTTTATGGTCCAACTCCCTTTTGAATTATCTTCCCATTTCTCATTCATAGGAAAATTCCAAACCAAAATAATAATCACCTCAAACCTTTTCACCTTAATTATTTTTAAAAAGAATTAATTCACCTCCCCTTGATAACTTTATTTACACACGTTTAACTGTTCCCAAAATATTTCACCCCAACTTGATACTTCCATTTATCTATTTTACCCTGTGAAATACTTAATTACTTTTGCACATTAAGGGATTATTAAATAATTAAATTACTATAATTCAATTTGATAGTGCTTCTTGATGTTGTCTTGAGAGTTGACCTTTAATTGCTTGTGAAATATAGATGAGGGAGTTATCTACGATTGCTAGAATTGGGGTAGCATGGATTTAACTGTGTTAGACTTTTTTCATCAACGTTTTGGATCACACTCTGTGATCCATCATCAAGATATAGATAGAAAGAGAAGAGAAAGAGAAATGATAAATTATAGACTAAAGCTACTTAAAAAGAGGGAGGAAGTGAGGTGATGTGGTAACCAAGAGATCACCATGGGGAAGAGAAACTAACTACTTGACAAGATGAAACAAATAGAACAAAATTGGAACTACGAAATTATACAATCTACAAAAAAGTAAATATAACCTATACATATATTTATTTTTATATATAATATTATAAATTTATATAAATATATAATATAATATAGTATATATAATAATATATATTATATATGTATATATTCATACATATGTATGCTAACTAGGGTTCATACACGTGTTCATATATGTGTGTGTTCATATATATATATGAACCACCCTTCTCCTTCCTCTACCCTAGTGAACCATCTCAACCTCTCTTCTCCCCACCTCTCTTAGATGGATCTCAAATCCCCTTGTTGTCCTTTGTTTCCTCCTTTTTGATCATGCCTCTATGTTTCTCTTTCACTTTTACCACATGTGATTTCTCTCTCTCCTTCTCTTCCCTTGCTTGTTTTCTTGCTTAATTTCCCTTACACATACATATATACACACACTCACATAACCTTATACTTGTAATTATGTTTATGCTCTACAATTCCTATCATTTGCTCCTTCACCTTTTGGAGTTTGTTTGGTTTTATAGTTTCTTCATGTGTGTGTGTTTTTATGTTTATATATAGGTTTATATTTACTTTTATGTTTTGGTTATATATATGTTTATATTTATTTTTTGTAGATTGTATAATTTCTTAGTTCCAATTTTATTCTATTTGTTTCATCTTGTCAAGTAGTTAGTTTCTCTCCGCCTTGGTGATCTCTTGGTTACCACATCACCTCACTCCCTCCCTCTTTTTAAGTAGCTTTGGTTTATAATTTATCATTTCTCTTTCTCTCCTCTTGCTCTCTATATCTCGATGATGGATCACAGAGTGTGATCCGATATGATGATGATTTTTTTTTTACAATTAAATTTAAAAACATTCAATCTATAAAACTAAATGTTTAGTAGATCATACATCTACGATTATCTAAAAACTGTAGTAAAAAAAGATTAAAAATAAATTGTGCTAAAATTGTTTCTCATGCATTGACTGCATGGATAAGGAATCATGCAAAGAAAAATAAATCTTGCAAATTCCGCAACTGATCCTTGAGCTTTGAGTTGAGCATGCATGCCTTCAAATACATCGCCAAAGATTTTATTTTATTTGTAATTAGATCATTGAAAAAACAATCAATAGATCTTTTCCATATATCACAATTATAGATTTATTGTAAAATGATAAGGTCAAATAGATCTTTTATTTTGTAATTAGATCATTGAAAGAATAATCAAGAGATCTTTTCTATATATCACAATATAGAGTTATTGTAAAATGACAAGGTCAATAGATATTTTCCATATGTTATAATTATAAATTAATTGTAAAATTAAAAGGTTTGAGGTAACAATCATGTATTCATTACCATTTCTTTTGTTTCTTATATTGTTTAAAAAATCCATCGCCAAGATCTATTTCATGGTAGTCCTTTTAATTGGACCATCAATCTATATATTCATACACTCTACTTAAACATCATCCACTTCAATGATTAAACAGTTAATGGCAATTTTACACCTCATCCATAATAAAAAGTGGTAAATATTTATCCTATTTTTATTGGTCAAAATCGACTTTTGACCATTGAAATGGATGATATTTAATAATAACCTATTTCATATAGTGCTTCTCACTTTAGAAAAGGTTATGAAGTAATAAGCATTATCATCCATTTTCATTAGAAGCTACTTTACCTTTTAAAAAGTTGATATCCAATCCTAAATGAGATCAAATCCAAGAAAAAACGTTAGCTCATTTACACGATAAAGAGAGATCGAAAATATAGAGTCACTTCAGTCGTGGACCCAGCTAAAAGGGAATAAACATCTCTATAGCATTGAAGACCAGAATTTATCTGTACCTTTTTTAATGGAGTGCTATCAATGTCACGTTATTTTACATAACAAAGGTGATCATTTTGGGAGGCTTATCTTCTTTGGAGTTGGAAGTAGCATTATGGGTTTCATACATTAAAAATTTATGAGGCCTTCCAATTCTCATAATCAGACGTTGCATACACCCTCAGTTTATTACCACTCTTCAACCAAGGAAAATCTAAACTGGTCTCTACTCGCACAAGACGCACTTCTAAAAAATCTCCTTCAGGGATGGTTAAGTTTTGATGCTTCACTGGACATGGACTTAAACTGTCATCCCTTTGGATTGTGTAGCTCAACCTGTTAATACCTGGGTTTACCTCACAATTCTGATGGATTTGGCCAGAGGAGAGTAAACAAACAATATATCCTGCACAATACTCTTTGTTCTCATCTGCGCAGTAGTCGATACACTTGTTTTCATAGCCGTACTTTCCATTTGCTTCCCCAAGCAGCCAATTTGCAGTGGCGTCTGGATTAGCCAAGAGACAATTTTTGTTGAAAGAGAAGTCCTGACAAAACCAGAAAGCCCATGTGTAAGTTGGGTTAGTTCTTAGATTTTAGATGCACAAGTTGGTGGGTCATGTTTTATAGGTTTATCGTTACACCAAAGCTTGCAAGTGTTACTAAACTTTCCAAACCAGGACCTTCACCTATACCTAGAATGGCAGTTAATCTACAAGATCAACTCCCAGAGATGCGACAGTTAATCCAACATGTTTCACGTGGATCAGTTTTACCTTGGTTAGAGCTGGTTTTCTAGAAAATCTTACCTTGAAGGAATCATATAATCTATGCAATTGAGCTGATGAGACGCCGGCTCCGCCAAAATAAATGTACTCGAGAGCTGTGAGACAAGCCAAGGAGCTTTCAAAGGTCCCACAACAGATATTGTTGCAGCCCACCAGATTGAGCGCGGTTAATTGCTGCAACGATTGGAGGCCATGGAAATGAGTGAGGTGGCGTGACATACTAACATCTAATGTCATCAGGCTTGGCAATCCTGAAAGGCCGCAGAATGTGTCCAAACTGATACAGTTGCGGGCATAGATCATGAGCAATGATGACGGGAGCGATGACAGTACGGAAAGCTCACTGCACTCGTCCAGATGCAGCTCCTCAAGTTGCCCTAAATTTTCCAAGCCGCCAGGAAGACGGCGGATTCCGTTACCTTCAAGATGTATGATTTTTAGTGAAGTCAATTCGGATATTCCAACTGGTAGTCCATTGTCAGATAGTCGGCAATAGCTGGCATTTAGATAAGCCAAAGTTTTCAGGCCACCAATGTTGTCGGGTAGCTCTGTAAGCTTAGACATGTGGTGAATTTCTGGTCTTTCCAGCCGAGTCAGATTCCCAAAGCTAGCGGGAAGTTTAGACAGATGTTGACAGCATGATAGATTCAGCTCCTGCAGATTTGCAAGCTCGCCAAAGTTTTGAGGCAGAGAAGAAACACCACATCCTTCCATGTCAAGAGAAACTAAGTTGGTACAGCTTCCCATGGTATTAGGCAGGCTGCTCAGTGAATGGCAGTTGTGCAAATCCAACATCCGCAACGGTGTATGGCATAGTGTACCAGGAAGACTCTCCAGGGACGGGCATCCCCTCAAAATAAGCACTTGCAGTTTCTGAGGCCTCATCTGTTTAAAATATCATAACAAGCACAAGCTATGAGAAATTGGATACGAAGTATTTGTTGTTTGGAAATAAGTTATATTAGGACCAACAATGGGGTTAGTAGTTCAGTTGATAAAGCACTCCAGCAGCAAATGAAAGGATAAAGCACTCCAACAGCAAATGAAAGGTCTTAAGTTTGAGTTCTATGAGCAGCAACTCAACATAGGTTTGATTACAGAATTGAAAAGGAAAACATATGTACTACTTACAATTGGATTTTCTTCTGTTTCATCCCATAGATGAGTGATCTGGCTATCGGTCACTCCGAGAATAACAAGGTTGTGCAAATTCATTCCTTGAGGTAGGTGTTTTGATGAATACATTCTCAATCTTAGCCATCTCACATCCTCCAAGGAAGATTCCTCATAAAAGTGTCCTTCTATGGCAACATCTGTAAGCCAAAGCAACAGCAAGTTGTACAGTGACTTGAACATTTCTGCCTCCAATATCATGTAAAGACCCAACTCATCCTTAATCAAATAACACTTCTAAATTCGAAAATACCGATGAATAAATCTTTTTTTGATCTGGCAGATGTAGGAAATGTGAAATTTTTCTTTAAGAAGTACTAAATGCATGTTACAGAGATGGGACGACTTGAATTTAGTTTTCTAAAACCATCAAGTCCTAAAGGATCACCAATTTTAAACCTAGTGAAGAGATTACATTACACAAGATAACCTATAAGAACAATGGATCACACTTACCTTAAGTTCTTTGTTACGCCCTGCATTCACTTCTGACAACTTGCTTTCTTTCCAGAGACTGTATCCTTATCATCTGCACAAAACTAACTAGACAATATTTTGTTAACATGACTCAGAAATCACTACACATAAACTATAAAAGAATACCCTACATCCAAGGGACCTAAGTACTAGGGGCATCATTCGCCATCCAGACTACCTACATACCCTATATCCATGAGATCAACGCCCCCTCCTTCAGATGTGATTAATGTGGGGAATGCGAACATGTAGTTCTACTTTTGCACTATGTTTGGTGTAACTGTGAGCAGGTACCTAGCCCTTTCTAGGGTTATTCCTACCCCAGACAGTTCTTCGTCGGCTGCCACCCACTCGGTGAAACAAGGACGGGAATTAGTTCACTACCACAAACACCTAAAGAGGTGTTTGTCAGTTAGTCCTAGTGTGGAGGAATCCCTACCAGGTGTCTATCCATGAAATCTAATTTACTCCCCTAAGTCAACTTAGGTAATTTTTGTGACTAAGTCCGTTCCCGATCCCCTAGTACTTTCACCACAATCTGCGAGGGTGAGGTGAAAGCATATGATAGAGAGCGTTTCTGGATTGGCCTAGTTGCCCTATCTGATATTTCACATGTCCTCCCTGATCTATACTCATGTGTCAATAAGCCTCGTTTTCTGTTAGTATCCTTGAAGTGTTTTCCAAATGAGCATCATGGTAATCCTTATTTCAATAGACTCATCCTCTCTTTTTAGTTAATCTTCTTAATGAGATATCTAAGGAGATTTTCCCTTCCTGCGGATTTAACTTCGACATGTTCCTTATTACTCCCCAACGATTTAGAGGGACGGTGCCCAGACATTGTTGTTGTAGCTATGTTAGGCGTGAGGTACTTGGTTCAACGCAACGGCATTACCCGTAAACGTGACACAGAGGTACTGTAAAAATTGAACACTGTGATTTGTTTGAGTTTGGACATTGATTTATAAGGTTTACCTAACTAAATTGAAAAGATATACTTGCATTAAAACTAATAATTAAATTGATAAAGGAAAGATACTTCACTGAATCCTGATGCAAGTTAAGTATAGAAATTATGCTTGATCAATTTGTTTATGCAAAATGAATAGGACTAGAAATGATACAATCAATGCAATCAATTCATAATTGCACTAGAAAGATATTCTATCAATAATGCATGTTAAAAAAAGATTCAGTCTTAAAGAAAAATAAGGGACCCTTATTTTATCATACAAGTAAAGAATTGATACAACTTCTTGCATGATCATTACTAACTTACTTTTAATTGGAACCAAAGAGGACTTAATAAAAGTTATAAATTAAGGCAGTTATCCCCACAAGAGGTTTACTTGAAACTCCCTAAATGGGTTTATACTTTAACAGAACTAACTAACCTCCATGGTTAATAAACTTTCACCAATAATTAAGTACTTTATAACAATAATATTCTAACATCATTATTGGAAATATCGTTTTACGATTGAACTACTTATAAATCACAAGACAATTATACTACTTGAATGATCAACCCTGACTATATTTATGATCTATGCATTCATAATAATACTTTTCTTTAATCAATTCAAAAAGTATGAGACTTTGAAGGATACTTGATCAATCAAATACATAACGATCTATTCTAATACCATTGAAGGATTTCCTCATTTACATATTTTTCACATCATCCTATCCACTTATTCTCTTATATATATCTTCCATATTTTTAACAATTCTCTTTATTCAATTTTACTTAGCTTTCATCTTCTTATTCCTTCCTAATCATATACTATAACCCCCTTATGTATATTGTTATATTTGCTTCATTATCTTCTTTGTATAATCATTTCTTTACTTCACTTACTCTAAATTTATTTCTACTTTATAATTTACTTCTTCTGTCTTATCTTTACTGTCTCATTTATTATAAAACATATCTTATTATATTTTCTCATCACTATTTTACTCCTTTCCACACTTTTATCTTTCTCTTTCACACATCTTCCATATTAATTCATTCATCAATTTTCTTCTTTTTACATTTTCCATTTTCTTACTCTTCATTAACATACTTCATAACTTATATCACTCCTACACACCTTCACTTACATCTTCTACTAATTCTTATTACATATTTATACTCATCTTATAATCCTCATTTGTTATACACTCTCCCACATTTTTTTCATTAGTTTTCATCATCACTTCTATCTCTATTACCATACTTCCCAATTCTTCTCCCTTCATGTTATTTAATAATTCTCCATTCACACCATTTTTAATATTAATTTTTCTAACTCATTTTTCCTTAATTTACTTAATCCTCATTCAACTTCACCATCTCATTTTCTCAATCTCCACCTTTATTATAATATACATCTACTTATACATCCTCAACACTTAATCTACTTCACCCACATCTCAATTTCCACACTGCTCCACTCATTATCTCAAATTTCATTAATCCTCCACATATCATACCTTTCACCATCCCTATACATTTTTTTTCCTATTATTTATTAATATTAACTCTATTATTCCATACACTATCCATTATATACAATTCTACCACATTTAATTCTTACTCAATTTTACTTACTACTCATTACAACATACAATTCAATCATTTCCTTTTCTCATCTTATTATATCCATTCATATTTTCCCCTTATCTACTTATTAAATACCATATATCCTAACATTACAAATTCATATATTTGAGCATCATCTGCATATATAACATTCTCATTACACTTTCTCATTATGCAATACATACATAACACTAACCAATCATACATAATCATTCCTTCATCATGCATGTTTTTACATTATTTCATCTAATTTTATTACCATTGTCTTTATTTTACTTTCACTTACTCTCATGTCATTTTAACTATTTACTCCAACCTCTTTTCTTATCTTTTACTTCAAATCGTGTATAAATACCTCCTCTCCACTTTCCTATATGTAATCCTTTCCCCAAGAATTTTCCAAAAAAAAAAAACTATAATGCTCACCTATAGAAGTCTAATGGCTGCCTCTGAGTGAAGGCATATTATTTGTTCTAAAATCTAATAGCACTAAACTTAAAATTCTAATATTTAAAACTTTCAGGTAAAAAAAATGTTAAATGGTTGGGTTAAGTCATATTCCACAACCTTTAATAGTGTTCTCCTGTCTATGTTAAAATGGGTGCTCAAGACAGGGTATGGATATTTCATTAAGCATAATAGAAGAGGAATAGTTGCCAGTTACTGTAGTTGCAAGTGACCTGGTAGATGTATATGCAAGACGAGGAAGCACAAAGAAGGCATGGCAACTTTTGATAGAATGCCTGTAGGATTTCACAAATGGATTTGTTGGCTTTAATACTTTCAAGCAAATGAAATTGGCAGGTGTAAAGTTGAATTCCTAACCTTTAACAATGTCCTCTTGCCTATGTGCAAGTTGAAGCCTTGGATGAGGATATGGACAACCATCAATAATCTCTTGCCCTTTCAATACTTCAATAATCTCTTACCTTTGATTCTAAATCTATCTTTTTATCTAGCACATCTTGCATACACACTGTGTTATCCATTTCATCTTTACTATCATGTTCATGATACATATAAAATGATTTTCATATTTCACTTCTTTTTTATCCTGCCATGTGAAATTTTCTATTCTATTCTCACATATATCACTAATTGTTTCATTAGATGATATTTCTTTCAAAAATGATTCTACCTCTATACTATTTTCCTTATCTTGCAAATGAGAATTTTTTGTATGATATTCTTTATCTAGTGAAACTACTTCAGGAACAAAATTGTCCTCAGGATTGCAAGCAATAAAATGTGTTTCTTTCCCATCCCTTTGTTCAATTTTTCAGAGTGTTTGAAGTAAAGAGGGATGTATTTTGTCTGGCTGAAATTGCATATTACTATAAAAGTTTTTCAAAAAGTTGAGTTGCATAGGATTATTAAGTACCTGGTTCAATCCTCTTCATCACTATCATCGTTATCATCTCTTCCTAGATACCAAACCAAATTTTGTAGAGTCACCCACCTCTTGGAGGTATAATAAAATTTCTGAGAAATAAGGATGCACTAGTATTTCATTCGATTCCCTAGTGGAGTCACCAAAAATCTATTAGTGAACATATTTCTCACCCGAAACCTCAATATATTTGCCCAACTTGGGGTGGCAAATGCACTAACAGTTGAACAATTTACAAATGAATTTTGCAATTGTTCTCTGCATTCTTTAAAAAGGAGCAGCTTCCTTCATATGATATTAATTAAAATGGGATATGGTTTTAACCTGAAAGTAGAAAAGGATAGTTTTTCTAGAATGTAAAACTGGAATAAAACTATAATTCTCAAGGTACTGTAGGTGAGAAATCAACTTTTCTTCCCAAACACACAAAAAGGAGAATAACAATGATCAAATCAAATAACTGAATCACCATATACAACACTGAATTCTGACATACAAAAGAAAGGTACTCTATTGATAATACAATTATCAAAGAAGTAGGTTGTCAATATTTTAACAAAACAATATGGATACCATAATTTCATTACGCCATACATCCAACATACGAAAGACAAATGGTCATACACAGGAAATAATAGACACACTGTCAACTTATCCCTTGTATTAATGAAATACAATAGAACAAAATTCTTTGCCCCCTCTAAATGACTTCACATATGCTGTGTAAAAAGATTTCCCCTTACTTCTTCTTTCCCGCAATTACTTTTTTGGAGAGAGAGAGAGAGAGAGACCCCTAGTAAAATGGACAAAAACCTCATTTTAAAGGTTTTACCCACACACAAATAGTTGGGTAACTACTTGTAACTTCTTTTATGGTCCAACTCCCTTTTGAATTATCTTCCCATTTCTCATTCATAGGAAAATTCCAAACCAAAATAATAATCACCTCAAACCTTTTCACCTTAATTAATTTTAAAAAGAATTAATTCACCTCCCCTTGATAACTTTATTTACACATGTTTAACCGTTCCCGAAATATTTCACCCCAACTTGATACTTCCATTTATCTATTTTACCCTATGAAATATTTAATTACTTTTGCACATTAAGGGAATATTATTTAATCCTTAAAAGGATTAAATAATTAAATTACTATGATTCAACTTGATAGTGCTTCTTGATGTTGTCTTGAGAGTTGACCTTTAATTGCTTGTGAAATATAGATGAGGGAGTTATCCACGATTGCCAAAATTGGGGTAGAATGGATTTAACTGTGTTAGACTTTTTTCATCAATGTTTTGGATCACACTCTGTGATCCATCATCAAGATATAGATAAAAAGAGAAGAGAAAGAGAAATGATAAGTAATAGACTAGAGCTACTTAAAAAGAGGGAGGGAGTGAGGTGATGTGGTAAACAAGAGATCACCATGGGGAAGAGAAACTAACTACTTGACAAGATGAAACAAATAGGATAAAATTGGAACTAAGAAATTATACAATCTACAAAAAAGTAAATATAACCTATACATATATTTATTTTTATATATAATATTATAAATTTATATAAATATATAATATTATATAATATAATATAGTATATATAATTATGTATATTATATATGTATATATTCATATATATGTATGCTAACTGGGGGTTCATATGCATGTTCATATATGTGTGTGTTCATATATATATATATATGAACCACCCTTCTCCTTCGTCTACCCTAGTGAACCATCTCAACCTCTCTTCTCCCCACCTCTCTTAGATGGATCTCAAATCCCCTTGTTGTCCTTTGTTTCCTCCTTTTTGATCATGCCTCTATGTTTCTCTTTCACTTTTACCATAGCTGATTTCTCTTTCTCCTTCTCTTCCCTTGCTTGTTTTCTTGCTTAATTTCCCTTACACATACATCTATACACACACTCACATAACTTTATACTTGTAGTTATGTTTATGCTCTACGATTCCTATCATTTGCTCCTTCACCTTTTGGAGTTTGTTCGGTTTCATAGTTCCTTCATGTGTGTGTGTGTGTGTTTTTATGTTTATATAGAGGTTTATATTTCCTTTTATGTTTTGGTTATATATATGTTTATATTTATTTTTTGTAGATTGTATAATTTCTTAGTTCCAATTTTATTCTATTTGTTTAATCTTGTCAAGTAGTTAGTTTCTATCCCCCTTGGTGATCTCTTGGTTACCACATCACCTCACTCCCTCCCTCTTTTTAAGTAGCTTTGGTTTGTAATTTATCATTTCTCTTTCTCTTCTTTTGCTCTCTATATTCCGATGATGGATCACAGAGTGCGATCCAATATGATGATGAATTTTTTTTTTTACAATTAAATCTAAAAACATTCAATCTATAAAACTAAATGTTTAGTAGATCATACATCTGCGATTATCTAAAAACTGTAGTAAAAAGATTAAAAATAAATTGTGCTAAAATTGTTTCTCATGCATTGACTGCATGGATAAGGAATCATGCAAAGAAAATTAAATCTTGCAAATTCTGCAACTGATCCTTGAGCTTTGAGTTGAGCATGCATGCCTTCAAATACATTGCCAAAGATTTTATTTTATTTGTAATTAGATCATTGAAAAAACAATCAATAGATCTTTTCCATATATCGCAATTATAGATTTATTGTAAAATGGTAAGGTCAAATAGATCTTTTATTTTGTAATTAGATCATTGAAAGAATAATCAAGAGATCTTTTCTATATATCACAATATAGAGTTATTGTAAAATGACAAGGTCAATAGATATTTTCCATATGTTATAATTATAAATTAATTGTAAAATTAAAAGGTTTGAGGTAACAATCATGTATTCATTACCATTTTACTTTTGTTTCTTATATTGTTTAAAAAATCCATTGCCAAGATCCATTTCATGGTAGTCCTTTTAATTGGATCATAAATCTATATATTTCATACACTCTACTTAAACATCATCCACTTCAATAATTAAACGGTCAATGGCAATTTTACACCTCATCCATAAAAAAAATTGGTAAATATTTATCCTATTTTTATTGGTCAAAATTGACTTTTGACCGTTGAAATGGATGATTTTTAATGATAACCTATTTGATATAGTGCTCCTCACTTTAAAAAAAGGTTATGAAGTAATAAGCATTATCATCCATTTTCATTAGAAGCTATTTTACCTTTTAAAAAGTTGATATCCAATCCTAAATGAGATCAAATCCAAGAAAAAACGTCAGCTCATTCATACGATAAAGAGAGATCGAAAATATAGAGTCACTTCAGTCGTGGACCCAGCTAAAAGGGAATAAACATCTCTATGGCAATGAAGACCAGAATTTATCTGTACCTTTTTTAATGGAGTGCTATCAATGTCACGTTATTTTACATAACAAAGGTGATCATTTTGGGAGGCTTATCTTCTTTGGAGTTGGAAGTAGCATTATGGGTTTCATACATTAAAAATTTATAAGGGGCCTTCCAATTCTCATAATCAGACGTTGCATACACCCTCAGTTTATTACCACTCTTCAACCAAGGAAAATCTGAACTGGCCTCTACTCGCACAACACGCACTTCCAAAAAATCTCCTTCAGGGATGGTTAAGTTTTGATGCTTCACTGGACATGGACTTAAACTGTCATCCCTTTGGATTGTGTAGCTCAACCTGTTAATACCTGGGTTTACCTCACAATTCTGATGGATTTGGCCAGAGGAGAGTAAACAAACAATATATCCTGCACAATACTCTTTGTTCTCATCTGCGCAGTAGTCGATACACTTGTTTTCATAGCTGTACTTTCCATTTGCTTCCCCAAGCAGCCAATTTGCAGTGGCGTCTGGATTAGCCAAGGGACAATTTTTGTTGAAAGAGAAGTCCTGACAAAACCAGAAAGCCCATGTGAAGTCCGGGTTAGTTATTAGAATTTAGATGCATAAGTTGGTCGGTCACGTTTTATAGGGTTACACTAAAAAACTTGTAAGTGAATTTTTCAAATCAACACCTTTACTTAAATCTAGAGTTGTCGATTAATTTACCAGATCAATTCTCACAGATGTGACAGTTAGCGCAACATGTGGATCAGTTTGACCTTTATTAGAGCTGGTTTTCAGAAAATCTTACCTTGAAGGAATCATATAATCTATGCAATTGAGCTGATGAGACGCCGGCCCCGCCAAAATAAATGTATTCGATAGCTGTAAGACATGCCAAGGAGCTTTCAAAGGTCCCACGAGAGATATGTTGAATAACTGATGTGGCACAGCCACATGTGCAGTTTCCATTTTAGTATTTCTATTTTCTTAGTTAGTTTCATTTAGATACTTTTAGGAATTTGGCAACTTTTGTGTTGCATGATGATGCATGTAAATCATGCTATCTTTGGTTTGTTATTTTCTGTTTTTTCTATTTAGATTCCTTTGTAGAAAATATATATATACAATGTAATAAAGAGCTGTAGCTCTCAGTTTTTTATCAACAGCAATAAAAGTTTATTCTCTGTGTCTGCATCTATCCTTTTATGGTTTTTTTGTTTGTCTGCTGTCATATTTGTTTGTTTAAAAATCTTCATTTGGTATCAGAGCAGGTTAATTTGTTAGAAAATTTATCATGTCAAATTCTAACTCTTTGCCAATCCCATAATTTAATGGATCTGATTATGATTATTGGTGCATCAAGATGACAACTTTTTTGATAGGAAAAGATTTATGGGAAATTGTAGAAACAGGATATGAAGAGCCAACTGATTGGAATGCTCTTGCAGCCAATGATAGAACAGCTAAGAAGGAAGCTAAGAAGAAGAATGCACAAGCTTTATTTCACATTCAAATAGCTCTTGATAAGAGCCTATTTCCAAGAATTGCAGGTGCACAGACAGCTAAAGATGCCTGGAAGACTCTAAAAGAAGCTTACCAAGGTAGTGATCAAGTTAAAGTTGTGAAGTTGCAGACATTAAAAAGAGAATTTGAGAATTTGAAGATGCAAGAAAGTGAAAATGTGAGTGATTATTGTGTAAGAGTAAAAGATGTAGTTAATAAGATGGCTACTCTTGGAGAAACTATGGACAATGAAGTTGTGATCAAAAAGGTGTTGAGGTCTCTAACACCAAGGTGGAACAATGTTGCCATCATCATTGAAGAAAGCAAGGATTTGACTACTCTTCAGTTTGATCAGCGTGTTGGATCTCTCATGTCTCATGAAGAAAGATTGAGAGATTCACCTAGAGAAAGTAATGAGAAGGCTTTTTCTTCCAAATTACAAATTACAAAGAATGAAAATGCTAACACAAGCACAAAAAATAATCAAGGCCAAGGTAGAGGTCAAAATCAGAATTCTTCAAGAGGAAACAGAGGACAAAGAGGTGGTCCAAGAGGAAGAGGCAGAAGCAGATTTGATAAAAGAAATGTTCAATGTTATCACTGTAATAGGTATGGTCACTTTGAAAGGGAATGCAAATTAAAAGAAGGTAATAACAATAGAAGTGCTAATTTTGCTAATGAGAATGATGAGGCTTCTCCTGGTAATTTATTCTTATCATATGACAAAGCTAAAAATAGTTCTAAAGAAGTCTAGTATTTAGATTCAGGTTGTTCTAACCACATGTCAGGAAATAATAAAATTTTTTCTACAATGGATAAAAGTTTCAAATCTAAAATTAAGCTTGGTGATGACAAGTCCTTGGAGGTTGCAGCTAAAGGTGCTATGGAGGTGAATACAAAAGAAGGTAAGAAAAGTGTGACTGATATTTATTACACTCCACAATTAAAACATAATTTATTGAGTGTTGGGCAGTTGTGTGAGAAGAATTATAAGGTGGTATTTGAAAATCAGCAATGTACAATTTATGATAAAAATCAAGGCAATAGGGTGGTTACAGTAGTGCCTATGTCAAAGAATAGGATGTTCCCATTGAAGTTTGGTGAACATAGCAGCCATCTTGCCAATATGGCATATGAGGATAAGGGTTGGCTATGGCATCTCAGATATGGCCATTTGAATTTTCATAGTTTGATGTTTCTCACTTCAAAAGCTTTGGTTTATGGTTTGCCTAAGATTCAGGAACACAAGGAAGTTTGTGAAGGTTGTGCTAAAGGAAAACATGCAAGAGAGTCATTTCCAAAAGGCAATGCATGGAGGGCCCATTACCCACTTCAATTGGTTCACTCAGATATTTGTGGTCCTATGCAGACAAAGAGTTTGGGTAAGTCATCATATTTCATTACTTTTATTGATGATTACTCACGTAAGTGTTGGGTTTATTTTTTGAAGGCCAAGGATGAAACCTTTGATACATTCAAAAGGTTTAAAGCCTTTGTGGAAAATGAAAAAGCTTGTAAGATCAAATGCTTAAGGACAGATCGTGGAGGAGAATTTTGCTCAAGAGATTTTAAGAATTATTGTGATATGAATGGTATCAAAAGGCAACTCACCACTGCTTACACACCTCAACAAAATGGGGTAGCTGAAAGGAAAAATCGTACAGTGGTGGAAATGGCAAGGAGTATGCTACATACCAAAGGATTAGACAATTCTTTTTGGGGTGATGCAGTTGCTACAGCAGTGTACATTCTCAATAGGAGTCCTACTAGAGCACTTGACATGATGACTCCTTATGAAGCCTGGTATGAAAAAAAGCCTAATGTTAATCATTTTAGAGTTTTTGGTTGTTTAGCCTATGTTCATGTGGCTGATCCAAAGAGACAAAAATTAGATCCCAAAAGTGAGTCATGCATTTTTGTTGGATATAGTGAGCAAAGTAAGGCTTACAGGTTGTATAACCCTCACACTAATAGTATTCTTGTTTCAAGAGATGTGATTTTTGATGAAGGGGGAGTTTATGGTCATCAAAAAGGCCAAGTTGAGAAGTCTAAATCTGTTTTGAGTGGTGGTATTATTGCTGATATTGATCATGAGCAGCCAACTAATACTTCAATTCCAAGTGCTATACATCCACCAAATAACCCCTCATCTACTTCTTCAGTTTCAAGTACAAGTCCAAATTCAAGTCCAAGTCCTACAAGGAAGGTAAGAAGCTTAAGTGATATCTATCAAAGAAGTACAATCCAAGCACATGAAGAGAATCCTATAGGTGAAACAATAAATTTTGCTTTATTCTCACAATCTATTTTTGAACCATCATGTTATGAAGATGCATGTGTTAATGAAGTTTGGGTGGAAGCAATGCAAGAAGAGATGGATGCTATTCATAGGAATGGTACTTGGGAGCTTATAGAGCTTCCTCATGACAAGAAAAAGATTGGAACTAAATGGGTCTACAAGACTAAGTACCATAGTGATGGGAGTGTTGAAAGACACAAAGCAAGATTAGTTGCTAAAGGCTTCACACAGAGGTATGGCATTGATTATGAAGAAACATTTGCACCAGTAGCACGACAAGAGACTATTAGAATGTTGATTTCCCTTGCAGCCCAAAAGAAATGGAGCATTCATCACATGGATGTGAAAAGTGCCTTCTTGAATGGGTACTTAGATGAGGAAATTTATGTGGAACAGCCACAAGGTTTTGAGGTGCACGGAAAAGAACATCATGTCTACAAGCTGAAGAAGGCCTTGTATGGCCTCAAGCAAGCACCAAGAGCTTGGTATGCTAGGATTGATGGGTATTTTCAGCAAAATGGCTTCAAGAGAAGTAAAAGTGAGCCTACCCTCTACTACAAACAAGAAGGTAATGATATTCTTATTGTGAGTTTATATGTTGATGATTTGTTGTATATGGGCAGTAGTTCTAAGATGAAGGATGAATTCAAGCATGCTATGATGAATGAGTTTGAAATGAAAGATTTAGGCCTTATGCAATATTTTCTAGGCATGGAGGTTTATCAAAGTAAGGATGGAATTTTCCTTTGTCAATTAAAATATGCCAAGGATATGTTGAAGAAGTTTGATATGGTTGAATGTAAACCAGCCTCCACTCCAATTTCTCATGGAGTTGTGTTGTGTAAAGAGGATGGTGCTAAAAGAGTTGATGGGACAGCTTATAGAAGTGTGGTTGGCAGTCTAATGTTTCTAACCCACACAAGGCCTGATATTGCTTATGCAGTTTCTCTTGTTTCAAGGTACATGACAGAACCTTCTGAATTACATATGCAGGCTGCTAAAAGAATTTTGAGGTATGTGAAAGGAACTCTTGCTTTTGGCATTCATTACTACAGTTCTAAAGGCTTTAATCTAGTTGGTTTCAGTGATTCTGATTGGGGAGGTAGTGTGGATGACCGAAAGTCTACCTCTGGTAATTGTTTTACTTTTGGTTCTGGTTTGGTATCTTGGAGTTCAAAGAAACAAAGTATAGTTTCTCTTTCTTCTACAGAGGCAGAATATGTTGTAGTCACCTCTGCAAGTACTCAAGCATTATGGCTCAGAAAAATTCTTGAAGAGATTGGAGAAAAGCAAGTTCAACCTACAGTTCTTTTTTGTGATAATATGAGCACAATCAAATTGGCAAAAAATCCCGTGCATCATAGTAGAACTAAACACTTTGATCTGAAATATCATTTTATCAGAGATTTGGTGCAAAAGAAAGAAGTAGAACTCAGGTATATCAAGACTACAGAACAACTTGCAGATATTTTTACCAAGGCAGTTGCAAAGGTTCAGTTTTTGATGCTTCGAGATCATATTGTGACTCCTCTCCACATCAAGGGGGAGTATGTTGAATAACTGATGTGGCACAGCCACATGTGCAGTTTCCATTTTAGTATTTCTATTTTCTTAGTTAGTTTCATTTAGATACTTTTAGGAATTTGGCAACTTTTGTGTTGCATGATGATGCATGTAAATCATGCTATCTTTGGTTTGTTATTTTCTGTTTTTTCTATTTAGATTCCTTTGTAGCAAATATATATATACAATGTAATAAAGAGCTGTAGCTCTCAGTTTTTTATCAACAGCAATAAAAGTTTATTCTCTGTGTCTGCATCTATCCTTTTATGGTTTTTTTGTTTGTCTGCTGTCATATTTGTTTGTTTAAAAATCTTCAAGATATTGGTGCAGCCCACCAGATTGAGTGCAGTTAATTGCTGCAACGATTGGAGGCCATGGAAGTGAGTGAGGTGGCAGGACATACTAACATCTAATGTCATCAGGCTTGGCAATCCTGAAAGGCCGCAGAATGTGTCCAAACTGGTACAGTTGCGGGCATATATCATGAGCAATGATGACGGGAGCGATGACAGTACGGAAAGCTCCCTGCACTCGTCCAGATGCAGCTCCTCAAGTTGAATTAATTTTTCCAAGCCGCCAGGAAGACGGCGGATTCCGTTACCTTCAAGATGTATGATTTTTAGTGAAGTCGATTCGGATATTTCGGTGGGTAGTCCATTGTCAGATAGTTGGCAATGGCCGGCATCTAGATAAGCCAAAGTTTTCAGGCCACCAACGCTGTCGGGTAGCTCTGTAAGCTTAGACATGTGGTGAATTTCTAGTCTTTCCAGCCGAGTCAGATTCCCAAAGCTAGCGGGAAGTTTTGACAAATGTTGACAGCATGATAGATTCAGCTTCTGCAGATTTGCAAGCTCGCCAAAGTTTTGAGGCAGAGAAGAAACACCACATCCTTCCATGTCGAGAGAAACTAAGTTGGTACAGCTTCCCATGGTATTAGGCAGGCTGCTCAGTGAATGGCAGTTGTGCAAATCTAACATCTGCAACGGTGTATGGCATAGTGTACCAGGAAGACTCTCCAGGGACGGGCATCCCCTCAAAATAAGCACTTTCAGTTTCTGAGGCCTCATCTGTTTAAAATTTCATAACAAGCACAAGCTATGAGAAATTTGATACCAAGTATTTGTTGTTTGGAAATAAGTTATATCGGGACCAACAATGGGGTTAGTAGTTCAGTTGATAAAGCACTCCAGCAGCAAATGAAAGGATAAAGCACTCTAACAGCAAATGAAAGGTCCTAAGTTTGAGTTCTATGAACAGCAACTCAACATAGGTTTGATTACAAAATTTAAAAGGAAAAAATATGTACTACTTACAGTTGGATTTTCTTCTGTTTCATCCCACAGATGAGTGATCTGGCTATAGGTCACTTCGAGAATAACAAGGTTGTGCAACTTCATTCCTTTAGGTAGCTGTTTTGATGAATGCATTCTCAATCTTAGCCATCTCAAATCCTCCAAGGAAGATTCCTCAGAAAAGTGTCCTTCTATGGCAACATCTGTAAGCCAAAGCAACCGCAAGTTGTACAGTGACTTGAACATTTCTGCCTCCAATATCATCGGCTCCTTGGGCTCATACGAAAGATAATGCACACACCTGGCCTTTTCCTGTGATTCCAATGGAATACACAAATATTCTTTAGTTCTCTATTTTAGCTACTATCTAAGATTCTTGTAGGTTTGCCGTTACACCAAAACTTTCAAGTGTTAGTGAACTTTCCAAACCAACACCTTCACCTAAACCAGAGTGGAGATCAACTCCCAGAAGTGTGACGATTAATCCAACAACTCCAACATAAAATAGTCCGGTGAAAAAACACTTAAAACATAATAAGGTTCACAGAGAATTCCATACCGTGGGTCGGCGTAAAACATAGAGCACATCGTGCTCACCGAATAGTCTTGTGCGTTTACGGGCCTTTGTACACATTTCATCTGCTATACTTCTTCCCAAATCTCGGAGGCACCGATGCATCAGCAACTCGTTACTAGGGCCCAAGTTTACGAAGGACTTGTGCAAGAGACTTCTAAGACATGCATGAGGACTGGGAATCAGCCCTGCCCAAAAGATCATAGCAAGTTCTTTCTTCCTCCATGTCATAAAACAAGCAATATCTTGGAACATCTCCCTTTCAAAGCGATCAAGGGTATCGTAGGAGACTCTAAGTTTCTTTTGCATATTAGGCGCGCACCTTAACTTTCCTACCATTTCCTTCCATACATTTCTATCCCGTTCACTAACCAGATTTTTCCCAAAGATTTGAAGGGCAAGAGGAAGGCCTTCACAGGCAATAACAATATCATTGCACAGTGTTTGCAGTTCTTGATCTGGACAGCAGGAATCAGGAAATGCGTGGAAATTAAACAGCCGCAAAGCATGTTTGTGAGGAAGACTCCTTACCTTGTACTCTCTATCAACGTTAGCCACTCTTAGAATTTGTTGATTCTGCGATGTAATGATCAGACGGCTGCCTGCCCCGAACTCGCTGTCATAAAACAAGCAATATCTTGAAACATTTCCTTTTCAAAGGGATCAAGGGTATCGTAGGAGACTCTAAGTTTCTTTTGCTTATTAGGCTCGCACCTTAACTTTCCTACCATTTCCTTCCATACATCTCTATCCTCTTCACCAACCAGGTTTTTCCCAAAGATTTGAAGGGCAAGAGGAAGCCCTTCACAGGCAGTAATAATATCATTGCACAGTGTTTGCAGTTCTTGATCTGGACAGCAGGAATCAGGAAATGCGTGAAAATTAAACAGCTGCAAGGCATATTTGTGGGCAAGACTCCTTACCTTGTACACTCTATCAACGTTAGCCACTCTTAGAATTTGTTGATTCTGCGATGTAATGATGAGACAGCTGCCTGCCCCGAACTCACTGTAATTTCCTCCAAGAGCTTCAAGCTGCTCAGGACTTTGAATGTCATCCAGGAGGATGAGAACTCTTTTACCCCTGAGACACTCTTGTAGCAGAGCCTTCCCTTGATCAACATGACCTACTTCACCTCTGAAATGTGAGACATTTCTTAGCATGTGGGTCTGCAGCTTTAGAAGCCCTTCCGCCTCTTGACATCTTTCTCCCACACTCGGAACAAAAGAAAACACTTCAAACTGTGAGAACAGTTCTTTGCAAACAATCTTGGCCAGGGTAGTTTTACCTATCCCACTCATGCCATGTATACCCAATTTCACCATCTTCTGCTGATGATCCGCTGCGTCTAGTAATCTCTTGACACGCTCCACGGACTCCTCCAAACCAAAACATTCAGGAATATCCAGATACACTTTGTGGGGACTGTTTGAATGTAAGGTTTTTCGAATTTCGACCACAACATCTTGAATCAAATCGTCGTCCCTGAAAATATATGAACTAATCTTAATGACATACCCAATATATGGCAACTATAAAAGCCAAAAACAAAAACGCACTGAGGTGGATTACCCGGAATAATTACCGGAACACCAACCACCCATAAGGGAAACAGTCTGTAATGCACCTTTGTATTCAAGGATTAACTCGGGCAATAATCTTTGTATGCTTTCATGCTGCTTGAGGTCCTCTGCATATTTACTTCCATCTCCGCAAAGAAGATCCGTACGCGAAACGCCATAAAACAGGGGCCAGATTTTAACCCCAGATTCAACCATAAGCGACACTTCTTTCAGGCACCATTTTGACTCTGCAAATTTTTCTGAGAAAATAGGAATGCAGATCCTACTTTCCGTGATCCCTTGACACAAAGATGTAGGGATATGGTCGCCCTTTTTTAAGCTTTCTTCGTCTAAGAATGTGAGAATGCCTTGTCGCTCAACAGCAGAGTACAGTCGTCTCACAAACCTTTGGCGGGTGTCTGGGCCACGAAAGCTCAAGAAAACGTCGAACATTTTGTTAACATTGTAACTAACTGAAGAGCACGGCCTAGAGAGGGACATTACGCCTGCAATTTTTCTAACTGAAGAGAGTCCAAAATTTTCTCAAAGGAAGGTTTGAGCTCCTATTACATACTGTACCCTCTTTTGATGGTCGGAATATATGGAATTAAAAGTTTTGTGCAATTTTTGTGTAGAAATTCTATAAAACACCGCATTTTCTATGGTAGCATCTACCTCAAGCGAACCAAATTGCATTTCATTATTGTATTTATTTTGTTCATCTAAAATTTCTATAGAAGGATATAGTTATGTACGATAGAATCACTCTACTTAAATATTATCTATTTCAATGGTTATATAGTCAATAACAATTTTACACCCCATCTACGATTAAAAATGGTAAATAATTGTCCGATTTTTATTGGTCAAAATTAACATTTTTGACTGTTAAAATAGATAATATTTAAAAATAGCCATTGAATGGATATGGCTTGTCATTATCTTATTGGTATAATGTCTCTTTTGGCCGCCCTTAAAAATTGTATTCTTTTTCACAAACTGTTATTAAGCGGTCAGTACAAATGATAAAAGATGCTCTACTGTACCGTGACACTATACTAATGGGTCCACACAAGAAATTTAATTTACTTGTGCACCGACCGCAGACTCATTCAGCTTTTGCTTTATGCAACGTGCATGCATCTGATTCTTCTAGAACAACGTTTGATTGCAAATTGTGTTCTTTAAGCTTCTTAAATCTTAGGGCAGGACACTCAATAGTTTTTTTTTTCTTTTTCTTTTAAACATTGAACAATGCTGGATTACAAGGAAATAGGAGCAGTCAATGGATTCTTAATAAAAAGATATAATACAAATCAAGTAGAACCAAATAGAACAGAGACAGAAGACAACATCAGCCCCCACTCAAGACCAAAAGCACCAAAAACAGAGAAGTAGTTTTCATAATATGATCTATTAAATATAAAAATTTCAATAAGTATATAATAAAGTGCCATTCACTACCAAATTAGTAGTTTTCAATTAACTTGACATATGCCATTAATACACAAAAATATGTATGGCTATTCATCATCTCTTACAAAAATAAAAATACAAGTAATAGTGGTCAAAATTTAATTCCACGTGAGATATAAATCAATCTATTCAATGTACATAAAGATTACATATTATAACATTATATTAATAAAATAAAATATGATGTCTTTGTCATCACATTGAATAGTTTGGGTTTATACAATCTATACAACTCTAGTGTACAACTTATAATTCTATACCAAGTAGAAGTTTGTTTCTTAATGAGCAATATATATTATCAACCTATCATATATTAAAACCTTGATTTTTAAGTGATTTCTTCTCTTTCAAGTAGTGTTCCATGGGGACATGTCACCTCCCCCCTGCCCCTAAAAAAAAAACAGACATTTCCATGACAAGGACGTCCCAAATAGGTGGGGATGCCAAGGAGACGCCCCTCCGCTCCTAAATCAAATAGAAGTTTGTTTTTTAATGAACAATATATGTTATAAACCTATCATATGTAAAAACCTTGATTTTTAACTGATTTCTTCTCTTCCAAGCAGTGTTCCATTGAGACATGCCCCACCCCCCCCCCCCCCCCCCCCAAAAAAAAAAAGGACATTTCCAGGACAAGGATGTCCCCAAGATGTAGGGACACCAAGGAGACATCCACCCACTACACCACCACTGCCACCACATCTCCAAGATGTCTCTTGGACATTTTCCTTAAAGAGGGGACATTTTTGGGATGTCCCCCCCAAATGAGAACTTTTAGGACATCCACGGGACATCACTGAGATGTCTAGGGGATGTCTAAGCATCCCTCAACCCTAAAAAGAAATGTACAAACATCCCCCATGGTGATAGCTTCAAAAAGTCACCTTTTTAAAAAAAATAAAAAATTGAATATAGCGCCCATAGTCCTAACCCTAATTGCTAATGGGCTCCACCCGCACCCCTACCCCAAGGCCTCACAAAAACTTGTAAAAACACATTTCAACCTGATGTAAATCGATTCCTTCGAATTAGGAGGCAAACTAATTATTTCTTCATGTTTCATGAGATTGTCTGTAACCACTCCAACATTTAGGGACAGTTGTGCACATGTGTCATAATTGGAGAGTTAGATTTGAAGGAGTTTGCATGCGTCTTTGGGGGAAGTTGAATTGATTTGTTGCAAGCAATCCTATTTGAATACGGTGATTTGGTGGTGTTTTGGCAATTAGGATAGGGATCTGACACTGTTGAACTGGAAGTTATTGAATGGTAAATAAACAATGGTTTTAGAAGGGAGAAGGGCAAAGATGTAAATATTTGTTTCTTTTTTAATGAGAAAGACATTGATATTATTTTTCTATTTGAGCTTACAAAGAATTCTTCCTTAGGTTTGTCCATGATTATCTACTGTGGATGTTCTTCTTTACTTGTTTGTTGTGTTGGTTTGATGATTAACAAATCTTTTCTATTTTGATCATTAGTGCTACATCAGTTTGGTATCAGAGAAAATTGCTCTTGTGCCTATGTTACGTGAAGGAGAGGGTGTTGTGTGCAAAGGGTGTTTAGAGTTGGGCATTCTGGGCATCGAGAATCTGTTTGCCCACCAACAGAGGAAAAAAGTCAGACTTCTTTGCAGACTATGGAAGTTGTATTTAGATAGGTGCAATTAAGTTCTAAATTGATGAGAGGACAAATCTAAGTCAGAAGGAGCAACTATGTATGAATTGTTATTTTAATATTAACATTATTGATGCATTTCCTTTGGACTGGATTGGATATACTTGGTGTTGGCAGTAGTTGAACAAGTGGATGGAGAAATCTTCATATGTGTTGGTAAGTGTTGGAGCTCCCTGCATAAGCTTTTGATATTTAAGTAAGGATGAGTAGTTGGAGTAGTTGTGTGACATTCTTACAATAGAAGATTCATTCCAAGAGAGCCTAGTTTTGCAGCAGGCTTTATCCATGAGTCCCCATGCATATTGTATGGGAAGATTAGAGGGCAACTATAGAAGTATTTCAAATAATTGTTTGTCAATATATACTGATGTCTATTGTATTATCTTGTGAGCATTAATATTTTGTAGAATACTGCATATTTGTACGAGACATGCAACCCACTTTTCCTCTATCAAAATCTATCATGATTGTGCTAAGCAGTTGTGAGGCCTTATTGAATATGCTTGAGACCAATTTTCTTAGTCTACCTTGCATTTTTATGTGGAGAACAGGGTATTTTTGTCCTTTGGAGTCTGTCTCCTTTGATTTGTTGATGGAAATTAAAATTTGTACATATATAAGACTTCTTGTCAAGTTCTCTTTTACACTTTGAATGGTCAAAGGAATCGAAGGCCAACTTCTGAGTTGGAAATCCATATTGTCTATGACCTTCTTCTACCTTATGCAAGGAGCATCTTATTTCTAGGCAGACTTGATGTGGGAAAGCTTATTGTCAAGCATGAAATAGCTCGAGTTCTGGTAGAAGATTTTGTGAGATGTGTTCTGATGGTTTAATGGGCAACTGTGGTTATGGTTGTGAATGCAAAGATGGAGTTGTGTCATAATGTAAGAAAGAGGATAATCAGGTTGGAAGATAAAATAAGACAAAGGTAGAGTAAGAAGCAAACAAAGGACCAACAAAAAGAGTTGTAGAAATTAGAGTATGAATTGGAGGAGTTATGGCAACAAAAGAGTTGTAGAAATTAGAGTATGAATTGGAGGAGTTATGGTGGCTATTGGAGGAATATGAGGCTTGCAATAATAAGAAGACGAAGAAAAATAAACCTAAAGCAAAGGCATTGAAGATTTGTGAGAAATTTAAAAATAATTGTGACGATAAGTACTCACCTTATGAGCAAGAGTTATATTCAAAGAGAAAGGCCATAGAGACAAGGATTAGCCAAGGGATAGAACTCCTAGAACAAGGAAAGCTTAAATCCATCGATGAGTTAGCAAAATTATTATTGGATGAAAAGCCAATAAATAAGATTTGTAAACAATTTGAGATAGAGGATGAATGTGATGAAGATGAAGAGAATGAATCGGATGAAGCTATTAAGTTACATGTTAACCTAGAGAATGGGAAGGTATTGAAGATTACAATTTACAACAAGGGAAGAGTTTGAAGACTATAGTGAAGAGGAATGCAAATTATCACAAGAGGCAGCCCAAGATGATGCAACAATGGAAGTAGTACATGTTAGAAAGGAAGTTGCAGTAGAGATGGATATCTTTGGGAGCCCCATATGTGATGAAGATTTGTTGGTTCTAGAGAACACAACCAACCAAGAAAAGCTAGAGGAATGTTTAGAGCATCCCATGAATAATGAAAAGAGAGAAGAATGAGATAATCTCTTTATTGGAGAAGAAATGAGAATGATTGAGAGAGAGTAGAGACATGTTCATTTGTGGTACAAAGGAGGACAATGCAGAACATGCAATACAGGAGAACAATGCAAGAAAGAAGTTGCCTTGTGAATCACATCACCCCAAGCTAGGAAATGAAGACCACCTGACAAAAGATATATTGGAAAGTATTCCTAAATGGCATAATATAGAGAATGTGAGAATGCCCTCTCGCTCAAGAGCAGAGTACAGTCATCTCACAAACCTTTGGCCGGTGTCGGGGCCGCAAAAGCTCAAAAAAATGTCAAACATTTTGTTAACATTGTAACTAACTGAGGGCTCTGCTAAAGAGCACGACCCAGAGAGGGACATTACACCTGCAATTTTTCTCAAAGGTTTGAGCTCCTATTACATACTATACCCTCTTTTTATGGTCAGAATCTATGGAATTAAAAGTTTTGTGCATTTTTTGTGTAGAAATTCTATAAAACACCGCATTTTCTATGGTAGCATCTACCTTGAGAGAACTAAATTGCATTGCATTATTGTATTTATTTTGCTCATCTAAAACTTCTACAACAAGATATAGTTATGTACCACAGAATCCTTCTACTTAAACATCATTTATTTCAATGGTTATACAGTCAATAAAAATTCCACACGTCATCTACGACAAAAAAATGGTAAATAATTATCCCATTTTTATTGGCCAAAATTAACCTTTTTTTATTGTTAAAATAGATGATATTTAAGAATAGCCCCACAAAATTGGGTGGATATGGCTTATCATTATCTTGTTGGTATACTGTCTCTTTTGGCCGCCCTTAAAAATTGCATTCTTTTTCACATACTATTATTAAGCACAGTTCAAATGATAAATAATGCTCTACTATACCGTGACACTACACAAATGGGTCCACACCAGGCATGGAATTTGACAGTCACCCCTACCTGTCATATAAAAATTTTATGACAGTTTTATCATTTAACTACCTTTCAATTGATGTTTTAAAAAATAAATAAATTGTCAAATAAAAATAGGTAGCCGCAGACTATACCAAACTGGTGGATAAGAGAACACTAGGGTTCAAATGCACTTGGCTTTGCTCTTGATTTCTTGGGATGTTATAGAAAATTGTAAGAGATTCTTATTTGAAGTATTGGAAGTTTGGTTCAATTTTGGTGAATTGTGCATGTGCACGGAAAGAATAAAATCAAGAGGGTTTGCTACATATTTATAATTTCTTGTTGCTGCTATTATTCCTAATTGTAATAGAACATATTTTGTTGTATTTTTCATTAATATAGAGCATCTCAACTTATTTCTATAATTTCCATGTGATTGGAGCATAAATTGTTAAAGTTTGATGCACATCTTGGTTAGAATTTGTTCATGATTTTGGGTATTTTATAGAATTTATTTTGAAGCTTTTGTAGAGGGCTTGATCATATAATTAGATGTTAGATTTTCTATGGTATTTTATATTTTTAATAAATTGCAAAAATATTTTATTTGGGGATATTACAGATGGTGGTTGTATTGCTTTGAGTTTGTTTGAATTGGTCAACCACGTATGTTGATTCTAGATTGATAAGACATGAAACATAGTATAGCAACATTAGTTTTTGTTGTGTTGTCTACATTAAACTCATTTAAAGCGAATTAAAACATTATCCCATACCATTCTACTTTAAAAACACAGTTTATAATTGTCAAACAATTAATAGTAATTTTACACCTCATTCCTACTAAAAAATAGTAAATACAATATGTCATATATTAAATTGAAGTCAAAATAAAAATAAAAATGGTTATTAAATGTATGAAACATATCTAGAAGGGCTTAGAATGTTTGACTTGAAAACTTGCCTATAATAGTTATATAATAGTTATCTCGACATGAATTACAATGTTGAGAAATAATTAAGAGTGATATGAATGCTTTATGTAATTTCCCATTATTACATGGTAATGTGTATCCAAAGGGTCAAAATTATTGCATGGGAAGTAATCAATGTGGACTCTATGACATGTCACACTCACTCAACAATGAAGGGTTAACAAGTGAGCATGTTGTACAAGATTCATGGTTGGTGTGGAGGGATGGATGGATGGATTCGATGGCCAATGTTCGATGGAGAATAAAAAAATAAACGACGTTTGTTCAGCCATTGGGTTGAGTTTGACCATTACAACTTGTATCCAATTAACCTAAGCCATATACATTATGCATATTCTCAATCAAGTGGTTTAGAGTTTGGTTGTGGTCAAAGATTATGCTCTACAAAAGTGCCAATGGGAGAGGTCAATGAGGTTGGTAAGCGATGAGTGAGGGCTTTATTTAAGTGTCTTGAGATGGAAGGTCAACCTGAGGTTAAAATAAAAGTTCCATGGCTTTATTTGAAATGTGAAATACATAATCGAAAGGTAATGCTTATATGAAGATTCATTAATATTGCTTTAGAAAATAAAAAGTCCTATAGCCCAAATATAAAAATTGGAATTTACTAGCCACTAAAGGATACGATAGTTGGTGTTAAGCGTATGAATTTAGGGATCTTTCACAAACATATGAATTGAGTCCATACAATGATTAACGAGAGAATAAACTCTGGAGGCATAAGCAGTTGAAGAAGTTTTGTTTATATGATTCCATGCATTTGGCTTTTGTAATTATATGGATAACAACAAATGGGAGAGTAAACTACTTCGAAATGGATGTTTAAATGTACGATAGCAACTCTTTTTCGAAGAACTATGGTTGAATGATTTGATGGTAGGTGCATTGCATTTGCATGGATGGTTTCGTATTTTATGTGTTTGAATTGATCGATCAATTATGTTGATTGCAGTTCAACGAGATGTCGATATCATGATATAGGCTTCTTATGCTATCTATATTTGTTGACATAGGCTTCTTATGCTATCTATATTTGTTGACGACTGAAGATAATTAAGGTTTAGTCAAAACTATAGAAAACGACTATTAATGTTTGAATTGGAATCTTACCTATAAATAACTATTTGGCCATGAATAGGAGCGTGGAGAAAAGATGAAGTGCAGAAAGCCTTGTACAAAATACTTAAAATGAAATTAATAACAGGAAGAATCTACAATAAAGAAAGCATGATATAATTAAATGGGCTTAAACTAATTATAGTGCATGTTTGTTTTCGGATTTCTCAATCCAAGTAAATGCTTAATGTAGTATAACCACTATAAAAATTGAACGTTGAATGCTACTATCTTCTTCCCCAAACTGTTGAAATTTTAGGTGGCACACGAATTCCATGTTCTCATAGTTGCTGAGTTTGACAATGAGGGAGTTGAGATTGAAGTGAAAACTGAAAATAAAATCCAGATGAATTGAGACACGCAAGCAACTTGAAATGTAAGAGATTAAGGAAATGAGAATTTCATGGCAGCACCTGAGTTATCATTTCAAAACATTCAACAAAGACTGATCACCCAATTCTTGACTGATCGAGAAGTATTTCATTGAATCGATTACATTTCTCCCAAGAATTGACTGAGTTTAATTGTCCAGTCTTTTGAGATTAGCTTCTAACGTTAGTTTGTTCATGCAATCCAAATTCTGTGCTTGCCTCTGAAAAACAGAACCATTGGTTTAATAATGTGAAAAGTGGTTATGTCAAAGATGATGAAGAGAAAATTAAAATCTCTAAAATCACAGGTGTAGTAGTTGCTTTGAGGTGTAGAATGGGGGAGTTGAAGTTTTCTATAACCACACTTTACTTAAATATCATCCACTTCAATGGTCAAATAATTGATAGCAATTTTACACCTCATTCACAATAAAAAGTGGTAAATATTTGTCCTATTTTTATTGGCCAAAATTAACCTTTGACTGTTAAAGTGGATGATATTTAAGAATAACCCTATAACCACAGGCTTGTTGAGGATCCATGGACTTGTTGAAGATTATTTTGTTGTGCACCACTTTGCTTCTATTGATCATTTCCGCATCTGCACAAGATGAGCAGAAGCTCATATCATCCGTGCAATAGAAGGGCGTCACAAACTTGATGACTTCCACTTCTTCCTCTGCATACGATTCTCTACTGTAGTTTACTATGCAGAATCTACGTATACAAAATCAAGTGTGTTGATTCAGCCATAATAATTTGGAGATAACTCTAACCTGTACCTGTCACCTACACAATGAATTTTATGCAGCCTGCTTTGATACTAATTAAAAGAAATTACTAAAAGAATCTCTACCAGCCAAAAAAATACAGAGCTGAATAAATTAAATCTCATTCATATACTCAAGAAATGAGCGATCAACATAGGCAAGAAGAAAACATTTGATTATGAATTGATTGTTCATACATTGAAAAACAACGAACATAATACTGTATAAATAGAGTTTACAGAAACTAAAAATAAAAGTCTAATAATATGTTGTATGTTGGAATTAGTCTTAAATATAAAACTAAATGGAAGCCAATAAAATTTCCACAATTCATAATGTTAGATTGAATGTTTCTGGATTTAATTGTGTTAAGACTTTTTTCATCAAGTTTTGGATCACACTCTATTATCCACACATGTCAAGTAGTTAGTTTCTCTTCCCTCTGGTGATGTCTTGGTTACCACATCACCTCACTCCCTCCCTCTTTTTAAGTAGCTTTAGTCTATAATTTATCATTTCTCTCTGAAGACCAGAATTTATCTGTACCTTTTTTAATGAAGTGCTATCAATGTCACGTTATTTTACATAACAAAGGTGATCAATTTGGGAGGCTTATCTTCTTTGGAGTTGGAAGTAGCATTAGGGGCTTCATACATTAAAAATTTATAAGAGGCCTTCCAATTCTCATAATCAGACGTTGCACACACCCTCAGTTTATTACCACTGTTCAACCAAGGAAAATCTAAACTGGCCTCTACTCGCACAAGACGCACTTCCAAAAAATCTCCTTCAAGGATGGTTAAGTTTTGATGCTTCACTGGACATGGACTTAAACTGTCATCCCTTTGAATAGTGTAGCTCAACCTGTTAATAGCTGGGTTGACCTCACAATTCTGGTGGATTTGGCCAGAGGAGAGTAAACAAACAATATATCCTGCACAATACTCTTTGTTCTCATCTGCGCAGTAGTCGATACACTTGTTTTCATAGCCGTACTTTCCATCTGCTTCCCCAAGCAGCCAATTTGCAGTGGCGTCTGGATTAGCCAAGAGACAATTTTTGTTGAAAGAGAAGTCCTGACAAAACCAGAAAGCCCATGTGAAGTCCGGGTTAGTTCTTAGATTTTAGATGCATAAGTTGGTCGGTCACGTTTTATAGGGTTACACTAAAAAAACTTGTAAAATTTTTCAAACCAACACCTTTACCTAAATCTAGAGTGGCAATTAATCTACCAGACCAATTCTCAGAGATGTGACAGTTAGCACAACATGTTTCATGTGGATCAGTTTTACCTTTATTAGAGCTGGTTTTCAGAAAATCTTACCTTGAAGGAATCATATAATCTATGCAATTGAGCTGATGAGACGCCGGCCCCGCCAAAATAAATGTATTCGATAGCTGTGAGACAAGCCAAGGAGGTTTTAAAGGTCCCACAAGAGATATTGGTGCAGCCCACCAGATTGAGCGCGGTTAATTGCTGCAACGATTGGAGGCCATGGAAGTGAGTGAGGTGGCAGGACATACTAACATCTAATGTCATCAGGCTTGGCAATCCTGAAAGGCCGCAGAATGTGTCCAAACTGATACAGTTGCGGGCATAGATCATGAGCAATGATGACGGGAGCGATGACAGTACGGAAAGCTCACTGCACTCGTCCAGATGCAGCTCCTCAAGTTGCCCTAAATTTTCCAAGCCGCCAGGAAGACGGCGGATTCCGTTACCTTCAAGATGTATGATTTTTAGTGAAGTCAATTCGGATATTCCAACTGGTAGTCCATTGTCAGATAGTCGGCAATAGCCCGCATCTAGATATGCCAAAGTTTTCAGGCCACCAATGCTGTCGGGTAGCTCTGTAAGCTTAGACATGTGGTGAATTTCTAGTCTTTCCAGCAGAGTCAGATTCCCTAAGCTAGCGGGAAGTTTAGACAGATGTTGACAGCATGATAGATTCAGCTTCTGCAGATTTGCAAGCTCGCCAAAGTTTTGAGGCAAAGAAGAAACACCACATCCTTCCATGTCGAGAGAAACTAAGTTGGTACAGCTTCCCATGGTATTAGGCAGGCTGCTCAGTGAATGGCAGTTGTGCAAATCCAACATCCGCAACGGTGTATGGCATAGTGTACCAGGAAGACTCTCCAGGGACGGGCATCCCCTCAAAATAAGCACTTTCAGTTTCTGAGGCCTCATCTGTTCAAAATATCATGACATGAGAAATTTTGATACCAAGTTTTATTGTTGGAAATAAGTCATATTCGGACCATGGATTGGTTACAAAGAGGTTAGTAGTTCAGTTGATAAAGCACACCAGCAATAAATAAAAAATCTTAGGTTCGAATCCTAACTGATCCATATGAACAGCAGCTCAACATCTGTTTGATTACAGAATTAAAAAGGAAAAAATCTGTACTACTTACAGTTGGGTTTTCTTCTGTTTCATCCCACAGATGAGTGATCTGGCTATCGGTCACTTCCAGAATAACAAGGTTGTTCAAGTTCATTCCTTGAGGTAGCCGTTTTGATGAATACATTCTCAATCTTAACCATCTCAAATCCTCCAAGGAAAATTCCTCCGAAAAGTGTCCTCCTATGGCAACATCTGTAAGCCAAAGCAACCACAAGTTGTACAGTGACTTGAACATTTCTGCATTCAATGTCATCGGCTGCTTGGGCTCATACGAAAGATAACGCACATGCTTGGCCTTTTCCTGTGATTCCAGTGAAATATACAAATAATCTTCAGTTCCCTATTTTAGCTATTATTTAAGACTTTTTAGGTTTGTTGTTACACCAAAACTTGCAAGTGTTACTGAACTTTTCCAAACCAGCACTTTTACCTAGACCCAGATGGCACCAAAACTTACAAGTGTTAGTGAACTTTCCAAACCAGCACCTTCACCTAGACCCAGAGTGGTGGTTAGTCAACAAGATCAATTCCTAGAGGTGTGGCAGTTACTCCAACACCCCCTCTCACGCAACTCGAGGGAATTGAACCTGGGTCGAGATTGTGATACCATTTGTTGGTTTGTAGTTACAACAAAACTTGTAAGTGTTAGTGAACTCTACAAACCAGCACCTTCACCTTCACCCAGAGTGGTGATTAATCCACAAGATCAATTCGAAGGTGTGGTGGTTAAGACAACAACTCCAACGTAAAATAGTCCAGTTAAAAGAAACACTTAAAACATAATAAGGTTCACAGAGAATTCCATACCCTGGGTCGGCGTAAAACATAGAGCACATCGTCCTCATCGAATAGTCTTGTGCGTTTACGGGCATCTCTACACATTTCATCTGCTATACTTCTTCCCAAATCTCTGAGGCACCGATGCATCAGCAATTCGTTACTAGGGCCCAAGTTTACGAAGGACTTTTGCAAGAGACTTCTAAGACATGCATGAGGACTGGGAATCAGCTCTGCCCAAAAGATCATTGCAAGTTCTTTCTTCCTCCATGTCATAAAACAAGCAATATCTTGAAACATTTCCTTTTCAAAGGGATCAAGGGTATCGTAGGAGACTCTAAGTTTCTTTTGCATATTAGGCTCGCACCTTAACTTTCCTACCATTTCCTTCCATACATCTCTATCCTCTTCACCAACCAGGTTTTTCCCAAAGATTTGAAGGGCAAGAGGAAGCCCTTCACAGGCAGTAATAATATCATTGCACAGTGTTTGCAGTTCTTGATCTGGACAGCAGGAATCAGGAAATGCGTGAAAATTAAACAGCTGCAAGGCATATTTGTGGGCAAGACTCCTTACCTTGTACACTCTATCAACGTTAGCCACTCTTAGAATTTGTTGATTCTGCGATGTAATGATGAGACAGCTGCCTGCCCCGAACTCACTGTAATTTCCTCCAAGAGCTTCAAGCTGCTCAGGACTTTGAATGTCATCGAGGAGGAGGAGAACTCTCTTTCCCCTGAGACACTTTTGTAGCAGATACTTCCCTTGATCAACATGACCTACTTCACCTCTGAAATGTGAGACATTTTTTAGCATGTGGGTCTGCAGCTTTAGAAGCCCATCCGCCTCTTGACATCTTTCTCCCACACTCGGAACAAAAGAAAACACTTCAAACTGTGAGAACAGTTCTTTGCAAACAATCTTGGCCAGGGTAGTTTTACCTATCCCATTCATGCCATGTATACCCAATTTCACCATCTTCTGCTGATGATCAGCTGCGTCTAGTAATCCCTTGACATGCTCCACGGACTCGTCCAAACCAAAACATTTAGGAATATCCAGATACACTTTATGGGGACTGCTTGAATGTAAGGTTTTTTGAATTTCGACCACAACTTCTTGAATCAAATGGTCGTCCCTGAAAAAATGTGAACTAATCTTAATGACATACCTAATCTATGGCAACTATAAAAGCCAAAAACAAAACCGCACTGAGGTGGAGGATTACCCGGAATAATCACTGGAACACCAACCACGTATATCGGAAACAGTCTCTAATGCACCTTTGTATTCAATGATTAACTCGGGAGATAATCTTTGCTGGCTTTCATGCTGCTTGAGGTCCTCTGCATATTTACTTCCATCTCGGCAGAGAAGATCCGTACGCGAAACGCCATAAAACAGGGGCCAGATTTTCACGCCAGAATCAACCATAAGCGACACTTCTTTCAGGCACCATTTTGACTCGGCAAATTTTTCTGAGAAAATAGGAATGCAGATCCTACTTTCCTTGATCCCTTGACACAACGATGTAGGGATATGTTCGCCCTTTTTTAAGCTTTGTTCGTCTAAGAATGTGAGAATGCCTTCTCGATCAAGAGCAGAGTACAGTCGTCTCGCAAACCTTTCGCGGGTGTCGGGGCCGCGAAAGCTCAAGAAAACGTCGAACATTTTATTGACATTGAAACTAACTGAGGGCTCCGCTGAAGAGCACGGCCTACAGAGGGACATTACGCCTGCAATTTTTCTAACTGATGAGAGTCCAAAATTTTCTCGAAGGAAGGTTTGAGCTCCTATTACATACTGTACCCTCTTTTGATGGTCGGAATCTATGGAATTAAAAGTTTTGTGCAATTTTTGTGTAGGAATTCTATAGAACACCGCATTTTCAATGGTAGCATCTACCTCAAGCGAACCATTTCATTTTAGTATTTATTTTGCTCATTTAGAATTTTTATGGCAAGATATAGTAATGTACTACAGAATTATTTTACTTAAACATCATCTATTTCAATGGTTATACAGTACCTATCCCGGTAAAAAGATGGTACATAATTGTCCTATTTTAATTGGCCAAAATTAACTTTTTTGACTGTTAAAATGGATAATATTTAAGAATAACCCCACAAAATTGGATGGACATAGCTTATCATTATCTTGTTGGTATACTGTCTCTGTTGACCGCCCTTAAAATTGCATTCTTTTTTCACAAACTGTTATTAAGCACTCAGTACAAATGATAAAAGATGCTCTACTGTACCGTGACACTACACTAATGGGTCCACACAAGAAATTTAATTTACTTGTGCACCGACCGCAGACTTATTCAGCTTTTGCTTTATGCAACGTGAATGCATCTGATTCTTCTGGAACAACGTTTGATTGCAAATTGTTCTTTAAGCTTTTTAAATGTTAGGGGAGGACACAATAGTTTTTTTCCTTTTTTTCTTTTAACATTGAACAATGCTGGACTACAAGGAAATAGGAGCAGTCAAACAGACTGCTAATAAAAGATATAATACAAATCAAATACAATCAAATAGAACAGAGACAGAAGAATAACATCAGCCCCCCACTTAAGACCAAAAGTGAAAAAAAAAAAAAAATTATTCTTATAATATGATCTATTTTATTGTTTAAATATAAAAATTTCAATAAATATATAATAAAGTGTCATTCACTATCATTTAAATAGTGATTTTAGATTAATTTGACATATGTTATTAATATATAAAAATATGTATCACTATTCATCATCTTTTATAAAAATAAAAATACAAGTAATAGTGGTCAAAATTTAAATCCACTTGAGATATAAGTCAATCTATTCATTGAACATAATGATTACATATTAAAATATTATATTAATAAAATAAAATATTACGTCTTTGTCATCACATTGAATAGTTTGAGTTTATACAATACAGTGTACAACTTATAATTCTAAACCAAATATAAGTTTGATCTTTAATGAAAAATATATGTTATCAACCTATCATGTGTAAAAACCTTGATTTCTAAGTGCTTTCTTCTCTTTCAAGTAGTGTTCCATGGGACGCATCCCCCTCCCCTAAAAGAATTAGATGTTTCTGGGATAGGGATGTCCCCAAGACATGGGGATGCCAAGGAGATGCATCCCCACCGTACCACTACCACCACTATGTCTTTGAGATGTCTCGGGACATTTCCCTCTGAGAGGGAACGTTTTTGGAATGTCTCCCTAAAACAAGAACTTCTAAGGGACTTTGGGGTACCCTGGGGGTGTCTAGGGGATGCCCAAGCATCCCTCAACCCTAAAAATAATCGTACAGGTATCCCCTATAAAGACAAATTCAAAAAGTCACTTTTTAAAAAAAGTAAAAAATTGAATCTAGCAACCATAGTCCAAACCTTAATTGCTATGGGATACACCAGTAATGTCCCCTTTCGGGTTTGCCCTAAATCTTGCCCTATAATTACAAATTTAACATAGTTAGGGTTGTAACTTACCAATTGAATGCTTGAAGCAAGATAACCCTGATTTAGGTCATGTAAACATGTTAGTTATCAACAAATAAATAGACATATAATCCAATGATGATATAGATAGGATTCTAATCATTATTATAATATTCATGTGATGTCCCCTTATTGGATCAATCTCTATTCTATCCAAGTTCACAAAACCAAATGGAACAAGTATATAAGGTAGTTAGGAATACATCTCTTTACTTATGAATAAGATGAACTAGTTCTGTTCTGGAAGCCTGCAATCAGTTAGGTAACATTACAATTTACAATTCATGAAATAAACCTATTATTATTGCAAGGGAATGCAGCCAGTTTGATTTGTACGTGAATCTCTAATTTTATCAACAATTCCTCGACATAGGGATTGGAAGGGAAATTGCAATAGGGTGCTCGTCTAGCTATTCTCCCCTCTTGCCACTGTAGCGGAGTGCCCTAAGTTGTTCTCCCTTAAAGCAAATTTCCTTCCTTCCCTTTTGACAAACTATTAAATTCTGATCTGGTTAATAAAGCGTTCAGTATTATATCCTTTCTTGTTGTTCACAATGGTTTATATGATTGAACATATATATCTCTGTTGTAACTATTTTACGTTTCTTGTTTGTTGCTTGGATTCCTTTATTACTTATTTATTTTTGATTGATGTATGCTTGCTGTTATGATGAATCGTATGCCTTTATATGAGAACTGTTGTATAGTATATAAGTTATTCTCTGCTATTATATTTCAGATATCTATCTTTTATTTTATATTCTATTCTATATATTTCTAAGTATCTATTCCTCTTATACCCTATCTTCTTATGAAGGGAGAGGTCTTCATGAAACAACTTATATCCACCTGAAGGAAGGTGACTTCCATGAGGAACACCACTCTTTATAACAGACATACCCACTAAGGGATTGCATCACCTTTTGAATATAACCACTATCTTAATGAATTGTTGCCTTATGTTTATTAGCATTAACACAAGGAGATGAGTCGCTTCTTATTATTCTCCAAGTAATCATACCTTTTATTATCTATTAAAAATAAGACAATTTTTGTCTTATATGCTGATTTTTATTACTTTTGTCTTTGATCGCTCCTTTTGTAAATATTTTCTGCACCTTTTAATAATAAATGTGATTATCATATATCTAATTGCTTAGCATAGTCTTTAATCAAATCGACTTCCTCACTTTTCTTATATGACTTGGAATTGTTATTATATCTTCACTAAATCTTTGCTCTGGGGTATCTTTTCTAAACTAATCTTTAGCTTTCTAATCGCTGCATCTTTATACTCTTAATCACTACACTTAACAATTACTCCATATGCTAATTTAAATCGCTGCTTCTTCTTTCCTTTCATCGCTATCTTGAATGAATCAGCCATCATCGCATCATTATTGTTTTAATTAATTTTATGATTTGTTATATTTCGAGGGCATGACAGTACCCCACCCCCAAGACCTCGCAAAAACCTAAAGAACACATTTCAACCTCATTCCAAATCACAAAAAAGTTCATTGAGTGAAATAGAAAGATGGAAGTAGAGGTAGAAAGCTAAGAGAGAGAGAAATGTTAGGAAAAGGGTGTGTTGTACACCTTGTGCACAATTAATGAAATATTTAATTATGTAAAATAAATATTTATGTGTGGTGCATCTCAGGGGATGTGTTTAGCCACATTAAATATTTATTTCGGTTTACTTGTAAAGTTGTATGTAACATTGGGTTAGTTATTTTATGTGTGGGAGATAGAGTAATTAATTAATTAATTAGATCCAAAAGTGAAAACTTAATAAAAAGAATTAAATGGGGGTCAATGGTTTTGTGCACTCATGGTTTTGAGACACATGGTTTTCCTAATACCACAAGTTGTGTTTATGTGAGCTTGAGTCTACAAAAGCAAGCACATGGTGTAAGGGCCTATGCCACTATTGAGCTTGAGTCCCGAAGTGGGCCGGATTTGTGTCCTAGAGTAGAACATTGTAGACTGAGACTACATTATTGTCTGCGGATTCCTGAGTACGAATGGCTAAACAAAACAATGGATCCCTTAGGTTGCCTTTATACTATACAGGTCAGATTATGTGGTTGTTACATCGCGCCAGCCTCATTGAATGAATAAGCATGGCCATTGGAAGGATATTCAATGTTGGCATGCAATCGTTTGGGCCGACTTAGTGTGGTGGTTAAGCTACATTAGTTTTATGCGGCAGGGCCGACACTCTAGGCTGACTCAGTTGAGTTGGATTTCGAGATGCAAGCCTACGTTCGTAGTATCATTGGTGTGGCCGAGGTGGATGGGTTTAATGCTGCCACCTTGGGTGCAGTGGCCGAACTTGAAGGGGACTGATGCTACATTGAAAGTAAATGTGAGTAAGCGGACTTATGGGTCCAGGCCTATAAGGTCGCGTTACTCGGTGAAAGGCATTTAATATGACGATGCAGATGCAAATCTTTAAGGGATTATACAGATAAGCGAGCTACATAATATTCAATGCAGGGTGTGTCTAGATAGGTCTAACCTATGCTGGCACCCCAAAGAGTAAAGGAACGCCGAAAAAAGGGAACAGGGGCGTCTGTTATGAGTAAATGCGGACAGGCTAAAAATAGCCTTTTTGGCTGACCTGGGTGTAACTGTTTTGTGTCAGTTAGCTAGGCTAACTTAGCAAAGGCGATGATGCAGGTTCTATAAATACTCTACCCAAGCAGAGCTAAAGATAGAATGGAACAGCATAGAAGAGCAGGTTGGAATACTGCGAAAACACAAAGCTAAGCGAATGCATGTGGGGATGAGATCTACAGGTATCTGAGTTAGAACCAATCACGTGAGTTTGTGGTATGGAAGGAGAGAACATGCAAAACCACATTTAGGTGAAGTCAAGTCGGTTTGGGACAAAAGCCAAGCCTGACTTGCGAGGAGGGAATTAAGAATGCAAGAACATGGCAAAGAAGCTGCGATACTGCAAAGGCACAGGAATACCAATGCAGAAATACATTGGAGCAAAGCGCAGAGGTAGGTCGGTGTCACAGGGGTAAGTCTAAACTATTCATGGGGTAGCGAACTGTGCCTGCACAGCTGGCCAATCTCTAGAGGATCTTGCAGGAGACGAACAAATGCCTTATCGCATCTGCATGCTGGTTGAGTTGGAGGATCGCCTTATTTAAGGCCGAGTTGCTGAACTTGCTGGGCATGTTGCAAGAATAGCTATGTGGGTGCCATGAAGTGTTTAGATGCACAAGAGTCCTTGCTAGGTTTGAGGATAAGGGTGTGAGTTCTTGCCAAATAGTGTAGCGCTTAGAGGTGATGCCGAGTGAAGTCTTGTGTGAGCTGGGATGACTACAAGAAGACTTGTGAAGTCTCATCCAAGGTGTCGTTGATCCTGAGTTGAGCTATTCTCAGGGCGACTCTAGGAGCAGAGTTTTCTGATGCCTAACTATGTGCTGGCTGAGCAGAGCGAGCTGATTTGATGGGGAAGCTTGCAACTTGTGGACAAGCCGAGTTGGTTTTGCAATTCATTTGCAAAGACTAACATGATGGTGTGGATCCTGATGGCATTGGCTCGAGGAAGGTGAGTCATAGATGAGGAAATGAGGATAACAATCTTTATCCCAGTGTTGGGAAAAATAAGGATGTTAAAGTATTGATGAGCTATGTTGTTGAATGATGTGCTCGGAATGCTTTGCGGGTCTGCGAAAATGTCGCATCGAGTGTGTAGGATGAGACTAGATCATGGAGTATCGTGCCGAGTTGACAAGTTGGACAACGTGAGGCTATGGCGAGCAAGTGCAAGGAATGGGTGGTGATTTGCGATGGAACTTGTGACGATTGTGCGAGTAGCTGACCTAAGCTGGTTTGCAAGGTTGCATTGGGAAGACTTTGTGAGTTGGTTTCAAGGCTTGGAAAGAGAGAGGTTGTGCGAAGACTTGGTGTTGTGGTCTCTAGATCGTGGCTGAGCTTAAGTGCAGCCTTGTCCGAGTTGAAATGGGACTTGCATAATGTGGAGCTGTGGACTGGGTGCCTATGGTGGACTGCACGAACCATAGGGATGCGAATCGTAGCCCCACCGAGGGAGACAAGCTCTTTGGCAATGGGCTTGAAGAGTTCGCAGAGGTGAGCAGATTTCAGACGGATGCAAGTTGGGCAGATGCTTTACTTGCCCTAGAGGAATTGCATAGCCGAGGGTATCATGCCAAGCTAGGTTAAAGCGTGAGCTAGATCAATTTGGGTGTGGACACGATCGCTAAGAGAACAAGATTTGAGAGTGGCTGAAGTAGTGTGAAGTTCATGGGAAGGCTTGATGGTTGGATGAGTGGATGGAGAGCTGTTGAGCTTGACTTTAGGGGATTGGTGATTGCGAATGTAAGATGCGCCAAGCATTATCGGCATAGCCCGACTTGGTAGCATGGGATGGTTTTCATGAAAATGGACATGATGTAATTGTGATTGTGGAATTGGAATGAAATACTATCTTTGCCTCTTATATTTGCTTTTGTTGTATTGTGAGGATATTTCACATTGCTTAGTTTGTATAGGGTCATCCCACAATAATGGGTTACACTTTTTGGCCAAACTTGACTTTGAAATCAACATTTTGAACTAAATCTTCACTTTCTGACACCTATAGCCGCTAAACCATTAGAAATTTGAAGATGATGTGAACTAGTGATTTGTGAGATTTTATTTGTAGATTCTAAATATATATTTTTAAAAAAATTTGGAGTTAAATTGTAAAACAATTTATGTCTCCTTTGATAACTAGTTTTTAATAGTAAACATTTTTTAAAGTGATGTATATTCTATAGCACAACTTTTTTCTACAAAGGATAAAATTTTGATTCTTTTGAATTTAGATTGGTAACACTGATATATAGGGCATGCATTTGGTTTTATAAGGTTTTGTTGAATTTTTTTTAATTAAGTTTTGAAGTCAAACCAATTATAATTTAGACATAGGCATATTCTGTAAAACATAACTTTTCTGTATGTATTGAAATTTAATTTATTTTTTTTGTTGAAACAAGGACATCAATACCTAGGGCATAGATATTTGTTAGAATTTTTTTCACTAATTTACTAATTTTCCATGTGTGTAGAACATAGAACTTGATGTTCAACATTCACAAGAAATAAAAAATAAATATGATAATCAAATTAAATATATTTAAAATTATACTTTTTGGGAAGCTCATAATAAGGACTACATACTTACAAAACATAAATTTTAAATGAATTCATTTGATCCCCCAAAAGGTAAATCAAAAGTGGTTTTTTATCAATATTTTGATAGGTGTAGAAGAGACTCCATTATAGGTATGGTTTAAAACTGGCGGGGTTATATCCAAGGGGGTTTGAATCTAAGGGGGTTTGATCAAACCCTCTTCAATTAAAATCCTTTAAATGGAACCTTTCAAGGCTTAAATCATTATATTTTCTAAAAATAGGTGATTTTAGCAAAAATTAGGATGTCCTAGAAAGTGTAACCCATTATTGTGGTAGCACCCTATAATGTGTTTATGTATGGGTGTGAGGCGTAGTCCATGTTAGTGGCAGACTTGATCCACAATAGTGAGTCGACTGCCCTAATATGGTGCTGCGCGGGGCCGCCCAAGGTAGCCCTGTGACAGTTGGTATCAAAGTTGGATATGATACATACCAACCAAGTTGGTATCAGAGTCAGATAGCTAAGCTAAGTTGATATCAGTGCAGGATATCCAAGCTGTGTGACAGCTAGGTTTATGTGGGAAGAAGATTGGATGCGGGAGACATGCTGACCAAGATGGTATCAAAAGGAGTTTTGTAGAGACTTTGAAGGTGGGGGTAAACTGAAGCAGGATTCAATGAGTGAGAACTGGGCCAGATCAACTGAGTTAGTACAGAGGTTGCCTCTTGAGATGATATGCAAGGAAAACTCTCAGGAAAACTCCACCAATAAATTGGACAAAATTCTTAATATGCTTACTGAAACTAAGGAAAGGTTGGGCAAATTAGAAAATAAAGTGAATGAAACCGGGAATACGAAGGGTGAAAATGAGTATTCTAATAATGCAAGTAAAAGTAAACAATGGGATCATGGCATGTCAAGTGAAAACCAAGATGATAGTGAAACTCAAAGGGAGACAAAAGACAAACTTGCACTGGAACTACCGAAGGATATGAAAAAGATTATCCCTCCCAAATTTGATGGAACGAAGACCGGTGATGCAGCAGAAGCATGGTTAACGGAAATGGAGAAATACTTTGAATCAGAAATTACTATGAGATTACAAAGGCAGTATGGGGAGCATATCAGTTATTTGGAGAAGCTCCACTTGGTGGATGAACAAGAAAATGGAACAAGAATTAAGCCCCTTGAAGGTGACATGGAATGAATTTGTGGAACTTTTTTGAAAGAGGTGGTTACCACAACTATATTTTGATCAAAAGCTAACAGATTTCCAAAACCTCAGGCAAGGTGATCTATCTGTGGTTGAATATGCAGAAAAATTTACTCGATTGTTGAAGTATGTTTCTCAATATCAAAAGGATGAAAGATTTCGGATAAGAAAATTTATTATGGGACTCAATCCTCAGATTGGCAGTGAGGTGGAGGTGCATGGTCCAAACACAATGGACCAGGTTTATGAGAAAGCAATTAAGCAGGAATAGAAGATCAAATCCATTTATGCTTACTGTGAAAAGAAACATAAGAGATTTGATAAGAACTTCAATGATCAGACATATAAAAGGAAGAATGATAAAGGATATGGAAACATGAGGTTCGATAAAGGAAATCGAAAAAACAAAGGGGGATTTGGTAATGAACGTAGAAATGAAGACTATAAGAAAAATGACAATTTTAAGAAGAATGACGATGCTATGAGTAGACCAACCGAGAAGAGAGGACCAATTGGAGGATGTTTTTCTTGGCGTGGAGATCATTATGCTAACTGTTGTCCTAATAAAAAGTAGAACAGGCAGCTTAGGAATACGGTACTTCCTTCGTAGTAAGAAGCGTTTCAACAAAGGGTTCATGCCGCCCTTGACAATCGACAAGCTGAGTATCAAATTACTCCCATTAAGATGACAGGTACACTATTTGGAGTTCCTGTTTCTATTCTATTTGATACTGGTGCAACAAAAAATTTTGTGTCATCTAGAGTCTTAAGTAAATTTCCTAGAAGAGCTGGTTTTATGTCAAAACCATGGATAGTTGAGTATGCAAATCACTCAAAGGCTCAAGTAGAGCAATGTTTGTTCGAAGCTAAGATTGATATTTCAAACTTCTCCACTGAGGTAAATTTATATGTAGCACCTTTAGGGTCCTACGATGTAATCTTAGGAATGAATTGGTTGTGGAGACATAGGGCCAAAGTAGATTGTTTTAATAAAAGAATTGAGTGTTTCGATGATAAAGGAAACAAAATTAATTTTTAGGGTATTGTTTTCACCCTAAAACTAAGTTTTTAACTATAGGTAATAAATTTTTTTTTTTAAAAAGTTTAAAATAGAAAAGTAATTTGTTTCCAATTCTTATAACCAAGGAGAACATCCATCAACTTACAATAATCATGAATATATATCTTAAAAAAAAGGAAATAATCATCCATAACATTTAAACAATATGTTGTTAAAAGTTGCTTAGAACAAATCCAAAATAGGAACCTACCAATGTCACTACATCTCAAGTGTCGACCATCCAAATTCAAGTCTCGGCAGTCCTCAAGAATAAAGAAGAGAAAGTATCTTCAAGGAGCTTAACCTCCAACCACAGACCGTCGGTCTCCCGCACTCCTTCCTAACCGGAAGTGGCCCTACCCTACTCAAGAGGATAGACTTAGGATAACCAATGGTGTTTTCCATCTGAGTACTGGTGTTGTGACCTACGTAACTTGTTATCATGCAATCCCCTAGATACCATCTAGTCAAGCATGACCACTCCACAAGCTACGCCATCCATTCACAGTGAACTATCAATGCACTTGAGGCTTATGCATTACCTTGGCCAAAGTATTTGAATTTAATTAGCATTGTACCAACGCAAGTAATACGTTCGCCCACCCCAACTCAACTCGAATTGATCACAATCCTATAGATTCCTATAAATAAATTCAATACATCGACCTTGATAACCTCAAGATGTTTGAAATTCATCATGCATTTACGCATGGCAATGAGGTTTACTCTTTATCAACTCAACTCATGGAAACATTCCCATCTACATGATATAAGAATGGTTTCCTAGCTTATCGATTATTCGGATAATGCTAAAAGTTATTTCGATGTTCTCTAAGTTAGCCCACTGCTTAATTTTTCCACTCAAGAGTGGACACTAAACTCAACGTTGTTGCTTCGGAAGGGATATACTATAACCCATTTAGAGAATACAAATGTTCGAAGACCCTACGTTAAAAAAAAAATTAAATACTCAAAAGATTCTACTTCGACTTGTTGAAATCTTCGACATAGCTTAATCTTTGTCAAATTAAGCATTTAGAAAACCCTATCTTGTTGTTTCTACTAGCAATAAGATTGCATGCAAGTCTAATCCAGATACTTGACAAAAGACTCATTAGATTGCTCTAAATCTTCATTCCATTAACTTGTTTAACTGTAAGTCTCCTCTCAGGAACACAAAGGTTTAAATACTTCAATAGCAAAAGTATTATTTACTAAGGCAAATAGACTAAAGCTGGTTATTATTCGCAGCTAGGTTAGTAATTTCACCATGGCCAACCGACCCATTTTAAACTCAGCAAATTAAGGACGACTGTGAAGTCTTGCAGGATTTGGCATACACATCGCACCATTGTTACTCCTATGTTGACAGACATCACAAAACAATTCTTTTACTTTTAAACTAGCTTACTGTTATATTTTGACAGAACCAAACAATGGCTTCTGACTGTCCAAAAGAGCACTCAGTCTATGTCGTTGAAGGTTTTACCACCGCGGACTGTGATAACAGTGAGCTAGTTCTCGACCAACATCACTCTATCTTCAATGCACTAAACACTTATCCTAATATCTCTTAGGGTAAACGTACAATTGTATAGTAAAAATCATCCTTCAAGGATGCATCTAAGCAAGTTGAATTTACATTGCAAGCATTTCAACTATGGTGTGGTGCAGAAGACAAGCATCATTTTTCAGTTGAAAGGTGGCAGAAACAAACAGGGAACCTTACAATTGGTAACAATACACACTTCGCATCTTAAAGCAAATAATAAGTCCCATCATATTATAAGCAGAATCATTACTAATATAAACATATCTGAAAATCATGACCGCACAGAGAAAAGATGAAGAAAACCTGATGATATTCTCAGCGACTATTGAAGACTGACCAATGAGTTCGTTCTTTCTTAGCCGTTCACCATCACTCCAAACTTGGCCTCCTTCCACTTCTTCTCTACATTTTTCTCCTTCCAAAACTAACTCTTACTACCTACTCCTCCCCTGTCTAACTGCGAAGGATAACTATATCTTCCACTCACAAGACCATGCCTATCCATAAGGATCACTGCCTGGCATGCATAACATCCTCCTCCTATCACGACCACTACTAGAAAAAATGGTTTCACCTTTCCACTCAGTCCGCAATTATTCTCCATAGTGGAGTTCCAAACTTGGCGAGGTGGCAGTTGCCAGATTTAACAACCCGTCCCACTACTCATAACCGTTATCAGCATAAACAAAAGCAAACATTATAATAAAGGCTAGACCGACGACTAACTTAAGGTCTAAAGCTTGAAGAAAAAAGACTATTTGAAAATAAAAGACATCTTAGAAAGAGCTTAAGTGTGTCCCTCTCGAGCTTTTGCCCGATTACCGACATCACTAAAGAATAAAGGAATTATCTGAAAATGACACTCTAAATATAACTAACAATAATATTACCTATTCCAATACCATACGGCCAAGGGTACTACACACCATGGTCTCTAAATTTAAAACCTTATTTTAACCCTTTAACATTCGATAGTAGCTTAATTCAACATCCGTCGAATTTCGCAAGGAGACGTTTACGTCATATGCTCGTAGCACTTTACGACGATAACAACGAATTGAGCGCAAACACAAAACAAGGTTTGGGATCGACTTATGCACAATTTTATGACTTTTGCGCCGATCCAAAAACAAGACACAACTTACAACTTGACCACAAGTATATACATATATACATATAAACAATATATTAGTCGTTCATATTTGACGACATGATTCAGAGTATTACGACACTGATGTCGGTTTCCCATACTCAATACAAGGACTTATGAAAGGAAAAAGACTTATTCTTGCAAACCTCGACATTCGACTAAAATTGACTTAGCCCGAACTCAAAGCTAAACTCAAAGCATCTAGGTTTGTCTACTTGATTTTTGTTTTCAGTGGCAAGCACCCATGGGTTATTCCAGAGTCTATTCTCTCTTTCTCAAAGATACTTCTCTTCTTCTTTCTTCTAGGTGAATATGTTCCATCTATTCCTGTCTTTGACAATCTCACATACAATTTGTGGTCAAAGTACCAATGTTCTAATCAAAACATATTTATATCAAATCATTTCATTTTCATATCTAAAAACATTTTAATTCATAATCATCAAATTGATCATAATCAAGTAGATTCCATAATTTAATAAAATTAACCTTTTCTATTCATATCATCAGTTCCTATGATGTTAAAACATATCCACCTAACTGTACTATTTAAGAAAAAGTAAATAGTACTTTATTGAATCCAAAAAGGGGATGTAACAGTTTTGTAGAGACTTCGAAGGTGGGGGTAAACTGAAGCAGGATGTAGTGAGTGAGAATTGGGCCAGATCAACTGAGTTAGTACAGAGGTTGCCTTTTGAGATGATATGCAAGCCGTGAACAAGTTACGAAGGGAGCAATGTTTGTCTAAGGTTTTCTTGCCAATGTGTGTAGTGGACTGAGTCTTGGATGTGCACAAACTGATCACTTGGGTGCTTTTGAGATTGGGTCTATGTGGGGACAGAGGTAAGGTAGAAATCTGATGTGCAAGTGTTGGAATGCCTTAGGCAAAGCTAGGCATCTTGATGGCATGATTCTTGTGTTGGATCGTGACTAGTGGCAAGTAATGTGGAGGAGATGCTGGAGTACAGTTGAGACTATGTAGAATGGAGTTCCATGGTGTAGTTGGTATCCATTCATGAGGGTCTTGATTGGAACAGTAAACTTGAGCGAGATCTTGAGATGATGGTAGCTCCATAATAGAGATATTTCCCCTCGAGAAATACTTCTCTTAAAAGAGTAAGTAGCAAGTTGTTGTTATTATATGACAGTTGGTCTGGAACTTGAGGAGTTGCTTGAGTTGGAGCTTGGAGAACAGAATCGGAGTTCTAGAACAGTAAGGGAATTTGTCCATGGAATAGGATAAATGGTGGAAGGCTTCTGCGGGGAAGTTTGACGGGACAGTAGGTTGGATGTTCTCTACATTGGAGTTGGTTCGATGCAGGTGCCAAGGGCGTTGCCTAATTTGAGTGGGGGGGGATGTAAGGGCCTATGTTGTTGTTGAGGTTGAGTCCTAAAGGGGGCCAGATTTGTGTCCAGGAGCTGAACATTGCAGACTGGGACTGCATTATTGTCCACAGATTCTTGAGTGCAAATGGCTAAACAAAATAATGGATCCCTTGGGTTGCCTTTATACTATGCAGGTCAGATTATGTGGTTGTTACGCTATGTTGGTCTCATTGAATGAATAAGCATGGCCTTTGGAAGGATATTCAATGTTGGCATGTGATCATTTGGGCCAACTTAGTGTGGTAGATATGCTACATTAGTTTTATGTGGCGGGGATGACACTCTAGGCCAACTCAGCCGAGTTGAATTTTGGGATACAAGCCTGTGTTCGTAGTATCATTGGTGTGGCCAAGGTGGATGGATTTAATGTTGTCACCTTGGGTGTAGTGGCCAAACTTGAAGGGGACCGATGCTGCATTGAAAGTAAATGTGACTAGGCGGACTTATGGGTCCAGACCTATAACGCTGCATTACTCGGTGAAAGGCATTTAATATGATGACGCGGATGCGGATCTTCAAGGGCTTATATAGGTAAGCGAGCTACATAATATTCAATGTGGGGTGCATCTAGATAGGTCTGACCTATTTTGGTGCTGTAAAGAGTAAGGGAATGCCAGAAAAAGGGAACAAGTGCATCCATTATGAGTAAATGCGAACATGCTAAAAATAGCCTTTCTGGCTGACCTAGGCATAACTGTCTTGTCTTAGTTAGCCAGATTGACTCAGCAGAGGTGGTGATGCAGGTTCTATAAATACTTTGCCCAGGCAAACCTAAATATAGAATGGAACAACATAGAAGAGCAGGATGGAATACTGTGAAAATACAGAGCTAGGTGAATGCATGTGGGGATGAGATCTGCAGGTATTTGAGGTAGAACCAATTGTGTGAGTTTGTGATATGGAAGGAGAGAACATGCAAAACCATATTTAGGTGAAGTCGAGTCAGTTTGGGACAAAAGCCAAGCTTGACTTGCAAGGAGGGAATTAAGAATGCAAGAACGTGGCAAAGAAGCTGCGGTACTTCAAAGCCACAGGAATACCAGTGTAGAGGTACAACAGAGCAAAGCGTAGAGGCAGGTTGATGTCACAGGGGTAAGTCTGAACTATTCCTGGGGCAGAGAACTGTGCCTGCATAGCTGGCCGAGCTCTAGAGGATCTTGTAGGAGATGGACAAATACCTTATCACGTCTACACACTAGTTGAGTTGGAGGATCACCTTATTTAAGGCCAAATTGGCAAATTTGCTAGGCATGTTGCAAGACTAGCTACATGGGTGCCGTGAAGTGTTTGGATGCACAAGAGTCCTTGTTGGGTTTGAGGACGAGGGTGTTAGTTCTTGCCAAATAATGCAGCACTTGGAGGTGATGTCGAGTGAAGTCTTGTGTGAGATGGGACAACTAGAAGAAGTCTTGTGAAGTCTCATTTGAGGTGTTGTTGATCCTGAGTTGAGGTGTTCTCAGGGTGACTCTAGGAGTAGAGTTTGCTGATGTTGAACTATGTGCTGGCTTAGCAGAGCGAGCCAATTTGATGGGGAAGCTTGCAACTTGTGGACGAGCTGAGTTGGTTTTGCAATTCATTTACAAAGACTAATGTGATGGTGCAGATCATGATGGCATTGGCTCGAGGAAGGTAAGTCATGGATGGGGAAATGAGGTTAAGAGCCTTTATCTCGGTGTTAGGAAAAATAAGGGCGCCGAAGTATTGGCAAGCTATTTTGCTGAATGTTATGCTCGGAATGCTTTGTAGATCTACGGAAATGTCACATCCAGTGTGTAGGATGGGACTGGGTCATGGACTACCGCTCCGAGTTGACAAAGTGGACAGCATGAGGCTATGGCGAGCAAGTGCAAGCAATGGGTGATGCTTTGCGATGGAACTTGTGACGGTTGTGGGAGTAGCTGACCTGAGCTAGTTTGCAAGGTTGCATTAGGAAGACTTTGTGAGTTGGTTTTGAGGCTTGGAAAGAGATGTTGTGCGAAGACTTGGTGTCGTGGGCGCTAGATTATGGCCAAGCTCGAGTGCAGCCTTGTCCGAGTTAAAATGGGACTTGCGTAATGTGGAGCTATGGATTGGGTGCCTATGGTGGACTGAAGGAACTGTAGGGATGTGAGTCGTAGCCACACCAAGGGAGACAAGCTCTTTGGCAATGGGCTTGAAGAGTTTGCAGAGGTGAGTAGATTCCTGATAGATGCAAGTTGGGCAGATGCTTTACTTACCCTAGAGAAATTGCATAGCCGAGGGTGTCATGTTGAGCTGGGTTGAAGTATGAGATAGATCAAGTTGGTTGTGGACCTGATCACCAAGTGAACAAGGTTCCAGAGTGGCTGAAGCAACATGAAGTTCATGGGAAGGCTTGGTGGCTGGATGAGTGGATGGAGAGTTGTTGAGCTTGACTTTAGGGGATTAGTGATTGTGAATGTAAAATGCGCTAAGCATTATCAGCGTACCCTGACTTGGTAGCATGGGATGGTTTTCATGAAAATGGACATGATGTAATTGTGATTGTGGAATTGGAATGAAATACTATCTTTGCCCCTTATATTTGGTGTTGTTGCATTGTGAGGATATTTTGCATTGCTAGTTTGTATAATGTGTTTGTGTATGGGTGTGAGGTTTAGTCCATGTTAGTGGCGAACTTGATCCAAAAAGGTGAGTCGACTGCCTTAATATGGTGCCACATGGGGCCGCCCAAGGTAGACCCATGACAGTTGGTATCAGAGCTAGATATGACACATGTACTAACTGAGTTGGTATCCGAGCCAGATAGCTAAGATAAGTTGATATCAGTGTAGGATATCCAAGCTGTGTGACAGTCAGGTTTCTGTGGGAACAAGGTTGGATGCGGGAGACATTCTGACTGAGTTGGTATCAAAATGAGTTTGTAGAGACTACAAAGGTGGGGGTAAACCAAAGCAGGATACAGTGAGTCAGAACTGAGCTAGATCAACTGAGTTAGTACAGAGGTTGCCTCTTAAGATGATATGCAAACCATGAACAAGTTACGGAGGGAGTAGTGTTTGTCTAAGGTTTTCTTGCCAATGTGTGTAGTGGACCGAGTCTTGGATGTGCACAGACTGATCACCTAGGTGCTTTTGAGATTGGGTCTCCATGGGGATAGAGGTAAGGTAGAAATCTAATGCGCAAGTGTTGGAATGCCTTAGGCAAAGCTGGGCATCTTGATGGCATGAGTCTTGTGCTAGATTGCGTCTAGTGGCAAGTAATGCGGATGAGATGTTGGAGTACAGTTGAGACTATGTGGAATGGAGTTCCATGGTGTAGTTGGTATCCATTCATAAGGGTCTTGATTGGAATAGTAAACTTGAGTGGGATCTTGAGATGATGGTAGTTGTATAATAGAGATATTTCCCCCTGAGAAATACTTATCTTAAAAGAGTAAGTAGTGAGTTGTTGTTATTATATGACAGTTGGTCTGGAACTTGAGGAGTTTCTTCTGGAGTTGGAGCTTGGAGAAGGACAGAATTAGAGTTCTGGAACAACAAGGGAATTTGTCCATGGAATAGGGCAAATGGTGGAAGGCTTCTGCGGGGAAGTTTGATGGGACAGTAGGTTGGATGTTCTCTGCATTAGAGTTGGTTCGATGTAGGTGTTGCAAGTATGAGGTTAACCAGTGTTGTCATTGATGTCAACATACTCATATTGCATTGGTAAGAAGGTTTGGATGAGCTGTGTGTTGAGGATATTAAGAAAAGTAGTCTCAATCAGGAATAGTGAAGAACAGTGATAAGAAGAAGGCAAATGTACTCAATAGGTTAAGGATCAGAGGATGCAGATTAAAGGGTTTGTAGCTATGAGTATTGAGATGATCTAGTTAAGATTTCAGAAGTCCGCATGAAGATATGAAAAAGTTGTGATCGGTCAAGTAGAACCGGTTCCGGGAGCTGTCCGGAGTGACAGAGTGTTGCAAAAAGGTCCGATGAGATCCAGAGGAGCATTGTCAGACTCTGCAGATTGGAAGGAGTGTTTGGGATGTCCTTGTGATGTGTCATCTTGGTTTGTACAAAGTTTGGAGGTCCAGAAGCACCTTCTTCAGTATGACAGTGGCGACAGACTGTGTTCTTGAAGTTCCAGATGAAGAGGAGAAGAGATTCCAGTGAGTAGAGCAAGTGTGGATGTACCTGGTTAATCAGGCAAGCTTGTGAAGGTTCTTGGATCATGTTGAGGTTATGTTGTTAGTTCGCATTGATGATAGAGCCCAGAATTGAAGATATTCTTTTGGATGAAGTTCTTGCTCAGACTAGCCGACCGGATGAGTTGTTCATCTTGCGAATGTTCTTGTGATGGCTGACCGGATGTATTAATCATCTTGTGGATGTCCTTATGGTTGATTGCCGACTTAGATGATTGTTCCTAAGTTGATGTCTTGTATAAATAAAGGTTTGTGAGTTCATTTCAATGTGTGTTGAGCAGTGGATGAGAGTGGTATAGTGAAAGAGCGAAGGGCAGAGTAGAAGTATCTCAGGCTTAAACAGAACTGATCTAGACATGGTAAAGATGTCAATCTCTAGTTCAAGTTTGTGATTCTTATCACTTTGTAGACAGTGTGTCTCTTGTAGGCAATGTGCCTCTTTGTGAGCAGTGTGCTCGGGCAGTGAGCCCTAATTGGCATGTGCCATTCATTTTTCTTATTCTTCTAACAGAGAATAATCCTTGGGTTAATCACCCCGTGGTTTTTCCCTTAACCAGGTTTTCCACGTCAAAATCTTGGTGTCCAATGTGTTGATGATTATCTGCTCTTGTGTTTATGCATTATGCTTTCATGAATGATTAACTGATATGCTATTAACTAACAAAGAAGAATCAAGTGTTCAAAATAGAAGCAAGTCTTTGCACAACTAATTCACCCCCCCTCTCAGTTGTGTGCCCTAGATCTAACAATTGGTATCAGAGTCAAGTTCCTCTGAAAGGAGCTTAACCGCTTGAGGAGATCCAGGATGTCGTCATACAAGAAGGATAGTCCAAAGTTTGATGGAACCAACTTCACTCTCTGGAAAGGTCGCATGAAATGTCACTTGGAGTGTATGGGAAAAGCATACTTGGCCATGGTCTCAAAACCATATGTACCTCCACAGGGTGGTCTGACAACTCTGAATGAAATCACAAATGCTGAAAATAATTTGCAGACCAAGGAAGCTCTTCTAAGCACATTGAATGACTCAGATCTCTCAAATGTTATTGACCTACCAACTGCATATGAGATCTAGACTAAACTAGAACTTCTGTATGAAGGAGATGAGTTTGTCAAGAGTGCAAGGTTGCAAAGTCTGAAAGGGAAATTTGAAAGATTGAAGATGAGAGATGATGAAAATATCACTACCTTTATGCCAAGAGTGAATGAGCTAGTGTGTGGAATCAGGAATGCTGGTGGAGTTCTAGATGAAAATAAAATTATTTACAAAATTCTCAGATCCCTTCCTGCTACCTACAAAATCAAGGTTCCTGCCATTGATGAATTCAGAGCCCATACAACTGTCACAAGAGAGCGACTGGTTGGCAAACTGGCTGCATTTGAAATGACTGAGTTTGGAGATGATCCCCCCAAGACTGAATCTACATTCAAAGCCAGTGCCTATGTGAAAGGCAAACAAAGATTTGATCCGGGAGAGAACTCTTCAACGAAGCTGTCATGGTATGAACAAGCAAGGAAAGATATGGAAGAGGAAGAAGCAGAAATAGCTCAACTTGAAGCCCTCATTGCAAAAAGACTACCAAGAGGATCCGGTAAGTATGAAGGAAAACTACCCTTTAAGTACTTCAATTGTAATAAGATTGGTCATTTTGCTTCAAGATGTCCGGAAAGATCTGCAAGGTCTAATACCAACAGACAAAGGTTTCAAAAGAACTGCTATTATGTTCATGAAGAAGATGACAATGAAGGAGTAACAGATGATGAATCAGAAATAGGAAGCAAATCCAAAAATGAATGGGTGTTTACTGCCATCAAGGAAGAAGATTCAATATCCTTTGAATCTGTCAATCATAAGGTTGTAGAAAGAGCTTTGGCTGCCCAAATTGAAGAAAAGGATGATTGGGTTATTGATAGTGGATGCTCTCACCATATGACTGGTGACAAGAACAAGTTCTTAGATTTGGAAAAGTATGAAGGAGGAATGGTAAAGTTTGGTGACAATTCTACTAGTAGAATCAGAGGTAGGGGAACTATTTCTTTTGTTGGAAAGAGCAAAATTGGTAATGTACTATATGTTGAAGGATTGAAGCACAATCTTCTCAGTGTTGGTCAGTTGGTGGATAAAGGCTATGATCTCCGGTTCAAGAATGGAAGATGTAGAATCTTTACAAGCTCCGGAACTGAGATTGTATCCGGTACTCAAACTAAAGGTAATATCTTCCATCTAGTTGGTTCAAATAAAAGTTGTCTATTTGTTCAAGTTGATCAGAGTTGGCTATGGCATAGAAGGATGTGTCATGTAAATTTTGATAACATCATCAAGATAAGCAATATTCAGGCTGTAAGAGATCTTCCAAAATTGGTGAAACCTACAAATAGTTTGTGCAAAGAATGTCAGCTAGGTAAACATAGCAGAGTCTCTTTCAAAAGCAAGGATCAGTCCACTATCAGATTGTTGGAATTAGTACATACTGATCTCTGTGGTCCGACAAGAATCAAGAGTATGCAAGGTGATAGATATTTCATGTTGCTAATTGATGACCATTCCCGGATGATGTAGGTTACCTTTCTAAAAGAGAAATCAAAAGCCCTTGAGAAATTCAAAATCTTCAAAGCTATGGTAGAGAATCAAACCAGATTGAAACTAAGTGTCTAAGGTCTGATAGAGGTGGTGAATTCACATCTGGCGAATTCACATCTATACTTTTGTGAGAAGCATGGCATAAAGAGACAGTTGTCTGCTCCTAGGACTCCACAGAAGAATGGAGTAGTTGAGAGAAAGAACCGAACCATCAAGGAAGCTTCCAGGACAATGATGATGGAAGTAAATGTTCCTCAGATGTTTTGGAGAGAAGCTGTCAGCACTACAGTCTACACTCTTAACTGAGTTCAAATCAAAAACAATACCGATAAGACTCCTTATGAAATTTGGTTTCGTATAACTCCTACTGTGAGATATTTCAGAGTATTTGGTAGCAAGTGTTACATCAAAAGAGATGAAGACCTAGGAAAGTTTGATGCTAGAAGTGATGAAGGAATTTTCTTGGGTTACTCCACTCAAAGCAAAGCATACCGGTGTTACAATAAGAGACTGAAAAAGATGATAGAAAGTACAAATGTGAAGGTTGATGAAGGAATTGAGAAGCCCTCAAGGTTTTATGAATATGATGAAGATGATCAGGATGGTGCTCTGATTCAAGGAACTCAATCCCTTCCTGAAAGTCAGATTTAGACTGATCCGGTAAATCAGGAAGAAGAGGTTTGTCTGAATGAACCTGATCAAGAAACAACAGTGCAAGAGACTCCCAAAGTTCCAAGGTATGTAACTTTAAATCACTCTGAAGATCAGATCATAGGTGATAAAAGCAAAGGGGTACAAATAAGGAGGAAAATTGCTCAAAATTTAGATGAATGTTGTTTGATTTCAAAGATTGAACCTAAGACAATAAATGAAGCATGCAATGATGAAAATTAGACAAAAGCAATGGAAGAAGAGTTGATGCAAATTGAGAAAAATCACACTTGGGATCTTGTTCCCAGACCTAGAAATAAGAATGTGATTGGAACCAAATGGGTCTTCCGGAACAAACTAAATGAGGTTGGTGAAGTTATCAGAAATAAAGCTAGATTGGTCTGCAAAGGCTACTCTCAAATAGAAGGAATTGATTTTGAAGAAACCTTTGCTCCAGTAGCAAGAATTGAAGCAATCAGATTATTTCTTGCATATGCTGCCTTCAAAGACTTCAATGTATATCATATGGATGTCAAGTCTGCCTTCCTAAATGGTGATTTGGAAGAAGAAGTATACATTGAACAACCGGATGGATTTCAATTGTCTGATAATGATGATATGGTCTGCAAGTTGAAGAAAGCATTGTATGGATTAAAGCAAGCCCCAAGAGCATGGTATGAAAGGTTGGATAAGCATTTTGTGCAGATTGGATTCAACAAAGGTACTGCTGACAGTAAATTATATTTCAAAATTGATCATGAAAATATTTTGATTGTTGAAGTGTTTGTGGATGATATTATTTTTGGAGGAAGAGATAGTATGTGCAAAACTTTTGCAAATCAGATGAAAAGTGAGTTTGAAATGTCTATGCTTGGTGAAATGAATTTCTTCTTGGGTCTGCAAATTACTCAAACAAAGAAAGGGATCTTAATTTCTCAGACCAAATATGTGAAAGAATTGTTGAGGAAATTCGGTATGGAAGATTCAAAGCCAATGAACACTCTTATGGCAACTGGATGTAAGTTGAGCAAAGATGATGACTCTCCAAAGGCAAATCAGACAAAGTATAGATCAATGATTGGTGGATTGTTGTATCTCACTCAGACTAGACCAGATATAATGCAGGCTGTTGGTCTTGTGGCAAGATTTCAGGCTGATCCTAGAGAATCTCATGTTATGGCAATCAAAAGAATTTTTAGGTACTTGAAAGGAACAGTTGAGTATGGTTTATGGTATCCTAGAGATCCAGATTTCTCTCTTCATGCATATACAGATGCAGATTGGGCAGGAGATGTGGATGACCAGAAGAGCACTAGTGGTGGAGCATTCTTTTTGGGAAAGAGATTGGTTTCTTGGCTAAGCAAGAAACAAGATGCAATATCTCTGTCTACAACTGAAGTAGAATACATTGCAGCAGCAGGTAGTTGCACTCAAATCTTATGGATGAAGCAGATGCTAAGAGACATTAAAGTTGAATATGAGGAGCCTATCACAATTTTCTGTGATAATTCAAGTGCAATTAATATTTCTAAGAATCCGGTATTGTATTCTAAGACCAAGCACATATCTATCAAGTTTCACTTTCTAAGAGAATAAGTGAACAAGGATGAAGTCAGATTGGAGTATGTACCCTCCAAGGATCATATTGCAGATATTTTTACTAAACCTCTCCCCAAGGACTCTTTTGAGTATCTCCGAGAGAAGTTAGGGGTCATGGCCCCTCCGGTGATGAACTAGGATGCACTGATGTGCATCAGTTCGGTGGATATCACAGTCACATCTTGTGATCCGGATTGATGATGGGGAGCTGCTACTAAGGGGGAACAGCTGGTATGATTCTGATATGTTACAAGTGCAAGTATGAGCCCTTTGCCATTGATGTCAAAGGGGGAGAGAAGACATGTGAAAAACAAGTGGTTGATGATCAAAGGGGGAGCAGTAAAGGAAGAGAAGACATGTGAAGAGTTGTTGCTGATAGGGGGAGCTGTGACAGAAAAGAGAAGTTCTTGTCTTGATGGTTTTTTTACATTATATGTTGCCATCAATGACAAAGGGGGAGATTGTTGCAAGTATGAGGTTAACCAGTGTTGTCATTGATGTCAACATACTCATATTGCATTGGTAAGAAGGTTTGGATGAGCTGTGTGTTGAGGATATTAAGAAAAGTAGTCTCAATCAGGAACAGTGAAGAACAGTGATAAGAAGAAGGCAAATGTACTCAATAGGTTGAGAATCAGAGGATGCGGATTAAAGTGTTTGTAGATATGAGTCTTGAGATGATCTAGTTAAGATTTCAGAGGTCCGCATGAAGATATGAAAAAGTTGTGATCGGTCAAGTAGAACCGGTTCTGAGAGCTGTTCCAGAGTGACAGAGTGTTACAAAAAGGTCTGGTGAGATTCAGAGGAGCATTGTCAGACTCTGCAGATTGGAAGGAGTGTTTGGGATGTCCTTGTGATGTGTCATCTCGGTTTGTACAAAGTTTGGAGGTCCAAAAGCACCTTCTTTAGTATGATAGTGGCGACAGACTGTGTTCTTGAAGTTCCAGATGAAGAGGATAAGAGATTCCAGTGAGTAGAGGAAGTGCAGATGTACCTGGTTAATCAGGCAAGCTTGTGAAGGTTCTTGGATCATGTTGAGGTTATGTTGTCAGTCTGCATTGATGATAGAGCCCGGAATTAAAGATATTCTTCTGGAAGATGTTCTTGCTCAGACTACCCGACCGGATGAGTTGTTCATCTTGCGAATGTTCTTGTGATGGTCGATCGGATGTATTAATCATCTTGCGGATGTCCTTATGGTTGATTGCCGACTTAGATGATTGTTCCTAAGTCGATGTCTTGTATAAATAAAGGTTTGTGAGTTCATTTCAAAGTGTGTTGAGCAGCGAATGAGAGTGGTATAGCGAAAGAGCGAAGGGCAGAGTAGAAGTATCTCGGGCTTAAATGGAACTGATCCAGACATGGTAAAGATGTCAATCTCTAGTTCAAGTTTGTGATTCTTATCACTTTGTAGACAGTGTGTCTCTTGTAGGCAGTGTGCCTCTTTCTGAGCAGTGTGCTCAGGTAGTGAGCCCTAACTAGCATGTGCCATTCATTTTTCTTATTCTTCTAACAGAGAATAATCCTTGGGTTAATCACCCTGTGGTTTTTCCCTTAACTGGGTTTTCCACGTCAAAATCTTGGTGTCCAATGTGTTGATGATTATCTACTCTTGTGTTTATGCATTATGCTTTCATGAATGATTAACTGATATGCTATTAACTGACAAAGAAGAATCAAGTGTTCAAAATAGAAGCAAGTCTTTGCACAACTGATTCACCCCCCTCTCAGTTGTGTGCCCTAGATCTAACAGTAGGCACCAAGGCATCACCTAATTTGAGGGGGGGAGGATGTAAGGGCCTATGTCTCTATTGAGCTTGATTCCCAAAGTGGGCCAAATTTGTGTCCTAGAGCCAAACATTACAGACTGGGACTACATTGTTGTCTGTGGATTCATGAATGTGAATGGCTAAACAAAACAATGGATCCCTTGGATTGCTTTTATACTATACAGGTCAGGTTATGTGGTTGTTATGTCACGTTAGCCTCATTGAAGGAATAAGCATGGCCATTGGAAGGATATTCAATGTTGGCATGAGATTGTTTGGGCTGACTTAGTGTGGCGATTACGCTACATTGGTTTTATGTGGTGGGGTTAACACTCTAGGCCAACTCAGCCGAGTTGGATTTCAGGATGCAAGCCTGCGTTCATAGTATTGTTGTTGTGGCCGAAGTGGACGAATTTAATGCTGTCACCTTGGGTGTAGTGGACGAACTTGAAGGGGACCAATGCTGCATCGAAATTAAATGTGAGTAGGTGGACTTATAGTTCTAGGCCTATAAGGCCACATTACTCGGTGAAAGGCATTTAATATGATGACGCGGATGTGAATCTTCAAGGGCTTATATAGATAAGTGAGCTACATAATATTCAACACGGAGTGCATTCAGATAGGTCTGACCTATGTTGGCGCTGCAAAGAGTAAAGGAACGCCAGAAAAAGGGAATAGGTGCGTCTATTTTGAGTAAATGTAGACAAGCTAAAAATAGCCTTTCTGGCCGACCTAGGTGTAACTATTGTGTCATTTAACCAGGATGACTCAGTAGAGGTGGTGATGTAGGTTCTATAAATACTCTGTCCAGGTAGAGCTAAAGATAGAATGGAACAACATAGATGAGCAAGCTGGAATACTGCGAAAACACAGAGTTGAGCGAATGCATGTGGGGATGAGATCTGTAGGTATCTGAGGTAGAAGCAATCACGCGAGTTTGTGGTATGGAAGGAGAGAACATGCAGAACCACATTTAGGTGAAGTTGAGTCAGTTTGGGACAAAAGCCAAGCATGACTTGCAAGGAGGGAATTAAGATTGCAAGAACGTGCCAAAGAAGTTGTGGTACTACAAAGGCACATGAATACCAATGCAGAGATATAGTGGAGCAAAGCATAGAGGCATGTTGGTGTCACAGGGGTAAGTATGAACTATTCCTAGGGCAGTGAACTGTGTTTACATAGCTAGCCAAGCTCTAGAGGATCTTGCAAGAGACGGACAAATGCCTTGTCACGTTTGCATGCTGGTTGAGTTGGAGGATCGCCTTATTTAAGGCCGATTTGCCGAACTTGCTTGGCATGTTGCAAGAGTAGCTCCATGGGTGCTATGAAGTGTTTGGATGCACAAGAGTCCTTGTTGGGTTTGAGGACTAGGGTATGATTTCTTGCCAAATAGTGCAGCGCTTGGAGGTGATGTCGAGCGAAGTCCTGTGTGAGCTAGGATGACTGCAAGAAGACTTGTAAAGTATCATCCGAGGTTCTGTTGATCCTGAGTTGAGTTGTTCTTGGGGCAACTCTAGGAGTAGAGTTTGCTGATGCTAAATTATGTATTGGCTGAGCAAAGCAAGCCGGTTTGACGGGGAAGCTTGCAATTTGTGGACAAGCTGAGTTGGTTTTGCAATTTGTTTGAAAAGACTAACGTGATGGTGTAGATCGTGATGGCATTGGCTTGAGGAAGGTGAGTCATGGATGGGGAAATGAGGATAAGAGTCTTTATCCTGGCATTGGGAAAAATAAGGACGCCAAAGTATTGGCAAGCTATGCTGCTAAATGTTGTGCTTGGAATGCTTTGCGGATCTGTAGAAATATCACATTGGGTGTACAGGACGGGACTGAGTTAGGGACTATCGCACCGAGTTGACAAGGTGGACAACATGAGGCTATGGCGAGCAAGTGCAAGGAATGGGTGGTGCTTTGCAAAATAACTTGTGACAGTTGTGGGAGTAGCTGACCTGAGCTGGTTTGCAAGGTTGCATTGGGAAGACTTTGTGAGTTGGTTTCGAGGCTTGGAAAGAGAGAGGTTGTGCGAAGACTTGGTGCTGTGGGCACTGGATCATGGCCGAGCTTGAGTGCAGCCTTGTCTAAGTTGAAATGTGACTTGCATAATGTGGAGTTGTGGACTAGGTGCCTATGGTGGACTGTACGAACTGTAGGGATGCGATTCGTAGCCCCACCGAGGGAGACAAGCTCTTTGGCAATGGGCTTGAAGAGTTTGCAGAGGTGAGCAGCTTCTAGATAGATGCGATTTGGGCAGATGCTTTACTTGCCCTGGAGGAATTGCATAGCCAAGGGTGTCATGCCAAGCTGGGTTGAAGCATGAGCTAGATCAGGTTGGGTGTGGACATGATCACCAAGTGAAACAAGGTTCAAGAGTAGCTAAAGTAGCATGAAGTTCATGGGAAGGCTTGATGGTTCGATGAGTGGATGGAGAGTTGTTGAGATTGACTTTAGGGGATTGGTGATTGTGAATATAAAATGCGCCAAGCATTATCGGTGTAGCCCGACTTGGTAGCATGGGATGGTTTTCATGAAAATGGACATGATGTAATTGTGATTGTGGAGTTGGAATGAAATATTATCTTTGCCCCTTATATTTGGTGTTGTTGCATTGTGAGGATATTTCACATTGCTTAGTTTGTATAATGTGTTTGTGTATGGGTGTGAGGTGTAGTCCATGTTAGTGGTGGACTTGATCAACAAAGGTGAGTCGACTGCCCTAATACAGTGCCGCACGGGGCCACCCAGGGCAGCCCCATGACACATGGTTAGTGTTGGGTTGGCTAGTTGAGTGAGTTGTCATTGTATTGAGTTTCTTTTGTGAGTGAATATGTTAAGAATGACATGGAATATGTGGTTGCATGCTTAGACACATGGATGATGCATTGGAGGAGCTTGATGTTTAAGAAGTATTCATGAGACTCTCTAAGTGCATTGTAATTAATTGTTGAATAAGAGATTGAGTGTGGATGCATCTAGAAGTTGGGTTTTTCCAAGATATATCTTGTGTTATTTTGTGGCTTGTCTTTTGTCTTTGCATTATGGTTATTCTATAAGATTGTATACATCATTATCTCTCATAGAGGTATGTAGGAATTGATTTGATCAACCTAGTAATTTTCTTACAAGTGGTATCATAGCTATATTCATGGTTGGTGTGAGGACCGCCCTTTTTACTTCTGTTGTTATGACTATTTACATTACTGTTATTGTTACTTTTTATATTTGTGGGATAGTAGTTCCCGGAATTGTCAAACTATTGAACTTTATTATGATTTCAGAAAAACTAATTGGGTGATATTTGGATAAGTTTACATTTCAGAAAAGTTAATTAGGTGATGTTGGAAAAAAATTGTAATATGATTTCATTTATGTTAATTGGAACTATGTCATGATAATGCATGTTTAAAAGTTGCTTCGGCTATGATGATTATATGTGGATACTGATCTTGTAATTTAGTGTGCAGGATTTACTAATCGAACCACAGATTTCAGAGATCATTCCGCACCTTGTTATTGTTATTCCCTGTTAAGCCGATCGGGTTCCACGAGGAACCAAGATCTTTCTGTGTTTGATGTGATGTTGTAATATGGTCTTTTGTATGGTCGAGTGGGTTTGGTTACCCTCTTGTAACAATATATTATGATTTGTGTTGTAAAAAGTTTGAATTTGAATTTCTTTATTTTATTGAAATCTTTGAGGCCTTTTCATGTGCTTTACCTTGACCATGGGTGTCCTGGATGGGTTAAAGTTGACCCTGGGTTATACCCCATGGGTCCAGGGGCCCATTTGGCATGGGTAACCCTTGAGTAACCTCCATCTAGTCATCTTAACTTCCCTCTGGAGTTAAGTGGCGAAAATTGGAGGTATGGAGGGGACATGATGGGTTGTACCAACACCCAACCCATCCCTCTTCAATCCCCAAGGTAAGTGATGACTACAAACCCATCCATTATTGAAGGATTGACTTGAAGTCATCTTCTCCATTAGTGAGATTCCCCCATGTGTTGTGGGGCCATCCATGTGAAGGGGGGAAGAAGAGGCATGGGTCACCTGTCTTTTCCTCCTTTAACTCCTTTTATTTCTCCCATGTGAAAGAGAAATGACATGAGGAAAGGGATAAGGGGTACTCTAGGGATGGGTGAGTGACATAAGCCACCAGGACAGAATAGTGGTTTTGGGAAGGGTGAGGAGGTGACAAGTGTCACCTCCCCATTCCTTGAAACTGAAAAGGAATTGGGTTATTTGTTTCCAATTTTGGAAGGGAGGGAGAGAGTTGAATTTTGGGGGAGTTTTATTATTATGGTCAGAGAATAGGAAAGTTAGCTTAGAGGAGAGAAAAGAGAGAGAGGAGTTGTTGGCTAAGGTTGGAAGAGAACTCAGTGGAGCTCTGCATCAGTTTCATTCCAGGAGGGCTTTGTAAGGTTGGTTTGGTCTTTACCTTTCTTTCGTATATCTGAATGTGTATGTAAAGTGTGTGAAAGATGATTATTTGTTTGTGTTATAGATGTGTTTTCTGTGGGGTTTGTTGTCGGGTTGTTTGACAGAGCTTCTCCCACTTGGGAGAAATGCTCATCAAGTTTGGGGTAGGGGAGGAGAGATCCTCCTCGGGTGCATACTTGATTCCATCTTTTGGGATGTTGAAAGCCTTGAGGGCATGTATCTGTGACTGTATCTTTGACTTGGAAGTCAAATGCAGATTTCTTAAAAGAATTTGTGATCAAACTTGGTTTGAGGCCAAGGGAAATTGTGTTGGTTAAATTATCTGTAAGGGTGACACTCTGTAGTTGAGTGTGTCCACTCTCCTGCCCCTTATGAAACTCACTGTAGTTGAGTTTCCGTATTGTGTAATTTACCACGGGTGTTTGTGTGCTTTGGGTTTGTTGTTGTCCCTGTTGTGAAGTGGAGTGCTTGAGTTACCCAGGTGTGAGTATGGTCTCCCTAGCTCGGGGGTGACCCTCTTGCGGGTCTACGGAAGGGAGGAGAGCTAGATGAGTGGTGTTTTCTTCTTTGTTTGTCTTTGATACGCAGGTTTTCTCTTGAAGCTTCTGGTTGGATTTAAAGATACAGTTTATTCTTCTTTGTCATGAGAAGTAGATCATGTTCATCTCATAAGAGTTGAAGAGAGAGCACCTCTCTTGATATTGTTGTAACTTATTGACACCCTGGGAGTGAAGGAAAATCACCTCCCTGATCTTGTTATTGATGGACTTTTACTTGGTTGTTACAAGCTATCTGTTGTTTGTGATTGGGAGAAGAAAGTTCAGATCTCCCTTAGAGTGTGTAGGAGATGTGGAAAGTTAGTTGTATGTTTCCATGGTTTAAATTTATCTCTTGTTTAATGTAAGTGAAAAGGGTTTGCTTACTGTATTAATCAAGTTGTAAATCTTGTCTTATTGTTCAAAAACTTGAAGTTAACTTGCTTTGGAAAATAAATCTAAATAGAAATTTATTTGTATTATACGTGTTCTTGTTTGAAAAGAAAAGTCCATTTGTTACATATATTAAATTTGATCTTTGCATTATAAATAAAACAAAACAAATTGCTTAACTACTCTAATCGACAGTTTTATTTAATATTTGGGAAATAATTGATTAGCAAGATGTATGTATCTGGTTTGTTTCTGTTAAAAAAAAAAATTTACATCATATTACTTTTTATCTTAGTTGTAAAAATGAATTATCTGTAGTTCTATTTTCATTATTGAAAATATATATATATATATATATATATATATATATATATATATATATATATATATATATATATATATATATATATATATATATAAATCTGCAGTATCTACATATATATTAAAATGCATTTGTAAACAAAACAAAGATCTTAATTATGTTACACTTGTGAATCTATACATAAATATATTAGATATATATATATAATATATATATATATATATATATATATATATTTTGAGATGTTTATGTATATAAATTTATATTCTGTTTTAAAACAAAACTAAATTGTATAAAATCGAGTAAAGAATATATATATATATATATATAAAATATATATAGTGATAATTAAGTTATAACAGAATGGGAATTGTGATTTAACATATATATATATATATATATATATCATTTTTTTTTACATATAATGAAATGTTGAAAGAAGTAAAATGCTTGAGGATTGCTGTGTATTATACACAGTAGAGGGCAGAGTATGTTGGGCGGTGGGTGAGACCCCACCGCCACTGTTTTGTTTAACGTGAGGTGTGGGGAGGGGCGGAGCCCCACCCACACCCCTACTTCCATTCGCCCCCATGTGGAGTTCAATCTCCGCTGCCACTGTTTTCCTTACGCTGCCGCCGTTTGATTATTAATTTGGAGGTGTGGGATGGGGCGGAGCCCCACCCACACCCCACCTCATGGGATGTGGGTGGGACTCCGCCCCATCCCACATCCCCCTCCTTTGCATCTGCCACCGCGACCATTAAACTCATGCGGCCCTTCCTTTGTGTCCGCTGCGGCTCTTCCGCCGCCCTTGTCTGCAGTTTTCAACATGATTTTTTTTAATAAGAAATTTTAGGGTGAAAACCCTACCCTATGTGTGAACAAAAATAATACAATAAATTAAAAAAAAAAAAAAAAAAAAACAAACCACTATTAGTGGTGTTTGAAGTTATATAAATATATAGCTATATATATACATATCTATGTATATATATAGATATTTATTTATATCTAGGTATAACTTTATAAATATATAATTATATATACATACCTTGTATATATAGGTATGTATTTATATTTTGTTATAACTTTTATATATATATATATATATATATATATATATATATATATATATATATATATATATATATATATATATATATATATATATACACGAGTAAGGGATTACGCAGAGTTTGCTAACTAAATTTAAAAGAGCATTTTCGTAATTTACATATACATATATATATGTATATGGGAGAAGTTTTACGGACCATTTTATTAGGCCCTTGCTTCAAACCCTGACAAAGTTTTACAAATTAGTTTTAATAATGAAATATCAAGGTATGGGAATTATGTTTTCATCGTAAGTAAAGTATAAACGTAATTAAATAGAAATTTTGTTATAGATCCATGATAAGGGTTTTATAAAGTGGAGAGCCTCCTACATATATTAACAACGGTAAATGATTTACAATAAGAGTATTAATAATACTGATTAGTAATAATAACAACAGTAATTATAGATAAGAGAAAATAAAATTATAATTTAACGAGAGCATAAAGGAATATACTGTGTTACTCCGGGAAGAGTTTCTTGGAAGTTTCACTATCAACGCGGTTCAATAACCGGAAAAATGAAGAGGAAAATTACACGTCACCTTGCTTACAAGGTCACTGGAAATAAACTTAAGGAGTCATCACAGACATTCCATGTGAGGCCATTTTAATCTCAACTGTAGTAAACGTCCATATAAGTAAACCTGTAAGAGAGTCAGAAGAAGAAAAAGTAACATTGGAAAAACACAGAGGAGAAAATGCGCGACAATTCCCACATGGGATAAGAGAACTAAGTCGATGGACCCTCCAGCCAAATTTTGCTTAGGAACAAGTGTAATTAATACATACAAGAGAAGAAACCTAGATCGGAGAAGACTAGGAGACCGAGTCCAGCGAAGTAGTAAACCAGCCTATGTGACCTGGATCATCCAGAAGTTAGGTTTAATATTAACAATAGAAACAGTGATAACCCTGATTGATGCCCAATATGAAGAAAGGAAAACGAAAGAGAGAGAGACCGAAATATAAACAAACTAAATTATCAGAGAAATAGTTAAGGTGAGCGCGATAAAAATACAAGCAAAATTAAGACCCAGAAAAAAAAAAAGGGAAGAGAGAGCAAACGAACCACCTTGTTGAGAATGCTAAGTTGAAGGAGGAGTATATTTCAGGAAGCAAGAGAGGAGACAGACAACCGTGCCTTGCTGAAAAATGATTAAATAGGGAGATCACGAGTTGGTTTAGTCGGAACAAGGCGTCGTGGGAAGTTGTTAATCTATCAGTGAACCACGTGCGTAAAATAGTGTTGAGTAATTCCCACTTACGCCGTAAGGCATTATGCTGTCAAAATTTTGCCGAGATTTAGATTTAGGAACCCTGATATTTTAAACCTAGTAGTGATGTTAATGGCGTCGTAGAGACCCCCTTGTTGGTCTGCTTGCGTCTGGTTGCACGTAATTGTTCTTGTACCCCGCCGACAACTGTAGTGTATTCGCCTTGAACGAACACCACCGAGCATGCTTACGTATGCGAGGGGGTTTTTAGGGAAGCGCGAGAAAATTTTTGACATTTCGTGTCATGACCACATGACGGATGTGGCTATGACACGTGTGATGTGTGTTGTGACCACATGGAAAATGTGGGCATGACAGTTGGGGGAGGTGTAAGCTCCCTGGTGTTGTCTAACCCTTGTTTGAGTAGATCTGATGTAAAGTTGAATCCATGTCAATGTAGGCAAGATTTGAGAAATTTTAAAATATGAGGGTTTGTGCAGGTTGTTTTGTAGATTTAGGGGTTTGAGGTTTGTAGATTTGTTATGTTTATTGTAGATCTGGGGTTTGAAAAATCTTGGCAAAAGTGGGTTTCTTGGATGTGCTTCATATAGGGTTTTATAATGGAGGTTGCAAAAATAGCCTCATGGGACAAAATTAACCTCACCATTAGATCCAAGAGGCCTGAGACATAAAACTTGACCTATTTTGGCCACCTAGGCCTAAAGCAAAAAATTAGCTCCCTTGCCCTATTTGGTTGTATGGTTGTACGATTGTGTGTAGAGCTAAAAATTGAAAAATAAACAAAAATTAAACCTTGCATAGTAATTTTTTGTATGGTTTGAAAACAAAATTATTAAAAAAGGTCAAAACTATATAAAAGAAATAATTTTTTTAATAGAATATGGGGTTCATAGACCCCATACTCTGTAGATAGCTAAAAAATCTATACCCAGACCGTAGCCCTGCTAGCACAACCCCATCAAGGACTGCATGGGGTGTCAACCCTCATTGGCCCCGATTGATGGTGACTTGGCTGGTGGGCCCTCTAGACCCCGGTCTTGGCCATTGATCAAGTCAACTCACCCAACAACCCATCCCCTACGGAATTTTTTAAAATTGAAAAACATTTAACCTATTTGTACAAGGATTTCATGTCTGAGGTCAAACAATTTGGAATGGTGAAATAGTCAAACAAATTTAATTTTCCTTTGGAATCCACCAATCAGTGCCATGTCATCCAATAGGGCCCACACCATTTCACCTAATTTCCATCCAACGCTGCCCAATTAGCAATGGCATCATCAACCATATAGTCATATGGATAGGATCCTACCAAGGATCCCCTTCTAGCCCTTAGAGTGCCTTTTCTTCTGGGGAGCATAACTTTCACCCACAGTATTAGGCTTTTGACTTCTTATAGGTGTTGGAAAGTCTCTCTAAACAATATGTAGTGGTATAGGTTTGGTCATTAGATTTTTTTGTTTGTGTTAGAATTTGCTACCTAAAGCTAGGCATTGCTCTAAGATAGTTAAACGGTCATAATTTTCATATATGGAATCACATTTTTGATTTCAGATAAGTGTTAGAGAAAATTTGTAGTATACTACATAGTGGATTAGGTAGATTTGCAATTTTGTGTGCAAAGAGATTTTTATACTTGTTTGAGCACTTTTGGGAGCCTGAGATTCATGGTGTGATTGTGAGAGCATTTGAATGAAATTTTGGGCACAAACTTGTGGGAGTGCATGTTGTTATGAGACCATCATCATGGTATAACAAATTTTTATATTTGGTGCTTCCAGATACAAGTTTACAAATATTTTTCAAAGTTTGGATTTTTATGGAGACATGTACACAATTATCTTCTAGTTTGAGGATATGGATGATACACATGTGAGACTAGGATTCTTGATTCAATGGAAGTTGAGTATAGATATAGTGATGACGATGATTATGGTGTTATAGATATGTAGGTATATTTGTGCATTGGCATGACATGATCATGTATGTGGTTGACAAGTATGGGTTATGATGTTTGAATCATGATTGCAGGTGGTGGTGTGGTTCTTTTTAGGAGGTTGTTCTTATCTCTTAGATGCTTGATTGGTTCCTTGACTATGGTTACTCATTCAAGTGGACTTGTTTATCAAATCAAATTTGAGATTGATCTGGTGTTTGAGTCTTAAGGTCTATAGGTTATCTTCTTTGATATCTCAGTTTTTAGGTTACTAATGTGATGAAAAGTTTACATGTTTCATGGGTTTGGGATCTTTGAGTTATGCAGTTTTGTGGATTAGCTACCCCTTGGTTGCAGTGGGATGAAACAACTAGTTCTATTGGGAGTGAAAATTATAGTTGCCCTTCCAAAATGATGTAAAAATATGATAAGGGTCCCTTCAATCCAAAGTCCCCTTTAAGGCAATTTGTAACTAAGTTACTAGTAAAGCTTAGGACATTTGGGGGAACTAGGTTGTGGAAGTTCCACTTAAACTTGAATGGTTTGACAACATTACCAAATTTAATGCCCACCTCCTTCATATCCAACGTAAAGGTGTAGATGTATGTGCAAAGTTGGGAAAAAACTTAAAATATAGGGCTGAAATAAGTAGATTATGGGGTGCTAGTGAAGAAAATACACCTGTATCTATTACTTTGCCACTAAGGGGGAGGGGATTTTAGAGTTCTAATTCTACTACTTTGCAAAGTCCACAAACACATATTCAAATTCCATCTAGTTCATGGGTAGCAGAGCCTAAGGGGAAAAATAGGGTGACTAGTTATGCTCCAAACCCATTAGTAGAATTGTTCAATGTGCAAGAGAAGGATGAGGCAAATGATTCCATTAGCAAATTCTTCTTTACCAATAGAATTCCATTCCATGTGGTTCACTCTCCTTATTATAAGGAGTCTATGGCAAAGATAATAAGGGTGAGACCATTTATGCCACCAGGGGAGACTAATTTAAGGACAATAATCTTGGATAAGAACTATTCTACCTAGAATTATTATTTTAATGGAGAAAATGAAAAATAATTAGGTCACAAGTGGATGCAGCATAGTCATAGATGGGTGGACAAACATTCTAGGCATTGTCCATTCATCAATATCATGGTTACATGTATAGAGGGCCCTTATTTCCTTAGGGTTGTTGATTGTTCAAGGCATAACAAGGAGGTTAATTTTCAATTCTAGATTCATAAAGATGCTATAGAGGTGGTTGAGCCATAGAATGTGGTGCAAGTAGTGATAGATGTAGCCCATGTGTTCAAAGCTACAGGGAAGTTAATTGAGGTAGACTATAAACATATTTGGTGGACTCCTTGTTGTGTACATGCCATGAATAATGCACTCAAGGACATGGGAAAAATTAGTTGGATCAAAGCAATTGCTAGTGATGCTAGAGATGTGCAGATGTTTATCTACAATCACCACACTTCACATGCACTCTTCAAAACCTTCTCCAAGAAGGAATTCTTGAAACCTATAGAGACTATATATGCATCATACTTCATTCTCTTGGAAAGGATGATTGATCTACAAAAGGCATTACAACTAATGGTTATGATAGAAAAATGGAATCTATGGCCTGAGTCTAAGATAAAGTAGGGGAAGAGGGTGAAGGAGGTGGTGACTTGAGTGATTTTTTTTGGGCTAATTACAAATACATTATCTCCATTAGTAATCCAATCTTGAGAGTGATTAATGCACCTACTCTTGGAGAGATGTATGAGTGCATTAATACTATGCTTGACCAAATGAAGGTTGTGGTCTGACAAAAAGACCCTAGATTGCATTTATGCACCAAACATCTTCATCAAATCATTACAAATGGGAGAAGCTCAACACTCTCTTGTACATGGTTTCCTATGAACTAAACCTGAAGTGATATGTGCAAAGGCCTAGTACAACAAAGTTACACCTATATAGGATGTTGAGGAGAAGGTAGGGTTCATGAAGGCCATTCAAAAGATGTATGATTCTACATATATTAGCATCATTCATATTGAGTAGACAAAATTTTCCACTCTTAGGGGGTATTCAAAGAAGGCCAAGATAGACAGGGAGACTATGGCACAAGAGGACCCAATTTTATGGTGGAATATGCATGGGCCTACTTCTTTAACTACCAATCTAGCCATTTGTTTGATATCCTAGGTTTCTAGTTCTTCTACTACTAAGAGGAACTAATCTACTTTAGCTTCATCCACTTCATTGAGAGGAACATGCTTACCTCTAAAAGGGAAAAGAAGCTTGTGGTTGTTGAAAACAAGGTAGATAACTAAGAGGGGGGGTGAATCAGTTATCTCAAAATTTCCTTAATTTTCTTTTCTTTCGTTATCTCAATATTCAGTGTTATATCAAAACATGAAAGCATATGTAATCATAAGAGTAGAAATAAAATTAACACACATAACACAAGGATTTTTACGTGGAAACCCTATTAAGGGAAAAACCACGAGGTGACTAACCCAAGATTGTATTCTCTATCAAAAGAATAAAGGAGTACAAAATGGCACTTGCCAATTAGGGCTCACTGCCCGAGCACACTGCGCATAAGAGGCACACTGCCTACAAGAGACTCACTATCTACAGAACTTATAAAAGATAATCAAGTGTTTGAACTGATGAGAAGCATCTACAAATGTAAGAGTTTAGTTCCAGTTAGGCACAATATACTGATCTGATGCACTTCATTCTTCCTCTGTTTAATGTTGTTATTCAGTCACATACCGAACTTGAATTGTTGTTCTCACACTTATCCTTGCGTTTCTTCGCACCTTATTTCTTCACATCTTCACCACATGCATTTACATGCTGGAATCCATCTGGTATATATATCGGCATCAAGGATTTTCATCAACTTTCTAGTCGGCAACAAGAACACTCAAGATATTTGCAAGTTATTGATCTGTCGACTGAATCCATGCTTGATTTATGATGCGTATCAAAAACATAGGCATAGAAGTCATTAATCATGTCGGCCAATAATGTATAATCCCACAAATTGCTTGATCAACATCTTTTACTCATTCAGATTGAAGTCTGATACTCTACCAGTCAGTTCTTCCTCTATCTGCTCTACCTGACTGGAACCCAACACTCGGATGCTTATATCTTTTTCTTGCTTTATCAACGGAGGCTAAATCTTTGGAATACAGTATTCATGATAGCCCTCTTGACTTGTCCAGGTCCGCAACTTACTGAGTTACACCATCTGAGAGATCCGGACCTGATTGTCAGACCTTGTTACATACTCTGTTCTTGTTCACTGGACCAAAATAATCTTCAATCTGACTTCTGGTATAGGCATACTAGTTACTGCGGATGTGTGGGATAGACTTTGTTGCCATCAATGACAACACTTATGAAGCCACACAGTGTCTCTTGCCAACAATCTCCCCCTTTGGCATTGATGGCAACACTTAGTGAAAATGGCTAAGTGTTGCAGTAACTCCCCCTTGGCTGATGCTTTGTCTTTTGCACTATTTTACCAGAGCTCCCCCTTGGCTGGATTCCACATTTTTCACTACTCTTCACTCCCCCTTTGACATCAATGGCAAAGGGCAGAATCTGCATACCAAAATTTTGCAAAAATTATTCTATACATGGTCGCATTAGTATATATAAATCATATGTTATACTTACATATACTTAAGTATATCCGCAAAAGTAGTCTTCATCTATACAAACTTTGTGGCCTAGGTCTTCTTCATCCTATCCAAAATGGAGATGTGACCACTCAACAAAAATGCATATGCTTTTGCCCTTCTTAAATCTGCTGGATCACCGGTTCGGGCTATGGTTTGAGCATCTGTCAAGGCCTCATGCATTGCCTCTAGCTTAGGGATAATTATCCCTCTGAGTTCACCCATTTTGTTCATTATGTTCTTGTTTTCTTTGTCCAGCTTCTTTATTTCATTTATTATAACAATAGCTTGGCATTCTTGATTCATTAAAGAGGAGGAAAGAGGGTCAAAATTCTGAACTAGGCTTGATAGTTTTTCTTCTTGTTCTTTTACTTTCTCCTCAATATCTTGTCACTTTAGGCCAAGTCAGACAAAATTTGAATAGGTCCGCACTGTCTTTGAGAGCATTTTCAAGGCTCTTTATTCCAATATTTAGAGTCCTCCTATCATTTGCAATAAGTTCTTGCACCTTAATGAATCTTTTTCCCAGAAACTCCTTCCAGACCTTTGATTCTACTGATTTCTCTAGAGATTCAAAATGAGTGTTAACAAGATTTACTAAGTTCTTCAAGTTACTGGATGGTGAGGCCAAAGGATCCTTTTGATAGGATGGCATGATCTTCAACAACATCTCGGATGCAATCTCCAATAGTTCACATTCCTCCATGTGAGATTTCAAGAGTTTTTCTTTTACTTTGGCTTGAGCAAAAGATGTTATTTTCATTGTCTGAACCAAGGAGAGAGAGTCAAAATTTAGTGGTCCTTGAAATAGCTCAGGTTCATCTAGCTCCATCATTTCTCTGTCTAAGAAGTTCTTCATTGTCTCTGTAGTGTCTCTTGCTAGAGATTTAGACTTCTTTGAAATGTCAGAAGAGTCATAATTAGTCTTTTCTGCTTGTTCTTTTTCTTTTCCCTTAACATCTTCTTCTTGAATCTTCTTCTCCTCTCTTCCACCTTCTCCTTCAGCTTCAGAGTCTAGAATGTTTGTCATAGCTGCAGTGGGATCCGGAGGAGAGATGTCACCTGTGTTTGTTGCTTCATGAACTTCCTCTTCTAGAACAGAGGAATCTAAGTCCTCAGAATCCTCTTCATCTATTTTCTTTAATCCTTCGACATCCTTGTCAGAAAATTCTTCATTGATTACATTTAATCCTTCAACATCCATGGTAGAAGGTTCTTCATCTATTTCCTCTACAATAGGAAGATTGAATCTCTTCAAGGCATTCTGAAGGATATCTTTTGTTTCACTTGCTACTTGGTCAGTTTCTCCAAGCATGAGTTTATTCATTCGTGCCTTACTCTGGAACTCATCCTTACAGTCCTTGAAAATCATGTCCATTTGTTTTGGAGTGATAGAAGGGTAAAGCTGAATCATTACTTGCTCCCAGATTTCTAAGTCTTTAACCATTGCATTCTCTTTTCTCAGCTCAAGTACCTTTTATAGGCTCTTAGGAATCAATGATATAATTTCAATGAAGGCTTTATTGTAAATGTTCAAGTACCTGACAGTAGCCTCTTCTAGTATTCTCTTGTCAGCATCACTGTATGCATCATAGAACTTAGTCACTAGTTGCAAGTTTCCATCCACAGTAACTACCTTGATGATGTCATCAATGGAAAGAGTGGGTTTTTCAACAAATTCCTCTACCTTCTCTTCCTCATTTCTACTAGCAGAGAACTTTCTAGATGTTCTCTTCTTCTTCATTTTCTTGATTTCTTCATCTAATTCTGTTTCTTCATCATCCTTATGCCTTGTATATGTTCTTGAGGCTTTGGTCTTCATTCTCTTTTCACTTTTGCCAAATGGCTTGACTTTTGGTTTGGTAGCCTTTGAGCTTTTAGGAGTGACAAGTGTAGAGCTCTTAGAAGATCTAGTCCAAGAGGAGGCTTGCACTAGAACGTTTCCTTTCTTTGCTTCTTGTCTCTCTTTCTCAACCCTCTCCATTTTCTCTCTATTTGCATCTACAGCCTTCTTTGATAAGCCAAATCTTTGGGTAATTTCTTCAACTTCCCTTCTTACTTTCCTCTTCATCTCTGGCCATCTTAACTCAACATGTATTTTTATACTTAGCTCTTAAAAGGTGCCAAACCTTTCTGCTTCAGTGTCCTTAGGCTGGCTCAATAGATGTTGAATATGTAGCTCCAAGATTTTTTCATCGACCTCATGTCCCATAGGCATTATCCACATAGTTCTTGGCTCAATTGCCTCCATTAGGCATTGATCAATGTCAACCATAAAGCAAACTGTGTCCTTGTATTTCTCAACTATGGATTGTGGTATTCTCTCTCTGTCTTGCATCATGATCTAGAAGTTCTTGAAGTAACCCCAGAGAGCTGTGTTTTGGGCTTGAGCATCACCAAGTCCATACATGTAATCTCTGATTTGAATTGCAATGGGTTTGTCATTTTGCCAAACCTAGCCATTTGATCCAGGTAGCTCATTCATATAATAGAAGCAAAAACACAGTATTAGACTACCATATTTAAAGGAATTTTTCTTATCCTTTTTTATCTTCTGCAAGTTCTCTGACAGCTGATTTAGAAGAAGCTCACATAGATCATAATCTGCATCTTCCCTCAACATCTGATATGCAGCATAGATTGTTATACCAGACACAGAATTCTCCCTGCTCAAATGATAGATTTTGTATCTGATTATCATTGAGGCAAACTTGACATCTGGATCTGTGATGTCATTATGGTCATTGCTCTTTTGTCAAATTTTGATCTGGTGGCTTCAGTTACTATTTGGTTCTTCACAGATTTGAGTGCGGGTAACCCACCGGATGAATGTAGTCTGGTCAGTACCCTGATGGCATCTTTAGTTATCTTGAATGGCCTCATTATCAACATAAAATTATCATGCATCCTACTTAGAACATACCAGACCCAATCATCTTCTGCAAAACATGGAAAATGTATGCAATGTCTGAAGTGTTTGTCCTGGAGGCCTTGAATTTAGGTTTGAGTTCAAAATTCTCATCTATTAGCTATTTATGATAAATGTCCATCAATTTTGAGTCTCCAAATTCTTCAATGTTTGCATGGATATAAACCCTAACATCTTCTACATGCAATACTCCGTGTGGAATGCTAGAAAACACGCCCAAGGGATCAACTTCTAGAGATTTGTAAGGGTGTTTCTTGAATTTAGGTCTCGACCTATCAGAAATATTGACAACCATTGGAGTAGCCATTTTGTAAGAGATTCAGAAAGAGAATTTTAGAATGGAAGTACCTTTTCATGCTTTAGGGTTTGAAGTAGGAGCTAGAACGAATCGCTGGTTGAATTCAATTTTCAGTTGATCTTGAGTGAATTGTAGAATCTTCTTTGCAATGCTCTTCTTTTCTTCTTCATGAGTGCAAGTGTGTAAATAATGACTGAAGGAACCCTTTTATCCTTGCACAAACCCTAATTTCCTTTTATAATAAATGCACAACTTAAGTTATTCGGTTGCCCTGTTTTGAGAGAGATTTTCTTGAATCACTGTGTGAAACTTAGAATCATTGTCAATGAGGATTGACAATGTATCTTCTTTTCTTTAATCATGTCATGGGTCCACAGATCAAAGCATTTCAATTTTGAATCATACCGGATCTGTCTATGAAATTCTGCTTTACTAGATAGCTGTCGGAACTGGATTAACTTGAGCAAGAACAAATCTTGCAAAACTTCATGTGGATCTTTCACATTTTGACTGAAGGTTATTTGGAGGTTTTTCAAAGAAACCTTTAATCTGCAATGTCAGATGTTTACTCAATGTGCTAAATTTAGGCACTAGCTGACTGGCTGGGGGAAATTGTTTTTCTCTGTGACTCCCCTTGAGCCAGAGCTCACCCTTTTTAGTTTTTGAAAGGAATATCAGCACTGGATTCTAGTGTGGATCCATCCCCAATATTCATTGTACTCCTTTTTACCCAAATCTTGCTCATCTCCTTTTGAACTTCATCCACATTTATTTTACCTTTACCCTTATCTTGTTTCTGATCATGTTCCACCAGACCTTTTCTATCCTAATTTCTACTTCTACAAAATTTGGAAATATGACCAGATCTATTACAGTTGTAACATACAACATTTCTTTGCTTATTTGATTGATATCCTCTTGATCTACATTGATTAGCCATATGTCCCATTCTATTGCATGCAAAGCATCTACGATTGAATGAATTGTTTATTTGCATACTTCTGCATTCATGAGATTTGTGACCATACCTTTTGCAATTAAAACATTGTCCGGAGAAGGATGCAATATTCTAATTCATTCTCCTCCTGCACTGAGTTGATTTATGACTGAAATTGTTGCAATTGAAGCAGTATCCATTGAAGGATGGATATCTTTGGGGATTTGGTTGCCTTACCAGAGGTCTTCTAGGCCTGTTTCTTTGATTTCTTGATCCAAAGTTCTTCTAATCAGATCCAGAACTTTCACCTTTCTCATATCCCAAGCCATGCTTATCATCTACCCTCTTTTGGCTTTCAAGAAGAACTTCAAGTTGGGCTGATCTTATCTTAAATTTTTCTTTGTATTCATTTGCAGTTTAAAGATCTTGTTTAAGAGTGTATATCTGATTCTCAAGTTGTTCTTCATTGTCTCTAGCTTCTTCAAGATCAGATTCAAGAAGCCTGATTATTCTGTCTATTTTGTGGCAGTCCTCTATTTTCTCCTTGAGGGATTGTTTTAGATTATCTTCAATCTTTCTTTTTTCTTCAATTTCTTGGGTGAATCTCATAACCCATGATTCCATTTCATGCCTTACCATAATGACTTCTTTTGATAGCTTCTCACATAGCTTATTTTTCTCATTCAGATCTTCATTAGTATCATTGACTTCACTCTGATTGGCTAATTTTTGAAGTAGTTCCTTTCTCTTTTTCATAGAGATACTAAGTTTTTCTTTTAGCTCATTTATGAATTCATCATCTTGTTTGAGTCTTTCTCTCAAATTATTCACTTCAGAGTGGGATTGTTCAAGATCATATAGGGCAGACTGAAGTTGTTCCTTCATACCATATGCATCCATTGAGATTCCTAGATCTTCCTCAAGCTGTTAAGCTTTGTTCAGAGGAACCTTGCTCTGATACTAATTGTTGAAAACAAGGCAGATAACTAAGAGGGGGGGTGAATTAGTTATCTCAAAATTTCCTTAATTTTCTTTTCTTTCATTATCTCAATATTCAGTGTTATATCAAAACATGAAAGCATATGTAATCATAAGAGCAGAAATAAAATTAACACACATAACACAAGGATTTTTATGTGGAAACCTTGTTAAGGGAAAAACCATGGGGTGACTAACCCAAGATTGTATTCTTTGTTAAAAGAATAAAGGAGTACAAAATGACACTTGCCAATTAGGGCTCACTGTCTGAGCACACTACTCACAAGAGGCACACTGCCTACAAGAGACTCACTGTCTATAGAACTTACAGAAGATAATCAAGTGTTTGAACTGATGAGAAGCATCTACAAATGCAAGAGTTCAGTTCCGGTTAGGCACAATATACTGATTTGATGCACTTCATTCTTCCTCTGTTCAATGTTGTTATTTAGTCACATACCAAACTTGAATTGTTGTTCTCACACTTATCCCTACTTTTCTTCGCACCTTATTTCTTCACATCTTCACCACATGCATTTACATGTTAGAATCCATCTGGTATATATATCCGCATCAAGGATTTTCATCAACTTTCTAGTTGGCAACAAGAACACTCAAGATATTTGCAAGTTATTGATCTGTCGACTGAATCCATGCTTGATTTGTGATGCGTATCAAAAACATAGGCATAGAAGTCATTAATCATGTTGGCAAACAATGTATAATCCCACAAATTGCTTGATCAACATCTTTTACTCATTCAGATTGAAGTCTGATACTCTACTAGTCAGTTCTTCCTCTGTCTACTCTGCCTGACTGGAACCCAACACTCAGATGCTCATATCTTTTTCTTGCTTTATCAGCAAAGGCTAAATCTTTGGAATACAGTATTCATGATACCCCTCTTGACTTGTCCAGGTCCGTAACTTACTGAGTTACACCATCTAAGAGATCCAGACCTGATTGTTGGACCTTGTTACATAATCTGTTCTTGTTCACTGGACCAAAATAATCTTCAATCTGACTTCCAGTATAAGCATACTATGTACTACGAATGTGTGGGATAGACTTTGTTGCCATCAATGACAACACTTATGAAGCCACACAGTGTCTCTTGCCAACAATGGTTGTACGTAGTGCCTTGTTTCTCATTAATAGCAACACACTTATGTACAAGGAGAGTCCAATAGCCCATTGGGATGTAGAGCTAAAGGAGCTAGTATAGGTTGATGATGATGCTACATAGATAAGGTTGGTTGGTATTTGTTGAGAGGAGCTTGAACTTGTAAAGTCCAGTAGTTCTAGTGATGAAAAGTTTGACGAGAAATTAGGGGATGATTAGAGGCATTAGGCCATTAGTCATTGACTCATTTGTACTTTTTTAGCATTGTAATCTAAATAATCATTATGAAAATTTGACATTTTCTTTGTTAATGTTCAATGAATCATTGCAATGTGTTTACTATTTAGTAGTTTACTTTGTATGTAAAAGTTTCATTTATAATTCTTATATTTATTCCTTGTACATATTTTTATAACTAATTTTTCAAGTACTATATATATTTGCACACACCCCCACTGTCCCCAAACTTAGGCCCTTGGTCCCCCTGTCCCCCCATCAAGAAACTCTGTGGAACTATGCTTTCAAGTAATATGCAATTAATGTTCTTTTTGGAAACGTCAACCATGTAAAGACAAAAAAGATGTAAAGCTTGTCATTTAGTACATAAATCACATTTAATACAAATTTCAAACATAAAATTTTAATAGTAATATAGATTTTCATAATTCAATATATATGCAAACAACTAGGATAGCATTCATATTGGAAAACTTCCCTACAAATTTTAAAATTTCATCAAATTGCCCAAATAGCTTCAATATTGGAGGTGAAAAAATATAGACAAGGCTTAGAAATAGGGCTATGACATTTAGTATAATCCATGACCAATGTATGTATACTCCTAGCATGTGTATCTTCCTTGCTCTGAAGGCCTGACCACATGGTATCTTCAAAGCACTGCCTACATGCCTAGTTGCAACAATATTCAAATTAGAGGATCATTTCATTTTCTATAGCGCTCAAAATATATTGAAAGATATTTGCACAAGTATACAAATACTTTCAAGCATAATATAACATAGAGATTGATGTGGACACTTCTCTATACTTACAATTTAAGCTCCAAAAAGTACTCTATTCTACCTTAACTCATAAATATAAATAATTTGAATAGTAGGAGCTAAAAAGGCACAAAATATTCATTTTATAACCAAAAGAAATACACAAATTTAAGTTTTCTTATATTAGTAATGAAAAAATACCATAATAGACACAGTAGTAGGAAAACTAAAAAATTGACCTTATACCATTCAACCTCTATTCATTAAAATCTCCTCTAAGTTGTAATTGTCCTCTAATTCTCAACCACCCTCCAAACTAACTCAAAATACCCCTAAAAACTTATGAACCCCTAACTCCTCTAATCAACTAGAGATCTAAAGCTAATCAAACTCTTCAAAACTATAAATAAAAAATAGTTGACAATTGGGCTATTTAGAATGGTCAAAAGCCTATAGTTCAACCAAATACTATTTTTAGTAAAACAAACATCCTAAAATGACTAAGTAGTGACCTAAACTAAGGAAGGAGACTTTTAATGGGGATGCTCTGCATCATTCTCCCCATCTCTTTAGAATTTGAATCTCCTAGTTCAAATCTAGTTAGTTTGATAGCAATCTTTAGAAAGCCATTGACAACAAGAACCTAACTCTATTGTGAATTCCTCTTATTACCAAATGCATCAAAATGAGAAAGGTCGTGCTCTAGGGCATAGAACAAAAACACACGTAGCCTATAAGAACCTTCAGCTCCATCAATCCTGTCATATTCTTCCTTCTTATTCTCAAGATCATTGTTCGAGGACATAGAAACAAGGGAATCAAGATCCTCATTTCAAAAATATTCTTTGAGTATGAAAGTCAATCCATACACATCTATCAATTATTGCATTAGTTCTTTGATGCTAGGCAACAAAAAGGAAACTACTAATTTTGGCACGTATTGATCAAGAATAACATGGGTATTGCTACTTTGAGTGTGGCGGGGTCTAGTCCCCCCTTTTCTAACCTTGCAAACCAACCATGGAAATGAAACTCATTTATTGTTCAAAAGTTGGAACAAACACAATATGCAATGAATAATAATTACTAGAATTACCAAGCAATAGGACTCTTTGCCCATCTAATTTATCACTAGTATCAAGGAGTTAAACTTTGAAATATTTTCTCATCCACAGGTGTTTTCATATGAGCCATAATATGGTTTTTGACAAGGAATTCCCCATGAGAAAGAATCCATTCAAGGCATCCCATTAAATTCATCAACACAAATTGTACAGTCCATAGTATGATATACTTCTAGAATATCATAGAATAATGCCTCTTCAAACTACAAGTGAAGGAGTTGTACACTCTAATGGAGAAATAAGGTCAACCTCCTTATGTATACCATCAAGTGTCATCCAACATCAATTGATGTCCTACAGAGATCAAAAGACATAGGTGGTGAAAGAAGTGGAAACAATCAATATGGAAATGAAGCAAAATCTAATTTGGCAAGACTACAGAACTATGTTACTATTACTAAATTATGTTCACACCTAATTTAGCAAGGCCTAAACATCATTTGTTTAGAGGGGATACAAAAATTTTTGCTTATACAGGATCATCCAGTCAATGTCTGATGTCTTGATAGAAGACAAGTGCAAAATCACTTATCAAAATCATATGACAGCTCAAGTTGGGTTGCCAAACCATCCTGATAAGTGAAATAATCTACATTCAAGAAAGCAGGCATTTAAGAATGAAGATAATAGATGGATTTCATGTTTCAGTTACTGATTGTTCACTTTGTTTTAGTGCAAGTAAAGAAGTATTTATAAACTGTCAAATTATACATCATGTTTTATACATATGTTTCAAATAAAGATCAGTTATTTTATGCTATGTATTTGATTCAGAAAGTGAAATATACATAAGTCATTACATAGAATGAAATAGCATATTATATTCAAAAGAATGTATAAAAGTGTCACACACAATCCGTGGGAGTAACTGAAGTAGGCAAAATAAAAGTAAGTTTTACTTTTGAAGAACAAGAAATGCATAGGAAATAAGGAGGGACCCATCATTGCCTATGAATGAAAAATCCCGATGTTGAGTTGGTCTCCAGCTCCCTCCATCTGTCAAGCTCCAAAACACCTGCAAAAGAGTTATGTTAGAAGCTCTGGGTACCAAATCTTTTCTCACACAATCAGAACTTCAAAAAGTACAATACACTTTTATGCAACATTAGTAATCAGTAATCATATTAGCATAAGAGAAGTCAAAATGAGTAAACACAAGTGCCATATTAAAAAGAGATAAATCCATGCAAGTGAACCCACATCATGAACTTTCAAAGGTATGTTTTATATGCTAACTTGTTTATTCACTATGCAGGTATAGGAGAAATCATGTTGCTGATTCATTTTTTATGGAATAAGCATGTGGAGAAAATGGGCTCCCATAAGGGTTAAGCCCAACATGCTCAAAATAATGTCATAATGCATAAATATTCAATTTGTAAACAATTTCTATCAAGTTGTCATTAAAAGAATGTATTTTTGACAATAGACAGATACCAGAACTAAGAAATGTTCAATGAACTTGGAGCAACCATGAAGGAGTAGATATTTGGCAGTAGACATTATCAGAATGAGCTATTCCCTAGCTTTGGTAACTGTCTAATGTTAAAGTGAAACTTTATTTTGACAGCCAAGACACAGTGGTTCATTGCAGCCTTGTAAGAGGATAGTTATGCCATATCAAGAGGTACAGTTATATCATAAAGTGGGCAACATTTAAGAACAGGTACTTTTCCACCTTTTTGTTATGATTGAAGTGTAAAATTGCTATTTGTATATACCACATAGATGGAACAGCTATACCATAGAACAACATGTGGGACAGCCAAGTCAAATGCCATGTGGGACAGTCATAAGGAACACATTATGCCATGAAAAGAAATGGAGGATATTGTACATGAACACTCAAATGCATCAAAGGGACATCAAGAGGAGCCAAGGTACAGTCATCATCAAAAGAAGATATCATTCATCCATATGAAAGGTACAACCTTATAAGTGAGCAATCATAATAATATAGAAATACAGCCACTTGCATCATGAACATCTAAGTACTATGCAGTGCAGCTACATCAAACATATCAAGTGGAATGAGACCTGTAGCAGTAGTGAGAAAAAGAAGTTCCAAAGCTTTGCATCCACCATTGACAGTAAGGTGATGAATTGATAATGGAACAGCAGAGATGTTTCCTCTACCCATAGAAGATGCAAAAGATAGTATGTATTTTGAAATCATCCTACAAACCTTCATCATGAAACATGATCACATACCTGATATACAAATGGAACAACATAGAAGAGAATCAAGAAGGATGCAGTGTCCAGGAACTACATTAAGGAAAAGTATGATTGCATCATGAGGATGCCCATGCCTTCTATATATTGCAATATTCATATTCAACAAGCTTTACTATAGTCAAAAGAGGAGGCATGATAATGGAATAGCAAAGGTATATTTTACTTGTTCATCTACAGCAAAATCCTTATGCCTTGTCCATACACAACAGAGATGGTCACTCTACTTACAGAGACTTCATATCTTCCTTTTTATCCTCATCAAATGTGTAAATCCATAGAAAGTACAGAACGAGCCCAGTTGGAGCAGCAAATGCATATTTATCTATAGGATATTGAAAACATGGGCAATTGTATCTCATTAAGTTTTTTCTTTTTACCTTCATCACATATAGGCATATGATGCCTAAAAGGAACAACAAAGTGGAGAAGGAACCATTGTCCTCTTTTAAAGCTAATTGCTACTAAAAGACCTCTGAGTATGAAGCTAAACTGTAGAAGAAAGCCATGAAGAGTAGGGTTTTATACACAATCATATCATGAAGTCAAGGACCAAAGCATTTAAAAGAAAGAGTCACAATGCTATAGTCAGGAGCTCTCACAAAAAAAAAACCCTTATAGCCTTTGAAGAAGATGAAAGCAAAGGATGATACCACAATGCAGTTCTAAATTGGGGTTTTCCATACATAATCAAAGAAAAAAGAGGAGGATGTAGTGTCACGAAGGAGTAGAGATCCCCTTTCTTATGACAGAGGAGAAAGAAATGGAGTTTTGATCATAAACCCTATTAGGGTTTTTCTACAAAATCATCACCTCTTATAGGAAAAAATAGAAAGGAGCACAAAAAATAAAAGACTAGTTTCTTTCTTTACCTCTTTTCTTGCTACAGAGAGTTCATTTTTGCAATAGATAGAAGGAGAAAATGGAGTTCTTGCTTACCAAACCCTAAGAGGGTGTATAGTGGATAAAAGCTTTTACCATTATTTTTAGTCAGATACATTCTTTATTTTTTCAACAGTCGTGGTGGGTTTTGAAAGAGCCAAAGCATTTTACCAATTATGTTTCATTTCTATGAGCTTTTTACAAAAACCATCATAATCCTTATGCCATGAAAACCGACAGAGGAAGGAGAAAAAATATACAAAGCAAGAGCAAGAGAGTGTAGTGAAAAACTAGTGGAGCAAGCCCTCTTTCTTCCTTATTTCCATTATGTCAAAAGAGAGTTAAAAGATGAAAATATACAAGAACAAATGGAGAATGTAACCTTCATCATATCACTAAACAGAAAACCAGAGAAAAAGACAGCTTCAGTAGCAGCATATGCTTCATTTTTCCATTTTTTGTCTTGCAGAAAGGTAAAAGAATAAAGAGGAGAGACTTACCTGTAAAGTATGATGGCCACAAAACAAGAGGCAAACAAATCATACAGGAAATGAAACAAATCAAGTATGTTAGAGCAGAGAAGTTTCTATAGCCGTGGCCTGTAAGGCTAGATTTTGCATTCAGAATGAAGAGTATGGTCCAAATATGTGATAAAAGTACTTACCTTGCTATTTCCTGTCAAAATCTTCAAGAGAATCCATCAAAATCACTTTGAAACAGAAGAGAACCATGAGTTTTTGCCTCAAACCCTAACCTCCATGGTGGCGGGTGTAGAGGAACAGCAGTCAAAAAGACAAAGTGCAAATGATATTTTTTAGGGTGTTTCTCCCTTTTGGTCGAATGACCTAGTTCAAAATATTTGCTTTTTGACTATTGTTTTTGAAAATCATTATTATCCATTGCAAAGTTCATGGTCAACACTTATAATCATCACAAAACCTAGTGTGCATGAGGAGGCCCGAAAGGGCTATCATACCTTTCCTTTAATTTTCCTTCAAAGTTAACAAAAACAAATGATTCAAAGGTAAGGTAAGACTTAGATGTCTTAATCTGCATGGAGTTATAAGGTGTAACTTATATTGAAAGGTATGATGCACGGTATGATATGGAGGTCAAAAGGAGTCATAAGGGTTATTTTGTAAAAGAAAATAATGTAAAGAGTGTGATGATGTGTGTTTTGCATGGGAGTTATAAGGTGTAATAGCTTTGAGAATGTGAAGATGTATTAAGATATGTATCATGCATAGGGGAGTTATAAGGATCAAATAATGCATATAAACCAATATAAATGCATGAGGGATTTATTTGTGCATAGGAGAGATCCTGATTGTGGATGGGAGACATAAGGGTGAAATTTAGACAAGTCAAGGAAAGTGTTTTTTGCATGCATAATGTAATTGCACATTGAAACCAAAAAAGGAAATATAAGGAGTTTATTATTCTTTTGCATGATTTAGAAATGGATAAACAATTGTAAATAAATAATAAAGTAATGAGCTATAAATTACTTTATTATTTATCACAGAAATGCAAAGCTGGTGAAAATAGACAAGTCTTTAATAATTAATAAAGTAAATCATCTTGAATACTTTATTACTTGTTCACATTGCTTTTACTCATGCCCAAGTCATGCAAAATTAGGAGATGGAGTTAACTAAGCCTTTTTGGATTTTTTGCATGATTGTTTGGTCAAAATTGGAAGAGTTTGGTCCACCACTTGGTCAAACTAATAGAGAGGGGCAGTTTGTAGCTATTTTAGCCCCAATTGGATTAGTTATCGTCCTTATTTTTAGGGATTTTCATGCTTTCTCATGAATCAGTTTTGGAGAGATTACTTTTAGAGGAAGTTGACTGTAGTTGACCTTTCTAGGTCTTTTTTGAGAGCAGATTATATGTTGTGAGAAAAACTTTTTTTTTTTTTAGTTCTTGCCTTTTTGCTCTCTTACATATTACAGAGAGAGAGTGTTTTGTAACTCAACTTTTGCAGATTAATACATTATAGCAGGTTACATGTTTTATTCTTTGTCATTTTTATGCAAGTATTCCTTTATTTTTAGTAGAATCAAGTGTCTGTCTACCTTCTCATTTGTGTTGTCTTTATGAATGATTTGATGGGATTTTATTGTGTTTAATACCAGAACCTTTAAAATCATTGTCTCATTTGTACTTGCATCTATTGAATAGCAGTAAAAATTGCAGGTCTTAGGTTGTGCAATTGGAATAGTTTTCTTTCATGCTGTGAGAACCTTGTTTTCCTCCAAGAAGAAAGTTATTTCTAGCCTCCCTTAGAAATGTTTTTGTGATCATATTGCCAAAGTGAATTGTGTAGATATATTTTCTGAGATTTATTGTGAGTTAGAGTTAAATTTTTCCATCAAATTAGGTCCATCACCACACTTTTAAGTTACGGTTTTAGTGCTTTTAGTAGGTCTTTTCAACCCTTCTCCTGCAAATTTATTAACCCATTTGAAAATTATAAGGGAACCAACCCATAATTTGGAGGTTCAAGCTCACCATAGGTCACCCACAGCTTGAGTTTGATCCCATGTTACACAGGATTGTTGATCTTCATAGCTTTGCATAACAGGTGCAATCCTTCTTGATAACAGTTACATTATACATTAGATTAGGTGGTATCATCGCAATTTGTTGTACCTCATTTTCATCAAAAACTATATGTAACTGATGGATTGGTTCAACATAGAATTGTGGAACAAGATGATGGTGGAAAACATTTTATTTTCTTCCAAAAAATACCAAGAAACTTAAGAACTCAACTACTGCTATTTTTTGTGATGCAAGATTGCTTTTACCCTAGGATGCTACTACATCAAACATCTAAGTAGGAGTTTAGGCTAGATGGTAGAACCATGTTTTTGACTCAAATAAGGTCATGGCTTGCCCTTCCCCATCTTTGCTATAGCTTCTCCTCTAATGTGGACTACCTCCATTGCTACAACATCTTGGGCTACCTTGTATGATATGAATCTTCTCTATAATCTTCATACTCTTCTCCTCTTGCACTATAGTCTCCAATACCTTTTGTAGACATCTAAAATTTACCGACAACCAAATCCCTTAATTATCCCATAATTATTCACTATTATCCCCTAATTATCATTACTCCTAATTATTCCTAATCATTAATTTTAATTAATTAATTAAATATTCCCTTTTACTCCCGTAAATAATAAATTAAATTTAACAAACTTAATTTATTATTTACCTAAAACCAAAAATCTAAACCTATTCATAAAAATTAAAATATTAAAAATGTTTACCATTCAACTCCCTTATACCTACATTTGATCGTTCAACCACCCTCGAACTGCTTTTACAAAAACTTATAAAAAAACCTTACCTATCCCATTTATCGAGGAGGATAATTTATTGAGAGATAAGTTATGCTAAAAAAATAATGAGCAACCACATTATAGCAATGTTCGGTAACACTTTATTTAATTCAATAGGTTTATCTTTGATCTTTTTGTTGCATTTGATATAAATTTTAGGGTTTGTAATAGTCTTAAACCTTTTTCAATAAAATTTATATCTCATGCATACACTAGTGAACCTGACATGAATCGTGACTGACAATCATTTGTTTGTGAAAGATCTTGTGTTGAGATTTGTTTTTGCAAGTTCTTATTATTCGTTGTCTCCTAGATCGTAGGTTTTATTGCATAACAAATTTTGATTATCGGCCTTGGTTGTATGCTAATCTTTATTCATGATTACATTACTATTATCCTTATGTTAATGAATGTAGATTGACTACAGAGTAGTGGTTTATCTTTGATTTCATTTTGGTGACCATCATTCACCTTTGGAAAAAGTGTAATCCTAACTTCCTGTGAACAACGGTTTGCTTCTCAACATATTTTCTTGACATATTCGATATTGTTGTTTTAACAATTTATTTTATGTTGTTTGATTTGATAAATTAAGGTTTTCTATGATACCAAAAGATACAAGGTACCTTGAGATCCTAGTGATCTATTTTCTAATTGCATTTTCTTAAAAGTTTCCAAAGCCTTTTCAACAAACCCATTGTGTTCATATCCTGCAATCATTGTAGTCCATGATACCACATCTCTTTTAGACATTTGATCTAACTATTTGCATGCCTTGTGTAGGTATCCACATTTTATATACATGTCAGCCAAGACAGTTACAATTACAACATTTGGAAAAAGTTCATTTTTTATTACGTTTTGATGTTCATGTTGATACCTAGTTCTAAAGCTCTTATTTTGGTACAGGTTGGGAATATGCCGCCAAAAGTGAATCGATCAGGTCAGACACCTATTTGTTGCATTTATTGAAATAGTGTCTATAATAGTTAAAGATACATGGAAGAGTTTATAGGAAAATTATCTCACGCTATAAAATAAGTCACACCAAAAAATTTTAAGCTCATTGGTTGTTCTTGTGGGCGTATTCCCTGAACCTCATATGCATACTAAATTAGAGTAGTGGGAAATAACTTGTTTACACATGTTTTTGGGATGTTGATTGGACGTATGCTCTCCCCTCGCACTCTTGAGTGATCTTGGGGATCAAAAGTCCATCATTTTCCTTTTTGTTATTTGTTCAATCCCAGGGTGCCATCTCACGTATGCTCTGTCCTTACATTTCACATGATCTCAGAGATCAAAAGTGAATAGTATTCCTTCCCTTTAGGAGGACTGCTAGGGGATTTCATCACCCCTAGGTATGACCTCAACTGCATGTTCTGGTACGGGATAGAAATATTACAATTCAAAAGATAGCTTTAAAGGAAGGACCCTCTCACCTCCAAGCAAAAAACCTCCAGGATACTTGATTTGCCAAGGCTCATGTGGTTGAGCGTCAGTTGATTGGGACACCCCCATTCATGGACTTGTCCCCCATACCTTGTGTATATTGGGACATCCTCCAGAAGCCTTGTATCATCCTAGTTTTAAACCTTTCAGCCATCGTACCTTGTAGTGCACCGCTACATAGGCATTACCATACCATTATACTTGAGATAGGCATTACATTGGGCAAGATGAAAGTCTCCTTGGTAAGGGGGTAAGGTGGTCTAGGACCTTACTTTCCCTATCTTTCCAATCTATAACACCAAAGGTATTAGTGGGGGTGGGAATTCCAGTTCTCTAAGAGTTGGGATTGGCCCACAGCCACTTTATGAGATTTGCAAGGTATGATATTCCCACTTGAATAAATACTAGGTTTTTCTCATGCTTGGTGTGTCTTTATTGTACTATACTAGTATTAGCCATTATAGTCGTGAAGAAATTTGAACCCCCTACCCTGATATATGCCAGTCAGCCATTGTGTTTGTTGTATTTTTCAGAAATATCTTGTCTAATCAAACTAGATTCACATTTTCAGCCTTATTAAATCAAAAATCTTTAGTCCTAGGCATATTTGGTATCAATTGCTAATTACTGCAACCAAAATCCTTCATCTTGTCTCCTATATCATTATCTTGGCCTCCAAAATTGGGATCCCATCATCCTTTTATGTCACATCTCAAGTGGGACCTTGTCATTTTAAATCCGAAGAAGCGCTTCAATCGATCAAATTATCAAATCCAATCCATTTCCCATCTAATTCATTTGTCATCATCTTACTGATATTCTCATCCTTGAGCCAAGTCCAATCCTCATTCATCAAAATGGTTGTGATCATCAACAACCCACTATCACCCCAAGAATATGAGGAAATACAAGAGCTTAGACATATCTATGATGGTCTTTAATATCCTACCATTATGGCAAAGTTTAGAGATAGTTTCCATCATGTGTCCTTAGCACCTCTCATCATTGGAGATTCTTATGATGATGTCACCTCAACATAACCATCCTATATGTCATCCCCATCAACTTCATACAAACCTTCATCCCCTCATGACCCTAGAAAATCTAGAATACAAAATCTTACCGATTAATTTTGGGATGTGATTGAAACTTTACATGAGGAACAATGAGAAGAAGAGGAATTTATTCAAAAAATAAAACATGCATGTAAGCAATTGAGTCCTCTTGATCTAGATCTAATTCAAAAGTGATATAGACATCACCATATAGCACTGTTCATCTTTGAAAATCCACAAGATCATTCTTATCATCCTAAAATAACCTAGGATTCTACTTCCATGCCCTCAACCTCATGAAACTATAATCCTACCAAGGTCTTAGCCTCAACATCCGTTGATCCCCAAGTCCTTCGGCTACAACAACTTGCTCAATCACTACAACAAGCTGCAGATCTTAGACTTTAATTGGCACAACAATCCCAATTGTCTTCACAATCTCAACATCCTACCACATCAACACCCCAACTCTAAGAGTCATCTCCATCCACCTCATAAAAATCTTCATCATAACCAATCTATCACTCATATCAACCCAACTCATCCATACCCCAAAATTATTCAACAATAACTTTACCTCAAACCTCACAAGTTCAAATTCCTACCCATGCTTCATCTTCACACATACAAAATTCCATCAGCTCACATCTTCAACAACGAATCCAACAAAAACAAGTCCTCCTTCAACAACAACAAATCTTATCCCAAAAACCACAATTAGAACCTTCATGTAACACATCATCCATCATACCTTTATCCATGCAACATGAACAAATTCCATCTAATCCCAATCCTAATCTGTTGGTCAACCAACCTTCTGATTTGAATCAATTCCTTCATTACCTTCATCACCATGTTCATCCAATCCCACATCAACATCCCACTCCCATGAGTCATCCCCATCATCATGCCAACCTAATCCCTCCACATCAACCAATCTCATGAACATTCCTCAATATCCATCTCGAAATTCTTCACATCATGAGCATGCTAGTACTAGTCACTCCTCGCACCAAGATCAAGAATCCTTAAGCCATCTTAATGCTACCTTTGACAAGGGAAATACCACCTCAAGTTTGGAATCATACACCAATCCATCTACTAGTCCCCCTCATCCATCCATCCCTATGGAGCCTCGGGTGCTGCCACAATAATGGGTTACACTTTCTGGGACATCTTGATTTTTGCTGAAATCACATATTTTTAGAAATTATAATGATTTAAGCCCTAAAAGGTTCCATTTAAAGGATTTTAATTGAAGAGGGTTGATCAAACCCCCTTAGATTCAAACCCCCTTGGATAGAACCCTGCTAGTTTTAAACCATACCTTTAATGGACTCTCCTCTACACCTATCAAAATGCTAATAAAAAACCACTTTTGATTTACCTTTTGGGGGATCAAATGAATTCGTTTAAAATTTATGTTTTGTAAGTATGTAGTCCTTATTATAAGCTTCCCAAAAAGTATATTTTTAAATATATTTAATTTGATTATTATATTTATTTTTTATTTCTTGTGAATGTAGGTTTTTCAATGAACATCAAGGTCTTTGTTTCACACATACGAAAAAATAGGAAAATAGAGAAAAAAATTCTAAAAAATACATGTTCTCTAGGTATTGATGTCCTTACTCCAACAAAAAAAAATTGAATTCTGATACATACAAAAAAAGTTATGTTGGATAGGATACACCTATGTCTAAATTATAATTGGTTTGACTTCAAAACTTAATTAAAAAATATATATTCAACAAAACATTATGAAACCAAATGCATCCTCTAGATATCAGTATTACCAATCTAAATTCAAAAGAATCAAAATTTTATCCTTTGTAGGAAAAAAGTTATGTGCGACAGAATACACATCACTTTAAAAAAATGTTGTTTACTATTAAAAACTAGTTATCAAAGGAGACACAAAAAAATTTACAAGTTAACTCATTATTTTTTAAAATCTATTTAGAATCTATATACAAAATCTCACAAATCACTAGTTCACACCATCTTCAAATTCCTAACGGTTTAGTGGCTATAGGTGTCAGAAAGTGAAGATTTAGTTCAAAATGTTGATTTCAATGTCAAGTTTGGCCAAAAATTTGTTGGCTTGACTGGCATATTGAGTGTTGGCATTGATGTCAACTTGTTTGTGATGTGAGGATGTGGTGTCACAGTGATGTGGTTGGACAAGGATACTCAAGATGTCTTGGTTCATGTTCATGATGCTTCATGATGCTCTGCTTAAGGATGTTGATCAGGTGATCAATGTTAGTTGGTGTTGATTTGTGAAGTGATAACTCGAGCTAATGTGTTTGTCATGCCCTTGTAGTTCATCATGCTTCAAGGCTCAGGTCAGTTCACATACATACTTCATGATAAAGGAGGTTTTCATGTGATCAAGATCATTACAAGGCTTGGTTTTAATGTTGGTGGCAAAACAAAAGATCATTTGTTATAATTATGCTTCAAATATGTTTCATATGGAATGTCTTCTTTACATCTTCAAGAAGTTGATCAAGTTACTTAAGTTGATCAGTATGATATGTTATTGATGTTCATGCTTGCATAGTCCTAGATCTCAAAGATTTTAAGTGTCATTTGAATTTAGGGTTTGAATCTAATCTAAAAATCCTAAACCCTATACCAAGTCCTAATTCCTACCCATCACATTAAAATGCACTTTTTGTTATATTTTAAGGGTGACCTTCAATAGCAAGTTAAGGGCAGCTTAAGTCACAACCTCGAGGGTTCTCTAACATGGCTTGACCAGCCCTCTTTCCTAGTGAAACCGGTCCCTCGAGTCAACCCTTCATAGTTCAAGCACCAAAGATGAATTGAAGGCCAAGATTTAAAGGTTAGAAGGCAGAAAAAGCATTATCGATGGTTATGATTCAAATCTACTTTTGAATAGCAATGACCATTCCTCGAGCTTTAAAATTGACGGGTGGCTTCTTGGTGCAGAGGCACCATGAAGTTCAAATTTGCAAGTTTTGTAAATAAGGTCTTTTGGTAAATTTTGGTGTGTTAAGTCTTTTGTCAAGTAAATAAGGTCACTATAGACCATTTGTAATGTTGAAGTCATCTAGGGGCTCATTTGGGTTCATATTTTGTAATGTGGTCAATTGTTGTCATGAAAAGATACAAAAAGTGCAAAGTGTGGAAGCCCAACAGTCAGGGCATTCAAAAGTTAGTTGTAGCCATTGGGTTTGGTTGAAACACATTTAAATATGCTTGTAGAACCTCAAGGAAGTGGTGAGAGGGATTGTATATGAAGAAAACCAATAAGAAACCCTTGTTTTATGGTAAATTCTATGTTTTTACTGGTAATTCTCTGTTACAGACCACTGTACGGCCCCGTACAAATGGTTTATGATCTAAAAGCTATTGGAATTAATGAAGGCATGAGGTATCATCACTTTGCACTTGGTTTGAATGAATTTTATAAATATTTGAGATTTTTATGGTGATTTTGCTAATAACAGGTTTGTAACCCTATTTTGAGGGTTTGAAGGCACTTAATACGCACTAATCATCCATTTCACTGTTAGAATTATCTGAGATTTAGTGGAGTAAGAATGTGTATACAATATTTGAAGTGTTTGAAGGTTTGGTTAGCAAGGTAGAGGCTTGGAGTGTGGGTTTTCAATAAACCCTCATTGTTTCAAGCATGGAAATGGAGCTTAAACAAGGGTTTGGTGATTTAGTGGACTTTTGGTTGATTCAATCCATGAAAGTTGTTGATTTTGTCTATTTGAGACTTGTGGAGATGTCTAGAATTGAGTTTGGTGTTTTGGAGGAAGTATTTCACCAAGTTGCTATTTAAAAGTGGGTTAATTAGGCCTAGAAAATAGAGGACAGTCAATTTTTGGCTAAGGTGTTGCAAAACAACCACATCTGAGTTTTTGATATGTTGAAGTAGAGGATAAAGGGTACTTAGAAAGGTGAATTTTTTTGGGTTTAAGGCCTTCTCCAAAGTATATGATAGAAAAATCAAGTTTGTAGGGCTACTAGGAAAGGGAGTTGTTTGTGAAGGATGACCCATGATTTGATGAGTTAAGACTTTATAAGTGGGTTGATTAAGTTTGTTTAGAGGTATTAACCTTGTTCTACATCATTTCTTCAAATTGTGCCCTAACTACCTTTGTTTTGTTTTACAAACTACCTCAAGGGCCAAAGAATTAATTTTAAGGATGGAATGATTGTTTTGTGGGCTTCTGATGATGATTTGAGTTGGTAACAGTGAGACCTACATGTAAATGGCCATAGTGTTCATATGTTGAATGTGTATATTGTGTGCAGAGGTTTTACATATGAAGTAACACTTTCGTGAATGATCAACTCTGCTATGAGTTTAAACTGCATAAGGGTTGCTATATGTCAGTTTTTGAGAGTTTTCATTGATCTTTGAATCAATGTTGACATTTTCTGATTGAGATACTCTCTGAACACAATGATTTGAATGGTTGAAGGTGTTTTTTGTAAAAGGTAGCATAAAGATCTTTTGGGAAAATGTTTGTGTAACTTCATGATTCAGATGTTGTATGGAGATGAAAAGTGATAGAATATAGGCAGAATGTGATTGCAGAAGACATGGATATTTGTAAAGTGAGCCAATTTTGTCGAATATGGTAATGATTATACTCCTTTTTTTGATGTTTGATTTATGATGACTCTATACAATCCCTGAATGCATTGAGTTTGATGAAAAGTTATGTAACAAGAAAAGATGTTGTATTGTGTAATGAAGAGGTTGACCTAGGTATGAAAGTTTCTCTTGATTAAGAACTCTTTGTATTCTTATGAAGAAATTTGTTTGCAGAGAAGAGAGTTCTTTGAATTCAGATGATTTTGTAATGTCCAATGAGGTCACTGTAACAAAGAGATGTAGTCTTGTATTGAATGTGTGGAAAACTTGGTTAGTTTATTAAGAATGTTGATCTAGGAGAGATAAGGTGTTTTGTATCAGAGTTATAGAACTCATCTATAACCTTTGTTTTTCTATGTAAACAAAGTAGTACTCTATGTTTATCTTGTTGTATTATGATTGGAGATGTTTATCTAGTGAGGCATTGTAGTCAATGAGGCATCGTAGCCAGTGAGGCATCATAGCCAGTGAGGTATTGTAGCCAGTGAGGCTTGTTTGTGATCAATGAGATCCTAGCCAGCGAGGCTTGTTTGTATTCAGTGAGAGTTTGTTTATTGAGACCTAATAAAGTGTTGGTGAGGTTTGGATAGTGGTTTTTCCCTGGAAAAGCTTTTCCACTTTACATCTTGTGTTATGGCTTCATTTACAATGTGACTCTATCTTTTGTTGATGTCTTTGTCATGATGATGTTAGAAATTGTTTCTATAAGTTAGATGAATGAACAAGCTTTATTGGGTCACTGATTCACCCCCCTCTTAGTGATCCTTAGTATTCCTACAATTGGTATTAGAGCCAGGTTCCCTGGAAGAGTCTAATAAACTTGGGTAGATTCTAGAGGTGGAATACTATGGGTAAGAGGTATAGAAATAAGTTTCTAAAAAGGTGAAAGATTTGCATAAAAAGATAGAGAAGTCTAATACAAAAGTTGATGATGTTTCTAATGTTCTTGGCTCTAAAGAATGTCATGCAGGAATGTCTGATGCAAAAGTGATGAGTTTCAGTTCATGGAGGTTGCAAATGAGCAATATGATGAAAATGATGAAGAGGAAGCACAAGTTTATCTTGAAGATGAATTGATTATTGCCTTGGATGAATTGAAGAAAGAAATAAGAGAAAAAGAAGAACTAAATATGAAGTATGAAGAATCTAATCAACTTGTTGAGGAACTAAAGAAGAAGTGTGTAGAACCTAATCAGATTATTGAGAAACTAAATTTGCAATTGGAAGAGTCTAGAAAAGTTGAAGAAGCCACTTGCATGAAGTTGCAAACCAAAGTACAAGATTGCCAAAAGTTAGAGGCTGAAATGTTGTTCCTAAAGAAGCAATTAGAGAAGGTAAATCGGGATTTGAAAAGAAGTCTACAAAATGAACGGAGCACTGAGTTGTTTGAGAAAATGATGCTAAGTCAAAGATCTCTATCAAACAAATCTAAGATAGGATATGAAGGAGAAATGAGTCACAAAGATGCTGCTATGTCCAAGAAGAATGTTGGAAAAGCATCTATGAAGTCAACAAACACATCAAAAGACACTATGTATGAACTAGGAGAATCAAGCACTGCTCCTAGAGGGTTTGTAGATCAGACCAGAAAAGAAGATGGATACAAAAGTGTGCATAAGCCCAAACAAAGTCTGAGAAGAAGGTCATCACCAAGACAAATTAGGTACAACTATTCACATTTCCATGGTTACTATTATTCGTGTTATGAATTTGGTCATAGAGAAAATGATTATTGGATGCATGTAAGAAAAGGTGGATGGAATAGGAATTCTGATAATTTTTCAAGCAATGTTCTATGCCATAAATGCAATCAACTAGGTCATACTGCAAGGTTTTGTAGTATTCAAGCAAGAAATGGTGCAAGAAGACATGTTTCCTCTGCTCCTCTAGTTGGTAATATCACTTGCTTTAAGTGTCATAACATTGGGCATAAAGTACAGCATTGTAGGAGTAAGTTGAAGACATCATCTAGAAACAAAAGTGCAGATACCTTGAGCAAGAAAAGAAAGAGCCTATAATGGTTTGAATAAGAAACCAAAACCTAGGAAAAGAAAATCCTAATCTTGTGCATACTACACAAGGAACATTCCAAGTTGCATAAGGTACAGCAAGGGGAGAAGATCAATGTTCTATCATGTACCCTCAAGGTGAAAAATAAGGTGTAAAGGATTGATGTCCAATATTTTCATTAGTGTCCATGGGAAAGATGATCATGGTTTGAAAATTGAGCATGAATCAAGTTATTATAATCATGCACTAATATGTCAAGTGTAATATGCTAGGAATCTATCATCTTTGTCTAAGAAAGGTCCTCATTTATGTGCAATGTTAGTTTACAGAAGATAAAATTCAGTGGTTGCTATCAATGTAATGTTGTGGTGGTTACACAGTGCTTTCTTTGTCAAACAAAATAATGAATTACCTCCTTCATCTCTTAGTCACAGAGGTTATTAGTTGTGTGTGACAGTGTTTGTACCTTGACAATGCTTCAGAGATCAGATAAATCATGAGATGTATGATTGAACTTGTGAATGTTTCAATGTTTTCTACTATATGAGACTTCTTATTGAAACATGAGTAATAGTGATTTGCATCTTGGTCTGACAGTAGTCTTTATACTAGATATGGCAGTGCTCTCTATGCTTAGTTTGGTTGTGACAGTGAAAACAAAATGGCATCCATCAAAGTTTAAAAGGGATTGTTGTCATTTGTTGTAGTCCCAAGTGCCCTAGTAAACATGTATGCAAAATGAAGAAGAATATTCAAGATGAAGTGATTTTGTTTAGGACAGTGGTATGGACAATGTGAAGATGTTAGTACATCTTTCTTTGACAGTAAGCAGGACAATAGAACACACTTCAATCATTCAGGATAGTGTAGACATTCATGAACAAACAATATAAGACAGATTCTTAGTTGTGCATATATGGTATTTATGAACTTTGTTTATGTCTCAATCAAGACTAGTAATGCTTTGATCTTAGTGATAACAGTCATCACAGACCTCTCTTAGAAGATCTTTCATTGACAAATCTTTGATGTCTTTGAACTTCGTCAAGGAAGTGTAAGTTGAGGTTCAGGGTTCAGTATTGATAAGTTGTCAATATTTCAGTTTATGCTCAGTTAATATGAGATTAGACAGAAGGAGATAGTCATAGGATCTCTATAGAGATAAAAGCATGAGATTTTCATTGAAATGTATATAGAGAACATTCATTCATAAAAGTCACTGTCATAAGTGTTAGTAAAAGTTACATTACAATGCCAAGACATAATAGTAATAAGAAAATGACAGTGATTTTCATGTTTTAGGACTGTCTTTGAAAATGTTTTTATGATACCTGTCTTTTTGCAGTTGGTGAGTTTGTGACTGTCTTTTTGAATTTGATGCATGACAGTTTTTGAAGTTGATGCATAACAGAGTGACTGTCTTTGAACAATGTTTTTGTATTTGACCGGTGATTTACCAATGATTTTCATGGACAGATGTCGAGACAACTTGTTGCAGTGCTGAGATATGGGCAGAGGTGTCTTAGTTAGCGTATTGATGTTGTTTGTTGGGTTGCAATTTGAGATACAGTATTGTTGGGATAGTCAATGACGATACAGTCTTGTTGGGACAGTCAAGGACATGTATATGACTACATTATAGTAAAGGGACTATAGTATTGATTGATTTGCATTGATCATGACTGCATTGATATTTGTTGCAGGTAATATAACAGTGCTTAGTAACAATACTTTGACGGTACACAAGTCTTTACACCGACAAGATTTCATTATAACTATTTTTTGACAGTAGACTTCACTTGACAGTACATTATTCATTGTTTGTTGGATCAGATAGTACATAATTTTAATCTACAGTGACTGTATATTGTTTAAGTTCTTAATAAGCATGCACAAATATAGGACTGTACTAGGATTGTGTGCAATTGTATTTAAAAATTGGGAGAGTTTGATGCAGTGATGAAGGTGTGAATAATCATACTGACAGTGACTCGGTGTTTTTTTTTCATGACAAACTTTGAGTAGGTAATGACAGTGTGTTTGTGACATGACATTGCAGTAAGTTCAGAGTGATAGCCACAGTACACAACCTTGTAAGAATCACAGTTCAGAGTGGGAGGCACTGTACTTTTTTATTGGATAAAGTATATTGTGGATGATCAGTGTAAGTGTATGTTATGTTAATATTGCAATTATCGGTGATTCTTTATTATCTCATTTTTGCACTAAATATGCAATATCTAAGATTGTATCACTTGAAAGTATGAAAATGTAAGGAGTCTGGTTCAGGACAGTACCAAGGACAAGGATATGACAAATGTGATTTAATTGAAGACCAAGAAATGATTATGTTCTTCAATGGAAATATTAGACAAGGGGAGAACTACAAGCATGAGCATGGTTCCATATCAAGCATGTGCATTTTTCTTTGCCCTTTTGCCATTGATGTAAAAGGGGGAGATTGAAGTAGAGTTGATTGTTGTGTTGCCATCAATGCCAAAGGGGGAGTTTGTTGACTTGACTGGCATGAGTTTGTTGGCTTGACTGGCATATTGAGTGTTGTCATTGATGTCAACTTGTTTGTGATGTGAGGATGTAGTGTCACAGTGATGTGGTTGGACAATGATACTCAGGATGTCTTAGTTCATGTGAACATGATGCTTCATGATGCTCTGCTTAAGGATGTTGATCAGGTGATGTCAGTTGGTATTGATTTGTGCAATTATAACTTGAGTTAATGTGTATGTCATGCCCTTGTAGTTCATCATGCTTCAAGGTTTAGGTTAGTTCACATACATACTGCATGATAAAGGAGGTTTTCATGTGATCAATATCATTACAAGACTTGGTTTAAATGTTGGTGACAAAACAAAAGATCATTTGTTATAATTATGCTTCAAATCTATTTCATATGGAATGTCTTCTTTACATCTTCAAGAAGTTGATCAGGTTACTTAAGTTTGTTACATCCCTAATTTTGTCTTGCTAATACTTTTTACTTTTACTTGGACATAAGTAAATCTATTTTGATGTTTAGATTAATATCAAGGAAAAATATAGATTCTATTGAATGTCATTTATGGAATTATTGATATGCATATGTTCTATCGATTTAATAATTGCATTATGAGAATTCAGTTTATTGTTTGAATAATGATGCACTGATCATAATCTGTTAATTTCAAGTTTTATACAGGATTGCAGATTGTAGATGACTCTTAAAGGAAAGAGAGAGAGTATCTTTCAAGGAGAGAAATATAGACCTTGGGTTATGGGTGTTCATTTGCAAAACGAGTATAAGTGTCTAACAAAACGTGAACCTGTATCGATAGAGGTAAGTCATGTTTTGTCAGTTTAACTCTTGGATCTATTCGACAAGCAGTCGATATCTTTTGATTCTTTTCTGGGCTATTCGTGTGTGTCGACATTGTTGTTCGTAAAAGAAAATGATGTCTTCAAAGTAGAATGATGTTCGTTTATGACTAACATAATCATATGTCGACATTGTTGCAAAATTGATGTGTTAGCATCCTTAAGTCATAGAATGTTTAATTTGTTGACATTAAACATCATATAATGATCTTATCAAGTCAAGTTGACATGATTTAATGAGAGTTTGTGAAAGGGAGACAAGCTCGACCCTTTCACATTATTTGTAAGCCTTTTGACTTATTATTATTATCATATTTTGATCAAAGCATAAATGATCAAGTAAGGTAGTTGTCATGATAAACCATTATATATATATATATATATATATATATATATATATATATATATATATATATATATATCAATTTGAGATTAATACCTCATAATTATTAACCACTTGCTCAATCATGGAGCAGTCGTAGGCATGTTTTTAGGAATGCATTTCTTTTATCTCAAGTGGTGGATTGAACAACTCAATCTGATCACTAAATGATCATATAGTGGTATCAATGTGATGTCAGCCTCTTTGAGAGGGAATGGTGGTGTTTCAAACCACATTCATCCCCCACTCCGTGTGAAGTCGCCTCTTAATTGACATATGTCGATTTCGCACCATAAGTGGAATCAGTTGAAACTAAATCAAACGTGGGACTATACATGTTTTCCTTTTATCTCTAATTGTTGGTCATGGGTAGCAATGGGAATATGACTCATTAAGAGTTGTGGTAGAAACCTAAAAGGAGAACAACTTGGTATGAGCCAAGTATCGTCTGTGTTATGCTTGAGGTGAAATTTTCTATGGATAGCAAGTATTAGGAAGGGGATTTAGTGAAGGAAAAATGTCAGCCATAGGTGTCTATTGAGCTCGCAGCCTGCAACTCAGTTTTATCCTTGAAGAGCCGTCACTGCCAGGTTATCTACTTTTCTACATAGTTTATTTTGTATTTAATGATGAATCGATTTACCTTTCAAATGATGTCCACTATGGTGACTTGTTAATAGACATCCAAATTTGCCAAATAGGCCAAACCATTTAATTCGATGCATTTTTTATTAAAAACTACGGTGTCTGTTGTGATTGAATCATTGTTGTAATTGATAGATAGTGTGGACAGTAAACTACTTAGTTATTATATAAGAAATCTGATAGCATCGAATGAGCATTGTTGGCCGATGCATCCATTTATCATTGAATTCTTAAACCAGAGCTCTTTGAGCTAAAAACTTCCAATATGTTTTAAAATTGTTAACATGTCAAACTATTGTGTAGAGATAGTATGATCATTACAATTTTGCATTCCTGAATAAGGTTATTTTTGTAGTTATCATGAGCCTTATAAGCTCAAACCAGTCACCCTGATGTTGAGTTATATCATGTAACAGATCAACTATGATGTTATAAGTTAAATCATGCAAAAGACATTCGATGTCATTACTGCAAAATGATACTTTGATATGTATGCTCTTTAGATATGAGTAACACGGATTAATTGTTAAGCTAAGTTGATATCGATTTAAACTATCCTTTGTTTAGTTTTATATCTAGTCAAGTGATAGAAAAACTAGGAATAATATGATAGAAGAAATAAGTTCCATAGGACAATCCTTATTACCTATTATAGTAATCTTGTTGAGTATATTCTTTTTGTAAATCATTATGATGGAAATAGAGAGATCTAAACTTGAATATGACCTAGTAAGGAAACATACATACATACATACATACATACATACATACATACATATATATATATATATTCTAAACTTTTGTAATTATCAATGTTATCGCAATAGGGAAATAGAAGGTACTCATACTCCATTATGTAGGAGGAAATATCTTTTCCAGAATCATATTATTCTTAATCTTGATTGAGTAAACCTAGGGGTCATTTTTAAACCTTACTCTCATAGTTATGAGGTATGGTTATTTTGAAATATCAGAATATTAAAGTTGCAATGAAAACCCTAGTATCAAACATGAATATAAATGGTTAGTTATATCTATATGAACTCGTCTAAGTCAAGTAGACCATTACTATGAAATATGTTAAAACTATATACATAAACATAGTTGGTGAGGATAAAACTATAAGAATATGATAGTATCCAAGTCGAGTTGGGGTGGGTGAACATTTCGACCACGTTCATTATGAATGTTATTAATATTAAAATTTTGGCCAAAGTAATGCATTTGTTTTCTGCATGCATTGTTAGTTCAATATATTTGGATTGCATAACCTATTGGAAAATCATACTTAGCTAGAGGGTATCTAGGGTTGTATGGTTGGTAGAGTTGTGTAGGATACAACACTATGTACTCGGAAGGAAAATTAGCACTGGTCACCTTTGGTCTATATTCCTCGTGAAGGGTAGGGTCACTTCCTATGTGGAATATGTGTGGGAGACCGTCGATCTGTGGATGGAGGTAAAACACTTGAAAGATGCTTTTTCTCTCCAGCAGAAAACATGTCGTGACTTATGATAAAGATGTCAGATATTCAGAAGCAGTAATCACTCCAAATTTATTTATGTAATTGAATTACATATGTAGATACTTGTAATTGAGAAAGACAATATGTCATGTTTGTTTTATGTAAGAGAATCTTGCAATTTGTTGCTACTTGATTATATGATAAATAAAAGAAAAAATTTCTCTCATTTTTACTTTGTTGAATTTATTCCATGGTAAGTTCTCTATATTATTGTGTTTTTAGAATGTGGATTTTACAAAGTTGATCATTATGATATGTTATTGATGTTCATGCTTGCATAGTCCCAGATCTTAGAGATTTTAAGTGTCGTTTTAATTTAGGGTTTGAATCTAATCTAAAAATCCTAAACCCTATACCAAGTCCTAATTCCTACCTGTCACATTAAAATGCACTTTTTTTTATATTTTAAGGGTGACCTTCAATATCAAGTTAAGGGCAGCTTAAATCACAACCTCAAGGGTTCTCTAACATGGCCTGACCAGCCCTCTTTCCTAGTGAAACTGGTCCCTCAAGTCAACCCTTCATAGCCCAAGCGCTAAAGATGAATTGAAGGCCAAGATTTAAAGGTTAAAAGGTGGCAAAAGCATTATCGATGGTTATGATTCAAATCTACTTTTGAATAGCAACGACCATTCCCCAAGATTTAAAATTGATGGGCAGTTTCTCCAAATTGTGCCCTAATTGTCTTTGTTCTATTTTACAAACTACCTCAAGGGCCAGAGAATTAATTTTAAGGATGGAATGATTGTTTTATGGGCTTCTGATGATAATTTGACTTTGTAATAGTGAGACTTACATGTAAATGGCCATAGTGTTCATATGTTGAATATGTATATTGTGTGCAGAGGTTTTACATATGAAGTAACACTTTTGTGAATGATCAACTCTGCTATGAGTTTAAACTACATAAGGGTTGTTGTATGTGAATTTTTGAGAGTTTTCATTGATCTTTGAATAATTGTTGACATTTTTTTACTGAGATACTCTTTGAACACAATGCTTTGAATGGTTGAAGGTGTTTTTTTGTAAAAGGGAGGATAAAGATCTTTCAGGAAAATGTTTGTGTAACTTCATGATTCAGATGTTGTATGGAGATGAAAAGTGATATAATGCAAGTAGAATGTGATTGCAAGAGACATGGACATTTGCAGAGTGAGCCAGTTTTGTAGAATATAGTAATGATTATAAACTCCTTTTTTTTTTGTTTGATTTATGATGACTCTATACAATCCCTAAATGCATTGAGTTTGATGAAAAGTTATGTAACAAGAAAAGATGTTATATTGTGTAATGAGGAGGTTGACCTAAGTATGAAAGTTTCTCTTGATTAAGAACTCTTTGTATTATTGTGAAGAAAGTTGTATGCAGAGAAGAGAGTTCTTTGAATTCAGATGATTTTGTAATGTCCAATGAGGTCACTGTAACAAAGAGATGTAGTCTTGTATTGAATGTGTGGAGGATCTAGTTAGTTTATTGAGAATATTGATCTAGGAGAGATAAGGTGTTTTGCATTAGAGTTATAGAACTCATCTATAACCTTTGTTTTTATATGTAAATAGAGTAGTACTCTATGTTTATCTTCTTGTATTCAGATTGGAGATGTTTAGCCAGTGAGGCATTGTAGCCAGTGAGGCTTATTTGTGATCATTGAGATCCTAGCCATTGAGGCTTGTTTGTATTCAATGAGAGTTTGGTCAGTGAGACCTAATAAAGTGTTGGTGAGGTTTGGACAGTGGTTGTTCCCTAGAAAGGCTTTTCCACTTTACATCTTGTGTTATGGCTTCATTTGTGTGACTCTATCTTTTGTTGATGTCTTTGTCATAATGATGTTAGAAATTGTTTCTATAAGTTAGATGAATGAACAAGTTTTATTGGATCACTAACTCACCCCCCCTCTTAGTGATCCTTAGTATTCCTACAAAAGTGTAACCCATTATTGTGGGATGACCCCCTCCATCATATAATCCTTCCAACCTTCCCAATCCTAATCCATTAAGCCAATCCCCAATGCACTTAAAGTCTAAACCATCAAATCTTCCACATAAGTCCAATCTTATGACCCATCCACCTAAGCCCAATCCAAGTCTTGATCCTATCACACCCAATCCTACCATCCCTCCACCTAATCCAAATTCCAATCCCATTATCCCTCCATTGCATCTTAATCCTACACCTTCCACCCTCATTATCCATCCATTATATTGTGCATCCACCCATATACTAGCAAGGAATCAACCATCACCCTCATGCCATCAAATCCCTATCCTTGAAACTATCCAAGAACCTTCAAATTTTCTTGAAGATCCACCTACCATAAGTCCAATTCATTCCCCATCATACATCAAACCTATCTAAGAAACCTCCATTCCTATCCAAACTTAATATTTATGTCAAGAGTCAAATCCAAAGTATGATCAACCTTGCTCCTCCCCACTTCAAAATCAAATTATCCACACTCCTCCAAACCAACTTACCCAAGATCAAGAGCTTGTCACTCTTTCCACTCATGGTCCCAATACTATCCATGATCCAGAAACCTCCAGCACTCCTATCCATCATCCCACAACATCCATTTCCCTTGATAAGACACTTGGCTCCCAAGTAAGCATAGATGATCAAGAAAATAGCTTGGATCTTCATGAGCATAATGAGCATAATCAAGATCATAATGATCCTTTGTCATCCACTATCAACCATATCACAAATCCACCATCATATCCTTTTGGTCTTACTTCCTTCCTTCATGAATCTTCTTACCTGGAGAGAAGCAACCATTGTCTACCACCTCACCTTCTCCTTCCAATAATGATCTCAAGTCTAGTGTCCAAAACAAACATAGTCCCATTGTCCATCGCATACTCCAAAAAATGAACTATCAAAGTAAAGGCTTAGGCCTTCATGAACAAGGTATTTTGGATCCCATCAATGTCAAAGCCCCTACTCGATCATATGGCCTTGGATATACACCCCAAGGAAAACAATCTCAAGATGTTGGTAATACCTCCATGCCTCCTAAATCCACATCCTTCCACCCCAAATCCCATACATCCTATCATACTCCTAAAACATATGTTTCCATCCCTCCTCCATCATCCTACAAACCCAAAAAGCATGTGACCATCCATCTCCCTCCATCCACTTTACCTCCACTTCTTCTAACTCCTACAATCACTCGATCCACTTTACCTCTGCTCCTTCCAACTCCTAATATTCCCATCCTCAAATCCACTTATCACTTTAGCCACAAATCCATTAGTCCCTCTATCACATTCCTATGAATCCCCTTTAATTCCTAATCATGATCAACAAATGCACACATTGACTAAACATGAAGCTATCACAAAAACTCCCTTGGGATCCAAAAATAAAAATTTGGATGCCTCCACCCATAAAGAAAAAACTCTTAATGATCCTCATGTCATAGGGCACCAATTCAAATAATCAAAGCAAAATCAAAACTCAAAAAGACTACCCAAGGCCACATCTCAAAAAGATAATTTCAAAACTAGAATGGTTTGGGTCCCCAAGCAAAAAGCACCTAATTCAAATGGAGCATCCACAATCTTAAAATCCCAAACATCCTACTCCCCATCACAAAATCTTAACATGCATAAGTCCATTTGGGTTCCTAAAGGCCTAAATAGGCAATCCCCTAAGAGAACATCTCCATTACTCCCAAATCCCCCTTCTAATAAAAAGCTTCAAAATCCAATTCAGTGTGTGCAACCGTTGTTCTCGGTTCCCTTCCACTCCACAACATTCCCACATACCTCCATCTCCCCATCTTCTATCTACTATCCCACTTATCTCTTCTATCATATCCCTATGGTCCATGTTTTTTCATAAGTCCTTCTATCTATCTCTTTATCCCCATCTTCATCCACTATCCTTCCATCCTAATCCCCATCATAATCCACTATCCATGATCCATACATAATCCACTATCCGTCCATCTATAATATATTATCTCCTTACTCTGATTCCCTCTCATGCAATCCTCTACCAACATCCATGAGCATAATACCACTTGAAATGGTCTGTGAGTGACTTTTATCCATCATGGGACATTACCACCTTGCTATGGGAACAAAATCTTGAGTCCCTACCTATTCCATCCAATTATCCCCTACAAAAAAAAAAATCAAAATAATAAAGATAAATCCTTTATCCAATGGTGAAAACTATTTTTTTAGCGCCTTGGATAAGTACCATGATGAAAACCTAGCAAACATGCGTCATGTGTAGGTTATTATCTATGTGATTTATGCTTGGGAGCATGTTGTCTCATCTATCCCATCCTTTCTATCCCATATCATATCCTATCCTATCATTTTCCATTCTATCTTGCCATCCTTACCCATTATATATGTCATACCTTCCGCATTGCACCATCCATCTTCCCTTCCTCCTTTTTGATCTTAATGAGGGTAGGGGCAAAATGTTGAAAATGTTTTTGACACCTCTAGTCATATTCCAAATTGCAACCATCCATTTCTAAGAATATCCTCCATACATTCATCTACTACTAAGTCCATTCATCCCTTCCAAGCATTATCCCCATCATGCATCCTAATAAGCATCACCTCGCCAAATCCTAAGGCATAATATCTAGAGTGGGGGCATGTTATTCCTATGTGACGTAGTCCTTGGAGATCACATCCTAGGCTCCCTCCATCTGTATATCATATATCTCCCATCCATTATCCTTCTATCGCCACTCCTTGTATCCATCCATACTCCTACCTTTATCTTATCATCCATCCAAGTCCTACATTTATCCTATCACCCATCCTTTTTATCCACCCATCCTTCCTCCACATTTCCTATCCATTTATTATCACTACTCCCTTCACCCATCCATCTATCATTAATCCCCCTTTCATTCATTATCTCTTCCATCATCCATCCAATCCAATATGTTCATTAGCCTAAATCGCCCAACTTTCCCATCCTTATTTCTAGACTTGGTGCTCCCTTGTCACTAGTTATCATTTGGAGACCACAATCCTATCCAAATGCAATCCAATCCTAATCCGCTACAATCCATTGCTAATAATACAATGCATTGTCAATCCAAAGCAATTCAAGCAAAGCCTCATCCAAAACATTCCAACTTAATGATCCCAATCTTAATTCTAAATCAGTCAATCCATCATAAGCAATCCTCATCCATGCAAATCTTGCCAAGCAATCTATCCTATTATCCAAAAGCACTCCATTAGTCCTATTCTCAGCCGTGTTACAAATCTCAATCATCTTAATCCAATCAATCAATCATCATCATCATCGGAATGTATCATTCCCAATCCTCGTGTTGTTCTTAGGATATATCGTTGCCATATCAGCAATACAATCCTTGCATTGTTCTCAGAATATATCGTTCCCACATCAACAATGCTATCAATCAATCATCATCATCATCATCAATGGGATATATCATTCCCACATCCTTGTGTTGCTCTAGGGATATATCATTCCCACAATGACAACACTATCCAACCCAATCAATCAATCCAATCACTGATTGTCAGCTTGACTAGGGGCACTATATAGTGTTTATCTTTGTATCATGTATGCATGCTTTTCTTGTTGTGCTTGTGTGTGTTATATCATTATTGTCTTGCATTTGTATTAGTCCTTGCAACATCCCTACCACTTTGTCATCATGGTGGCTTAGGCATATGTTTGCTAGTGACTTTTAGTCCTTTGTGCATTTGACACATTGTCACTCTGATCTTTATACCTTGGTGCATAATGTTTGATGCTATATCAAACATCAGGTTGCTTAAACTAAATCAGCATAACTCTATCTCCTTCCCCTCATTTCCTTTTTCAAGAGCCTATCCATCTCCTTCATCCTTGCATATCCTCTTGAGGGGGCATCATTTACTGATCCTTCATTTTTATGAGCCCCATCCAATCCAAAACCTATGTTTTAATCTTCTTTGAAATGACATTGCCTTGCAACATCATCTCAAAGAGGAGCAAAATGTAGACATCTAAAATTGACCAACGACCAAATCCCTTAATTATCCCCTAATTATCCCTAATTATTCCATGTTATCCCCTAATTATCATTAATCCTAATTATCCCTAATCATTATCCCTCACATAAGATTTAATTAATTTTAATTAATTAATTAAATCTTCCCTTTTACTCCCTTAAATAATAAATTAAATTTAACAAACTTAATTTATTATTTACCTAAAACCAAAAATCTAAACCTATTCATAAAAATTAAAAATATTAAAAATCTTTGTTGTTCAACTACCTTATACCTACCTTTTACCATTCAACCACCCTCGAATTGCTTTTACCAAAACTTATAAAAAAACCTTACCTATCCCATTTATCGAGGAGGATAATTTACCGAGAGATGAGTTATGCTGGAAAAATAATGAGCAACCACATTTTAGCAATATTCGGTAACACTTTATTTAATTCAATAGTTTTATCTTTGATCTTTTTGTTGTATTTGATATAAATTTTAGTGTTTGTAATAGTCTTTAACCTTTTTCAATAAAATTTATATCTTTTGCATACACCTTTCCCTTATTCAAGGTAACACAAATTAATAGCTTCATCCCACTCATCCTCTTCATCTTTATCCCAATCATCTATCTCTTTTCTCTAAACCTTTTTCTAAATCACATAGCAGGGTCTTCTAACCACTAATACTACTACCAACTCTTCAAGGGATTTAATTTTTCCCTATTCTAATCTAGTCACATCCCTTAGCTAATTATTGACTCTTTGGATTTCCTCTTTTAAAATATTTTTTCTCACAAAGTGAGTATTTATCTTCACCATTCATTTTGACCTTTTCACAACTCTTAAATGCCTTTGCTATAGATTTCTGTTTTTTTTTTTTCTTATTGCTACAAGCCTCATATTCTTTCAACATCCACCATAACTCCCCCAACTCAAACTCTAATTTATGCAACTCTTTTTGTTGGTCTTTTGTTTGATGCAAATTTTGTCTTTTCCTTATTCTTTTTTCCAACTTGGTTATTCTTTTTCTCACATCATGATATAGCTCCATATTTGAATCCATAGTCATATTCATAGTCCAAAAATAGAGATGCAACTCTAAACTCTGATTCCTAATTGTAATAGAACATATTTTTCTATGTTTCATTAATAAAGAGAATTCCAACTTAGTTGTGGAATTTCCATGTGATTGGAGCATAAATTGCCAAAATTTGATGCACGTCTTGGCTAGAGTTTGTTGCATGATTTTGGGCATTTTCTAGAATTTATTTTGAAGCTTTTGTAGAGGGTTTTATCATATAATTTCTGTTAAATTTTCTGTGGTATTTCAGATTTTAAATAAATTGCAAATATATTTTTTGGGGAATATTATAGATGGTGGTTGTATTGCATTGAGTTTGTTTGAGTTGGTCAACCACATATGTTGATTCTAAATTGATACTTGATGTGAAACATAGTATAACAAAATTAGTTTTTGTTGTGTTGTCTACATTAGACTCATTTAAAGAGAATTAAGGCATTATCCCATACCATTTTACTTAAATATCACATTTTATAATGGTCAAACAATTAATAGTAACTTTACACCTCATTCCTACTAAAAAATAGTAAATCCAATACATCTTATATAAAATTGAAGTCAAAATCAAAATCAAAATGGCTATTAAATGTATGAAACATATCTAGAATGGCTTAGAATGTTTGACTTGAAAACTTCCCTATAATAGTTATCTTGCATGAGAAATAGTTAAGGGTGATATGCATGCTTTTCTATAATTTCCCATTATTGCATGATAATGTGTATCCAAAGGGTCAAAACTATTGCATGGGAGGTAATCAATTGGGGCTCAATAACATGTCACAATCACTTAACAATAAAGGGTTAACAAGTGAGCATGTTGCACAAGATCCATGGTTGGTGTGCAGGGATGGATGGATTTGATGGCCAATGTTTGATGGAGAATAAAAAGTAAACGTTTGTTTGGCCATTTGGTCAAATTTGGCCACTGTGACTTCTATCCACTTAACCTATGCCACATAAATTTGTACATATTTTTCCAATCAAGTAGTTTAGAGTTTGGTTGTGGTCAAAGTTTATGCTTTGCCAAAAAAAAAATTTAAAAAAGAAAACAATGCCAATGGGAAAGGTCAATGAGGTTGGTAAGCAATGAGTGAAAGGGCTTTATTCAAGTGTCTTGTCTTGAGATGGAAGGTCAACATAAGGTTAAAATAAAAGTGTCATAACTTTATTTGAAATGTGAAATACATAGTTCAAAGGTAATGCTTATATGAAGATTCATTAACATGGCTTTAGAAAATAAAAAGTCGTATAGCCCAAATATAAAAATTGGAATTTACTAGCCACTAAAGGATACGATAATTGGTGTTGAGTGTACGAATCTAGGGATCTATCACAACATATGAACTGAGGATACAATGATTAAAGAGAGAATAAACTCTAGAGGCATAAGCAGTTTGAAATTTTGTTTGTCTGATTCCATGCATTTGGCTTTTCTAATTATCATGGATGAGAACAAATGGGAATGTAAATTACTTTGAAATGGATGTTTAAATGTACGATAGCAACTCTTTTTGGAAGAACTATGGTTGAATGATTTGATGGTGGGTGCATTGCATTTGCATGGATGGTCTGTATTTTATTTGATTGAATTGATCGATCAATTATGTTGATTGCAGTTCTATGAGATGTGAATATCATGATATAGGCTTCTTATGCTATCTATATTTGTTGACGACTGAAGAGAATTGAGGTTTAGTCAAAACTATACAAAACGGCTATTAACGTTTGAATTGGGAATCTTCCCTGCAAATAACTATTTGGCCATGAATGGTAGCGTGGAGAAAAGATGAAGTACAGAAAGCGTTGTACAAAATACTTAAAATGAAATTAATAAGAAGAATCTACAATAAAAGAAAACACGATATAATTAAATGGGCTTAAACTAATTATAGTGCATGTTTATTTTGGAATTTCTCAATCCAAGTAAATGCTTAATATAGTATAACCCCTATAAAAGTTTAACGTTGAATACTACTATCTTCCTCCCCAAAATGTTGAAATTTTAGGTGGCACACGAATTCCATGTTCTCATAGTTACCGAGTTTGACAATGAGGGAGTTGAGATTGAAGTGAAAACAGAAAATAAAGTCTAGATGAATTGATGACAAGCAAGCAACTTGAAACATGAGAGATAAAGGAATGCGAATTTCATGGCAGCACCTGAGTTATCATTTCAAAACATTCAACAAAGACTAATCACCCAATTCTTGATTGATCAGAAATTATTTCATGGAATCCAATCGTATTAATGAAGTGCTTTGAGCAATGATGATTCAAACCATCTATTACCTTTTTCCCAAGAATCGATTGAGTTTAATTGTCCAATTGTCTAGTCTTTTGATTAGCTTCTTACGTTAGTTTGTTCTTGCAATCCGAATTATGTGCTTGTCTCTGAAAAACAGAACCATCTCGAAGAGTGGTTATGTCAAAGTTGAGAAAATAAAAATCTCGAAAAGCACAGGTGTAGTAGTTGCTTTGAGGTGTAGAATGGAGCAGTTGAAGGTCTCCATAACCATGGGCTTGTTGAGGATTATTTTGTTGTGCACCGCTTTGCTTCTAATGATCATCCTGCACAAGATGAGCAGGAGCTCATATCATCCGTGTGTTCAATAGTTGATGCCGCGTTCTGTTTTAAAGCAGCGAAATCTGTTTATCATTTAAGATGATTTAAAGCTAGGAGTTGATGATTTAAAGCGCAGCTTTAAAAAAAAATTTAGGATTTCTTTATTTAATTTTTTATGCTTTTTTCAGGGGTTGCGAACTCTTTAAAACCATTGCCTTTGCTGTTTGTAAACAGCCAGAAAACATTCATTCTCTACAGTTTCTTCAGGGAATAATATATATAGTTTTTTTTTTTTCTGTACATGCTGATCGCTGTTATGGCTGTAAGACTTTTTATTTTCTCAATATTTAAAGTTTGTTGTTGCTGTAATTTTTTATTATGGCTGCAAAGAACATTGGGTGAGTTTTTAAAATCTTCATTTGGTATTAGAGCAGGTTATTGTTTTTGGGCTATAGTTTTTGCAGTTAAGATTTCTCTAATAATTGATCATGTCAAACGCCAACTCTTTGTTTCCAGAATTTAATGGAAATGACTATGATTATTGGAGCATCAAGATAATGACTCTTTCAACAGGAAAAGATTTATGAGAGATTGTAGAAATAGGTTATGAAAAACCAGTTGATTGGCAGCTAATTGGACCACTCTTGCAGCTAATGATAGAACAACTAAGAAGGAGGCTAAGAAGGAGGCTAAGAAGAAGAACTCTCAAGCCTTATTCCATATTTAAACAGCTCTAGATAAGAGCCTATTTCCTAGAATTACAGGTGAAAAAACAGCTATGGATGCCTGAAAGACTCTACATAAAGCTTACCAAGGTAGTGATCAAGTCAAAGTTGTCAAGTTATAGACATTGAAGAGAGAATTTGAGAATTTGAAGATGCAAGAAGCTGAGAGTATGAATGATTACTATGTAAGAGTAAAGGATGTGGTCAATAATATGGCTACTCTTGGAGAAATTGTGAATAAAGAGGTTGTGGCTAAAAAGGTGTTGAGGTCTCTAACACTAAGGTGGAATCGTGTTGCAATAATCATTGAAGAGAGTAAAAATTTGACTACCCTTGAGTTTGATCACTTAGTTGGTTCTCTTATGTCTAATGCAGAGAGACTTAGAGACACATTTGGAGAAAGTGATGAGAAAGCTTTTTTCTCAAAATTATAAATCACAAAGAATGAAGATGCCAAAAGTAAAAGCAACCAAGGACAAGACAAAGACAAGAATCAGAATTATTCAAGAGGAAATAGAGGCAAAGAGGTGGTGGTGCAAGAGGAAGAGGTAGAGGCAGATTTGATAAGAGAAACATCTAGTGTTATCATTGTAAGTAGGCCCATACATAGTCCACCACAAAATTGGGTTCTCATGTGCCATAGTCTCCCTATCTATCTTGACCTCCTTTGAATATCCCCTAAGAGTGGCAAATTTTGTCCACTCAACATGAATGACTCTAGCATTTGTAGAATCATACAACTTTTAAATGGTCTTCATGAACCCTTCCTTCACCTCAATATCCTTTATAGGTGTAACTTTGTTAGGCCTTTGCACATACTACTTTAGGTTTAGTGCATAGGTCTAGCTATGTTCAAGGGAGTGTTGAGCTTCTTCCACCTATAGTGAATGATTGGCTAAAGATGTTCAGTGTAGAATTGTAATGTGGGGGGTCTTTATGTCATACCACATCCTTCATTTGGTCAAGCATAGTATCAATGCACTCATGTACCTCTCTAAGGGTAGGTGCATTAGCATCCCCATATCTAATCACTATAAAGACTGGAGTAGTGATGGAGATAATATATTTGACATCAGCCCAAAAAAAATCACTCTTCACCACATCATTTACCCTCTTCCCCTACTTTGTCTTAGACTTAGGCCACCAATTCCATTTTGTTGTCATAATTATTAGTTGTAATGCCTCTTGCAACTCAATCATCCTCTCCAAGAAAATGGAGTATGATGCATATCTAGTCTCTATAGGTTTCAAGAATTTCTTAGATTGGAGAAGGGCTTGAAGAGTGCATGTGAAGTGAGGTGGTTGTAGATAAACATCTACACATCTCTAGCATCACTAATAATTGTTTCAATCTAACTAATTTTTCCCATGTCCTTGAGTGCATTATTCATGGCATGCACACAACAAGAAGTCAACCAAATATGTTTATAGGCTACCTCAATAAACTTCCCTACAACTTTGCACACATGGGTTGCATCTATCACTACTTGCACCACAATCTATGGTCCAACCTCCTCTATAACATCTTTAAGGATTTGGAATTAAAAATCAACATCCTTGTAATTACCTAAACAATCAATAGCCTTAAGGAAATAAGGGCCCTTTGTACATGTAACCATGATATTGATGAGTGGACAATGCCTAATGTTGTCCACCCATCCATGATTATGTTGCATCCACTTGTGACCTAGGTATCCTTCATTTTATCCATTAAACTATTAATCCTAGAATAGTTCTTATCCAAGATTGTTGTCCTTAAGTTAGTCTCCCCTAGTAGCACATATGCTCTCGAGCCCTTATTTAATATCTTCACCATAGACTCCTTATAATAAGGAGAGTGAGCTACCTTGAATGGAATGCCATTGGTAAAGAAGAATTTGCTAATGGAATCATCTACCTCATCCTTCACTTGCACATTGAATAATTTTGCTATGGGTTTGGAGCATCATTAGTCACCTTATGTTTACCCTTAGGCTAGAGTGCTTCAGAACTATATGGAATTTGATTGTGTCTATGGCCTTTGTAAAGTAGTAGAATTAAAACTTGGAAACCCCCCCCCCCCCCCCCCAAGTGGAAAAGTAGCATATGTAGGTGCTTTTTTTTCACTAACTCCCCATAATCTACATATTTCAGCCCTATATTTCAAGGTTTTTCCCAACTTCACACATACATCTACACCTTTGCCCTCGATATGAAGGAAGTGGGCATTAACTTTGGTAATGCTACCAAACCATTCAAGTTTACCAAAGTGGCACTTCCACAACCTAGTGCCCCCAAATGTCTCAAGCTTTGCTGGTAAATTAGTTGCAAATTATCTTAAAGGGGACTTTGGATTGAAGGGACCCTTAGTATATTTTTTGCATCATTTTAGAAGGGCAGCTATAATTTGCACTCCCAATAGAACTAGTTGTTTCACCCCTCTCTGCTTATGTATTGGGATCATCAAGTGCATAATTAGATTCAATTTCAATTTCAACTTCAACCTCTTGAGGCTCACCCTCATCCTCACTCATGCTATGAGAACTCATATTGACACTATAATAATAATAAAATTTGTAAGTATATAATTTAAAAATTAAAATTCAAACCATGCCTAGTGTAAGGGATTAAGACACTAGGATTTTCTTTTTATTTTTCTTACTTCAGGGCACACGAATCGTAGAAGCAAAGGATATACAAATAGGAATCCTTGTTCTTAACCTTTGTCAAATAAAGATTTCACTTTTATTTTTCTTACTTTAGGTTGCATAAAATGTAGAAGTAGAGGATATACAAAAGTTAAAATCTTAATTTTCTTTTCAAATTTTATGATTGATTTAAAAATTTAATCAAATATTTATTCATTAATTTATGAAAATAACTTTAAAAATGATTAAAAAATAAATTAAAAAACCTAAATTTAATGCTACCATTAACAATTGTAAATAGTTAAATACTTAAATGGTCAAACAAGGATTTCACTTTGTTTTTCTTACTTTAGGTCACACGAAGTGCAGAGGATACTCAAGATGTTGTCCTAATTTGATTTCTAATATTAAAATTGAAAATAAAGCTACTTGAACCAAAATAAATTTTAGAATTTCAATTAACTATTAAGTAACTTATTAGGAGTTAAGATTTAAATATAAAGAATGATTTATAAACATTAGAAATCTAAAACTTAAAAAATGAATCACAAATGAGAAATGAAGAAAAGAAAATAAAAAATTCAAATGCCTACCTTGCAACTCAAATGATGCATTGAATCTAGCAATTGCTTTCACTATTTAAGTCCTCTTCTTGATAGCTCACTTTTTCCCTCTCCTAATGCTTTCTCACTCTTGGCATGTTGCCTCTACATCTAGCGTTATATTTCATTTAATGAACTTTCTTCATGATTCGGAATGAGGTTGAAATGTGTTTTGTAGGTTTTTGTGAGGCCTTGGGGGTAGGGGTGGGGTGGAACCCATTAGAAATTAGGGTTAGGACTATGGGCGCTAGATTTTATTTTTTAAAAAAAAAAATTTAAAGTGACTTTTGAAGCTTTCACTATAGGGGATATTTGTACATTTCTTTTTAGGGTTGAGGGATGCTTGGGCATCCCTTAGACCCCATGGATGTCTAGAAGTTTTCAATTTGGGGGGATGTCCCAAAAACATCCCCTCTTAGAGGGAAATGTCCCAGAGATGCTGTGGAGTGGAGGGATGTCTCCTTTGCTTCCCCACATCTTTGGGATGTCCTTGTCCTAGAAATGTCTGATTTATTTATTTATTTTTTATTTTTATTTTTATTTTTTTTGGGGGGGGCGCGTAACATGTCCCCATGGAACACTACTTGAAAGAGAAGAAATCACTTAAAAATCAAGGTTTTTACATATGATAGGTTGATAATAAATATTGTTCATTAAGAAACAAACTTCTATTTGTTGTAGAATTATAAGTTGTACACTAGAGTTGTATAGATTGTATAAACTCAAACTATTCAATGTGATGACAAAGACATAATATTTTATTTATTAATATAATATTTTAATATGTAATCTTTATGTACAATGAATAGGTTGACTTATAGGTCAAGTGGAATTAAATTTTGACCACTATTACTTGTATTTTTTTTATAAGAGATGATGAATAACGATACATATTTTTATGTAGTAATGACATATATCAAGTTAATCTAAAACCACTAATTAAATAGTAGTGAATAGTACTTTATTATATATTTATTGAAATTTTTATATTTAAAAAATAAAAACAATATATTCTATTAATAAATCATCTTTTGGTATTGAGAGGGGGCAGATGTTGTCTTTTGTCTCTGTTCTATTTGGTTGTATTTGATTTGTATTATATCTTGTTATTAGCAGTCTGTTGACTGCTCCTATTTCCTTGTAATCTAGCATTGTTCAATGTTAAAAGGGGGGAAAAAAAGGAAAAAAACTATTGAGCGTGCTCCCCTAACAGTTAAAAAAAGCTTAAAGAACAATTTGTAATCAAAGCGTTGTTCTAGAAGAATGAGATGCACGTTGCATAAAGCAAAAGTTGAATAAGTCTAAGGTGTGGACCCATTGGTGTAGTGTCTGTTGCAAGTATGGGCCTAACCGGTGTTGTCATTGATGTCAACATACTCCTGTTGCATTGATGTCAAGGATTGGATGAGCTGTGTGCTAAGGATATTGAGAAAATTAGTCCTATCAGAAATAGAGAACAATAGTGAAGACAGTGAAGCTCTATGAAGTAAAGATCCTAGCTAAGATGGAATTAGGGAGTGCGTTTCAAAGGGTTTGTAGATATGTGTCTAAAGATGATCCAGTCAAGATTTGAGAGGTCCGTATGAAGATTTGAAGAAGTTATGGCCACTTCAGTGAAACCGGTTCTGGCAGGTGTTCAGAGGTGATAGAGTGACACAAATAGGTCCGGTGAGATCCGGATATGCAATATCCTATTTTGCGGATTTGGTGGAGTGTTTAGGAAGAAAATGTGAATTGACAACTCAATTGGTTTGTGGTCTGGAGGTCCGCAAGCATCTATTCCAATATGATAGTGATGACAGAATGTGTTCTTGAGGTTCCAGATGAAGGAGAGAATGATTTCAGTAAGCAGAAGTAGTGTGGATGCTTTTGGTGATTCATGCAAGCTTGTGGGGCTCTCTAGATTGTGTCCTGTTCGTGTTGGTGGTTCGCATTGAAGATTGAGCTCGTAATTGAAGAATTACTTCTGGGTGATGATGTTCTTCCTAAGTTTGGCCAACTGGATGAGTTACACATCTTGCAGATGATCTTGAAGATGTTCTGTGAAGCATGGCATGTTCCTTGATGAGTGCCAAGTTGTACCCATGAAATACATCTCTTTACCTCTCTTTTTCTCCTTCTGATTCCATCTTTCCTAATGACTACACCCAAATAAGCTAGCAAGATCGTTCTATTTAATGATTAATTGAGATAGATTACTTAAGATTATAATTTCTAATTGAGTGACTAATGTGCATGGAATTGATGGAAAAATGCAGAAACTTCTCTCTTTTTGAATCAATGGGTGTAGATGCTAGGAACAGTAATTTTGTGCATCTCTGGAGATAGTCTTCAATGATCTCTGGAGACAATACCAAAGTACCATGACCCCTAAAGTTTTGAAGGAATTGGGAAGCCTCTCCGAAGCTCTGTGGGAGTCTGGAGCATCTCCGGAGCTGAATAGAGAAAGCTATAGACATATCTCCAGAGCTACAGACATATCTCCGGAGCTGCAGATAGGAACAATTATCTCTAGCGCCTCCTAAGAGCAAGGCATATTTCCAGCACAAGTTATCGATCAGGCACTCTCAGTAGTGATCTTAATACCCCTCATTTCACTCAAATCATCCCCTGAGTGGTGAAGGGTCATCTTTAGTTAAACTGCTGGAGTTTTTATCTTTATAAAGTGTTTGCATGAGTTACAGATAGAACTGATTCAATACCCATATTTTCAGGGCCTCACTGCCCAAATGTATTAAGACTCAAACTTAGAATTCTGAGTGGACTTATGTTCCACTTAGTCTTCTTTTATTTGCATGATCATTTTCTATAGTTAAACAGCTAGTGTAATAAAGAGATGGATGTCATCTCATAGAAGAACTGATAGATAGGATAAGTGATATGTCATCACTCTTTTTGGATATATACTAGTAGAAACAGCAGAAGAAATATACAATGATTGAATTATTCTAATTCTCGGTAATCTCAGTTCTGTGATAGCAATATCTTTCATGAATGCAAAGTGAATGAATTGGATTGGATTTAGTTGTGATCTTCTCTTGTGCTGATTTTCTAATGTAGCCTTCAACCCTAAGGGTGTAGAGCAAGGGCCCACTCTCACCACCAAGGCAGGAGGCTAGTACCACTGTTTTATTACTTCAGCTTTTTGTTATGAAAAGTATTTACTGATTTTGATAGATAGATGCATGTTACTATTTTTTTAAGATTGCTTTGAGTGAATTTCTTGTTTTATTCTATTTCAGCATTACTTAAATTCATTTAGGAAGTAGACAGATTAATCTTTTCAAATTAGTAGCAGCTGTTAAGATTAGTTAGGAAAACTGGTAATTGTAGAATCCCTAGTTGCAAACAGCTGAGGACACAGCCCCTAGATTATTGACATTTGAAAATAGATTAAATGATGAGGAACAATGACACCTTGTCATTTTTGATGTCGTTGCCAGGGACATCTTGTGTTAATTAGGGAAACTTCGTTAAAACAATTTTTAGGATAGATCTGTATGCTAGAGATTTGAAAGGAAGATATATAAAGTAGACACCCCAACAACAAACCATAGGGGAAAGCAGTGGGGTGGCACAAGATCTTGTTGAGGAGAGAAACCTAGAGCCTACGTTGGAAGCTGCACCTCAAAACAACAATCCCTTAGATCCTCCAAATCTTCCACTTGTCGATTATATCCAGGAGTTACAACAAAAGTTTCAGGTAGATCCTTTGATAGAACCTAATTTCCTAGAACCTCAGGGAGAAGAACCAATACTAAACATGGAAAATGACAATCATGAGGAAGAGGAGAATCAGGCTCCAAGAACCTTCTCATATCTTATTGTTTTGGCTACTGGAGACAATGCTCCTATGAAGAATATCTCACCAGTACACCTACCAAACTTTAGAGGACTTTCTTCTGAGGATCCAGATCAGTTTTTGTTTGAATTCAAAGTAGTATGCCAAACTTATGATTATGGATCAGATAACCAAAAACTCAAACTGTTCCCTTCAACTCTGAAAGATTCTGTGATGAGATGGTTTATGGGTTTACCCTAGAATTCTATCCATTCTTGGGATCAGATGGAAATAGAGTTTTTAGGAAAATACCAAGATTACTGTAGATCCAGTAATAAAAATGAAGAATTGTTTAAAATTAGGCAAGGGGAGGAAGAGACCTTAGAGGACTATGTGGATAGGTTTAATTTTTCCTTGAGAAGGTATGGCAACCCAGTAGATCACTCATTGGCCAGAACCCTATTTGTAAAAGGATTGGATAAAGAATCAAAACAAGCACTGGATCTAACGGGAAAAGGGAATATCAACAAAATGGAAATACCTACAATACAAGAACTCTGCAGGAACTATTCTAGAACCCAAGATGGAGTGAGGTCATCCAAAACTTTTAAAGGGAAGAATGAAATACGACAATTAATGGAAGAGATTGCAAATCTAAAAACAGACATTTTGGTCTAATTAAATACCACATTGGATGGAATTCAAGCAAAAACTAGAACAACTAATAAAAATAGAGCAACTGAACCACTCTCCATCTATTGTCCTAAGTGTAGAAACAAACATCTGTTGAGAGAATGCCCTTTGGACAAATTAGAGATTTGTCAGATCTGTGATAAGGAACATCCTACCAGTCAATGTAGTCAACTTCTAGCCTTAAAAAGATTGAGTAAGAAAAATGCTGTAATAGAAGAGGAATTGAACTATGTGGGACAAAAACAAGCTGGGAATTTCCATTATAATCAATATCCAAACCAGCCTTCTTACAGGGATCCTTCTAATTGGGGAAATAATCAGTGGAATCCAACTTGGCATGGGCCTCAAAATAATCCTCCTTGGGGATAGCAGGATTGGCTAAATCAACATTGGCAAAACTAAAATTGGCAAAACCAAAATTGGCAAAATCAACCTTGGGGAAATCAACAGTGGCCACCACAGTTTGGATCACAAAACATGCAACCTCAATGGGGTTCTCAACAGGGATTTAATCAATAATACCAGGGACAACCTAGACGTTTCCAACCTCAACAACAAGCTTTACTAACTGGACCCTCCAACACATAAGGTCAAGCACAAAATGAACCAGTTAGCCAACCACCTTTACCAACTCAGCCTATACCAAATACACAGAATAAACAGGGAGTAGCTGTTTACATGACAGAGCAAGAAAATCTAGCTGGAATTAATGCTATATATTCAAATAATCTCTAGCTGTGTTCTGGGAAAGCATTCCCAAGACCATCTCCTCCAACTATAGTTGAAGTAACCAATGATGAGGAACCTAAAAATTCATCCACTCAACCCCCGAAGGAGATTACTAATGAAAAAATTGCTAAAAGAATCATCCTTGGACAACTCCGGAGTTTCTCCTAAAAGACCAACTACGGAGAACATTCCTGAACACAATTCTAACAAGAGATCCGGAGACGAAAAAACTAGCACCATACCCAAAACGGATTAAACAAAATGTTCCCCAAAAAAAGATCTTACAAAAACAAATCCAAACCAACTTGGAATCATAACTTTTACAAGAAATCAAGCAACTAAACATTGAAATTCCTCTTCTCCAAGCAATCAGAGATGTACCAAAACTAAATCAGTTCATTAAACAGTATTGTATCAAAACGCAGGGCAGGAAGAAAAACTTTCCCTCCACAATACAGGTGGAAGGAAAAGTAGTAGATCTATTGATGGGAGAAATTCTCCTCCCAAAATATGGAGACCCTGGAAATCCTGTCATGACTATTTTCATCTCAGGGGTAGAAATTTCAAATGTTCTAGTTGATTTGGGAGCAACAATTAATTTGATGACAGTTCACACAATGAACCAATTAGCTCTATCAGGTATACAATCCACAACTACAATTCTCCAACTTGTTGACCAGTCAGTAGCTATGCCAAAAGGAGTAATCACTGATGTACCAGTTGTGATAGATTCATGGGAATTTCCAGTGGACTTCCTGATACTAGAACCTAGAAACTAGAGAAATGCTTATCCACTAATTTTAGGAAGACCATGGCTGGCTACAGTAGTAGCATCTATTAATTGTCGAACTGGGGATATGGTCATTTCTAATGGGATAGATTTGAACAAAATATCTTTGTATCCTCCAGCTAAACCATCAATGCATTATACAGGAAGAGTATGGGTGGATGAGCCAGAGAACAATGACAACAGTGCCTCAGTAGCTATGGTAACCATCAAGGAACATCTGGGAGAGTTAGAAGAAGAAATATACTATGATACAATAGAAGACATTACTCACATCCTAATCAATGAGGATGTGATGGAACTTGCCCAAGACTCTAGGAGAGAACTTCTTACTTCTCATTGTACCCTCGCAAACATCATTCCTTGTGGGGAAACCTTTTACAGAGACTTAGCCACTTTCCATATGTTGCTTCCACATTCTTGTCCTCTCAATACCATGACTCCAATGTATGGATTAACTACATCTATGGATCAAATCACAAAGCAGGTCATGATTTTACCAAGGAAAACACTTAATATCAATACTCAGTTAACAACCAATCAGGAAGAAAAACTCATCCAACTTCTGATTTCCCATTCAGCATCTTTTGCTTGGGAATACCAAGATATGAAAAGCATACCTCCTAAGATCTATACCTATCATATATACACTAAGGATATTAAACCAGTCAGACAGCCCCAGAGAAGATTGAATCCTGCTTTAAAGGACATCATCAAAACTGAAATAGAAAAATTACTTCAAGCAGAATTCATATATCCAATCTCAGATAGTCAATGGGTCTCACCCCTTGTCATAGTGCCTAAAAAGAATGGGAAATGGAGGATGTGTATTGATTATAGAGAACTCAACAAGGCCATAAAAAATGACTACTTTCCCTTACCATTCATTGACCAAGTTTTGGACAACCTTGCTGGGAGAAAGTATTTCTCTTTTCTAGATGGATTCAGTGGGTACAATCAAATTCAAGTAGCACCTGAAGATCAGGATAAAACCACCTTCACCTACTCTTGGGGAACTTTTTCTTACAAAGTTCTTCCCTTTGGACTATGCAATGCCCTAGCTACATTTCAGGTACTTGTTTTAGCTATTTTTGCTGAACTAGCTAATGAATGCATGGAGGTATATATAGATGACTTTACTATGTATGGGGATAATTTTGAAGAAGCTCTCACAAACCTTGCGAAAGTACTGAAATGCTATGAGAAAAATCAATTATCCCTTAGCCATGAAAAGTGCTTTATGATGGTAGATGAAGGAATTGTTTTAGGACACCACATTTCAGAAAAGGGGATCAAAGTGGATCAAAACAAGATAGAAGTGATTACATAGTTGCCTTCACCTAAAAATTAGATAAATGTTAGAAGTTTTCTGGGTCATGCAGGCTACTATAGGAGATTCATAGAAAATTTCAGCAGAATAGTAGCCCCCTTGTTTACCCTGCTTAACAAAGACACAGAATTTCTGTGGACAGAGGAATGTCAAACAGCATTTGAAACCTTAAAAGAGAAGCTTATTGTCACACCAATTTTAAGAGGACCAAATTGGACTTTGCCATTTCACATACAAACTAATGCTTCAAATGAGTCCATTGGGGCAGTTTTAGGACAAAAGGAGGAAGGAGAAAGTATGCATGCCATTTATTACATCAGCAAAAACCTTACCTCTACAGAAAGAAATTACACCACAACTGAAAAAGAATTCTTGGTAGTCATCTATGCTATAAACAAATTCAGGCATTACATCACTGGATATAAGATATTTGTGCACACTAACCTTGCAGCCATCAAGTACCTAACGAATAAACTAGTAGTGGGTGCAAGGATCATCAGGTGGTTATTGTTATTGCAGGAATTTGATATTACCATAGTTGATAATCCAAGAAAGTTTAATTTGGTTGCTAATTTTTTGTCAAGATTGCATACAGGAGGAGAAAACCAACCAGTGGAGGACAAGTTCCCAGATGAACATCTTTTTGCTATATCCTCTACTGCACCTTGGTTTGCTGACATAGCTAATCTTTTAGCTACAGGCTTGTATCTATTGACTTTTTCCAGACTGGATGCTTATTCCCAGATTTCCCTACAAGGTAGCCATCAGTGATCAACAGGATCTCTAGGCCAGGGGGTCAACAGTGTAGGAGATAGACTCTATATTTTATCTCCTCTTCTTCTTCAGGCTCTGCAAGACCTAGGGGGGTATTCCCTACTCAACATCCATGAGGATATGCATGCAAGGCTGGGATGTTGACAGAAAGCAGATAGTCCTCTTGTAAGTAGACCAAAACTGAAAGATAAGGGCAAAGGGGCTAGCTTTGGGCCTATTTGCAGTTGTAGACAGAGGACTGAGGTTCCTAAAACTAACTCTAATGTCCTAATGTTTGTTTAGATTTTGATTTGGAGTTTAAGTGTGGATGCAAAGCTGGATATGGTTATAACACAGAACAAAGCATGATTGGTGCCTATCCAGGGCCTGGAGTCAGTAGACATACACCTGTGAATGGTCAGCATGAACAGCTAAAACTGGATTTCAAGGGGATATATGTGATACCTGCCTTACAGGTATCTTCCAATACAGAGTGTTAGGTTATCTCTACTTATGGTATCCCTACTGCAGTATACCCTTCCCAATGTTCAACCTGAAAACAGTTTAATCTACCCCTTGAGCAGAAGTTAAAAGATCAGACATTCAACATAGGAATTCTATGCTCTAGAATCTAAACATTACCAAACATCCAGATTCAGAAGAAGAATACATGCAATACTGGAGACAGAATTAACACAACACATGCCAAACAGCATTTCTCATATAAGTTTAATCATGAAATCAGTGGGTTCATGCCAAAAAACATACAACAAGAGATACATAAACTCACAGGTAAGCTGTACAGAGCAACCAGATCAGCTTGTTATGCATTACAGAGCCAAAATCATCAACTTTCAACAACCTTGAAATGAACAACACAACCTGCTTATAACAGCCAGGTAGGTGCTCAGCAATTAATTACAATGTTGACTAAGAAATTTGCCAGATACACAATACCAGGAAAATGGTGCTCAAACACAACCGGATTGGCGCCCAAACTTGAATGCAGCAGGTAGGGGAGGAGACAGGAAGATTTCTCGAGCCCTGCGCCACCATCCGCTGATGTACACTTTCAGTCGGGTACAGGATCCACCCACGCCATCGCCCATACCTCTGCAACAATCGCCATTAATGGCGCACCAACCCGCGGCCTTGGGAAGATCATCAAATCTGCAATCGCAACCATTTCCTGCCGAGATTCATCATCATGATATTTGAAAATGCAGGATATTAATATCCCACATGCACCCCGCGATGACCTCACTAACACTTCATATACTAGGTCATGAGCATATATCATGTCGGTGCTTTCGCTCCCGACGACACTAGTATAGGACTTCATCATCATCATCCTCCAGCAGCATGATATCCTGTTGTTCGAAATATCACCCTGACGTCATCATGATATTTGAAATATAACCTTCATGATAATCGGCACAACCTGATCCTTCGGAGGAACATCCTCCTGCTGAGCTTACACTAAAAGTATGGCCGATGAACATCCTGATGACGTCATCATCATATCCTGCTGACGTCATCATCATATCTGCCTACTGCGCACCTCCTCACATCCGGATGACGTCATCATCATGTTTGCGAATATCAGGGGCTCTTCAAGATGATCAGTGTTAGAAATATGACCTCCGCGGACCTTGATGACGTCATCATCATATTAACATCATCATGATATTCGGAAGACAACCGGATATTCGGAAATATCCTCCTGATGTTCAAATATCAGGTTGCACTGTAGCTCCACTATAAGATCGGGGCGATAACTGAATATGATGATGATGCTGCTTGAAAAGATCACCCCCAGTAGATAATGCGCGAAGCCAGCAGGCGGATATCTCCTTGATATCAGCATCATCATGATGCTCGAACAAACCTATATCCGGGTGATATGAAAATATCACCCCCTCCTTCAGAAAATCATGATGCAGATAGGCAGAAAAACAAATATCACCCTGATATATAAGGATGACGTCAGCATCATCAGGATGACAAAACAACGAACAAGAAGTGATACAACATCATCAGGATGATATTGTCTAAGATCATCCTGACGTTCAAAATATGATGACCCTAGTGAATATCGGGTCGCACTTAGAACTCTTCAACAACATCATCAGGATGATATTAACCAAGATCACCCGATGATGAAAATATCACCCCGGCGAAATATCATGAAGGCAAAAATATGATGACCTCCGCAAGCAGCATGATGATAACTGGAGATATCATGATGATGACGATCCTTAAGTAAAACAAGTTAGGTCGAACAACACAAAGAATAACCCCTCTAGAATAACTGGGCAACATCATCATCATGCTTGGGCAAGGTGATATTCGGAAGATCACCGGATACATGAAAAATCACCCCCGCAAGCAACTGAGGGCGCACTGTAGCTCACCAGTATCATCAGGATGATATCCAAACATCACCCGACAGTGAAATATGATGATGACGATGAGAAACCGGTCGACGAAGAACATGATGATGCAGACCATCATCGAAGACAAGATGATGATGATGACCTCCTCCTCAGGAAAATATGATGCTGCAACTGAACAACGCTGAGGAGGTCCAACACTTAGAACAAATGGGCAAGAAGATAAAGGCTTCAAATGAAGAAACCTCCTGATCATGACAAATCAACCCCAGGTCAAAATGAGTGCTAACAGTGGCTCCGAATGGGGACGTGCAGGTGAAAACCTGCAGCGAGAACTAGATCTCCGGGCAAACCAGACAAAAAGCCAAAAAACACGAGCTATACAAGGCATTTACACTACATACATATTTTACAAATGTGCACAGCAACCAGATATTCATGCAAAATAGAACTTAAGGAATTGGCCATGCACAGGCAATTCCAGAATTTCACCATCTAGGGCCTGGAGGAAATAAGAATCCTCCCCATGAGTATTGCAAACCTGATATGGGCCCATCCATAAGGGTTGAAATTTGCCATGTTTACCCTTTTCCTGATCTTTAGCATTCCAAATAAGCACCAGATCATTGACTTGAAACTTCCTTTTTGTAGTTCTCCTGTCAAACTGATATTTCATATCCTGCTGTCTTTTGAGATTGATCTGGTGGGCTCTCCTTCTGTCTTCATCCAATGCAACCAGCTGATTCACTCTTTCTGTCATAGGATTTTCAATGTCCTCATCATTTTCCTGAATGAATCTGTAAACTGGTAAGAGGTTGTTTATGGGCAGTCTAGCTGATGCACCATATACCAGCTCAAAAGGTGACTTCCCAATAGCCCTTTTCACAGTCACTCTGTCAGCCCATACTGCTAAATTCAACTTTGAATCCCAAGCTCTTTTGTTCTTGTCCAGTATCCTCTTGATAATTTTCATGATGCTCTTATTGCTTGATTCTGCTTGACCATTTCCTTGGGGGTGATATGGTGATGTATATGACAGATTTATCCCATACTTGTTGCAAAAATCAACAAATTCACCTGATCTGAAGCACATAGCATTATCAGTGATAATCTTACATGGTACTCCAAACCTGATGATGATGTTCTCTAGTATGAAATCTGTCACCACCTTACTTGTAGCTCTTTTAGTTGGAATGGCCTCAATCCATTTGGTAAAGTAGTCAGTTGCCACCAAAATCCAACTGTGTCCCCCACTTGATTTGTCTGCAATCTCCCCTATAAAGTCAATTCCCCATTGCTGGAATGGAGCATCCACAGGTACAGTTCTGAGGGGTAAAGCACCATTATATTTCAGCTTTCCTGAGAATCTCTGGCAAGGGTCACACTTCCTTACTAACTTTTGTGCATCTGAAAAGAGAGTGGGCCACCAGTATCCTGCCCTAAGAATTTTATGAGCTGTTGTTTGGGCAGTATAATGTCCGCCACACAATCCTTTATGCATGTCTATCAAAACATTGCTAGCCATGTCCTCATCCACACATCTCAGCAGCACACCATCAGGATTTTTCCAGTACAGCTCACCTTGAACAATGACATACCTGATTGCATGTAGCTTTAGAGTCCTCTTTTGACTGTCACTGAAATGGGAAGGACAATTCAGATTTTGCAAGTAATAGATAATGTCCTTGTACCATTCAGACCCTGATACATTTACACTCTCATCTTGGACTGCATTAACTTGGCATGCTTCCAAGTTTGACTGTGCCATCATCTTGGCCAATCCTTGTCCCCTTATCAACTTAGTAACTTGTATGTCTATGTTGAATTCCTGCAGTTTGTTTATCCATCTGCACCTTCTTCCAGTCACCTCCTGCTGAGTGAATATGTCTTTGACTGCAGCATGAGGCACATATGCAATTATGTATGACCCTACCAAGTATGGTCTGAAACTTTTAATGGCTCTGACTAGTGCATATGCCTGCTTTTCCATAATGTCATATTTCAACTCAGAGGCCTGCAGGGACATACTGAAGAAAGCAATGGGCTGTTCAAAACCCTCTTCATTTTTTTGTAACAAACATGCAGCTACAGTATGAAAGGAAGCAAATGAGAACACTTGGAATGGCCTAGAAAAATCAGGAGATTTAAGAACAGGGGCCATCTTGATTGCCTCTTTGATATTCTGAAATGATTCTGTTGCTTCCCTTTCCCAGTTGACAGTTGCATCCTTCTTCATCATCTTGGAAATGTTCCTTGTGATCTCTACAAAGTTGGGAACAAATCTTCTAACAAAGTTTATCTGTCCAAAGAAGGACTGAACTCCTTTCAGAGTTTTTGGCATTTGAATCCTGTCAATAGCTGCCACTCTCTCTGGATCTATCCTGACCCCATCTTTGGAAACAATATGTCCCAGAAGTTTTCCTTCAACTACTCCAAAGGCACACTTCTTTGGGTCTAAAGAAATACCATATTCTAGTGCTCTTATGAAAATCTGCTCCAGATGCAAACAGTGCTGCTCTTCTTTCTTTGAGTAGGCAGTCAGGTCATCCTGATATACTGCCAGTATTGAATCAATCAGCCCTGCAAAAGCAACATCCATTGCTCTTTGAAATGTAGCACCTGCATTTGTTAGTCCAAATGGCATTCTAACATACACATATGTTCCCCATGGAGTGGTAAAGGCAGTTTTATGCTGTTCTGATTCTTTTACCTTTACCTGATTATATCCTGAAAATCCATCCATCATGGATAGGAGTTCACAACCAGTCACTCTCTGCAACATAGCTTCCATATTAGGCAATGGATAGTTATCCTTCAAAGAGGATACATTCAAGTTCCTGAAATCAACACAAAGCCTAATATCCCCATTCTTTTTTCTGACTAGGACAAGGTTAGACACCCAAGTTGAATGTCTGATTGGCACAATTATTCCAGCATCCCTGAGCCTTTTGAGTTCTTCCTGCATCTTGGGAGCTAAGGTAGGATTTATAGGCCTTTGCCTCTGTCTAAATGGCTTAGCTTCAGGCTTCAGTGGGATCTCATGCTGGAATAAGTCTTCTCTATAAGCTTTAAGGTCCTCATATGACCAAGCAAAAACATGTTTATACCTTTTCAGCAATGCAATCAGCATACTTCTTATGTGTGGTTTGAGCTGTTTGCCAATATATACCTTCTGAGGGGCCTGAGATGTCCCCAAATTTATTTCTTCTAAATCCTCCTTATTTGTGGGGGATGTCTTTGTGACCATTTTGTCTCTACTGTCAAAGGCTCTTTCCAAAGCCACTAACCCTCTAGGGATCTTATTAGTCTTCAACTGGATGATCTCTTTTCCCACAAGGGTCTCTTTTCCATCTACAGTTTCTACAAAGGCTTGGAAATCAATCTGTTGATTCTCATACTCATCTATGCAGTGCAAAAATTTCAGCAAATCTCTATCATCATCAAAAACTTGCCAACTGCATATGTTTTCTGGTATGGCAGGCCTAGTTTTAACTTCTACATCTGTGACACCTGACAGAGTGATGCCATCTGGCCTTATTGCAATATTAGCTAAGAAGTCAGCCATGACATTTTTTGACCTTTCTACCCAGCCAATTGAAAATGCATCAAAAAGTTCAATAGTATCCCAAACAGCATGCTTGTATTGTTTCAGTCTTTTATTTTTTGCAGCATACTTATTTCTGACTTGGGATACAATCAGCTCAGAATCCCCAAAAACTCTTAACATTTTAATTCCATGTTTGAGAGCAATATTCAGGCCTAAGAGTAAAGCCTCATATTCTGCAATATTGTTTGTGCAATCAAACCTCAGCAAGAAAGAGGATTTGAGGAGCTTACCAGTTGGAGACAGGAAAACAACTCCAGCTCCAGAGCCTTCTTTTGCACAAGCTCCATCAAAAAACATGGTCCATAAGCCTTGCTGATCCAGCTCTTCAATGCAGACATTTTTCCTTTTGTCTTCTGCATCATCTGAGACAACCTTGAAGTTATCACAGTCAGTGTCCACAAAGCAAACCTGTTCACTTGCTTCTTGGTCTTCCACTGTCTCTGATGATCTTTGCTCTCTAATCAACTTGACATCCCTGCCATTCATTGGAATCATGGCATATGACAGGTCCAGCTGCATACTTCCACCTATTAGTGCTGCCCATCTTCTTGACAGCAACATACCATACTGTGGCTTGATGTCAACCACTGTTATATTCATTTTGTATCTTTTTTCAGGAAATGCTGCCAGTTTGAAATCCACATCCTTCATGATTCCAATAACTGGTACCTCTCTGGCATCCATAGCATAACACTTTCCACATGCCTTGTCAATCTTTAATCCAGTTTGTTGCATGATAGCCAAAGGCATGACATTTGTGGATGCTCCAGAGTCAAGCATACAATTTCTAATTATTTTACCATTTATGACCAGGGAAACATAAAATGGTTCCACCTGTGAAGGGCACTTTGTCATGGTCATTCCTAAGTAGACTTCAGGAGTCTCATCCTCTTCATTACACATGACCTGTTTCTCACCCTGGGTCTGATCATTTTGTCTGGCTTGAAAAGGTACCCCTGAGATTAGGGATATTGTCCTATTCTTGATCTCTTCCACTTTCATGAGTTCCATAAGTGGAACAGAGACCTTTACCTGAGAGAGGATCTGGGCTATATCAAATGGAGCACAGTTTTGTACAACAGTTGCAGCTTGCTCCACAATCTTGCTTTTATCCTGAGCTGATTTAGTTTTCATTTTCATAGTTCCCTGATCATCATTCTTGTCTTGGGAACCTCTACTTTGATCTTCAGCCTGAGGGATTTTGTTTTCTGGTCCTTGAAATTCAGGACCTGTTCTGCATCTAAAGTTCTGCTTATTACTTACCCACTGCCTTTTTTGTGGTTCAGTTCCTTTATGACCATGCACCAGCTGACCTGCAGAAGTATCTTCTGGCTGATGTGAGCTGCCAACTTGATTTCTTCCTCTGAGATTGTAGTTGCTCTTGACCTGAGCAACTGCTGCAGCTGTGAAGGCTCTGATTTCCTCATCAGAAGGTCGTTGTAGGTTACTCAGAAAGTTGTGTGAGTTCTGAGCATACACATAGTGATCCTCATCATCTTCATCATATGGGGACTGTTGGCAGGCCTGAACTTGATGATCTGTATTGTCATCAGCATCATAAAGAGTATATCCATTACCTATGGACATCATGTTAACATCATCATCCTGCACATGATGTGGCTCATTGCATTCATTACAAGATGTAGCATTATCATACAAGGATTGAGCAATCATGCACTGTGACTGTGAATGTGGCATCTGACAGATTATACACCACGGAGCATCATCAGCAATGTTTATAGTTTTCTTTAGGGGATCAGGAGTTTCCTTGACATGTTGAGCCCTCTGATTTGTGTTGTTACGTGGATATACAGGCTTACCATCATGCCAATTGGTGTTATAAGGCATATCATGTAATGATGGCCTCTTTTCCTGCCTTTGATAGACTTGCCTATCAGGACCCATTCCTTTTTCACTTCTAGCTAATCTATAGCTCAAGTCCTTGACAACATTTGCCAGTTTGTCTATCTTATCCTCAGGAGCAGATGTACTACCTTGAGTGTTCTGAGGCTTGTTTGGATTCTGCAGAATTTTGATATCATCCCTTCTATTGGTCTTGCCTGATGCTTTCCTATTGTTTTCAATATTTACTGCAATTCTGAAAGCATCCCTGAGAGTGGCAGGACCTTTATCTCTCAGTCCATATGCAGTCTTTGCATCAAAGGCATTGATATACAAAATTATGCACATAGGTTCATTTGGCCTCATGTGATGTGGCAATTTGTTCAACACTTTAGTAAATCTTGCATTAAAGTCTGCAACCTGCTCATTTGACCCTTTTGTGATACTGGTGAACTCATTTACAAAGAAGCTAGGGTCAGTTTTATCACCATATTGCTCCTTGAATATCCTCTTAAAATCATCCCATGATGATATGCTCCTGTCAGGCAGATTCCTGTACCATTCTCTTGCCTCATCTATTAAGGATTGCATGAATGACTTCATGAACACATCCTCATGCTCAACCTCAAAATTATCCATGACATTTTGAAAGGCCTTTAGATGATCTTCTCCTGACACTGTGTTGTTTCCTGAAAATTTAGGCACTTGCAGCCTCAGATGCTTATCAATGGGGTTAGGATACCCAGGAATACCATCAAACACCAGCTGCCTGAATCTATCTAGCTGCATTGGCTGTCTGTTTGGCTGATTAACATTAACATTTCTATTTGCATTTTGGTTTCCTGCATGGTTCAGTGGTATCCTAGCATCATTCACATATTGTCTGTCATCATGATGCTGATGTTGCATTTCATATCTTTGCTGATGTCTTTGCATATTTGCATTTTCTAGAGCAGGAACTGAATCATTTTGGGCAGTTCTTAAGGCTTGCACTTTCTGCTTCATATCATCTCTGATTTTCATGGCTTGTAGGTATTCTAGTTCTGCTCTTAGGCTTCTGATCTCTTCAGCTAACTGTTCATCCTTAGGTCTGGAGGTGGATGGTCTCATGCCATTCTGGTCATCATCTTCATCATCCCTTAGGGACTCTGCCTCTTCAAACCTCTCACTTGGGTCTAGAAAAGGGCGTTCTTGGAACACCTCTGACCTCATTCTGATGCTACCACCCTGTTGCCTCTCATATGCACCTTGAATATCAGCTTCTGCACTTGAAAAATAAGGCGCATGCTGTCCTGATGGCCTAGGGTTATCTTGTACCTCATCACTTTTTCTGGGGGAGCTCTCATGACTAGCTGAGACAGTTCCCTTTCTTCTATACATCATTCTTTTTGTAAATGGTAACTCTTCAAATAGAGGATTTTGTTGGGATCTTCTCCCCTGCATATAAATTTACCTTGACCGGTTGGGAGATTACTTCGGAGTCGCCACCTATTTCTAGGAACTGTTTTCTTCTGAAAACCAGGGTTCTTTCACAAGGTTCCCCAGCGGAGTAGATTACTTCTGTTTCCGACTCAGATGGGTCACATATATATTACTGGAGATGATTAGATAGTACTTTTACTTCTCAGTCCCCAGCGGAGTCGCCGATTTCTGTTGACTTTTTCCAGACTGGATGCTTATTCCCAGATTTCCCTACAAGGTAGCCATCAGTGATCAACAGGATCTCTAGGCCAGGGGGTCAACAGTGTAGGAGATAGACTCTATATTTTATCTCCTCTTCTTCTTCAGGCTCTGCAAGACCTAGGGGGGTATTCCCTACTCAACATCCATGAGGATATGCATGCAAGGCTGGGATGTTGACAGAAAGCAGATAGTCCTCTTGTAAGTAGACCAAAACTGAAAGATAAGGGCAAAGGGGCTAGCTTTGGGCCTATTTGCAGTTGTAGACAGAGGACTGAGGTTCCTAAAACTAACTCTAATGTCCTAATGTTTGTTTAGATTTTGATTTGGAGTTTAAGTGTGGATGCAAAGCTGGATATGGTTATAACACAGAACAAAGCATGATTGGTGCCTATCCAGGGCCTGGAGTCAGTAGACATACACCTGTGAATGGTCAGCATGAACAGCTAAAACTGGATTTCAAGGGGATATATGTGATACCTGCCTTACAGGTATCTTCCAATACAGAGTGTTAGGTTATCTCTACTTATGGTATCCCTACTGCAGTATACCCTTCCCAATGTTCAACCTGAAAACAGTTTAATCTACCCCTTGAGCAGAAGTTAAAAGATCAGACATTCAACATAGGAATTCTATGCTCTAGAATCTAAACATTACCAAACATCTAGATTCAGAAGAAGAATACATGCAATACTGGAGACAGAATTAACACAACACATGCCAAACAACATTTCTCATATAAGTTTAATCATGAAATCAGTGGGTTCATGCCAAAAAACATACAACAAGAGATACATAAACTCACAGGTAAGCTGTACAGAGCAACCAGATCAGCTTGTTATGCATTACAGAGCCAAAATCATCAACTTTCAACAACCTTGAAATGAACAACACAACCTGCTTATAACAGCCAGGTAGGTGCTCAGCAATTAATTACAATGTTGACTAAGAAATTCGCCAGATACACAATACCAGGAAAATGGCGCTCAAACACAACCGGATTGGCGCCCAAACTTGAATGCAGCAGGTAGGGGAGGAGATAGGAAGATTTCTCGAGCCCTGCGCCACCATCCGCTGATGTACACTTTCAGTCGGGTACAGGATCCACCCACGCCATCGCCCATACCTCTGCAACAATCGCCATTAATGGCGCACCAACCCGCGGCCTTGGGAAGATCATCAAATCTGCAATCGCAACCATTTCCCGCTGAGATTCATCATCATGATATTTGAAAATGCAGGATATTAATATCCCACATGCACCCCGCGATGACCTCACTAACACTTCATATACTAGGTCATGAGCATATATCATGTCGGTGCTTTCGCTCCCGACGACACTAGTATAGGACTTCATCATCATCATCCTCCAGCAGCATGATATCCTGTTGTTCGAAATATCACCCTGACGTCATCATGATATTTGAAATATAACCTTCATGATAATCGGCACAACCTGATCCTTCGGAGGAACATCCTCCTGCTGAGCTTACACTAAAAGTCTGGCCGATGAACATCCTGATGACGTCATCATCATATCCTGCTGACGTCATCATCATATCTGCCTACTGCGCACCTCCTCACATCCGGATGACGTCATCATCATGTTTGCGAATATCAGGGGCTCTTCAAGATGATCAGTGTTAGAAATATGACCCCCGCGGACCTTGATGACGTCATCATCATATTAACATCATCATGATATTCGGAAGACAACCGGATATTCAGAAATATCCTCCTGATGTTCAAATATCAGGTTGCACTGTAGCTCCACTATAAGATCGGGGCGATAACTGAATATGATGATGATGCTGCTTGAAAAGATCACCCCCAGTAGATAATGCGCGAAGCCAGCAGGTGGATATCTCCTTGATATCAGCATCATCATGATGCTCGAACAAACCTATATCCGGGTGATATGAAAATATCACCCCCTCCTTCGGAAAATCATGATGCAGATAGGCAGAAAAACAAATATCACCCTGATATATAAGGATGACGTCAGCATCATCAGGATGACAAAACAACGAACAAGAAGTGATACAACATCATCAGGATGATATTGTCTAAGATCATCCTGACGTTCAAAATATGATGACCCTAGTGAATATCGGGTCGCACTTAGAACTCTTCAACAACATCATCAGGATGATATTAACCAAGATCACCCGATGATGAAAATATCACCCCGGCGAAATATCATGAAGGCAAAAATATGATGACCTCCGCAAGCAGCATGATGATAACTGGAGATATCATGATGATGACGATCCTTAAGTAAAACAAGTTAGGTCGAACAACACAAAGAATAACCCCTCCAGAATAACTGGGCAACATCATCATCATGCTTGGGCAAGGTGATATCCGGAAGATCACCGGATACATGAAAAATCACCCCCGCAAGCAACTGAGGGCGCACTGTAGCTCACCAGTATCATCAGGATGATATCCAAACATCACCCGACAGTGAAATATGATGATGACGATGAGAAACCGGTCGACGAAGAACATGATGATGCAGACCATCATCGAAGACAAGATGATGATGATGACCTCCTCCTCAGGAAAATATGATGCTGCAACTGAACAACGCTGAGGAGGTCCAACACTTAGAACAAATGGGCAAGAAGATAAAGGCTTCAAATGAAGAAACCTCCTGATCATGACAAATCAACCCCAGGTCAAAATGAGTGCTAACAGTATCCATCCCATTTTACCTCAAAACAAAGAAAATGTTTGGTCAAAGAAAGTTTATCTTACAAATGGTTGAATGGTTTACTATTTAAATGTGGTTCTAATTTCATTCTACATAGGTGTTTAAAAACTGATGAGATTTTTGATGTGTTGAGAGCATGTCATGATGAACCATCTGGTGGCCATTACTCTTTCCACAGGACAGTCCACAAGATCCTCAGAGCTGGTTACTACTGGCCCTCTCTTCATAAAGATACAAAGAAGTATGTGCAGCACTGTGACCAGTGCCAAAGGATGGGACAGCCAACCTTTACCCAGGAGATGTTACTGCATCCTCAAGTCATGATGGAATCATTTGAGCAGTGGGGTTTAGACTTTGTGGGAGCAATTTCTCCACCATCATCAGGCAAGGAGTACATTCTAGTATGCACAGACTATGTTACAAAATGGGCTGAGGTTCAAGCATTACAATTTGCAAGAGAAGAAAAAATTGTTGATTTCCTTTACAATAAGATTTTCTTAAGATTTAGAGCCCCAAAATCAATAGTTTTAGATAGAGGACCTCAGTTTACTTCACAAGTAATCAAAGCATTCATAGATTTATATCAAGTCAAGCACAGAAAATCTTCACCTTACCATCCTCAAGAAAATGGACAAGTAGAAGTAACTAATAGGGAACTTAAAAATATTCTGACAAGGATAGTAGCAATGAATAGAAAAGATTGGGCTAGCAGATCACCTGAAGCAGTTGGGCTTACAATACCACTTGGAAGTCCACAACAAAGTTCTAACCATATGAATTGGTTTATGGGAAAAATCCTATCTTGTCTATAGAATTTGAACTCCAGACACTTAAAATTGCATTGGATATTGGTCTACCATTGTCTATAGCTCAACAAAACAGAATTCTTCAGCTCAATAAGTTGGATGAAATTCAGACAGAGGCCATTCAGCAAACAGAACTAGTTCAGTATCAGAGGAAGCAATGGCATGACCAACACATCAAAAGGAGGACATTTCAACAAGGTGATTGGGTTCTTCTTTATAATTGTAAATTCAAGGAGTTCAAAGGGAAATTACAAACTCATTGGATGAGTCCTTATCAAATCAAAGAATTTTTTGAAAATGGAACAGTATCATTGCAACCTATTGATGGAAGCACAGACACATTTCTAGTAAATGGTCACTGAATTGAAGGCTCTATAAAAGACCATATACTAAAGAGGAGTTTCTTAATGATTTGTGTTTTGATACATGGGATACCTCCTCTGTCACAGTGTTGGATTGAAAAAAAAAGGGAAAGGTTAAAAACCAGCAAATGGTTGCCTTCTAAAAATAAAATAAAAATAAAAAAAGGAAGGTTGAAAACCAGCAAATGGTTGCCTTCTAAAAAAAAAGGAAGGTTGAAAACCAGCAAATGGCTGCCTTCTAAAAAAAATAGAGAAAGATGGAAAACTAGTAAATGGTTGTCTTTCTCGACCAAGGGAGTTGAAAACTAGTAAATGGCAGTTCCCTTCTTCAAGAGAGTTGAAAACAATTAAGCTCCGGAGATGATCAGGTGCCAGGAGTTAGTCAAATGCACCTCCAGTGCTTCTCAAACCAAATGCACCTCTGGTGCTTCCCAAACCAGGAGCACCTCTAGTGCTTCTCAAACAAGGAGCACCTCTGGCACTTCTCAAACTAGGAGCACCTCCGGTGCTCTATCAATAAAGAAGTCAATTTCAATAATAGGGGAGGGGACCCACCTCTCCAGGCGGTAAAGTAGACACATCACATGATGAGGTCATCATGACTCATCCTCTACTTTATCACAAAAATAAAATCAATTGGCACGCATACCATTTGAAGGGGTATTCACAAAGACAGCGCTGACGTCACTCAAGGAACATGGATTCTTGAACCACTCAGTGAAATGATTACAGGCTGCGTACCAACGAAGTAGTGGATGTCATCTCTAGCCACCAAACGCTGCTCATGTGCCACGACACGTGCAGTCTCCAACAACGACGTAGCATCTCTACCGTGTACATCGCCCTCATCATTAAAACTGATCTAGGTAATTCTATCTTTAACTAAGAATTAATAGCAACTGTCTTGTCTTTCTGTTTTGGGTGCCACCACTATGACACGTCCTCCTGCCATCATTCTCTTTCTAAAATTCACACATGCCGCCAATTGTGTTGTACCGCCACCTTGCCTCCGAAGTGTCTTATCATTCTATCGCATTTATACTGCCTTGGTACTCTAACTAATCTGCATAAGCCTAAGCTGAGAAACATAACATTCCTCATTCGAACCTCTGAAGTACCCTGAAGAACAGAGCAACTTGAACAATCTTCCAGAGCCTACAGAGCAAATTGAACAGTCCTTTGGAGCCTACATAGCAAATTGAATAGTCCTCCGGAGCCTACAGAGATAAGAGGAAAGGATAAACTACAGATTGAGGAGTTGAGAAATTAAGCACAGAAGGTGGAACTAATTTGGCAATGGGGGTAAAGAAGAAGTCTAAGCTAAAAAGTGTTGTGGGTCTTCTACAGGATGAAGATGCAACAAACATTCTAAGGGCTGCAGGATGGTTAGACTTCCTAGAAAATTTTGAAGGGTTTCAGGAAGATGTTGTGGATGAATTCCTCAGAAATTTAAGGGACAATTAGACAGCTGTCAGAGGAGTCCGAATCAATTTCTCCTCAGCCACTATCAACCACATTTCTGGACTTCCTGAACAATGTGAGAGGTTTTATCACTTGAAAACCTTATACACTGATTTGATTAAAAATTTCTCTGTTCGTGGTGAACCTGCTATACAAATGCATTCAAGTAAAAATAAAGTAAAAGCAATTCTGAGGTCCAAACTCCCAAACCCTTGGCAATCTGTTGCCACCTAGTTGATGAAATATTTTACTTGTGATGGTCAATTCCCTCTAGTTTTAGGGTTAATCATGAAAATACTAATTTTTATAAGACATGGAAATAGACACCCTGAGTATAGCATAAACATTCCCAATTTCCTGTATTCTACCATCAGGGCAACTACAAAGAAATATCAGCAAAATAAGGGTCCCATGAAACATCATGATCTCATTTTTCTAGTAGTCAAACACCACTTCCTATCTTAGGGCAATGGGGAAGAATTATGGCAAAACTTTCTTGAGCAGAATTCCCAGAACAGAGAACTAGAGATGGCACAGCCAGGAGGTGAGAGTTCTCCCACTCACCAAGAAGAAGAAACTGAGCCTTCAGCCTCCTCCATCGCTGTTCAAAGAGGAAAGAAACCCTCATAGGAGGAATCTTCATCTGCAGCCCCTATTCCTGATAAAAGGAGGAAAGGCAAAGAAATTATAGAGTCTGCTCCTAGAAAAACCCCATACATGACTCGATCAGTTAGGAGAAAAATGACTCTAACTGAGGAATCTTGCCCCAAGGAATTAACAGAGGGAAGGTCAGGACAGATAATAGAGGGAACCTAGTGGGCCGAAGAACCATCTCATGACTTAGATGAGATCCCTCTAGTCAGGAAGAGAAAACAAGGAGAAATTTCCCCAGCACCATCATGTTCTCCAGAGACAGAACACATATAAACTTTTATTATTTCCTCAGATTCTGAGGAAGAGAGACTTGCTCGGGAGGCACCTGCCCCACCTCTGCTACGAAGAAACAAAAGGTAGAGACAGCTCTCACAGGTTGAGGAGGATACTGCCCTCCTAGCTTAGGTACTCCTGGGTTTTAGAACATATGAGGATGAAGTAGGGCAAATGGGTACAACTGACAGTGCAGGGCAAATGGCCATGGAAAACCCTGATGATCAGTCAACAGCCACAGAAGCAGCAGCAGAAGCAGAAACCTTCTCTCATCCCTCTCAAGAGGATGTGGAAATTTCAAAAGAACAGCAAATGATGGAAGAAATTGAAAACTTAAAGAGATTACTCTGGGGGAAGAATCTGACTATTACTAACCTCAAGAAGGTTAGAATAGAGGTAGAAATGGAGCAAAAATAAATCATTGAAAATCTACAAACAAAACTCCAAAACAAAGACAAGATCATCCAGGAGAAAGAGGCAAAGTTGGAGGCACAAAAAATTGAGGCAGCCAAACTGTTGGAAGAAAAAGAGAAAGAGGCAACACAGAGTGTTTCTGAGCTCACCATGGCTAGAGACAATAGCCTCACAATAATGGCAGCATTGATTAAGAAAGTACAAAGCCATGATAGATAGTTAACTTGGGCCAACAACAGACTAGATGACCAGGAGGAATATATTCAAGAGTTGGCTGGCCCAAGGGCAACCAATGAGCAGGAAATACAAATAGATGCCTATGTGGGTCCAATCCCCATTGACATTCTCAAAGCCCTGTTCCATTGGGAGAAGAAGTGTAGAGAATATGAGGCTTCCAAGCCTATGTTGCAGTTACAAAGGGCAGTCACTACCAAAACAAAGAGAATAGCAACTCTAGAAGGCAAAATCATTGAAATGGCCTCCCTTTCTTCAGAAATTCTATCCTGCAGACCTCCAAGTGCCAGCTATTCTATGTTCTTACAAGAACGAGTCCTGTAGAGGAAATTCTCCTTAATTTTATCTGACCTGGTTGAGGATATTGAGACAGCATAAGGATTCATGACAGCATATACAAGGAGTAATGATGAGGATAAGAACTTCCTATGTGAATTATACCTGCATGGGTTATGTGTTAATGGTATAACTTTCATTCTTAATCATTTTGTGGGGGAATGCCAGCTTAAGGCATTTATGTCCCTAATGAGGAATCATCAGATCTGGAATGAAAGGATGGAAGATCATCTCAAGAAAGATTTAAAAATAGATCTCTTCATCAGGAAGGAATGTCCCAATCCCAATGCTTTCAAGATTCAATTTAGGTCCCTTATCTATCATCCTGATAATAAGAACAAAATTTTGCCATTATACCTAAAAAGTTTGCAAGAATGCTCCATTGATTTTGGTCTTTTCATGATCAATTCAGCAAACCTAGTACTTGCCATAGCAAAGAAGAGATGGAATATTTTGACCCCAGAGTAGAAAATGAGAGAGGTGGTCACCCTTGCAAACTTAAGATTATTCATGAGAAAAGAAAAGTTGATATCCAAAATGATGGATAACCATAAGTAGGAATGGATAGGTGGACGATTCAGGCCCCCTCTAATAATTGAACCACTCCCTGTCTGGGCAGAACAAATGGAAGATGAGAAATTGCAGGACTGGATGAAGCAGGTTGATGAATACATAGGCAATGGTAATATCAACCGCACAACTTGGACCACCTATGCACAGGATTATAGCTTGACTGACAAGTTGCTTCACCAGAATAAATCCAGAATGTGAGAAGCAGGAGGACCTGCCAAACCTTAGGTATGGGGGGATGATGAGTGCCAAGTTGCACCCATGAAATACATCTTTTTACCTCTATTTTTCTCCTTCCTGATTCCATCTTTCCTAATGACTGCACCTAAATAAGCTAGCAAGATCGTTCTATTTAATGATTAATTGAGATAGATTACTTAAGATTATAATTTTTGATTGAGTGACTAATGTGCATGGAATTGATAGAAAAATACAGAAACTTCTCTCTTTTTGAATCAAACGGTGTAGATGCCAGGAACAGCAATTTTGTGCATCTCCGGAGACAATACCAAAGTACCATGACACCTGAAGTTTTAAAGGAATAGGAAAGCCTCTCCAGAGCTCTGTGGGAGTCTGGAGCATCTCCGGAGCTCAACAAAGAAAGCTACAGACATATCTCCAGAGCTGTAAATAGGAACAATTATCTCCGGCGCCTCCTGAGAGCAAGGCATATTTCTAGCACAAGCTGCCGATCAGGCACTCTCAGCAGTGATCTTAATACCCCTCATTTCACTCAAATCATCACCTGAGTGGTGAAGGGTCATCTTTAGTTAAACTACTGGAGTTTTTATCTTTATAAAGTTTTTGCATGAGTTACGGATAGAACTGATTCAATACCCATATTTTCAGGGCCTCGCTGCCCAAATGTATTAAGACTCAAACTTAGAATTCTGAGTGGACTTCTGTTCCACTCAGTCTTCTTTTATTTGCATGATCATTTTCTATAGTTAAACAGCTAGTGTAATAAAGAGATGGATGTCATCTCATAGAAGAACTGATAGATAGGATAAGTGATATGTCATCACTCTTTTTTTATATACACTGGTAGAAACAGCAGAAGAAATATACAATGATTGAATTATTCTGATTCTCGGTAATCTCAGTTCTGTGATAGCAATATTTTTTATGAATGCAAAGTGAATGAATTGCACTAGATTTAGTTATGATCTTCTCTTGTGCTGATTTTCTACTATAGCCTTCAGCCCTAAGGGTGTGGAGCAAGGGCCCACTCTCACCACCAAGGCAGGAGGCTAGTACCACTGTTTTATTACTTTAACTTTTTGTTATGAAAAGTATTTACTAATTTTGATAGATAGATGCATGTTATTATTTTTTTTAAGATTGCTTTGAGTGAATTTCCTGTTTTATTCTGTTTCAGCATTACTTAAATTAATTTAGGAAGTAGATAGATTAATCTTTTCAAATTAGTAGCAGCTATTAAGATTAGTTAGTAAAACTGGTAACTGTAGAATCCCTAGTTGCAATCAGCAGAGGACACAGCCCCTGGATTATTGACATCTGAAAATAGATTAAATGATGAGGTACATCAACACCTTGTCATTCCTCAAAGAAGATTGAAGTCCCGGATATGTGTGGCCGACCGTGTGGTGATTCGCATGAAGTATTTTGTAATAAGACAAGTTGTATTTGTGTATTTTCTCTGTAATAAAGTTAAGAATGTATTGTGCCGACTTTGATGATTATCCCAAAGTCGATGTCTCGTATAAATAAGAGTTGTGAAGTCATTTCAAATGAGGGGCAAAGATGTGTATGTGATAGAAAGGAGAAGAGTGAAAGGTAGAGCAGAAGTGTTGAGCTTAAATGGAACTGACTCAAGCATGGTGAAGATGTTATTCTTCAGTTCAAGTATGTAACATTTATTATTATGTAGATAGTGTGTCTCCTATAGGTAGTGGGCCTCTTGTGAGTAGTGTGCTCAGACAGTGAGCCCTAATTGGCATGTGCCATTTTGTTCTTTTTATTCTTTTGATAGAGAATACAATCTTGGGTTAGTCACCCTGTGGTTTTTCACTTAACCAGGTTTTCCACGTTAAAATCTTGGTGTTATATGTGTTAATGTGTTTCTGCTCTTGAATTATTACATTATGATTGGTTTATTATTATGCTGCTGAATTACAAAAGGATATAAGTAGTTAATGAAAGGAAAATTTTGAGACAACTGATTCACCCCCCTCTTAGTTGTCTGTCTTGAAACTAACAATTGGTATCAGAGCTAAGTTCCTCCAAAAGAGCTTAATCGCTTGAGGAAATCTAGGATGTCTTCCTACAAGAAGGATAGTCTGAGGTTTGACGGAACCAATTACACTCTTTGGAAAAGCCGCATGGAATGTCACTTGCAATGTATGGGAATGCAATATTGGATCATGGCTTCAAAGAAGTATGTTCCTCCACAGAATGGTCCAAGAACTAAAGATGAAATCAGAGATGTTGAAAACAATCTTCGAGCTAAAGAAGCTCTACTAAGTGACTTATCTGATTCAGAGATGACAAATGTTATAGATCTAAAAACTGCATATGAGATTTGGGAAAAACTGGAACTTTTACATGAAGGAGACAAATATGTTAAATGTGCCAAGCTACAGAGTCTAAAAGGAAATTTTGAAAACCTGAAGATGGGTGAAGATGAGAACATTACTACTTTTATGCCAAAAGTAAATGAGCTTGTTTGTGGCATTAGGTGTGCTGGTGGAATCTTGGATGAAGATGAGATTGTTGCCAAAGTTCTCAGATCCCTACCTCCTACTTACAAATACAAGGTTGCTACTATTGAAGAATTTAGATCTTTTTCAAATATCACAAGAGATCAATTGGTTAGAAAATAAGTTGCATTTGAATTGGCCGAGTTTGGAGATGCCCCCCCAAGACTAAGTCTACATTCAAAGGTAGTGCCTCTATAAAAGGAAAACAAAAGTTTGACCTAGGAGAGAACTCCTCAAAGAAACTAACATGGTATGAAAAAGCAAGAAAAGATCTAGAAGAAGATGAAGCAGAAGCTGCTCAACTTGAAGCCCTTATTGCAAAAAGACTACCAAGAGGATCCGATAAGTATGAAGGAAAATTACCCTTCAATTGTTTCAATTGCAACAAGATTGGTCATTTTGCCTCAAAGTGTCCAAAAATATTTTGAAAGGAAAATCCAAACAGATCAAGATTCCAAAATAAATGTTACTATGTTCATGAAGATGATGATGATGAAGGAGTAATAGATGATGAATCAGAGACTGGAAACAAATCCGAAAGTGATTGGGTGTTCATCGCCATCAAGGAAGAAGATCCAATGCCCTCTAAATCTGTCAATCATAAAATGATAGAAAGAGCTCTGGCTGCCCAAGTTGAAGAAAAGGATGATTGGGTCATTGATAGTGGATGCTCTCACCATATGACTGGTGACAAAAACAAGTTCATAGAATTGGAGAGATATGAAGGAGGAGTTGTAAAATTTGGTGATAATTCTGCTAGCAGACTCAGAGGTAGAGGAACTATTTCTTTTGATGGAAAGAATAAAACTAGTGATGTACTGTATGTTGAAGGTCTGAAGCACAATCTTCTCAGTGTTGGACAGTTGGTGGACAAAGGCTATGATCTCTAATTCAAAAATAGAAAATGTAGGATCTTTGAAAGTTTTGGAATAGAGATTGCATCCGGTACTCAAATAAAAGGTAGCATCTTCCATTTGGTTGGTACTAACAAAAATTGTTTATTTGTTCAACTTGATCAAAGTTGGTTATGGCATAGGAGAATGTGTCATGTAAATTTTGATAACATCATCAAGATAAGCAACACTCAAGCTGTAAGAGATCTTCCAAGACTAGTGAAACCTACTAATAGTTTGTGCAAAGAATGTCAGTTGGGTAAGCAGAACAGAGTCACATTCAAAAGTAAGGAACAATCCTCTACCAGATTGTTGGACTTAGTACATACCGATCTATGTTGACCGGCAAGAATCAGGAGTTTACAAGGTGATAGATACTTCATGTTATTAATTGATGACCACTCCCGGATGATGTGGGTGACTTTTCTGAAAGAAAAATCTGAGGCTCTTGAGAAATTCAAAATATTCAAGGCTATGGTGGAGAATGAAACTGGATTAAACATAAAATGTCTCAAGTCTGATAGAGGTGGAGAATTCACATCTGGAGATTTCATAGATTTCTATGAGAAACATGGGATAAAGAGACAATTATCTGCTCCAAGGACTCCATAGCAGAATGGAGTAGTGGAGAGAAAGAACTAGACCATCCAAGAAGCATTTAGAACCATGATGATGGAAGCAAATGTTCCTCAGATCTACTGGAGAGAAGTTGTAAGCATGGCTATCTATACTCTCAATAGAATACAAATCAGAAGCAATACTGGTAAGACTCCCTATGAACTCTAGTTTGGCATCACTCCTACTATGAAGTATTCCAGAGTCTTTGGTAGTAAATGTTACATTAAAAGAGATGAAGACCTTGGCAAATTTGATGATAGAAGTGATGAAGGAATATTCTTGGGTTATTCTACTCAAAGAAAAGCATACCGGTGTTATAACAAGAGATTGAAAAAGATTGTAGAAAGTACAAATGTGAAGGTTGATGAAGGCATTGAAAAACCATCAAGGTTTTATGAATATGAAGAAGATGATCAAAATGATGTTCTAGTTCAAGCCTTTTCTGAAAATCAGAACCAAATTGATTCGAAGAATCCTGAAATTCAGGAAGAAGAAACAAGTTTGAATAATCCTATCCAAGAAATAGAAGTGCAAGAAGTTCCCAAAACTCCCAGGTATGTAAGATTGAATCATTTTGAAGACTAGATCATAGGAGATAAAAGCAAAGGTGTTCAAACAAGAAGAAAGATTTCTCAAGACTTAGAGAAGTATTGTCTGATCTTAAAGATTAAACTAAAAATAGTATGTGAGGCATGCAATGATGAAAGCTGGACTAAAGCAATGGAAGAGGAGTTGATGCATATTGAGAAAAATCACACTTGGGATCTTGTTCCCAAACCTAGAAAAAAAAATGTGATAGGAACCAAATGGGTCTTCTGGAATAAACTGAATGAAGAGGGTGAAGTAGTCAGAAATAAAGCCAGATTAGTCTGCAAGGGTTATTCTCAAATTGAACGAGTTGATTTTGAAGAAACTTTTGCTCCAGTGGCAAGGATTGAAGCAGTCAAATTATTTCTTGCCTTTGCTGCCTTTAAGGATTTCAAAGTATATTAGATGGATGTCAAGTCTGCCTTCCTGAATGGTGACTTAGAAGAAGAGGTATACATTGAACAATCATATGGATTTCAATTATCTGATCAGGGAGATATGGTCTGCAAGTTGAAGAAAGTTCTGTATGGACTCAAACAAGCCCCAAGAGCTTGGTATGAAAGATTGGATAAACATCTTTTGAAGATTGGTTTCAACAAAGGTACTCCTGACAATAACTTGTACTTCAAAATTGATCATGAAAATATCTTAATTGTTGAAGTGTTTGTTGATGATATCATTTTTGGAGGAAGAGACAGTTTGTGCAAGACTTTTACAAATCAAATGAAAAGTGAATTTGAAATGTCTATGTTTGGGGAAATGAATTTCCTCTTGGGTCTGCAAATCACTCAAACAAAGAAAGGAATCTTTATTTCTCAGACCAAGTATGTGAAAGAATTGTTGAAGAAATTTGGGATGGAAGACTCAAAGCCAATGAATACTCCCATGGTAACTGGATGCAAACTGAGCAAAGATGATGACTCTCCCAAGGCTAATCAGAAAAAGTATAGGTCAATGATTGGAGGTCTATTGTATCTTACTCAAACTAGACTTGACATTATGAATGTTGTTGGTCTTGTTGCCAGATTCCAAGTTGATCCTAGAAAATCTCATATCATGGCAGTCAAGAGGATTCTCAGATATCTAAAAGGAACAATTGAGTATGGCTTATGGTATCCTAGGGATCATGATTTCTCTCTTCATGCTTATACAGATGCGGATTGGGCATGAGATGTGGATAACTGGAAGAGTACCAGTGGTAGTGCATTCTTTTTGGGAAAAATATTGGTTTCTTAGCTAAGCAAGAAACAAGAGGCAATATCCTTGTCCACTAGAAAAGTAGAATATATTACAGTAGAAAGCAGTTGCACTCAAGTATTGTGGATGAAGACAATGCTAAGAGACATCAGAGTAGAGTATAAGGAACCTATCACTATCTTATGTGATAACTCAAGTGCAATAAACATTTCAAAAAATCTGGTGTTGCATTCAAAGACAAAGCATATATCCATCAAGTTTCACTTTTTGAGAGAGCAGGTGAACAAGAATGAAGTTAGATTGGAGTTTGTGCCCTCTAAGGATCAGATTGGAGACATCTTTACTAAACCTCTACCTAAGGACTCTTTTGAGTATCTCAGGGAGAAGTTAGGGGTTATTACCCCTCTGGTTCTCAATTAAGGTGCACTAATATGCATCAGTCCGGTGAATCTCACAGTCATATCTTGTGATCTGGATTGATGATAGGTAGCTTCTACTCAAGGGGAGCAGTCTATATGATTTTGAGTAATGCAAGTATGTGCCCTTTGCCATTGATGTCAAAGGGGGAGAGAAGACATGTGAAAAAAAATAAAATGATTGATGTTGATAAGGGGAGCTATGTCAGTCAGTGAGAAGGAGGTCTTGTCTTGATGGTTAAAATAGTTTTTCACATCATATGTTGCCATCAATGACAAAGGGGGAGATTATTGCAAGTATGGGCCTAACCGGTGTTTTCATTGATGTCAACATACTCTTGTTGCATTGATGTCAAGGATTGGATGAGCTGTGTGCTAAGGATATTGAGAAAATTAGTCCTATCAGAAACAGAGAACAATAGTGAAGACAGTGAAGCTCTATGAAGTAAAGATCCTAGCTAATATGGAAATCAGGGAGTGTGCTTCAAAGGGTTTGTAGATATGTGTCTAAAGATGATCCAGTCAATATTTGAGAGGTCCGCATGAAGATTTGAAGAAGTTATGGCCACTTCAGTGAAACCAATTCTGGCAGGTGTTCAGAGGTGACAGAGTGACACAAATAGGTCTGGTGAGATCCAGAAATGCAATATCTTGTTCTGTGGATTTGGTGGAGTGTTTAGGAAGAAAATGTGAATTGACAACTCGATTGGTTCGTGGTCTGCAGGTCCGCAAGCATCTATTCCAATATGACAATGATGACAGACTATGTTCTTGAGGTTTCAGATGAAGGAGAGAATGATTTCAATAAGCAGAAGTAGTGTGGATGCTCTTGGTGATTCAGGCAAGATTGTGGGGGTCTCTAGATTGTGTCCAATTCGTGTTGGTGGTCCACATTGAAGATTGATCTCATAATTGAAGAATTACTTCTAGGTGATGATGTTCTTCCTAAGTTTGGCCAACTGGATGAGTTACACATCTTGCAAATGATCTTGAAGATTTTCTGTGAAGCATGGCATGTTCCTCAAAGAAGATTGAAGTCTCGGATATGTGTGGCCGACTGTGTGGTGATTTGCATGAAGTCTTTTGTAATAAGACAAGTTGTATTTGTGTATTTGCTCTGTAATAAAGTTAAGAATGTATTGTGCCGACTTTGATGATTATCCCACAGTCGATGTCTTGTATAAATAAGAGTTGTGAAGTCATTTCAAAAGAGGGGCGAAGATGTGTATGTGATAGAAAGGAGAAGAGCGAAAGGTAGAGCAGAAGTGTTGAGCTTAAATGGAACTAATTCAAGCATGGTGAAGATGCTATTCTTCAGTTCAAGTATGTAACATTTATTATTCTGTAGATAGTGTGTCTCTTGTAGGTAGTGGGCCTCTTGTGAGTAGTGTGCTCAGACAGTGAGCCCTAATTGGCATGTGCCATTTTGTTCTTTTTATTCTTTTAACAGAGAATACAATCTTGGGTTAGTCATCCCATGGTTTTTCCCTTAACTACGTTTTTCACATTAAAATCTTGGTGTTATATGTGTTAATGTGTTTCTGCTCTTGAATTATTACATTATGTTTGGTTTATTATTATGCTATTGAATTACAAAAGGATATAAGTGGTTAATGAAAGGAAACTTTTGAGGCAACTGATTCACCCCCCCTCTCAGTTGTCTGTCTTGAAACTAACAGTGTCACGGTACAGCATAGCATCTTTTATCATTGTACTGAGTGCTTAATAATAGTTTGTGGAAAAAGTATGCAATTTTTAAGGGCAGCCAAGAGAGACAGTATACCAACAGGATATTAATGATAAGTTATATCCACCCAATTATGTGGGTTATTCTTAAATAATGTGATATTTAATTAGAAAAAAAATCATTTTTGATCAATAAAATAAGATAATTATTTACTGTATAACTATTGAAATAGATGAGGTTTTTAAGTAGAGTGATTCTGTCAAAATAGGATAATTATTTTATTTTGATCAATAAAATAGGATTAACTTCTTTTTAATCCTAGATGAAGTATAAAATTGCTATTAACTATATAACCATTGAAATAGATGGTGTTTAAGTAGAGTGATTATGTCTACTACATTGAAATAGATGGTGTTTAAGTATAGTGATTTTGTCTACTACATCTTGCTGTAGAAATTCTAGATGAGCAAAATAAATACAATAATGAAATGCATAAATTATAATTTTTGGTTCGCTTGAGGTACATGCTACCATATAAAATGTGGTGCCTTCCAACCTGCCCAATCAAACACTCACCTTTCACCAAAACCAAGAATTATTAGTACTTTCTTCACAATTAGGCCACTAGCCTTGTAGCCCTCTTTTTAGGTCTATCATACAATAACTTCTGCTAGGAGCATGATCCCAATGAAGCAAGGACATTTATGAGTATCCATTATCCTATTTAACAACATATCAAAAGATGAGGATAGACTGCTTCAAATCAAACCCCTCAAAAATGGACTTTTGTTGTTCTGGACTAGGCCTAATTACGCTGCTTCAAGGAGGGCTTATTGGATCTAAGACTCCCAAACACCAAATAACTTCTCCAAATTCTCAAACACATTATATTAGACCTGTACATTCTTTATAAACCATTAGCCATAAGTTTCCATGAGTATTTTGACAAACCCTTGCACCAAACTCACAAAATTGCATAAAAACCTTATAACAGTCACCTAGGGCTTCTTCAAAACTCATCTACAACTTCTCCAAAATCAATGAAACAAATGGGAAATCATTCATAACCTTAAAACAGACCTTCATGCAAGTTTTTACCAATTTCTAATGGTTAAAATGAAAGATATACATTTTTTATTGCTTGCTGCCCTATGTAAATCTGAATCTACCTATTTCCACCAAAATTGCAATAACTTTTGCATAACTTAATGAAATTGAGTGCAACCAATTGCATTTAAAATTATATTCAAATAGATTTCACCTAAAATGAAAAATAAGTGGTTTCATGTACTGTACATATCCGTACTATGCGCTGCAATAGGACTGTTACAGGAGAAATCTAGAAATTGCAGTCACAAAAATGATCATAACTTTCTCCAAACTCAATGAAAAACCACCAAACCAATTGCATTTGGAAGATGATTCAATTACCTATCATATCCAATCAATTTTATATCATTAAATGCAAATTAAAGTCCATACAAAATGAAATAATAGTCAGATTTTCTGGAAAAACATTGTTTTGGGCATGCAAACTTTGTATTTTCTTCATTCCATCCCTTCCAAAAACCTTCCCCACCTTGGGATCCATGTTTACAAGGAATATTTATGTTATTAAAACCACATTTCAACTTCCCAACCAATCATAACTTCTTTTGTTAAGACTAATGACACTTTTACAAGACTTGTTGCATTTTGACAACTTTTACATTATTTTGCAATATTAACCCTATGGACTCTAAATGACTCAAATACATCAAAAATGGTCCTTTAGACCTTATTACAATGTTGAAACATCAAAATTGAACACAAGACTCAATATTGCCTCATGGAGGCATGTGATCAAATAGGTGCTTCTACACCAGTGAACCCAGGTATTAACAGGTTGAGCTCCATAATTCAAAGGGATGATGTAGTTTACGTCCATGTCCAATGAAGCATCAAAACTCAACCATCACTGAAGGAGATTTTTTGGAAGTGTGTCTTGTGCGAGTAGGTGCCAATTTAGATTTTCCTTAGTTGAAGAGTGGTAATAAACTGAGGGTGAATGCAATGTCTAATTATGAGAATTGGAAGGCCTCTTATAAATTTTTAATGTATGATGCCCATAATGCAACTTCCAACTCTAAAGAAGACAAGCCTCCCAAAATGATCACTTTTGTTGTGTAAAACAACGTGACTTTGATAGCACTCCATTAAAAAAGGTTTAGATAAATTATGGTCTTCATTGCGATGGAAATGTTTATTGCCTTATACCTGGGTCCAACATTGAAATGACTATATTTCTGATTTCTTTCATCGTAAATATTGAGTATAAATGAGCTGACATTTTTTTGGATTTGATCTCATTTATGATTGGATATAACTCTTTAAAAGTTAAAATAGCACTTTACTTAAATATCATCTACTTGAACATTCAAATAGTCAATAATAATTTTATACCTCATTCACAACAAAAAGTGGTGAATATTTACTCTACTTTTATTGGTTAAAATTGATCTTTGACTATTGAAGTGGATGATATTTAAGAAATTTAGCTATGATATTTATATCAAGATTCAACTGTGTAGTTTTTGAGTCAAATTTATTGACCCATATTTTATAAGTAGTGATTCACATGAACTCATCTCTCATGAGAATGAATGGTCCATTTAGCACTTAATGCATCTATTGAGTAGCACTCATTGACCCATATTTCATGAGTCGTGGTTCACACAAATCCATCTCTCATGAAAATGAATGGTCTATTTACCACTCACTATATCTAAGTGATGCTCATAGAGGTGAAGCCTTGAGACTTCCCAAGAGGTCACCCATCTTAGTAGTACTCCAACTTAAGTGTACTTAACTATGGAATTTTCCTCAAAATCAAGCTTACTTAGCTTGCTACCCCATTTGCAAAACCTTCAACAAGTGTTGTGCCTTATGAACTATTCATGGTAGAGCCCCTTTAGCTCATCAATTTAAAATAAGATCTTTTTTCTATAGTGTGTCAAATTATGATATTTATATTAGAATTTAATTGCGTAGTTTTTGAGACAAACTCATTGACCCATATTTCATGAGTAGTGGTTCATACAAACCCATCTCTCATGAGACTGAATAATACCTTCTAAAGAAAATGATGAAAATGTTTGTTACCCTCATAAGTGTTCCCTTTGTGAGGAGCTCACTGTATGAAATATATAAATTGATGGTCCAATTAAAAGGACTACCATGAAATAGATCTTGGGGTGAAAGCAAGAAGTTGGGTCCACGAACAGGGGAAGTTTCAGCCCCAAAAAAATACATAAGAAATGCGTACGCATTATTGAAAAAACATGTACGCACTTAGCTATAGGTACCCGAGGCTAAATCAAAATGGGTACACGTTATGGTTCACATACGCGTTATAAAATGCGTACCTATTAAAACGCATATGCATTTTTGAAAAGTATTTAATTTTTTAAATAAACAACTGTCATTTTATTTTTCTCAGCGAGCTTGTAGGAGAGGAACAACGACAAAGCAATTCAGGTATGCATTTTTTAGGCCCTTTACCAGCACAAATTTCATTGCCACCTCCTCCCGTCGACGCAACTGACCTCCGCGACCTCCAAGTTGGTTAAATTATGATTTTTTGGTCCTATATGTTGCATTTTTTACTTGTAATTGTAGTTTACTGTTTGTTATTTTTGTTTGTAATTAGTTTGTTTAATTTATAGTTTTTAAATTGTATTTGCAAACAAAATAATCACACAAACAAGAAACTATAAATTCAAAATTGAAATCCATAAAACCTAGATTGAAATTCAAAATTTAACTAATTTAATCAATTAAATCACACAAACCCTAGAGTTACAAATCAAAACCCTAAACCCTAGGTTCCAAAAAAATTAGACCTAAAAACTAAAACCCTTAACGCTTAACCCTTGGACCTAAACCCTAAAACCTAAACCTAAAACCCTGAACTATAAACCATAAAACTTAAGCCACAAAACCTAAAACTAAAACCCTAAACCACAAGATTCATGCTTAGTTGTTTCACTAAATGATGAATATAATTGACAAGGGTCTTTGATGTGTTGATGTTTAGCTTTGAGAAATGTGATCTATTAGTCTAATTTGAAGGCTATTTGTTAAATTTCTACTAAATATACTCTAATAGACAACAAATTCATAGGTAGGTATAGAATCAAAATTATTCAAACTAACTTCCTACTTTCACAAACTTATTCCTATGCTCAAAACTATAGAATCAAAGTTCTATGAAGTAACTATCAACATGCCAACTCCCAAGAAAGACCAAGAACAGACCAATAAGTGGTGAAGAGAAAATCCAACCACTAACTAGGTTGACCATAAGTGTTCAAACATTTGAAAATAACCCATGAACTTGAAACATAGGACCATGGTAGGTGAGATGAGTACTAGATAGAAGGGTAGGTAAATATTCAAAATCTATTTGAATAATAACCATCCACATGGACAATAAGAGCATCAACAACCAATGCATGTGCCATAAATATGCCAAACACACTAATATGGTGAGAAAATACCTTAGACAGATAAAACAAACTTACTTGTAAAAAGGAAAGATCACCACAAAGGGATAAAGAAGGTTGGAAAGCATTGTAAAGTTCTTATAAAATTAGCTTATAGGAAAAACAAGTGATGAGTGGTTCCAACACAAAATGGGGAGGAATGATGTTGCAAATAAGGTACTCTGCAATAGGAGGAAGAGGCAAGGACCACAAAGCAATATCAAAAAACACCATAAAATGAAGACAGCACAATTATTTGACTTTTGGCATTCAACCAAGATAAAATAAGCCCTAGAACATACAACTAAGTCAACATAGAGATAACATATCAAGTAGAAACAATGGAATTAGTCAAAGATTTAGGAGTAGGCCCATAGAACTCAATTGGACAAAGGATAGGTCTAGGATGGAATACAAATCACAAAATAAATCAATGCACTTGTTATCATTTTGCTTAGATAACAATTCGGAATGCAATACAAAGGAACCATAAATGTATGACAAAAAAGGAACCAATTCACCCTCTTTCCTCCATTGTTGCATTTTCCTAGACGAGAGAGAAAAGATGATCATGTTAAAATTATTGCATATTCCTATGCTCAAACTAACTTCTACCCTTCTACTTGCCTGATCCAAATTGCTCTGCTATGCTCCTTCTATTAGCTAGGGGACAACTAATATTTTAAAATATATTTACTAGGTTGTTGTATGATTAAAGCCATGGGGACACTTTTCCTTAACTAACCCTGTAATAGAAAACAAGATCGAAGACAATGAATAAGTCCTAGGTAAATGGGGGTTCACTTGGCTGAATTTGAATTTCTAAATTTGATGTTGGGTGGAACAATGTTACGCTTGTGAGGTCAACCTTGTGAGCATGTACCCAAACTATGATAAAAGCCAAGCTAGATCATAATAGACAATGATAACCTAGGAATTAGTGTATGGATGGACATGATAATCATACAAATAGGTTGAATGTATTGTGATAATCATGTATTAAACTTTATAAAATGTTTACTTGACATGTTCAATATCTAGGTTCCAGTTCTAACTCTTTGGATTGATATAAATGCTCGATATAGAAAAATGTGTGTTTTAATTTTTGTCCAAGACATTTTAAAAGTGATTAGCAAATAATATGGGATGAAGGGGAGGCTCAAATTGTTTGTATTTTCTACGACATAAATTAGTCTAAATTTTCATTAGATGCATTTTTTAATGTTTTAAATTGAATGTGTCTTCAAATGACATGTATTTTGAATTTGTCCATGTTCAATGTGATTTTTAGTTCAAATTGTGTACATGATTTAATTAGTTTGTTGATATATATGGGTAAGTGCAAGAAGATGGGGGGCCAAAAAGGGGTCTTAAGTGGCCACTTTTTTTCTGAAATCAGGAAATACTGGCCTTGGATGAGAAATTGAGCATAGTTACACTCAAAATTTAGAGATGCAACCAAAACAATGTTCGTAGTGCTCTGAGTCTACTTTCTAAACTACTATTTTGTTTTGAAAATGGCATAGATTAAGGGGTTCAAAAGAGGGAGCCACAGAAATTGGTGTTGTTTCTGTCAAAAAAATATAACATAGCATGTTTTGTGGCTCCCTCAAAAGGTCAACTTTTTTTTGGTATTTTTAAAATCGCTTCGGTGAGAAATTAGCTAATAGCATGTAGTTTATGCCTGATTTTTCTGATAATTTTTTGATGAATATTTGATTTTTTACTAATTTTTAAAGTGGACACATCCTAAAAAACAGAATTTCGGCCGTGCTACCCCTATAAATTTTGAAAACTAATTGAAAATCATTTTTTTATTTTTTTAATATTTGTAGAATGGAGTCTAGTTTCTAAATATGTAATTCTTTTGAAATTTGAATGAATTGTTATTTTACAATGAAAAAAAGACCAAACAGTGGTTTTTGCATAAAAACGGACACACAAACAAAAGAAATTAAAGATGAAAGGCTTAACATTGTTAAAATGTGAAAAAAATCACATCGTCAAATAGCTAAGAGAAAGCCTAACATTACCCATGTGTTCGATTTGTTCAACCTTGAAACACGTGCAAATCTGAGGGTTAGCACGAACGAAATTATGTGAAATTTTAAAGAATACAGAAAAACACGTCTGTGACTGTTCATAAGGCACTCCAAGCCTTTGGGTTGGAAATCCAAAGCAAATCCCAAGCCCAAGGCTTGGGATTCCCAAAGCAAGAAATAATGCGAGTGCGTTATAACGCGCTCGCATTATTTCTTGCCTTACATTTTTTCCCGCAAGTCTGTCTTTTGCCATGTTTGACATAACGCGAGCGCGTTATAACGTGCTCGCGTTATGTCCCACTCAAATTTTTTTACATTCAAGGCTATTCATCATGAGGATTAAGGCATAAAGGATAGAGTTGGAAGGTTTATGGATAAGGGATTAGCATTTAAGGTATAGTATCGAGCCCGTTGAGGGTCTAGGAATAGGGATAGCGTTTAAGGTTTAGGGATGAGGGATGACAGATTACGGTTGAGGGTCGAGGGATCAAAGTTAAGGGTTGAGGGATTAGGGTTTGACATTAAGGGTTGAGGGTTGAGGTTCAAGGGTCAAGGGTTTAGGGATAGGGTTTAGGGTCGAGGGATTAGGGTTAAAGTAGAGTGTGGAGGGTGTAAGGATTAGGGATAGGGTTGGAGGGTTTAGGGATAAGGGATTAGGGTTTAAGGTATAGTATCAAGTCTGTTGAGAGTTTAGGAATAAGGATAGCATTTAGGGATTAGGGATGAGGGATTATAGTTGAGGGATGATGGATTAGGGTTGAGGGTTGAGGGATTAGGGTTTAGGGATAAGGTTTAGGGTTGAGGGTTGAGGGATTAGGGTTTAAGGTATAGTGTTGAGGGTTGAGGGTTGAGGGTTTAGGATTAGGGTTTAGGGTTGACGGATTAGCATTTAATGTCAAGGTTAGGGTTAGAGTGTTGAGGGTAGAGGGATTAGGGATAGGGTTTAGGGTTTAAGGTTTAAGGATTGAGGGTTGAGGCTTTAGGGATGAGGGTTTAAGGCTTAAGATATAGTGTCAAGTGTTGAGGGTGTAGGGATAGGGTTTAAGTTTTAAGGGTTAAGGGTTGAGGGATATGGATTAGGGTTTAAGGTATAGTGTTGAGGGTCGAGGGATCAAAGTTAAGGGTTGAGGGATTAGGGTTTGACGTTGAGGGTTGAGGGTTGAGGTTCGAGGGTCAAGGGTTTAGGGATAGGGTTGAGGGTCGAGGAATTAGGGTTAAAGTAGAGTGTGGAGGGTATAAGGATTAGGGATAGGGTTGGAGGGTTTAGGGATAAGGGATTAGGGTTTAAGGTATAGTATCGATTCTGTTGAGGGTGTAGGAATAGGGATAGCATTTAGGGTTTAGGGATGAAGGATTAGAGTTGGGGGATGATAGATTAGGGTTGAGGGTTGAGGGATTAGGGTTTAGGGATAAGGTTTAGGGTTGAGGGATGAGGGATTAGGGTTTAAGGTATAGTGTTGAGGGTTTAGGGATAGGGTTTAGGGTTGAGGGATTAGGATTTGACATTGAGGGTTGAGGGTTTAGGGTTTAGGGTTAGGGTTGAGAGATGAGGGATCAGAGTTAAGGGTTAAGGGAATAGGGTTTAACGTCGAGGGTTGAGGGTTGAGGTTCGAGGGTCAAGGGTTTAGGGAGGGTTGAGGTTGAAGGGATTAGGGTTAAATTAGAGTGTGGAGGGTGTAAGGATTAGGGATAGGGTTGGAGGGTTTAGGGATAAGGGATTAGAGTTTAAGGTATAGTATCGAGTCTGTTGAGGGTTTAGGAATAGGGATAGCATTTAGGGTTTAGGGATGAGGGATTAGAGTTGAGGGATGAGGGATTAGGGTTAAGGGTTGAGGGATTAGGGTTTAGGGATAAGGTTTAGGGTTGAGGGTTGAGGGATTGGGGTTTAAGGTATAGTGTTGAGGGTTGATGGTTTAGGGATAGGGTTTAGGTTTGAGGGATTAGGGTTTAGGGTTGATGAATTAGGGTTTAATGTTGAGAGTTGAGGGTTGAGGGTTGAGGGTTGAGGTTGAGGGATAGGGTTAATGGTCAAGGGATTAGGGTTAAATAAGAGTGTCGATGGTAGAGGGATTAGGGTTTAAGGTATAGTATCGAGCCTGTTGAGGGTCTAGGAATAGGGATAGCGTTTAGGGTTTAGGAATGAGGGATTAGAGTTGAGGGATGACGGATGACAGATTAGGGTTGAGGGTTGAGGGATTAGGGTTTAGGGACAAGGTTTAGGATTAGGGTTTAGGGATAGGGTTTAGGGTTGAGGGATTAGAGTGAAGGGTTGAGGGATTAGAATTTGTCATTGAGGGTTTAGGGTTTAGGATCAGGGTTGAAGGTCGAGGGATCAGAGTTAAGGGTTGAGGGATTAGGGTTTGATGTTGAGGGTTGAGGGTTGAGGTTCGAGGGTCAAGGGTTTAGGGATAGGGTTGAGGGTCGAGGAATTAGGGTTACAGTAGAGTGTGGAGGGTATAAGGATTAGGGATAGGGTTGGAGGGTTTAGGGATAAGGGATTAGAGTTTAAGGTATAGTATCGAGTCTGTTGAGGGTTTAGGAATAGGGATAGCATTTAGGGTTTAGGGATGAGGGATTAGAGTTGAGGGATGAGGGATTAGGGTTGAGGGTTGAGGGATAAGGTTTAGGGTTGAGGGTTGAGGGATTAGGGTTTAAGGTATAGTGTTTAGGGACAAGGTTTAGGGTTAGGGTTGAGGGATTAGGGTTTAAGGTATAGTGTTGAGGGTTTAGGGATAGGGTTTAGGGTTGAGGGATTAGAGTGAAGGGTTGAGGGATTAGAATTTGGCGTTGAGGGTTTAGGGTTTAGGATCAGGGTTGAAGGTCGAGGGATTAGAGTTAAGGGTTGAGGGATTAGGGTTTGATGTTGAGGGTTGAGGGTTGAGGTTCGAGGGTCAAGGGTTTAGGGATAGGGTTGAGGGTCGAGGAATTAGGGTTAAAGTAGAGTGTGGAGGGATGACGGATGATAGATTAGGGTTGAGGGTTGAGGGATTAGGGTTTGATGTTGAGGGTTGAGGGTTTAGGGTTAGGGTTGAGAGATGAGGGATCAGAGTTAAGGGTTGAGGGATTAGGGTTTGACGTTGAGGGCTGAGGTTTGAGGGTCAAGGGTTTAGGGATAGGGTTGAGGTTGAAGGGATTAGGGTTTAGGGACAAGGTTTAGGGTTAGGGTTGAGGGATTAGGGTTTAAGGTATAGTGTTGAGGGTTTAGGGATAGGGTTTAGGGTTGAGGGATTAGAGTGAAGGGTTGAGGGATTAGAATTTGGCGTTGAGGGTTTAGGGTTTAGGATCAGGGTTGAAGGTCGAGGGATTAGAGTTAAGGGTTGAGGGATTAGGGTTTGATGTTGAGGGTTGAGGGTTGAGGTTCGAGGGTCAAGGGTTTAGGGATAGGGTTGAGGGTCGAGGAATTAGGGTTAAAGTAGAGTGTGGAGGGATGACAGATGATAGATTAGGGTTGAGGGTTGAGGGATTAGGGTTTGATGTTGAGGGTTGAGGGTTTAGGGTTAGGGTTGAGAGATGAGGGATCAGAGTTAAGGGTTGAGGGATTAGGGTTTGACGTCGAGGGCTGAGGTTCGAGGGTCAAGGGTTTAGGGATAGGGTTGAGGTTGAAGGGATTAGGGTTTAGGGACAAGGTTTAGGGTTAGGGTTGAGGGATTAGGGTTTAAGGTATAGTGTTGAGGGTTTAGGGATAGGGTTTAGGGTTGAGGGATTAGAGTGAAGGGTTGAGGGATTAGAATTTGGCGTTGAGGGTTTAGGGTTTAGGATCAGGGTTGAAGGTCGAGGGATTAGAGTTAAGGGTTGAGGGATTAGGGTTTGATGTTGAGGGTTGAGGGTTGAGGTTTGAGGGTCAAGGGTTTAGGGATAGGGTTGAGGGTCGAGGAATTAGGGTTACAGTAGAGTGTGGAGGGATGACGGATGATAGATTAGGGTTGAGGGTTGAGGGATTAGGGTTTGATGTTGAGGGTTGAGGGTTTAGGGTTAGGGTTGAGAGATGAGGGATCAGAGTTAAGGGTTGAGGGATTAGGGTTTGATGTCGAGGGCTGAGGTTCGAGGGTCAAGGGTTTAGGGATAGGGTTGAGGTTGAAGGGATTAGGGTTTAGGGACAAGGTTTAGGGTTAGGGTTGAGGGATTAGGGTTTAAGGTATAGTGTTGAGGGTTTAGGGATAGGGTTTAGGGTTGAGGGATTAGAGTGAAGGGTTGAGGGATTAGAATTTGGCGTTGAGGGTTTAGGGTTTAGGATCAGGGTTGAAGGTCGAGGGATTAGAGTTAAGGGTTGAGGGATTAGGGTTTGATGTTGAGGGTTGAGGGTTGAGGTTCGAGGGTCAAGGGTTTAGGGATAGGGTTGAGGGTCAAGGAATTAGGGTTAAAGTAGAGTGTGGAGGGATGACGGATGATAGATTAGGGTTGAGGGTTGAGGGATTAGGGTTTGATGTTGAGGGTTGAGGGTTTAGGGTTAGGGTTGAGAGATGAGGGATCAGAGTTAAGGGTTGAGGGATTAGGGTTTGACGTCGAGGGCTAAGGTTCGAGGGTCAAGGGTTTAGGGATAGGGTTGAGGTTGAAGGGATTAGGGTTTAGGGACAAGGTTTAGGGTTAGGGTTGAGGGATTAGGGTTTAAGGTATAGTGTTGAGGGTTTAGGGATAGGGTTTAGGGTTGAGGGATTAGAGTGAAGGGTTGAGGGATTAGAATTTGGCCAAGTAACGGCATAATGTTGAGTAGTTTGTGTACGTGTCATTACCATTTGTAACCGAACTGAATGTCTGAAAGGTTTGTAACCGATTGGCAGGGTGGTTATAGGTGATTCACCTTCCACCGTGTGTAACTGTCAATTGAGAGTCTTTATATTGTTGGTCTCTGTTCATGTAGAGGGGAGTGAACGAACAGAGAGAGAAATTGTATTTTATTCTAAAGCAGAAGGAATAAAGAAATTCTGTGTTTTCTGGTCAAACTACAGTGATACCGATTGGAGTCATTCCACTGGTGGATTTCTTTGAAATCAGTGGAATGACCTCCATATAGTTAGATTTATTTCTGTTATGTAGTTTTAGTGTTTCTGTGTGTTCTGTTCGGTTACAATGTGCAGAGAAGGAATTAGCACTTTATGTGTATACAATGAATGTTTGTGAGGACAGTTCGTATCTTCCATTTGAATATCATTGTTGTATGTGAGGTTTTTAGAATAAGCATTCTGAATGATGCAAGAAATGACCGGTGGAAACAGTAAGGAGGACCGGAAGAATAAGTCGAGCAATGTATGGAGAAGTCATCGGATTGACTATGTCTATCGGGTAGACAAAGGTGCATTGAACCGATAACATTAATCTTGCCGATCATGTTTGTGTCGAGGTGACAAATGGTAATGTCTTACCGAAGATGAAGCATTATGTTGAGTTATCGGTAAGAGTTGTATTGTCGGAAGATGGGCGAAGAGTCCCACCGATGGTCTTAGTCACATCGACAAAGGTAAAGCGGAGGATGTGCATCGGCGTAAAGTTTGATATCAGACGATGAGGATTAAGTTACGCTGATAGTCTAAGTTAGACCGACGAAAGAGAAGCGAAGTATATCGGTGTGAGTAATGCCATCGGCATAAGAAAGTTGGTTTGGACCGATGGTAGGATCTCTCACCGATCGGGGTGAGATTCAAGAAGTCTTGCCGATGGTAAGTCTATCGGCGTAACCGATAGCATCGGCAGGAGACTTAAAGAGTTCCCCGATAGTTATGTTCTCTCAGATCAGGAAGACGACGGGAAAGTGCGGCCGATGTAACATATGTCGGCATGAGTTACCTCATCGGCCGATGAGAGAAAGGTGGTTGCCGATAGCCATTGTCTTGCCGATAGGCAAGAATAGGTACATTTCGGTGTGACATTTAAATTGTCTTGCCGATATACACTGTAAAGGTTATTTTGTGGACTTTCAAGGATTTTTTCACCTGTGTTAATGTTCAACTGGTTTCGCTCTGCATCAAGGGATTAGGGTTTGACGTCGAGGGCTGAGGTTCGAGGGTCAAGGGTTTAGGGATAGGGTTGAGGTTGAAGGGATTAGGGTTTAGGGACAAGGTTGAGGTTGAGGGATTAGGATTTGACATTGAGGGTTGAGGGTCAAGGGATCAGAGTTGAGGGTTTAGGGTTTAGGGATCTATAGCAGGACAAAACGCGAGCGCGTTATAGCATGAGCGCGTTATAACGCGCTCGCGTTTTATATTTCTACTGAAACGGTAAAAAAGTGGTTACCCCCGTGATCCAGGCCCACATGCTCTATTTTCTTACTGATTCTGCGCGTGCTCCGATAAAAAAGAAGTGCTTTCATGCTATTGGGAAGTTCACATGCACATTTGACACATTGTACCACCTTTGCATGATCTTTCCACCACCTTTTCTGCTTTGCCAACTTGAGAAGGAGGAAATAACATAGTTTTCAAACCAAATTTGATATATATCTATACAAGTTTCAATTTTTGTAGTATTGCAATGTTAATTTTGATTCAATTTTAAGAATTTAACATTGAAAAGGAAGCAAGTGGTGAAAAACTCAAATTGTTGAGGAGTTTGATGCAAGAAGATAAAAACACTACATAATTGGGTACTCTCTCCATTCAAATCTTCATTTTTTAGGTATGTCAAGTCTTTACATGCATGTTCTTTACATTTTCCTTATTTCGGATTGAATTACTTTATCATGCTTTATCATACATGTTTAAAATAGACACATTTCCAATCAAAAAAGCAACCTACAATCTCACATGATGCCATGTATATTTTCTACACTTGGGCTCTTTAATAATTATGTGTAATAAACAAACCTTAGTTCATACCATGATGTCAAACTATACAAGAATAAATCCTTACAACATAAAAAAAATACAATCCCACTATTATCATGTATTCATTTCTTAGGAACTAATATTGGTCTCTTTATCATACTACAGACAAATTCTCCGTCATGCCGAGGAAACGATCAAGAATTAAACCAACACAGGAAGAGATAGAAGCTAAGAATGCAAAGAAAGCAATGGCTATGAGGGAACTTCGTGAGAAGAGGAAATTGGACACGATAAATGAAGACATACCAATTGAAGAGGAACCACAACCATCACAAAGAGATATGGTATTGGCGGCACAAAGAGAACGAATGCAAAAACTTCGTGGTACGAGAGATTTGAATACCATAGTTGGAGACACATCCTTTATCGCAAGACAACATGTAGGGACACCATCTACCACATCTCAAGTTGAGAGTACATCATCACTCACATGTGATGAAGGAGGTACGCCATCGTTCCCACCTCAACCTCAAGGTATGTCATCTATTCCATCTTCGATCGAAGGTATGCCATCTAACCCATCTCATTTAAATATTGATGAAATTCCTAATGTTGAGATGAATTTACCTAACTTGACACCACCTAGAATTTTGCATAGAAAGCCAAAGTATTTGATTGATATTGATGAGAATATTTTGCAGCCAATGGAAGGTAAGATTCTAAAACGCACTTGTAGAAGATATGCTAATAAGATTTGGAGATTGTTCTTTGAAAAGTTAAATGAGACTGCAAGATGTCAACTATTCGTTGAAATGATGCGAAGTATAAAGTATAGGTCTATCATGAAGATTCTTGGGTTGAGAACATCAGAGGCTTCAAGTGAAAAATCTATTGTCAAGAATCTAATGAGTGCGTATGAGAGTGTGGGTAACACCTCACGCACAAAAGATAGTAATGCAACACGGCGTGTGATTACATCGACTATAGTAAGTAGTCAAACGAAGAAAGCTCGTCTTATTAGAAAGACAAGTCAAAAATTGAGAATTAATAGGAAAACTTTATCAAGAGCCGTTGGAAGACGCCAAAGAATTGAGGACACTAATGCCAATGAATTATGGGCGTTCTCGGGGAGACTACCACGAAAAGATAAACCAATTGTTGAAGCATTGAGGTCACTAATTGAAGACTTTTGGAAGAATTACACAAGGGTATCTCCGAATCAAAGGGATGTGGTAAGAAGGAGAATTGGTAGTCAGAACCGCGAGCCACATCCAAAGCATTTTTTGGATGAGACTCAAACACAGTTTTATGGTAAATTTCTAGAGAAGTATCCTCAAATTAAAATTTGTCAAAGATATTTTGAAATGCTAAAACCTTTCTATGTTAAGATAAATCACACACGCACTACTTGTTGTTGTAGATTACATATTGAATTTTCTAACCATTTTGATGCTTATAGGTCTATATGTTTAGATATGCATACTAACAATGATTTGCAGGGTTGTGCCATATGTGCCCCACCAACATCTTCAAGAGACTTCATATCAAGAATTTTATGTGAAAGAGAGGAAGGTCAAATATTCTACAAGAAATTATGCTTGGATGGCACATGTCATCGTTGCGGTGGCTTGCAACATTTGCCAATATGTGAACATATGGAAATAACACATGTGGTTGGAAATGAACTAGTAGAGTTTGGCAAGTATAAAACAGTGGCATACAATACAAAAGATGGTAAAGAAGCAAAGAGGTGTGAATTAGTTATTGAAAAGATTCCAGTGTATTAGTTTATGCCTATATTTCGTGACAGCATAGTGTATGAGTATGCAAGACATGCCCATAGAGCTCGATGGTTGGACTTGCAATTCAAGTTATGCAAGGACACATTTCCAGTTGGTAGCATTGTTTCAGTTGTCGACTTTGCAGAGAACTACAATCTACAGCCACAGCGTGAGGTGCAATCACAATATTACAACTCCACACAGGTTTCTATATTTGTGCACATCGCATTCATTCATGCGAATGATAGTACAGAGGATGACAGAAAGATCATAAAGGAGTATCATTTCTATATTAGTGATGATCACACGCATTCTACGGAGTTCGTGCAAGGTTGCTTTCAGGTGTTCTATAATGATTTGGCTAGAAGGGGCATATCGTTCAGTCAGCATATCATATGGTCGGATAATTGTGCATCACAATTCAAGAACTCGCAGAATTTCTATTGGCTGAGTAGGAGGCATAATTTTACAGGTATTCAACATATGTGGAACTTTTGTGAGGCCGGGCATGGAAAGGGGGAGCATGATGGTGCAGGAGCATGTATCAAAAGAGCCATAGCATGAGAAGAGTTAAAGTATAAAGACAATGCAAAGTTGACAGATGCAAAATCGATTGTCGAGTGGTGTAATGCTTCCATGGATCCAGGTAATGAAGGTAAGTCTTTAGTTCATAGATTTTTTTGGTTGATAGATGATACTAACATTGCACCATATGAGGATTGTTGTACACTGACAGGATCAAATGAGATGCACTCTTTCAGAAGCTCAATTGCAGGTTCATGGAGTATCCATACACGAAAGATGTCATGCTTTTGTTCTTCCTATACAATTCAAGTCTGGGATGAGTGCGAGTCAAAGGAGTGGGTTGACGAATGGCAGTTAAGTTATCTTAGCCCACTTGACACATATCGACCCCCGACGGCACTGGAACTAACACAGATGGAATCGTCAGTTGACTTTGACCACATATCAGATTTAGTTCAACCAGGTAATATAGGGCACATATATGCATCTAATTTCATCTAGTTCAACCAGGTAATGTCATCTTACTTTGTAGTGTTTTTGTAATGTTGACTAATTTCATCTAATTTGCTACACATATCAATGTAGGACACGTATATGCAGTTATTGCAGATGAAGATAATGAAGAGGGAACAGATTATTACTTATGTCGTTGTGTTAAGGCCAAAAAGAAATTGGAGGCCCCTGTTACAGATGGAGAAAACATCGAATACCCTACAGGATCAGTGGTTATTACTGGAACATGGCTTAGAAGGTACCCACATAAGAGTGTTAATATTTGGCTATTTCAGGACTTTGACATGCATCGAAAGATTCTTCATTACTCGAACCTTGTCGTGGCATCCAATGTTCATTTGATAAAGTATCGGGGTAGACCTTTGAACAAAATATTGTGGAAGGTGCGTGAGTCTGACTATGAAGCAATACTTGACACAATAAAGAGTAGAGCAGATCCAGATGGTTCATTGGATTAATTTGTAAGTATTCACATTGATTTTGTAAAGTTATGTTACATTGAGTTGTAAGTATGCACATTAATTTGTAAGGTTTGTCTTTTTTTATTTCCTCCTGCATTTTTACACATATGTACACATTTTTACATCATCATGTTATGCATTTTTGGTGTCCTGCTCCTGATGCGACCAAACTCATAACTCACCCTACTAGACACCATTTGATGATCTCTCCAACACTCTGGATCCAGGGCGCCCAATCATGATGATGACCTATATACCATTCTCCCAAGGCGCTCATAATGAATGAATGATAAGGAGCGCCTTGACCTCTATAATCAAGGTGATTTTAAGTCACTTTGAGTCATTTGGGGTCAGTTTGAGTCTTTGAGTCATGTTGCAAAAAAGTGTCAATGTTGTCAAGTTGCACAAAGCAACCTTTGCATTTTTGGTGTCTTGCTCATGATGTGACCAAACTGACTGTTCCAACGCATTCAGATGGGTATATTTATGCTAGGCATGGTCCTGTTTTTCACCCAAACATGTCGAAACAGTCTGAGCTACATTGTACCAACGATATCCCTGAAGAGTCCAAAGTGCAAAAAGGCTGCAATCTTTGACGAGATGTTACTCGAAAACTATGTCACTTAGAAACATTCCGTCTGAGGCAATGCTATCACGTAGAGTGCCTCTACAATAACCTCTCTCAGTTTTTTATAGCTCTGAGGCATTTACCCGTGGTGAAAGGTTTTATGCTGCCCCAAAAATCGTCAGAAGGAGGCAGTGTAAAGTTGCAAAGGGGTGTAACTTTCGTCTTGCTCCTGATGCGACCAAACTGACTGTTCCAACACGTCCGAATGGGTACATTTATGCTAGGCATGGTCCTATTTCTCACCCAAACATGTCGAAACAGTCAGAGCTACATTGTACCGATGATATCCCTGAAGAGTCCAAAGTGCAAAAAGGCAGCAATCTTTGACGTGATGTTACTCAAAAATCGTGTCACTTAGAAACATTCTGTCTGAGGCAACGGGATCACGTAGAGTGCCTCTACAATAACCTCTCTCGGTTTTTTATAGCTCTGAGGCATTTGCCCATGGTGAAAGGTTTTCTGTTGCCCCAAAAATCGTCAGAAGGAGGCAGTGTAAAGTTGCAAAGGGGTGTAACTTTCGTCCTGCTCCTGATGCGACCAAACTGACTGTTCCAACGAGTCCGAATGGGTACATTTATGCTAGGCATGGTCCTATTTCTCACCCAAACATGTCGAAACAGTCGGAGCTACATTGTACCGACGATATCCCTGAAGAGTCCAAAGTGCAAAAAGGCAGCAATCTTTGACGAGATGTTACTCGAAAATCGTGTCACTTAGAAACATTTCATCTGAGGCAACGGTATCACGTAGAGTGCCTCTACAATAACCTCTCTCGGTTTTTTATAGCTCTGAGGCATTTGCCCGTGGTGAAAGGTTTTCTGTTGCCCCAAAAATCATCAGAAGGAGGCAGTGTAAAGTTGCAAAGGGGTGTAACTTTCGTCCTGCTCCTGATGCGACCAAACTGACTGTTCTAACGCGTCCGAATGGGTACATTTATGCTAGGCATGGTCCTATTTCTCACCCAAACATGTCGAAACAGTCGGAGCTACATTGTACCGACGATATCCCTGAAGAGTCCAAAGTGCAAAAAGGCAGCAATCTTTGACGAGATGTTACTCAAAAATCGTGTCACTTAGAAACATTCCGTCTGAGGCAACAGGATCACATAGAGTGCCTCTACAATAACCTCTCTCAGTTTTTTATAGCTTTGAGGCATTTGCCCGTGGTGAAAGGTTTTCTGTTGCCCCAAAAATCGTCAGAAGGAGGCAGTATAAAGTTGCAAAGGGGTGTAACTTTCGTCCTGCTCCTGATGCGACCAAACTGACTGTTCCAACGCATCCGAATGGGTACATTTATGCTAGGCATGGTCCTATTTCTCACCCAAACATGTCAAAACAGTCGGAGCTACATTGTACCGACGATATCCCTGAAGAGTCCAAAGTGCAAAAAGGCAGCAATCTTTGATGAGATGTTACTCAAAAACTGTGTCACTTAGAAACATTCCGTCTAAGGCAATGGGATCACGTAGAGTGCCTCTACAATAACCTCTCTCGGTTTTTTATAGCTCTTAGGCATTTGCTCGTGGTGAAAGGTTTTCTGTTGCCCCAAAAATCGTCAGAAGGAGGCAGTGTAAAGTTGCAAAGGGGTGTAACTTTCGTCCTGCTCCTGATGCGATCAAACTAACTGTTCCAACGCGTCCGAATGGGTACATTTATGCTAGGCATGGTCCTATTTCTCACCCAAACATGTCGAAATAGTCAGAGCTACATTGTACCGACGATATCCCTGAAGAGTCCAAAGTGCAAAAAAAGCAACAATCTTTGACGAGATGTTACTCGAAAATCGTGTCACTTAGAAACATTTCGTCTGAGGCAACGGGATCACATAGAGTGCCTCTACAATAACCTCTCTCGGTTTTTTATAGCTCTGAGGCATTTGCCCGTGGTGAAAGGTTTTCTGTTGCCCCAAAAATCGTCAGAAGGAGGCAGTGTAAAGTTGCAAAGGGGTGTAACTTTCGTCCTTCTCCTGATGCGACCAAACTGACTGTTCCAACGCGTCCAAATGGGTACATTTATGCTATCCATGGTCCTATTTCTCACCCAAACATGTCGAAACAGTCGGAGCTACATTGTACTGACGATATCCCTGAAGAGTCCAAAGTGCAAAAAGGCAGCAATCTTTGACGAGATGTTACTCGAAAACCGTGTCACTTAGAAACATTCCGTCTGAGGCAACAGGATCACGTAGAGTGCCTCTACAATAACCTCTCTCGATTTTTTATAGCTCTGAGGCATTTGCCTGTGGTGAAAGGTTTTCTGCTGCCCCAAAAATCGTCAGAAGGAGGCAGTGTATTAAGTCAGGATGAAAGCCTATTCACTCTAGGCGCCTATTTTTGACCAAATCACACATGCGCCTTGAACAACTCTGTCTTCAAGGCGCTTTTCTCTAATCTCTGTAACTCTCCAAATCCACTAAGGCGCAAATTTTACCTCTTGGGCTCAAGATATAGGTTCTTCATCCAAGGCGCCAGAATGGTCCAAAGGCGCATTTCACCTCTAACCTCACCTCTGACCTTACTTGGAGGTGCTAAACCTCATCTCATTGCTCTCCTCCATTACAAGCGCTCACTTACCTCAATCTTGGGCGCATACCAACATCCCAACATCCAAATCACCTAGGCACTCAAAACCTTCAAGACTCAAGGTGCATTTTATGATCAAACAAGGTATCTCCTGAACAAGGCGCTCATAGTCTCATCAGGGCGTTAATCATCATCATGAGCACTCATATTGTTCTAGGCGCACAGTTATCTCTGGAATGCTCAAGGCGCACATACCCTTCTCTAGGCTAGTTTACACTTATTCAAGGCGCTCATTCCAAACTTACATGAACTCCTCATTACAAGACGCACAAACTAGATGATCCTAGGGCATAAGGGCGCTCATAGGAGTTGTTATGTGTCATTTTGGCCAAGGTTTTCCGGAGCAGTGAAGACATTAGGAAGGGGATGATCGTTTGGATAGTTTTGAATGCTTTATTTCTCCTTGTTTAAACTAGGCGCTCACTGAGGATTGGAGTAGCCTTTGCACCCTCACATCACGTTAATCGGCGTTTCAGAGGCAATCATAGTATAGGAAGATTTGCGCCTTGAAGAAGAGAGTTATCTGAGTGCTTAGGAGTTCTGGCGCCTAGGGGAAAGGTCTAGGTAGAGCGCCTTCAGACTTTGACAGTGAAGTGCCTTAAGGAGTTGGATGATGTTTTTGCCTAGAGTGGAGATGATGTTTTTAGCGCCTTAAGGATGATGATGGAGCGCCTTGGAGTCAGGTTAGTCTGGAGCACCTTAAGAAGGTAAAGCACTTCAAATGTAAACACAAGTGTTTTGAGCGCCCTAATGAGAAGTTGTCTTGGCACCATAAGTTGTTCAAACGAAGATATGTGCCTTGGATAGTTGCAAAGACCTAATTTAGCGCCCAAGGTTGGAAGACTCTTTGTGAGCGCCCAGTGTTTGAAAGCTCTTTGTGTTTGGTGCATTAAAATGAATTTGGCACCTAAGTAGTATTGAAACACTCAACTGAGTGCCTAAAGCCCATGAGAGAAGTGATATGCGCCTTGATAGGAATATCATGGAAGATGAGTTTACTGAATGGCGCCTTGAATGACTTGGTTGATTAAGTTTTTTAGCACCTAGATATGGGATGAATCATTGAGCGCCTTTGGTTGAGATGATGTCAGCACCTTTGAGATTATAACACCTTGGAGTCAAGTTCGAAGGAGCACCTTGAGAAGGTAAAACACTTCAAATGTTTTCAAGGAATTGGAGAAGTCACTTAGTGCCTAGAAGGAATTCCAGAGCAAGAGGGTTGGAGCGCCTTGAGCTTCAAGTCAAATATGCGCCTAGACCTCTACCCTTTAGCAAGTTGAAGCCCTCTGAGCCTTGACAACGTGAGAATGCCTTATAGTGAATATGCGCCTTGGGCAAGGTTGAATACAAAGTTGAAGAGTATATCATAATGAGTAAGTGCACTGTAGGGTTAGATGATAAAGACTAGTGCCTTGAGTGTCTTGGTCAAAATTTTGATGTGAGAAGTCTTGCAAGATCAGACCCTAGAGTGCGCCTTAGAGAGAACCTATTGATCCTTTGCTTTGACAAGATTTGGGCGCTAGAATGATCCTTAATAAATGGAATGTATCTACACCAATTTTGCGCCTTTAGGGAAATGATGGTGGCCAGAATGATCCTTAATCTCATGTTTGTGCGCCTAGGTCTAGAAGCAAGATTTGAGCGCCTTAGGATAGGGTTTTTTGCACCTTGTCTTGGAGAGTGAATTTGCACCTTGGATGATGTTGAAGCGCCTTGGGATGAAATGCGCCCAAACTTACAGAGGGCCTTCAGTGAGGGAGTTGAAGAGAGTGCTTAGAGGAAGGATAGCCTTAAGATCAAACTAAGTACTTAGAAACCTAAGATTAGCGCCTTATTTGAAGTTATACACCTATTCTGGCGCCAGAGAGTGAGTTTGAGTGTGAAGAAGTGAATGTCTGCACCTTGAAGGGGATACAAAGGGAAGATGATGCACCTTGATGGGTTGATGATGGAAATTTGCGTTTTGGAGCTAAATGTGCGCCTTGAATCTAAATGATATTTGAGTGCTTAGAGGTAAATAGGGGTGCCTTTGAGAATTCTTTGTGCTTTAAGGAATGGATTGTGGCGCTTTGGACTAAGGTAAGTCCTGAGCACTTCCAATGATTTTAAGGAGCGCCTTGAAGGAGATAGTGCATAGAGGTACAATGAATCTTCCGGAGAACATGGATAGACAACTAAGTCTCCAACTTGAGTCTTCTAAGTGAATTGGATAATGAAGAGAGTCTAGTCATTTTGGGCGCTAGTATCAGGATGAATCATCCAAAATGGGTGCCTAGAACTAGAAGGCGCCAATGCATGAGTTCAAGGATCCTCCATTGGAGCGCCTAGCCCAGATGGCTATAGATTGAAAGTTTTAAAGCTAAGTGATGTCTCTTAGGTGAATTCCTAGCCCAAGTGCATGTGTTGGGAAAAACTCTTTGGCTCTGGCGCCTAGAATTGGGAGCTTTGTAAGATGCACCAATTGATGAAACATTTCCATTTTGCGCCTAGAATAGAACTCTCTCACATAGTTGAAATTGACTTGATAGAAGGAGATAAGTCTTAAGGACTAGTTTGGCGCCTCACTTGCCTATCTCACCTTTGAAATGCGCTTTGGTTGATGATCATCATTGATGGAGCCTAGTGAAATGTAAAGCTATTTGCATCTCCAGAGGATCAAAATTGGATTAGGAGATCATCCTTGCAGTTGAGATTGACAGAGAAGTGTTAAAGGAATCACTTCAAATGGGCGCCTAAGCTAGTTGAGGCGCATATCAATTCCACTGTAACTCCAGACTGACGCTTAGGATCCAGTCATCTCCTAAGGCACAGTTCCATTCACCCATGACCTCGCTTGGCATCTAAAACTTGGAAACTCCTTTGGAAAGCTCCTGTTGCGCCTAGAAGATGAGTTTGGGATATCAACTTGCAAAAGGCTTAGAAACTCTTCAAAGATGTTAGGCACAATCCCATGGCACTGGAGCTCAGTTTTGGCACCTTCAAGGAATAGCACATGAAGGAACTTGGGAGGTCAAGTGCTTGTAAAAGGGAACACCTTGGAACATCTTCCAGGGGTTGAAGTAGTAAGAAAACATCAAGTGAGTCTAGGCGCACTCCCTTGTGTGAACAGTTTAGCTCTGGCGCCTAGCCACAGAGTGAGCCAGAAGAAGTAGTTTCGACATTAGAAGATAGGTGCTCATTCTACAATGAAGCATTCCACCTTCCTAATCAACAAAGACTTGCAAGAATTGACAAAGGAAGCTAAGGTGCACCTTCTACTTGTTTCCACCTCCAGAATGCGCCTAACCTTGAAAGGGGGTTCAAAGATGTTTGTTAGACCTTTTCACTCAAGGCGCTCACCTTAGGCACACTTTCTAAGTCCTTGTCACCTCAAGGAAACACCTAGTTTGGAAGGCGCTTGCCCTGTTCTCCACTCCTTTCAATTGGCGCCTAGAACACAGAATGCATGAAAGGAGTGCCTAGACTCCAGAGGGCTTATTTGGGCGCCTAGCATTTAAAACACTTTCATAATGATGATGTTTTGGTGCCTACTCTTGGAAACAATCCAGAGCATCCATAAACTCTAATTGGCACCTAATGTTGACAAGGCGCAACTTTAGGAGGAGGTCACCTCAACTTGGCGCCCAAGTCAGAAAAACCTGTAAATCCTTCAAATATGTGGTGAGGTGATGAGTTGAACATTCCAAATCTTCAAATGTTGCTCAAGTAAGGAAGACATTGTAACATCAAGGCTTCAAGGCCTGTCCTTGTATTTCCATTGAATGAGTTGTACTTCATGCTATTGAAAGCATTTTCCATGTAATAAGACATTGCAAGTTGATTGAATCAAGTAACAAGACAAGTACCCAACTCTAATGTTGTTTCATTAAATAGTTATCTTGATGTATATCTTTATGTTATTGAAGTAGTTGATGAATTGTTAGCAAGTAAAAGTGTTTAAGTAAGGAAAATTTTTCGTAGAACTAGTTGGGTATCTTACACTTACACCATGTCTATCCATCAAACATCACAATGCAATCAAAATCCTAACAACATGCCCATGATCCAAGATCAAGTGCAATCATGCAAAGATATTATCAATCACAAGCCTATTAAGAATGAACTAGAGTCTTCTAGTACCATACTTTTCCATCAAACACCATCATGTAATCCATGGCCTATCAAGCCTATCAAAGAAAATGCAAACATCCTATGTAATACAATCAGACTTTAAATATTTGAAGTAGCCATCTACAAATATCCATTCAAAAGTGGATTTATAATGCAAGTATGGACGCCATCAATAAAAAAGATTTGTATTAACCAAATATCCATATACGCATACATCAATATCTGTCGATATAAGTATAACATATATACAAAATAGCCATATAGGCTTACAAGAATGCCATATAGGCATACAATGTCAACTATGTACAATACAAAATATATGTCCACAAATGCCATATAGGCATACAACAGAGGAACACAATAAAAAGTCATTCCCCTCTAGCTGGTGAAGAGAATAAATCACGAGTAGCCTTTGATCTTCTAGGGGATGGAGACATGCATGTGGGTGGTCTACTACGAACCCGAGGGCTACTCCTCCTATTTAGTTCTTCCTGCACCTTTACCTGTTACAAAAAAAAGTATAGATATTAATATATAGAAATTACATGTTATAAAAAAATGAAACATTTAACAAAATAATCACTTACCGCTAACATATAATCTGTCTGCTCGCTTGCCTCAGTAGCAGGAAAAGGCCCTGGTGATGTCATGTCCTATAGAAACCATCCAGATAGAAATTAAACTTCAAATCAATAATCTTTTGATTTTTCAAAAATAGACAACTATAACAATGAATGTAAATTAAAATTTACTAATCTGCCTCATACCCCTGTCAATGCCATAGAGCTATGAATCGCAGAGGCCACACCCTGCTCCATTGCCCTATGAACATGGGGAGGTGTATCTGCAGCCTGCATCATCTGGAAATAAAACAACATTATTCAATTACGAAAACTATAATAGTGATGCAAATCATGGCTCCTAACATACACACACGCTCATCTAAACATGGAAGTACACACAATAAAACACACAAATCACATACAAAAATTTAGTAAGTACAATTCATTCATTAAACTATTTATTTTATTACCTTCGTAAAGCTTTGAAGTCCACCACCGCTAGCAGGTGTTGCCATGAAATCTACAGTGTTAACCTATTCAACATCCAAAATCAGAAATTAGAATACCATTCATATAACGATGCTATTCACATGTAATATTTATAATTGTTTACTAGTTACATACCTCGACAGTAGATGATCTAGTGAAAAATGTAGGTGGAGAACCACTGAAAACTGCATCGACGCTATGACCCTGAAATTTCATTAAAATCATCAATTTAAATTAGTTAATCTTGTATTTCAAAAATAAAATTTAATAAATTAAATTCAATAAACTTGCTAATATTTACCTGAGTATCAAGGCCGAAAGTCTCACTCAGGAGGGTATCTGTCATCGCCATCTGCTCAGCTGCAGATGTAGCCTGTGCACCTGCGTCCTGACTGTCCATGGGGTCATAACCACAGGCTGACCCGCAAGCCTGGCAAGTATGCGGTGGGACCCTACTCCTCGCACTATCTCCCAACCCACTCTGTGTTGCAGGATCGGCATGCTCTATGATGCTCTGGGTCAAGGCACTAATCGACCTCAGTGTATCGACCTCAACACTCTCCTTCACAATGGAAGGGATAGAAACATGCTCGTGGGCTGGTCTGCTGATTACTCGTCTCACTACCCGCTGTGGGTCAAGACGTGCCCCTGGTCTATCCTGTGCTGAGCCCCCACCTCTACCCTGGAAGTCCTGCATATCAAAATAGTTTGGCACTTTATTGAGGACAAACTCGGAGTAGAGTTTCCTCAAAAAGTATTGCGGGACCTCATTGTTATTGCATGGAGGATGGTCAAAAACCATCCACCACCTCTGCCCAAAATTGTCCCTTATCGCTTGGTTGTTGCACCAATGGATAGGGAACCTCTTGCATGTAATGGGTGGAGGTTGATTTGTTTGTGGGTTTGTGAAAATTGAACACAAGTCTACTTTTGTAATTTGTAATTTTTTGACATCTTGGTATGATAATTTATCTGCATAGTAATCTCTAAACTCTCTCTTTTTATCGGTCCAACTAGTTATTTGCTTGCTAATTGAATTTACATTTGTTAACATAGACTCAAGAGATTCGGCAAGCGTGGACCTATGCAAGGTTGAAGTGGAAGGATCTTTCAACCTTGCAATTATATCTTCAATCTATTTTTTGTTGTTTTCAATTTGCCCTATTATATTATCTTGTGTTCCAGGGGCATGTCGAGGAATGAATGGAGGAGGTTGTTGTTCTCCAAGTATTTCCTCCTCAGGATTTTGTGGATTTTGAGGAGGAGGAGGAGGAGGAGGTGCATTAACATTTCCTGACAATTAACGAAATATACATTAAAAATCAACAAAAACCTACCTATATAGAAAGAAATTCAAACAAAAAAACAAAGATAACTCACCTCTTTGGCGTGCTCGACGTCGCAGCGGCATTTTGGCGATGAATTGACAAGATTTTTGCGTTGATTGGCGTTTTGCAGAACGCGAGCGCGTTTTTGAGGGTTTGGAGGCCGCGGGCAGAGGAGAAAATGGGAGAAATGAAATTGAGTTGCTTTTTTTTTTTAATTTATAGAAGCACATAACGCGAGTGCGTTATAACGCGCTCGCGTTATGGCTCGGTAATGACGAGCCTGTGGCTTGTCATTACCAAGCCATATTTTTGGCCCCCCATCTTTTTGCACTTACCCATATTTTTTTATTGTTTAACATGCAATTGCCCTTTCATCACATGGATCCAAATATAGTTGTAGCCGATGAGTTTTCCATAGGGGATTTCATACATATTGACCATCCCAAAAACCCCTTATGTGGACCATCACCTCCACATAATGTATCACCACCACATAACCCCACATCTCCACCCTCTCCACCTCCTAACCCCCCATGTCCTCAAATTGATCAAAATCAGTTAAGAGAGACCATAAATGCAAACCTAAATGTCATTCAAGAAAATATAAATTTGATCGAAAATGAGCCCAACCTCCCCCCCATGTAGCACGATTTGCATCTTCGATGCAAACTGTTGTCGACTCTATTCGATCCATCAATGCGGACCTAGTTAGTTTCCATCGATGGAGAGAAGAGAAGACAATTTTATGCAGATGAGTTGTCTTATAAACAAATCCATGACCTTCATATTACCAAAGAAGCAATTTGTACACATTTCTTTAACCCCAATGCAAACGAACCAATTCCATCCACTAAAAAATGACTTTCAATTAAATGGTCTAGGCACGAACAAATAGATGCACATTTTTGGGACAGATGGTGGATGGTCTTTGATACTCCACCACATGGCAATTGTGAGGTGCCCCTTTATTTTTTGAGAAAGTTATGGGTTGAGTTTGAGTTGGGTCAAAAACCCAACTGTTTTGATATGAGGTCATTTCAAGGAGTTGGTCATGGCATGCCCCAAAATAGATTAGAAGCACGTGTTGATCCTCAACGACGTGCTCCAATTCCACCGATTGTTTCTCCTCTAGCTCTTAGTATTCCCACTACATATCAACAACAGATGATATTGTCCACATTAGGAGCATTGAGTTCTCTCTCAGGAGATCTCATTCATTAGATTACCCACATGGCAACTGAAGTGGGCGATAGAGAGCATGGAGGTTCATCCTATGGGCATACTTAGGCATCCAATGCAGGTCCCCCTGTATCTACAACAGAATCATTTATGGACTTACTATATGCTAACGATCATCTAACATAGGTATGTACATCTTTTGAAAGGCATGTATTTTAATTTGTTTGAAATGTGCAAAATTCATGTAAATAATATTAAATTAAATTTTATATATAATATAATATTAATTTTCAAGAAATGTTCAGTGTAGATGCATGATCAAAGGAGGCCAGCTTCTCAATATGATCGTATTTGTTTTTTGAGAGTTGTAGAAATGGGCACACCTTACGGTCAGGTAAACCAATATATATTTTAATTTATTTCCATATCTAATATAATTTGAATTTTTACACGTGTGAAATTATGATATATTGTATCTATGCAGGGTGGTCATGCAATACCCATGACCAACCAACCACAAGGTGTGGTGAGCGCTCCTAAGTCATCATCAGCTTTTATGCATGGGCCATCTCAGGTGCGTGCTTTCAAAATTTATTTAAGTTTGAAATTTACATGTGCTTTAAAAATTCACTACATGTACTATGATTATTTTTATGCAGGATGATAGCAGTATCCCTATAGGTGGTAGGCAGGCTCCTGATCATGGTCATGACCATGAGTCCATCTCATTCGAGGTCCTAAACTATACTAAATCTCCTATACAATTTTTAGGTCTTTTAAATATATATTTAAATTCAATTAAAATCATTTTTTATCACTAATATTCTCTAACCTATTGTTTGCTTTATTTGAATATCCATGAATTAGCAGCTCAATCATTTGGTCCTCAATCGACAGTTATACCACCTGTTGAACAAAATGTGCCAATAATTTCACATGATCAGATGGTAATTTATGCATGTATACTTAAAATCATTTTTACTATATTTAATTAAAATCAAATTTTTATCGAGTTAATATAAATTCTAATCTATATTGTTTGCTTTATTTGACTATCTTCAATTAAAATCATTTTTTTATCATATAATAGGTTCTAACCTATTGTTTTCTTTATTTGAATATCCAGGAATTAGCATCTCAATCAGTTGGTCCTGATAGACTTGATTTGACCGATCATCCTGATAGACTTGATTTGACCGATCGTCCTGATGGACTTTAGATAGTTTTATTTTATGGACTATAGATAGTTTTATTTATATGTGTGTCACTTGACATATATACATTTTGAACATGTTATTTCATAGACCATTTCACATACATTATATATACATTATGATCATATTTGTGTTTATGAATGTGTAATGTATAATCTTCTTGTGTCTTTCATAGTCTTCAAATGCAGGCAAGACATTCTTTTTTATTAGATATTTTTCAAGCCAGGTCCCAACAACAACCACAGAACCAGTTGGACACTCAAAGTTGTCATCATCCACTCTAGGATGTACCAACTTATGTTTTCTCTTAACACATCTAGCCAACCAATACTCTGTCTCCTCTTCATTCCCCTCAGGTGCAACAACAGCATACACATGTCCTGCAAAAAAAATTTATTCAATAAAGAGTGACATATGTTTAATTCACATATAAAAATGCATACATATATAATTGGATTCAATTTTTATTGTACCTTATTGTATAAGGTCTAAAACATGATCATAATCATCTGATGTAAACAGTTGATTATCTTCAATTGTCATTCCATGTTGATCATGTGTCGATGTAGGTGTTAAGGCTCTTTGTTGCCATTCTTTGACCCATTCTATATTTTCAAACACCTCCCAATCACCTGCAATACAAAATTGACAAAAACATGCAAGCTCCCTTGTCCATATTGTCCATGTGTTTGCATTGGAACTCTTAAACGAATGCCATTTTATAGATCCATTAATTATTTCACAATCTTGTTGAGTAAGAATATCATTTTCTTCAACTAACCAAAAGAAGCGTCAAATTATTGAGTTGTCACACTTGTATCTCTGAACTTCGCTGCATCCTCAAATTTTAGTTGCTCTCTAGCAAGAGCTCTTTTCACACATGTACCTGCTCCATCATGTTCTCCTTTACCATGTCCAAATTCAAAAAAAATCCATATGTGCTAGATATTATTTTCCTTATGAACTCTACATAACTAATAAAATATTCTAGCGTTATTGAATTGACCTGTGCAATTATCCAACCATATGAGATGTTCTCTCATTTGAATTCTTCTCTCTTTTAAATTTTTATAAAATGTATCAAAACAATATTTAACAAACTCGGGTGAATGCAATCGATTATCACTCACATAAAAATGGTACTCTCTCAAAAAATTTCTATTATCTTCTCTACTATCATCTACATGTCTATATACAGTATGAACAAATATGGCTACTTGCACTGAATTATAATATTGTGATTGAATTTCTTCTTGTGGACTACGAGTATAATTTTCAGCAAAATCAACAACTGACAATATAGTTCCAACTGGGAATGTATTTTTACATGTACGAAATTGACCATCAAGCCAATGAGCATTTTGAGAGCGTTTTACATATTTAGGTACAATCTTATCTTTAAATTCTTTAATAAATGCATGCACACTAAATTTTTCCACAATTAGCTCACAACGTTTTCCAATTTTTCCATCTTTTAAAGAATATTCAACATTTTTAAATTTTTTAACATCCACTAATTGTTGTCCAAATTCATGTAAACTACTTTCATGCATACATTCTCCTAACAATGAAAAATTACCACATCTATCGCATTGTCTAGAAATACATGCATTTAAATAAAATAAGTTTTCATTAAGAAGTTCACAAAACAAGCCTACTATAAAATCTTTGATTGTTTCAAGTGGCATATTAATACCACAAATGTCCTACATAATTTGGTTAGCATGCAAAGTACAACATATATAACAAAATATATCATAATAATAACGAAATTGTACATGAGTTTTACAACAACAGGAGATTCGTTGTTTGTTAATTCTAACATACCAAGGTTTACATTTTTCGAATGATCTTTGACTTATGCTAATATTTGGTAAGATTGAATCATCTAAAAAAAATTTATATAATTCAGTTTGAGTTATATCTAATATATGCTTTAGATGAGGGTCACGTATTTTTAATCCTACCCTTAATTTTAAAACATCTCTAATATTAGGTGATACTCTTGTATTGTCATGCCAAAAAATTTTGATTAAAGATTTGATTTCATTAGTTAATTTCATATATGACCTTGGGAGTCTACCACCAATACTCCAACATTGAGTAATTGGATCTTTTTCAATACTTTCTCTTCTTTTAGTGGCTCTTATCAAAGTTATAGGATTTACTTTTATATATTTACTAATCTTACTTAACATTCTTTTATTTGAAGTTGATTTATTAACTAGAGCAGTTGTTATTGCACGACAAGCTGCATTCTTATCTTTAAATCAACTTTTCTTTCCTATAGAATCAATAGCATTGGCAACACTAGATATGACTTGTTCTACTAAATCAACTTTTTTTTTTAACAAAAATGCCTAATTTTTTCATCACTTTTCACATTTTCTACATTTTTATCAATTGCATCATGAGTTGACATTGGAATCCTAATTTCTTTCTATAAAAAAATATTTGATATAATCTATTTCTATGAGTTCTCATTTGTCTCCAAGAAACTTTACCAGGAAGGTTATCTAACACATCTCTTTCAATTGTAAAAAAAATGTTTTCATTTTCATTCATACAAGTGGTTTCATTTTCATTGAACATGCAAGGGCTTTCATTTTCATTGTTCAACATGCAAGGGGTTTCATTTTTATTTTCAAACATACAAGGGATTTCATTCTCATTTTCATCAATATGAGGGATTTCATCATTATTTTGTTTTTGCATTGTTTCAAAACTAGAATTATTGATACCATCAATGGTGTATCCAACTTCAACTAAATAACTAAGTGATATATCATCAAAACTTGAGTTTGAAGACATACCCGCATAAATTGTTTCAATATGTGCATTTTCCATATCATTGGGAGGTGGATTTGAAGTCATACATGAAATTGTTTGCATAGGTACTATTTCTGTATCATTCAAAGTTGAAGTTGAAGGCATAGTTGGGTTTGTCTCTATAATTGAATTTTCTTCCATATTCACCATCTCCACATTTGCATCATCTACATTCATCTCACCCTTCATGTTTTCCTCTTCAACATTCATATAACTAGATGCTTCCAAACTTTTCATTTGGTGGATTCTTTCTCTTCTATCCCTTTGTCTTTTTGCCTCCATTTCTCTATTTGCTTCAATTTCTTCAGGTGTCATTAACTTTCTACATCTTTTTCTTTGTCTTTGCTTTGATCCCATGATTAGCAAACTCTCTTGATAAAAACACAAATGAATCTTAACAGGTATTTTCCAATTGCCACCTCCTTCAAATATTCAAATAAAACTATATAATATGGAGATCCTTTGTTCTATAAACTTTGAAGTACAAAAATATCATCAATACATTCAAAATCTCTCTTTTTCTATATCTTCTTGTAAAAAGTCCTTGTACTTTCAATTCCACTTCAGAAAATTTAATTTGCAATTGTCTCTTCCAAAAATTTGAATAGAATATGACCTGTTAAGAGATTGTACAAAACAAAAATGTAATAAAATATGCAGAAACTAGCGTTGTCAGTCCATACTGCAAAAAGAGAATGTTGCAGGGAAAGAGTGCTCAGTTTTTTTTCCAAATCAGGGAATAATGGCTCTATTAGAAATGCGTACGCATTCTTTTTTATAAACATGTACGCATTATGTAACGCGTACACATTTCTTTTTTCTAATGACCAAACATATAATGCGTACATGTTTATAAAACAAGTACGCATTTTTCTTAAGAATGCGTACGCGTTTCTTTTAGGAACGCATACGCATTTCATAACACATACACGTTTTTAAAAATTTGAATTCCCATACCACATGCAGCCTCGGTTTTATGCTTGGGAAAGGCTTGGCAACCTGACCCTTAGCCTTTGACCTACAACTAAAAAACTAAGGCAAGTTCAAGAGAAATGTCAAATTTTGACGATATAGTTGATGGACCTTTTTTATGAATTAATCTACGAAATTAAAACCTATTATAGAACACGATGTCTAGTTTCCAAATATATAATTTTTATTAAGATTGGTTTATGTTTGATATTTTTTGGTTAATTTCTAAGCAAACTGGTCCATAAACTTGAAATATCAGGTTTTTTTAGTTTTTTAATAACTTTTTTTTGTTTTTTTTTTTGTAAAAAAATTATATGACATCAATCTTCAGACAATTCTCTACACAATAAAAAAATTAAAAATGTTTAGTTTAGGTCCAATTATGCTGTCCATAGACGTTGATTTCTAAAAATAGCAATTAGGGCCAATAAAAATTTAATAAACAAAAAATATTCAGAAAAAAATTACAAACAAAAATCCTCATCAATCTTCATGTTGTTAGGTATTTTTTCCCAAAAGGAATTAGAAAAATAATTTCATTTAGGTCAAAAAGTGGTGTCCGTACACGTGCATGATATGGTAAAAAAAATAACTTTTAAAAAGTGGTTTTTATAAATACCTATCAAAATTAAATTTTTGTCATCTGGGTTTTTGAAAAAATTACATATTTGGAAACTAAATTCTAAATTCTAAATTTCATATTACTGACTTTTTTCAAAATTCATTGTCTAAGTGCTTCAAATTTTCAGTCAAAGTGTGACAAATTCTGAAAAACAGCAAAAACACTTCCACTTTTTGAACTTTTTGTGGACCCATCTTCTTGCATCAGCCCCTTGGCCATTGATTTTTTTCAAACAATACCATAAATGATAAGAAAAAAAAATGTAATGAATACATAACTGTAACCTCAAACCTTTTAATTTTGCAATAAATCTATATTGTGATATATGGAAAAGATCTATTGATTATTCTTTCAATGATCTAATTACAAAATAGAAGATCTGTTGACCTTATTGTTTTGCAATAAATCTATAATTGTGATATATGGAAAATATTTAATGATTGTTCTTTCAATAACTTAATTACAAATAAAATAAAATAAAATCTTTGATTTGATTTCCTAGTGGTGCAGGGGCACTTAGTCAGATTTTGTAAATATGGTCAAATGTTAGATTTTTGGGTGTTTTGAGTCTTATGTGGTGTAATAAGGTCTATTTAGACCATTTGTAATGTAATAAGTCTCATGGGGTCAGTTTGTCATAAAGTTGTCATATTTTGTAAATATTGCATCAACAACTTTGCATTTTTGTGTTGTTTTTGGGAAGGTGAACAATCATACATTCAAATGGTGGTTGGAGACCATTGGTTTCTATTTGAATATGTTTAAATATGCCTAAAAACTTTGAGGCAATGGTTCTGAAGGTGTTTTGGAGGATAAAACAATAATACAAGCTCTGTTTTCTACCAATTTCATGTGTTTTCTGTTGTTTCTGAGATTAGTACGGCTCCATACTACCTGTTCATGACATAAAGTGCATTGGAATTGGTAGAGTAATGGATCTTATTTGATATGGCTTTGGTTGTATTGGTTTTCATTGAAATTTGAGGTAGTTTGAGGCAATTTTCTGAAAACCGCCTGGAAACCCTAGATTGGAGGGTTTGATAGCAAAAATCATGCTTTGAGGCCCATTCCACCATTGAAAATTTGTCAAACTCGGTGGAATAGAGGGATTTAGTATTATTTATAAGATTTTGAAGTTGGGTGGAGCAGGGAATGGAAATTTGAGCAAATTTGAGCAAGCCCTAGCCTAATATCATCTGTATTAGGCTTAAGAGACTAGGTAGGTTAGATATTTTGTGAAATAGTGAGTTGGTGATGAATTTGGGTGATGAAACCTACATAAACAAACCCTATGTGATGTGTTAGAACCCTTGGAGTTGAAGTTAGAGGTTTGGGATAAGAATTTCACATACTTGCCTTAGAAAAGTGGCCTAATTTGGCCTAATTACAGTGGAACAGTCAAAATTTGGGGTCTTTGTTCCAAAGTAACCCGAGCCATAAATTGGATATGTCGAAAAAGGGCCTAATGGGTATCTAAGATGGTGATTGGTTTGTGGGTTTGAGGCCTTCTACAAAAGATATGTTGAAAAATCCTAGTTTGGAGGGCTACAAGGCATGATGAAGGTTTGTGTGAGAAACCACCAAAGTTAGGGTTTGAAACTTGCACAGTTGGTTCATTGTGGTTGTGTTGACATACTCCACCCTATTCTACATCACCTAGTAACTAGCATATCTTATTTGATTTGATTCTAAAAAATCTATTTCTCTTTATCAAATTCTATAAATTCTTGGGAGGGCTTCATTGTCTTTAATTGCAATGGAGATATCCTCTTCATTGTGATGGTGTTGATTTACCAATGAAAGAGTGCCTCCTACTTTTTCTTTCTTTCTTTACTATCTATCGTTGATGAGGTCAGTGACCATGAAAGTGGGAGCATTAAAAGTGGAGGAGAGGCCCTCATAGTTGTGCCCTTTGTTGCACACAATAATCTACCAATAGTGGTTGATGCACACAATATTGCAGGGGGTGTGCAGAAAACTCTGCTTGAAATATGCCCAGGAGGCACCCCTAACTCTTTATTATGAAGATAATATCCTTGAATATCAGGGGAATGAATAACTCTCACAAGAAAGACCTCCTGATGAATATGGTGAGAGATCATAAACCGGATATCTTGTTGATTCAAGAAACGAAGATGCGGGTTGATAAGGTGATGCTATTGAAGAACAGATTGTTTAAGGATGGCAGCCTCCATGGTTCTAATTCTGAGAGGGCTTCTGAAGAGATCACTACTTTTTGGAATCTGTGTTATGTAAAAGGAGAAGCCCTTATGGAGGATTCTAATCATGTTTGAACCACTCATTTTGTTCACATCATGGATGGATATGCCTGGATTATCTCTAATGTTTATGCCCTAAACATTAAAAATGCTAGGAAAAAACTTTGGTACAAGATGGAAAGATTCAAGACTAGATACACTAAAGTGAAATGGTTAGTGATGGGAGACTTTAATACACCCCTCAATGAATATTAAAAATGTGGGGGCTCTTAATCTTTGGAGGAAAGTAGGATGGATCTAAGGGATTTCATTGATAATCATGCTCTTTATGATGTGGCACTTCAAGGAGCTGAGTTTACATGGTCTAATCAGAGAGTTGGGGAGGATTTAATTCAGGTGAAACTAGATTGGGCCATCATCTTTCTGGACTAGTTTTAGGAGTATTTGATTTCTTTAACTGCCCATACCAAAATTGGGTCAGATCATTACCCTATTTATTTCATGGTAGATAAGTTAGGGAAGAAGAAAAGGTTTTCGTTCAGATTTGAAAAGATGTGGTTAAAACATCCGGATTTATAGAAGAAAATAAGGGATTGGTGGCAAATCTCAGTGCAAGGTTCAGTTATGTTTAGAGTGACTAAGAAGTTAGCCAATGTGAAGACCAATATTCTAAAATGGAATAAGAGTTCCTTTGGGAAAATCTTTAAGAATAAGGAGGAGGTCAAAAGTGAACTTGACACTATTCAACATCAAATCAGGACGGAAGGCATGGATAGAGAGCTACAGAATTAGGAAAATGATCTATTAACTAAGCTTCATGATATTATTTCCAAAGAGGAAGAGTTCTAGAAATAAAGGTCTCAGGCAGTTTGGCTCAAAAGTGGTGACCAGAACATGATTTTTTTCCATTTGTCGACTTTAAAGCACAGAACTACTAATAGGATCAGAATCATTCATTCTAATAGTAAGGAAATAAAAGATCAGAAGGGGTTACAAGAGGTTGCTATGAACTTTTATTTAGGGTTGATTAAATAGGATCCCCTCCCCCCCAAGATCTTGAAGAGAATGTGTTGGAGGTCATTCCCAATATCCTTTCAGTGGAGGATAATAAAATAACCTGCAGTCCTACGGAGGAGGAAGTTTGCCTAGCAGTTTTCTCTTGTGAAGGAAATAAGGCCCCTGGGCTGGATGGGTTCCCACCCTTTTTCTTTCAAGAGTTTTGGAGTATTGTTGCTAAAGATGTGATGGAAGTGACGAGAGAATTAGTTGGTAGCAGAAGATTACTTAAGGAGCTGAATTCCACTTTCACTGCTCTTATTCCTAAGAAACATGGAGAAAATTCCTTCTCAGACTTCAGGCCTATCAGCCTTTGTAACTCTTTATACAAAATCTTCTCGAAGGGTCTTGCATCTAGGCTCCAAGTTATTCTTCCAAAGATTATCTCTTCCCAACAAAGTGTTTTTGTTCTGAGAAGATTCTAGATTCCATCATCACGGTTCATGAGAACATTCATTCGTTATTAGAGAACAAGAAAGAAGGATTTTTTCTCAAGTTGGGCCTCATGAAGGCTTATGATAGAGTGAACTACAGGTTCTTAGTGAAGGTCTTATCCAAATTTGGCTTCAACCAGAAGTTCTTGGATCTTGTGTCTTAGATGATTGCCTCACCCAAGTTTTTGATGTTGGTTAACAGTTCCCTTTCTAGGTTCTTCAACTCGTCCCATGGAATTAGACAAGGAGATCCGATAGCTCCCTTCCTATTTATCACAATGGCTAAGGTGCTTAGCTGCAATATATCTAAAGCTATTTCAGTTGGGACCTTTCAGGGAGTTAGTCCTTCTTCGACTGGGCTTCCTTTCTCTCATTAGTAGTTTATCGACGATACTATCATAATGGGAGAGGCTTCAGTTGCTGAAGCTAGAATGTTCAAACAAATTCTATTTAGATATGAAGAAGCCTTGAGACAAAAGGTAAGATTACCTAAGAGTATGATTTTCTTTATGAACACCCCTAAGCAGAGACATGTCAAAATTGCTAAAATTCTCAAGTGCAAAGTGGGACTCTTCCCCTCCACTTATCTAGGCTTACCTCTATATGAGAAGAAGGTTCTGAAAGCGTTTTGGTCGAGGCTGGTGGACCACTTCCATGCTAAACTGGTTGGTTGGAAGGGTGCTCTTTTAAGTCAAGTTGGAAAGGTCCAATTAATAAAAGCTACTCTGCAGAATATGCCAGTGTATGGTATGAGTCTCTTCAAAATGCCAGGGAAGTACATGGAGAAGATTGATCAGATACAGAGGAAATTCTTATGGTCTGGCACAGAAGAGAAGAAGAAATTATCACTGGTGTCTTGGGACCTTGTTTGTAAATCTAGGGAATAGGGGGTCTTGGAGTTAGGAAAATCAAAGAATTAAACCAATCGTTAATGGCAAAGACGGCCTAGAGACTAATCAAGGAAAGGAATGAGTGGACTGATATAGTGGGCAATAAATACCTCTTCAGTCGCCTTATTTTTCATGAAGTTTTAGATGTGGATAAGGAGTTGCTTCCGAGTGGTTCTAACATTTGGAAAAACATTGTGGACAGTAGAGAGATAATTAGAAAGGGTGTCAAGTGGAAGGTTGGGGATAGGAATTCTATTCTACTCTGGGAGGACCTGTGGTATGGGACACAAAGCTATCAGACTTAAAATGGGCCAGACCTATTAGGGAGCTCTACATCATAACTATGGGTCAGTGGGTGGTGGATTACACGGAGCATGGTAAGTGGATGAATCCCATTATTAAATACCTTCAAGTCTTCCTCTCTCGGTTCCACCTACCTTGTTTTCATATGGAGGATGAGCTGGTTTGGAGATTTTCCCCTTCTAGTACTTTCTCAGTGTCATCTGGGTTTGAGATGTTGCTTCATGATCAAGTTGCAGCTCTTTTCTTGGCCAACCTTTAGATTCTGGATCTTATTCTAAAAATCAATATATTTTTTTGGCTTTTAGCTCAGAACAAGATTCTCACCATTGATAACTTGTGCAAATGGGGTTTTTCCATTCCTAACAAATGTACTGTATGCTTGAATCAATTGGAATCGGTGGTCCACCTACTGATAGGTTGTGAGTTCTTGAGAGAAATATATGGGGTAAGATTCTCTCTCTATGGAACTTGGACTCGGTCTTTCCGAATTCCTTGGAGGATTTGGTTGCCCAATGGAAAGCTCCCTCCTTGAATTCAGCTCTTAGATTCTTTGGGTCCCTTACCCTCCCCCATGTGGCATGGGAATTTGGAAGAAAGAAACAATAAGGTTTTCCGTGAGACCACTTTGCCTGCTGATGGAATGATGGTGAAAATTATGAAAGATATAATGGAAAACTTCTCTCAAGGCATGGAGGATAAAAATTGGAATGGGCCGATGGATGACATTTCTAATTACGATAAGTAGGTGTCTTTTAATTTGGGCTTATCAGTTGATATTTCAATCCTGTTTAAGAAGATTAAGATTGCTACAGATCAGGTTAAATGGAAGACCTGACCTTCGAGGTGGGTCAAGGTCAACTTTGACGAGGCAGGGTAAAAGCACAAAATTGTGTCACACTTTCAGCCAACTTATCAGCACAAGTGAATTTAAGTATTTCTAACTAAAAATCAATTTTGGTCAAACATATGATTTTGTATGATTCATTCTAGCTAAGTTAGATATGTCCACAACTTTTCCAACTAAAATTGTTGGCTAAATGCATATGTAGCACCACAATGAGGCAAATTTACCAAAAAAATAAAATTATTTGAAAAACTTGATATTTCAACAACTTCTACTCGTGTAAATATATATTTTAATAGTTTAATTATTATTTATATTTTCCTTTTTATTTTTACTAAAAGTAGGTTATCATCACAAAACATTAGGTCGATTACCATGTCAAGGAAAAATAGTAAAACTTATTAAAAAATTTGAAAAAAATATGATGCACAAGATAAAAGAGTCTATATCAAGATGGTATACTTTTTTTTTCTATTTTAGATAAATAGTCAATATGAAAGTTGACGTCGAATGGAAACACCTACTTTTAATACATGCACATTTTAATATTTATTTAAAAATATATATTTATCAAAATTGAAAAAAATATATCCATGCACTAAAGTTTCTAGTTATAAATACACACAAAAAAATTGAAGAAAAAAAAATAATATATAAAGATTGACGTCTCATGTAACTTCAGTTTTCAGCATTTTATTAGCAACTAAATTATAGTGTCAATTTAATAAAAACTATATTCAAATAATTTTTTAATTTTTTCAAAAAAATACAAAAATAAAATATACTAAAAAATAAATATTTTATTAGTTTACATCATTTCAAAATTCAAAACATATATGTCACTTTTTAATGAGTCAAGTTTAAAAGTTGGATCAGTGTTGGTTGTTTCCTTTATAAAAGTGTGACACAGCTTTGTACTTTTACCCAGCGGCCAAAGGGAATCTTGGGCCGGCTGGAAGTGGGAGAGTGTTAAGAGATGATAAAGGTAGGTTTATTTCAGTCGTGGCGCTCCCATTGGGCATTCAGTCAAATCACTACGCTGAAGTTGTGGCAGCCTACCACAGTATAAGGCTCACCTATGAGCGAGGTCAGAAGAAGGTCTGGATCGAGGGGGACTCGTTCAACACCATAGATTGTCTAAAGGAAATCCAAACCCCAAGTTGGACCATCCAAATGTTAATTAAGGACTCTATTCACTTGATGAAGTCTTGAGAATTTTTTAATTTCCCATATATTTTAGGAAGGAAATGGGTTGGCTAGCATTATAGCCAACAAGGGAGTGATATCCCATGACATCAAATGTTGGGAAAACCTTTCAGATCTTCCAAGCAAGGCAAAATTATTTGTGATTAATGAGGGAAATCATGATAAATATTGCATTATTTCTAAGAGTTGATCTAATAATAACTCTACTAAGGCCCACATGCTTTCTGGGTGGGCAGAAGACCTTTCTAGATTAAAAAAAAAAAGGGAAAGTGCTTTGTCTTTTGCATAAGGTGGAGTTTTTTGATAGAGACAATCATAGAGAGACAAACATGGGAGGTGATAGAAATAGGATTGAACCTTGCTCCTATGATGGGTTCCGCAGGCAGCCCCATCTATGGAAAATCATGCAGGATGGGGCCCTTGTTCCCCTAATAGAGAAATTGCACGGGTCAGATCCTATAGCTACGAATATTTTCGCTAAAGGGTGGCGGGGGAGAAAAGTTAAATCCTATGAGGTCGAGACTAAAATATCTAAAAATTTCATCTATGGGTTACACTTTCTAGGACATCCTGATTTTTGCTAAAATCACATATTTTTAGAAAATATAATGATTTAAGCCTTGAAATGTTCCATTTAAAGGTTTTTAATTAAAGAGAGTTTGATCAAACCCCCTTAGATTCAAACCCCCTTGGATAGAACCCCGCTAGTTTTAAACCATACCTATAATGGAGTCTCCTCTACACCTATCAAAATGTTGATAAAAAACCACTTTTGATTTACCTTTTGAGAGACCAAATGAATTCATTTAAAATTGATGTTTTATAAGTATGTAGTCCTTATTATAAGCTTCCCAAAAAGTATAATTTTAAATATATTTAATCTGATTATTATATTTATTTTTTATTTCTTGTGAATGTAGGTTTTTCACCAAACATCAAGTTCTCTATTCTACACATGGAAAATTAGTAAATTAGTGAAACAAAATTCTAAAAAATATCTATGCCCTAGGTATTGATGTCCTTGTTTCAACAAAAAAAGAAAAATTGAATTTCGATACATACTAGAAAAAGTTATGTTTTACGGAATATGCCTATGTGTAAATTATAATTGGTTTGACTTCAAAACTTAATTAAAAAAATATATTCAACAAAACATTATGAAACCAAATGCATTCCCTATATATCAGTGTTACCAATTTAAATTCAAAAGAATCAAAATTTTATCCTTTGTAGAAAAAAAGTAATGTGTTATAGAATACACATCACTTTAAAACAATGTTGTTTACTATTAAAAACTAGTTAACAAAGGAGATATGAAACTTTTTACAATTTAACTCCAATTTTTTTTTAAAATATACATTTAGAATCTATAAATAAAATCTCACAAATCACTAGTTCATATCATCTTCAAATTCCTAATGGTTTAGCGGCTATAGATGTCAGAAAGTGAAGATTTAGTTCAAAATGTTGATTTCAATGTCAAGTTTGGCCAAAAAGTGTAACCCATTATTGTGGGATGACCCATTCTAGCAGGGATAACAGACCTATCTATGGAAAAGAGGAAATTTTTTAAGGACTGTAAAGTGGGAGAGGAAGCATTGAAAGCCTTCTTTAAAGGAAACGAGAGGAATCTATTGGTCAAGTTCATCTTAGGAGGTTACGAGAGGAAGTCAATCAAGCCTATCTAGGGTGAAGTGGCAGAGGTCATCATGCACTACGTGACCCTAGAAGGTAGGTTCACTGTGGTCTACAGTTATCATTTCATGCTTCTAAACCATTTCAGGCATCAAATGGTAGTTTCTTTTCCTTTCTACCTTTTATCTTCCATGGAATTCACAATAAAAGAAAATTGAAGAAACCCTAGGTTACCTATTATGCATGAAGGTTTGATTTTGTTGGAAATATACAGCCATAGAGACAAATTCCTCATAACCCAATAAGAGATTCAATGTGTAATTAACCAAAAATCCACATGCAAAAGAAATAGACAATCATACCATCAATGGTGACACAAGATATACCCTAAGAAAACCCTCATAGAGGGAAAAACCCAGCCTCCAAAAGTATGTATCTCTCATGTATTATTCAGCAATAATCAGCAATACATATGCAACTTGATAACCTCTAAAACATCAAGCTCTCTCTACTTGCAATCTATGTGAACAAGCATGTAACCATATACATCCTATACCATGCTTCAAACCTTCACATAGCCAACCTACAAGAGAAGCTACAAACCCAACAAAATAGCCAAACGGATAACTCAACCAACCTCCACAACTACCCTTGTGCTTTCTTTTATAGACATAAGCTCACACAAATACAACATGTGGTATTATAATACCATTTTCCCCAATACCATGTGTCTACAAAACTATTGACCCCGCATTTGATTATTGGTACTAAGTTTTCTCGATTAATCAAATAATTACAAATAAAGTAATTAACCCAATGTTACATACAATGATTACAAGTGGCATCCAAATAAATATCCAATGTGGCTAAACACATCACATGATGCACCACAATTAAATATTTATTTTACATAATAAAATAATGTCAATGTTATGCAAGGTGTACAACATGCCTACAACAATTTTTTCTCATCATGGAGCACATCAAAGCTATGGTTTAGTGTTGAGGTGAAGGGGAGTACTGAGGAAAAAGGAAAAGCTCCCATCATGGACTACTCTACCTCCACATATGGTGAAACTAGGGAAGATGATGAAGATCCATATTGGGCTAGGGATGAGGTCTCTGTGGAAGTTCTCTCCACTCCTCATTTCTTTGAGGCAGATGAGGAAAGGCTTAAAAAAAGGAAAAGAACCTGTGAGAATAAGACTCTAATCAAACAGGGGAGAAAAGAGGACTCTTGGTCTACGAGCTTGGCCCTAGGGGGAATCGATGTGAGGAGTACATGAAGGAAAAGGGGGGTAAGTAGAAGAAACATAAGAAGAAAAAAGGTAAGCAGAACCAGGACCAAAGTGAGGTCCTTGAGAAGCAAAATACTAGTGAGAAAGGAAAGAAAGTTCACAAATTGAAATTGAAAATGGGGACGGTAGAGAACCCTAAAGAGGAATAGGTCAAGGGCATGGTGACTGAAGATCCTGGGATCGGCATTCCTTTTCCTCATATCCTTGACCCCTATAGCAAGCTCCCTAAGAACTTCTCTTTCCTTTTGTCATCTACTTCAAATAGGGAGGAGCTATATGATGCTTTGGGCATGGTGAGGGAAACAGTGGATAGCTAACACAAGCTAATTAAATGGTTTTTCATTGAGATAAATAGGATTAATATTCAATTAACTGCTATCTAGCAAAGGATGGAGAGGGGTGTTGAAATTTATGACAGAATGGACGAGGAAATTCAAATGTCCTGGGAAGCCATCCTGAAGGTTAACCAACTAGAGAAGGATCTAGTGTCTCATAGCCAGGATCATAACACTCACTTGAGTAAGGTGGAAATTGAAATGAAAGAAATTAAGAATAATCTAGAAAGAATGTTGGAAATTAGTAAAAGCACCATACAAAACAATGTGGAAGGTATAAGAATCCTTACTGAGAAGATAAAGGAGATGAAGGAAGAACACATGACTGGGATGGTGGAAGAGATGGATGTTGAGGGGAAGCTACAGAAAATAGGTAACAAGGGTAAACAAGGCAAAAGTAATGATCAAGGGGGCTCGAGCTCCAAGACCAGAGGTAGAAAAAGGAATTCTTTCTAGGAGGAGAAGGATGAGTTACTTGGCTTTGTCAAACTTCATGAAGAATTTTACAAATAGGGACTGGCTACTTTGGAGACTCTTAAAAGCATGTGACCCTACTAATGGGTACTAGGTGGATGGGCAAATGGTGGGCTACAGTATGCTTGCTGGTAGTTTCTTTAATAACTTTAATATCTAGGCCTTTTTTGTTGTTTGTGGTGTTTTTTGATGTTTGGCTGCTATCCTTCCATGTTTATCTTTAGGGGCAACATTTGGTTGTAGGGCTTCAAGGCCCCTTCAAAACCTGTTTTACCCCTTTAATCAAAAACACCACACCAAACTTGCCACTTATTCTCTCTTCTATGGAAGAATCAACATGCATGGTTTTGTATAACTCATATTTTTCTTAGAAAACCATAGTAGAGAATCCTATGCAGAGGCAGAAGTGGAAGTCATAAAGCTTGTGATGCCCTTTTATTATAGGGTGAAGATTTTAAAAACCCACCCAACATTCTTTGTAGCCAATAACAAAAAATTAGAGCAACAACAAGATTTAAATATTTAAAAAATAAAAAGTCTTATAGGCATAAAAACTATCAACATATACAAAAAAAACTATATATATTATTCCCTGAAGAAACTATAGCTAATGAATGTTTTCTGGTTGTTTACAAATAGCAAGGGCAATGGTTTTAAAGAGTTTGTATCCCCTTAAAAAATCATAGACAACTAAATAAACAAATCCTAAAAAAAATTAAAGTTGCACTTTAAATCATCAACTCCTAGCTTTAAATCATCTTAAATGAAAAATAAACTTCACTGCTTTAAGACAAAACAAAGCATCCACTATTAAACATACTCCCCGTTGATGTTGAGAGGCTTCGCAAGATGGTCTCAAAGTATAAAAAATTGAACCTTTGTAACTGCCTTCATGAAGATATCTACAAGTTGTTCTTGAGTGCTTATCTATCTCAATTCTACTTCTTTCTTCTAAACCAAATCTTGAATGAAATGATATTTCAATTTGAAATGCTTAGATCTATTATGATGGACTAGATTTTTGGCCAAGTTGATAGTGATCATATTATTACAAAAAATCATTGTGAGTTAAATTTGTTTTTCCCCAATTCCTTCTAGAACTCTTTGAGCTAGAATGTCTATGTACCTACAGATGCGACTACAATATACTCTACTTCTATAGATGAAAGAACAATCAAACTTTACTTCTTTGAGCTCTATGTAACCAAAATAGAACTGAGTGAAAAATAATTATTAGATGTTGACTTTTAGTCATCCAAACTACCTCCCCAATAAGAATCACTAAATCCAGCAAGTCAAAACCTTTTAGAATCATACTAATGAATACCAAAATTTGTAGTACCTTTCACATACCTCAATATCCTCTTGGTTGCCTTCATATGAATTTCATATGGCTTGGTCATATATCCTGAAACATGAGAAATTAAATAAGCAACATATGGTCTTGTGTGAGTTAGAAACATCAAACTTCCAACAATACTTCTATAAGTTGTCTCATCAACAATTTCAACACCATCTTCTCTACATAGCACAACTCCATGAGTTGTTGAAGTGGAGGCTGGTTTAAAATCAACCATATTGAATTTCTTCAACATATCATGTTTGCATACTTTGTTTGACAAATGATAATTCCATCCTTACTTTGATAACCTCCGTTCCTAGGAAATACTACATGAGACCCAAATCTTTCATTTCAAATTCATTCATCATAACAATTTTGAAGTCATGTTTCATCTTAGAACTACTACCCATATATAACAAGTCCTTAACATATAAAATTACAATAAGGATATCATTACCTTCTTTCTTGTAGTAAAGAGTAGGTTCACTCATGCTTCTCTTGAAGTCATTCTACTAAAAATATCCATCAATCCTAGCATACCATGCTCTTGGTGCTTTTTTAAGGCCATATAAAGTCTTCTTCAACTTGTAGACTTGGTTTTCTTTGCCTTGCACTTCAAAACCTTTTGGCTACTATACATAAACTTCCTCTTCTAAGCACCTACTACTCATTCTAGAAGACACTTTTCACATCCATGTGATGTATGCTCCATTTCTTTTGAGCTGCTAGTGAAACCATCTTTCTAATGGTCTCTTGTCTTGCTACTAGTGGAAATGTTTCTTCATACTCTATCTTATACCTTTGTGTGAAGCCTTTTTCAAATAATTTTGCCTTGTGTCTTTCAACACTACTATCACCATTGTACTTAGTCTTGTAGACCCACTTAGTATGAATTTATTTCTTGTCATGTGGAAGATCTGTAAACTCCCATGTACCATTCCTATGAATGGAATCTATCTCTTCTTTCATTTCTTGCACCCAAACCTCATTAGTACATGCATCTTCAAAACATGATGGTTCAAAATCATCCTATGAAAGTAAATCAAAATTTATCACCTCACCTCTTGAAGCCTCTTCATGTGTTTGATTTCTTATACTCCTTTGATAAATCTCACTTAAGCGAACTTACATTCCTTTAAGAACTTGGACTTGAAGCTAGACTTGCACTAGGAATTGAATAACTAGTTGAGGGGCTACATGGTGGAGTTATAGTAATTGGAACTAAAATATTAGTGGGTTTCTCATTAGCAATATCATCAATATTACCACCATTATAAATAGATTTAGTCTTCTCAACATGGCATTTTTAATGACCATATACTCCCCCTTCATAAAAAATCATATCTTTTGGCACAACAATATTGTTAATGAGAGGATAATACAATCTATAATCTTTGCTTTGTTCATTGTACCCAAAAAAAATGTATGATTCACTCTTTGGATCTAACTTTTGTCTCTTTAGATCAGCTACATGAACATAAGCTAAACAACTAAAAACTTTGAAATGATTAATATTTGACTTTTTCTCATTCCAAGCTTTAGTGGTAATCTGATTGAGAATACAAACTGTTGCAGCAACTACATCTCCCCAAAAAGAGTTACTCAATCTTTTTGTTTGTAACATACTTCGAGCTAGATTTCAACCACTATGTGATTCTTCCTTTTAGCTACACCATTGTGTTGAGGTGTGTAAGTAGTAGTGAGCTATCTTTTGATCCCATTCAATTACATTAGTCCATAAAAGCTCTTGAACAAAATTCTCCTCCATAATCAATCCTTAGCATTTTATTTTGCAACCTCTTTCATTATCCACAAGGGCTTTAAACCTTTTGAATGTATCAAAGGATTCATCTTTGTGCTTCAAAAAATAAACCCAACACTTTCATGAATAATCATCAATAAATGTAATAAAATATGATGTCTTATCCAAAATCTTTGCTTGCATAGGACTTGTTGGTGGTCCTTTTAACACACATGCAACGCAAGCAAGATGGGACTCAACCCACCTCTCCTAAAAGGACAACCGATCCAAAAGGATCAGTTATTCCCAATGTTTAGGGAGTTGGGTCACAACTATGCTACGTAAGCACAAGGTAAATGCAGATAGTTAACAAGGGGCCTTGGTTTTCTTCTAATTGTTCCAACTAGATCAGATTTAATTTATATTCTTCTGTTGTTTTAAAGAAAGCTCAAAAGATTATAAGGGATGCAAGAAAAGATTGACGTGATACTTATATTTATGCCTTTATATCAACAAATCTATCTGAGAAATTCACTAATTGTAGTATTAGAATTAGTTATAAACTCAATTGTTCATACCACCAGTGTAGGATTTAAAGGATTTTAATAAGATAACATGAATTATATTTTTGATTATTGTATTCCACATGCAAATCAGAAATAAAATTCAAAATTTAAACTTAGATTCAGAATTTCTCAAACAAATGAGGAAGTAAAGATCAAAATTAAAGCACTACACTAGATACATTAAAACGAATCCAGAGGAATTTACAACCATCTTGCATTAATTTCTTTGAATTCAAGTACAAGATCTAAATCCATCAAGAACACACTGGAATTACAGGATCTGTTTCCAAAGAACTACCTCTACTAAACTAAAATGCTATAAAAACTAACTAATTTTCTGAAACTTGAAAATGCTAAGTATGGACCAATAGCCTAATTCTTCAACTAGTAGATGCTTTTGACAAAATAGGTCCACTTATATAAGTGCCCCAAAAAGCAAACTGCTTTCAAAACAAAAAAAAAAAGTTGTTTTCAAATGCATGCAATTCTTTATCTTTGTTTTTATCTCCACCAATACATGCAATCAAGAAACAAACACTAGTTAAAGTGCTACATCCCTGCATGTATATCCAATTTTGGCTTTTCAACCCACATATCATGCAAAATCTCAGTGCCCTAGAAAAGAGGAAAATTTGAAAGTTTGGTAGGGTCCACTTTATAAAACAGTGAATCCCTTTTTACAAACAATTTTGAATAAAGAATATTTACAAAAAAATGCCTTATAACCAAAAATAAGACAACCTATAAGTAGACTCTCTCCTAGAAGATTGCCCTTGCTTATATTCTGCAAAATTTGATAGAAGTAGCTCAAGTCGCTCCTCATCGAACCCATCTAGCCACTCCATTCTGAACTTAAATGCATCAACCTTGTTGGAGACCTGTTCACATTTCCTTTATAGCTTCTCGAGGTCTACCATTGCAAGTTTGAAATGAGCCTTTGTCTCTACAAATTTATTCAAAATATCTTCATTTAATCTTGAAGGGGTAGATAGCAAACTCTGTATTTTAGTCATGAATGCCTCCTTCACTTTATTGACTGTATCAATTCTACATTTGTTGGGCAAGAACACCTCTAGGCCAACCACTACATTAATGAAGACTTCAAAAATTTCCATGAACTCAAAAATTTCCCTTTGTAAGGATAGCAAACCGGGAGCATATTCAATAGCCTGATCAATCTTATATTGGGAGACTCTTATACACTATTCCAAAAAATATAATTCTTCATCTTGTAAAATGTTAGAATTCAACAATTCTTCTTTGTCCATCCTCATTATTTCTTTCACCAATTTTAAGCTTTTCTCCAACATCTTTTTTTGCTCTTTATCTCTTTCCATAAAAGAACTCAAATTGTCTTCTATTTTACATGTCTTCCTATATAAAAGGTAATGATCATCAAGAATAACAAGAGCCTCATTCAAAAACTTATCTGCCCACCTATCTACCATAGTTGATCTCTGTTTCATAGCCTGTAGGGTGTCCACCTCCTGTTTGGACATCAAAACTAATATATTTGTGATTGCTTGTTGCTTAGTGATTGGAGTGAGCAAGTCCTTGACAAATGTACTCATTTGACTCAGCTGCAATTTCAACTTATCTTTGGCCTATTTGTCTTTCTACATCCATTCCTTCACTACGTCTACAACTAAGTCCAAGTAGTTTATTTATTCCTCATGGGTCTGTATACCAAGATTAACTCTTGTAATCTGATAATCCTCAACTAGGAGTTCCCAGTCATCTTTATCAGCTATGGGAGTTACAATTTCTGCAATCCTTTCCCTGTGCTCATTGATTTTAACAAAAGACAAGGTTCTAGACATTTTCCTTGGATTTTTCTTGTCCACTTCCACCATCATGTCCTATAGGCTCAAAGGTTTAACAGCTATTTGTTACCTCTTTTGCAAGTTCAAGTTCAACCACAAGGGGACTGCAAGAGGTAGCAGCTGATTTTGTAGTATCTGTCCATCATGTTGTTGTTCTTCATCATTGCCCTCCCTTTCTTTTGTCTTCTCTTCGTCTTCAAACTTCTCTTCTTTAGTGGAATTTGTTATTTCAGCATGCTTCTCTTGTTGTTCAACAGTCCTAATGAGTTCATGTTGTTCTTCAACAGTCAAGACATGCTCTTCCATTTGTTGTTGTGCCTTATCTGCTTCATCAAAAAAAGTATGAGATGAGGTTTCCCCAGGGTGATCATCTTCTTTCAATACTTCCTCTTGATCTTCCTCTATTGGTTCAAAGATAGCTTCTTCTTGAGTTGAAGGCATATCCATCTAATCACTCTCTTTGACTTGTTGTTGTTTTTGATTATCTTCTTCATCTACAGCAATCTCTTCTTCCTAATGCTCTACATCTTCTTGTTGAACACCCTCTTCTATAACCTCCTCTTGACCTTTATCTTCCTCTTCTCCCTCAGAGACATCAATAAGAACACTTGTTGCAGGAGGCTCATTTGATTGTACACTTCTCCTTCTTACACAGGGGAGTTTTCTTCTATTTGAACTTGTACACCCATGGTCTCAGCCCCCTTCTCCTAGATTTTGTCCTAAATCTAGCCTTGGTGGAATAATTTGTTCTTGTGGACTGGCGCCTAGACCAACAACTCATTCATCTGTAGCTTTCTTTGTAATAGATGCCTTTCTGAAAGCATCCCTTAAAATGGATGTCATTTGCCCAAGAGAAGTTGTATCAACTGATCCCCTCATTTTTCTTTGGTGGGGCTTTTGGACTTTTTTGATATGTTTTGGGCTCAGAAACTAAAGGCAAACATGTGTCAGAAGTCTTCTACCTTTTATATGTTTCTAGTTTTGATGAAGGGGTCTCTTTCCTCCTCTTACCTTTATCCCCTATTGTAGGTGGCCTAAAGTTCTGCAGTCTAATTTTCATCCATTCATTGCTATATTGCAGCACCCCTATACTAAGCTCTCTCAAGGATATGTCTTCCTTCTGGGATCAATCAATTGGATCCAACTTCTTAGTGTCTATGATGTCCAAATGATACACTAGATCCAAAATGTGTCCATCATATGAAATTCTATAGGTATATCATTTCTCAAACCAAATTCTCTAAGTTGAAAAGCAGGAGCCTTGTATATTTCATTTTCCTCACTTCAAAATCATCTTTACAGTTAGCCTAGAAGTCCTCAAGAGAGTTCTTATGCTCAAACCCCATTGTGGGAAATAATTGCTTAAGTTGGCCAGTAGGGTAAAAAATCTCCCTTGCCTCATATAGATTTAAATTCAAGGCATCAAGCTCCTCTGTTGTTGTCTTGGCAACCTATATAGATGGGAATTCATAAAAACCCAATTCAAATGGATATTTTACTCCAGCTTTAGGCTTCCTAGACAACTTGATATGTACGTCACTTATCTGTCGGGAAAATTCAATCAAAATTAACCTATCACTACAATACTTGGGTAGAAGAAAGGGCGCTCTCTTGAAACCTGCAACCCTAATATATGTAGCCTTAAGGAATTGAATGAACCATTCTTCCCATCCCCTTACCAGCTCCATGGCTTTATCTAACATCCTCCACCCCACATCATCTGTAAGCTGGAGGATTATTGCATATAAGAATACATCATTAACCCTCTTAAAATGTTTCTCAGCTTCTTTTATCTCTAGCTAAGGAAAGAAATCCCAAACTTTATCTTGTCCTGGGCCTTCTTCTCTGACCCCCACAATTGTCAAACTAGGAAAATCACCAACTCTAACTACTAGTTACACAACATAGGATGTCATGTAAAACTTTTTGTATTGGTCACTGACATTATCTATTCATGGATACATATGAGACCATTGCACCCCAGTCCAGGTGTATCTCACCTTTAAGAATAATATAGATAAACTTAAACATCCAAGTCTCATAATTCCTAGACTCTTCCTTATCGAATGTCCTACTGAGGAGGGTTATCAAATCCCCAATATCACCTTTGCAATCTACTCTTGTAAGCCTTCCTAGGATCTTGGTTATAGATTTATTCTTAGTAGCCAACCAATGCTTATTCAGGTGTTTCTTATAACCATTCACATCCATCTCATATTACTTTATTGAATCTACAATGGTCAAAGGGCTAACCTGCCCATACAAAGAAAGATCAAAATCTTCCCTAACCATAGGAGGTGTAATGTCTAATACCAGGTTTCCATTTGAATCTACACATCTCCTAGTGTCTAGATCATAGTGATGAGCAAGTGTAATAATCAACTCTGGGCATTGGACAGCTTGAGGAAATTCTGCCACTTGAGCTAGGCCAGATGCAGGTATCCTCTTAGAATAAGGTGTCATCTACTGAGAAGGTATCTGAGTTAAACTGCACCAAGACAATGTGCCCCAGGTCTATGTCTATAATATTAGCTAGTTCACTTTTGAATTGAGACACTTTGGGGATGCCTCGAAACTTGTACTTCATGGTAAAAGATGGTTCTCTCTTAGCCTTTTGTTTCCTCTTCTTCCCCTTTTCTACAGTCTCAACAAAAATAGTCTCTTGGGCAATGTCTTCTATAGATTTGTCAAAGTCTATATGGTTTCCTCACTTGCTTGAGTGGCTACTTCTGAAAGTTCTGACATTTAATTATATCTGGAAGAGGCATAGGAGGGAGTAAAAACCAAATAAAATATTAAACTACATAAAATTCTGATCATTTTGAGTGTTTTGCCAATTTTTAGGTTTTTGGGTCCATTTCAGACTTTTGGACTAGGTCCAAATGTGCCCTCAGGGCCCAAGGTCCCACTAGGATTCTATCACTTTCTTATTGGGCACCATGTTAGTAGGAGGATGTTTGTTTTGGGGACAATTCTATCTTTTAGCTTTAAAGTCTAAAAATCCTTTTGGGGCCCAGAGTCCCGATCAGACTCTAGACAAAGAGTTGTGAATTTGATAGCAGGGCACAGGGCTCTTTTGGGTTTTTGGACATTTGAGATCAGACCCAAAAGTCCTTTCAGGACCCGAGGTCCCGAAGGAACTTCCTTTTGGAAAGTTTTCAAAGTGGAGTCCTTCCACGACTAATGTTTCGAGAAGCGGGGTCTTGGGGGGAACTTTGGACTTTGGGTTTCTCAACTTCTGAGACCTGAAATCCTTTCGAGAGTCGAAGTCTTGAAAGGATTTCCTTATTTAAAAATTTGAAATCAATTTATACAGAGCCAACAAGAGCGAGATAACAAACAGGTTCTAGGTCTTTTTGTATTGAGTCCAAATATCCTTCCAGGACCCAAGGTCCCGAAAGTATCTATTTTTAGAAGTTTTCACAAGTACGACTAGTTTTTGAAGTCTTAAAGCTAGGGTTGGATTCCCAACCCTGGGGTCCATTTATTCTAACCTATTATAGAAAGCAAACCCTATCTAGAAAAGGGAAAACAAAAAAAATAGAAAATCCTAGGTTAAAACCACAAACGGAACAAAAAGCTAAATGCAACCCACGGAATTAAACCTAAACTAATCCTAAACACTTCAACAATGAAAACAAGAAACAAATCTAAACCAAACAAAGAAATGAAAATCAGAAACAAAGACAAGGAACGAGGCAAAAACCCCCTACCTAGAATCGACGGTGACTGGGAACGAATAACACAGGAAAATAAACAAGCATAATAACCTCAACTTCCAAAATTTTGACACAATCGATTCAAAGACTTCAAATTCTTGCAATCTTGGATGCAATAGGTTTTTATGGCTCTCAAGAAGCTAAAATCGGGAAGAAACAAAAGCAAAATGAGGAAAAATATAATGAATGAAGGATTAAATACCTTTGTATTTAATCTCTCGTACTGTAATAAATGCCATAGGTCAGGGGCAGAAACGCAGGGAGAAACTAGACTTTTGGACCAAAGTGCAAAAGTTTGAAAAGTCAATTGAGGCCTAAAGTCTCGATCAGACTTTTTGGAAAGAAGCCTGAATCCAAAAATGGACCCAAGACCTAGGATCCCAGGAGTTAGAGAACCCTCAGAACTTTCATAAAATGTCTCAAAACACTTGTTTTGAAGCAGATAGAAAGGCCTAAGTGAAAACTTAGGACTTAAAAGGGGATCAAATGATGAAAAGGAAGAAGAGACAAAAGAAGGGGGGGCAACCGACAAAATAGGTGGGGTGTGTATGCAGGGCATAACAAATCGCAACTCAGTTAGAAAATGCTTTGCAATATTTTGGAACATAGAACCCTCGATTTCTTGAAAATCCTAAGTTCAAATCCATCAAGGATGACCAATAAATGGCAAACCCTATAAACAAGGAGATCATCATAACGATCTTAAGATGAAGTAAAAACTTATAATTGTGTGCATGTGATTCATTCCCTTCAAAAGCTTCCCTTGGACCCAAAACATGGCAACTTCTTTCCTTAAGCTAATCTGTAACGATTTTATTCTACACATGATGCCCGTAAATGGGTTTTCATCATGGTACTTGTCCAAGGTGCCATGAACATGGTTTTCACTAGAGGATGATTTTTCTCTTCAGTATTTTCTTTTCTCTCTCTTATATATATGGCTCTTAGAACAACCAAAGTAAGAAGATCAAAAGATCCTCCACTATAAAACTTCCCTACTTCTGTTGAAATATGGTGAACTGTGTAAAAACTGCATTCCTCAGGAAAAAACCTTGTGATATCAAATCAAATATTGTCTACCCAAGTATTTCACTAGGAATAGAGATTTGACTACCTTCAATATGAACTTAACATTCTAGAGTTGCACTTCGACCCGTTCTACTTCAAACTATCACATCAGCTAAGTTGGCCATCTCTGAGAGGGTCTACCTTCATAAGGATTCTTCAATGTCCTTAAGGAAAACTGGCTAAGGAAATAGAGCTAATGAAAAGGATGGTATGGATGAAAGGAAGATGGCACATATCTTAATGAAGCATATCTATGTTTTCCTCTCTTTTTTAGAGGTACTAGTGTTATTTTGACTACCTAAATGATGGAAGGGTGAAGGTTGGACAATGATAAACAATGGTATCAGGGTTCTTGTTTTTGAAATAGCCCATTGCTAGTAATAATTTTAGCATCTGATAGGATACGAGATATTGAGATGGGAAACCTTATGATTCAGATGATATATTTCCCAAGTTGGTGTTTTGAACATGCTCCTAGAGGTGAAATCATTGAGAATTCTTAGACTATCTTGGCATAGGATATAGACTTTAATCATGATAGTCAATGGATTTTGCAATGGGGGTAACCAAATTAGGTATAAGGGACACCATTGTGAAAAGAGGGGGCTAATGGAAAGAGGAGGTGGGATGATGATAAGGACAGTTGGATAAACCTTACTCCAATAGACCCAGACAAATACAGTTACCTTACCTAATGCTCACTCTTCAAAACTTCTTTCCACTATTGATTTCCACAGAGCCAAATGACATTGCTCTATATAGAGTTGAAAAACAATTCCTAGATAACCTCCTTTTGTGATACTTGAAGTCTGAAAAAGTGAACCATGAGGGCAAATTCAATGTGAAGTTGAGAATTCAAAAGATCCCATGCCATGATTAGATGTAAGTTCTGCAACCATGGTAATCTTTTGCTCCACAAGATCTCATCTCAGATGTCACCTATCTTAAACTTTGAACTGCTAAAGCTTGACTGGTTATACAACGCCTGAATGTTGTTTATAGTATGTTAAAAAGTAACACTTGATATCTGAAGTATAATCAACCATAGGTATGACTTCTCTTTGCATTTATCAAATGTAATCAACACCAAGTTCCGATGAGCTACTTCATCTCTTTTGGGAAATGTGCACTAATCTAGAATTATACCTCCTTGCTGATAAATCTTTTGCAACACTAAGGTGGATCAAGTGTTATGAAAGTGGGTTCCCTACTCTAAGGAATATAATTGTTAAGATTTTCACTTGAGGAAGGTCAATACCATATCCCAGATTCTAGCTAACTTTTGAACATATTAAGACATGTGTATAAGATAATAAGCTCTTACAATGTCTGTCAATCTCCACAACAATCCGAGTGTTGATAAAGGCTTTATGTTCTAGAGTTCATAAGAGAGGGAAGTAAACAAAGGATTTCAAGGGAAACAACTGACTATATATTGAAAAATACTAGACAGCAAGAGCTTGGTAAAGTCATCTTGATATTAAACTACATACAAACATCAACCCTACTAAGACCCCACCTCAAAATGGGACACACACATAGGTGAACAAATGGAAGAAAGGGACACCAAAATGAAACAAAGAAGTGACAGAAGACAAGAACGACCAACAAAACCTATTCTACTATAATACAAAATGTTTGTGCAACACTTTAAGGACCAAAGTAATGTTTAAGAAATTGTCCATTGATGGACAATGGGATAGGTTCTTTGGTTAAGGAACTAATCCTGAAAGTGTTCTCCCCAAGAATTTTAGAGATTTGGTAGGGACCAAGCCACAGTTTTTCAAATTTCTAATGGTCACCTTTCTTTTCCTTGGCTTTATCCCACAAAAGAACTAAATTAGAAATTCTAAAAGTTTTTATTTTAGCTCTTTTATCAAACCATCTTTTGATTACTTCCTAATGTTTGACAAAGTGTTGGAGGGCAGCATCTCATTTTTCTTCTAGACTTAGCAAGTTAATTCAAACCTAGCCTCTATTTTGTCCTCATTGATCAAGAATTATTTCATAAATTTGAGGACTGGGATCTGAAGGTTTACTAAAAAAAATTAAGTTTACTCCATACACAAGCTAGTATGGGGAAGTTCCTAACGATGCCTTAGTTCTAGTTTGATCTACCCATAAGGCAAACTTAAGTTGGGTATGCCAATCTCTAGGGTTATTCTCAAGCAGCTTCTTAATGACATCAATCAAATTATTATTCATGGATTCTGCTACTCCATTACCTTGGGGATAATAATTAGAAGAAAACTTCAAAATTACTTTATGTTTAGAGGACCATTGCATGAATTGAGCCAATGAGAAAGCAAGGTCATTATCACATACCAGAGCGGAAGGTAGCCCAAACCTTGTAATGATGTTATCCTCGAGAAACTTGATAACTACCTCGGTAGTGTAATTTTTGCAAGGTTGTGCTTCTGTCTAGCGGGTGCAATAATCCATTACAGTTAGGATGAATTTATGACCTACAAATGAATTTGGATTAATTGCGCCTAAAAAATCTAAGGCCCATTGGGAGAACGGTCTTACCTTGTACATCGATTGTAAAGGCATAGTTAGGTTCCTTTCTATAGAAGCAACCATTTGGCATATGTTACAGGTTATGGCATGTTGATGAGCATCCCCGAAGACATGCGGCCAATAATAACCTGATCTAATAATTTCATGTGTTGTTGAATCACCTGAGACATGTCTCGTGCCATATTTACCGTGAAATTCCTGAATGACTTGTCTTGCTTCTTGCTTAGTCAAACATCTTAAGTAGTCTCCTTCAAAATTCTTTCAAAACAATGTTCCATTCTTAATCATGAAATTAGCACTTTTCAATCTGAGAGCTCCTCTCTGGGTGGAATTCAAACCTTTTGGTCATTTATTGTTCAGGAGTTCAAGTGTACTATATCCTTATACCATTCATCCTTGGTGATAGATTCGACAGTATATTGTTGACAAAATATTTAAGGATCAAACTCAGCCATTGTTTTGGATAGTCCCTGCCCTCTTACAAGTTTCATTGGTTGAATTTCCAAGTCAAATTCTTGTAAAATTGCCATCCATTTCTCCCAACTCACTTTGCATCAAAAGAGACTTCATAGTGTGGTCTAGGACAATTACAAAGATTCTGCTCTTACGGACGTAATGCCTAAATTTCTTAATTGCTCTCACCAAGGCAAAAGCTTGTTTCTCCAAGTAAGGATACCTTACTTTAGCGTTCATAAAAGGGGAACTCATAAAAGCAATGGGCCTTTCATCCCTAGTCTCCCTCCTCTGTGTAAGGACAGTTGTGCATGAATGTTCAGATGTGAATGAATAAATGTAGAATGGTTGTAGATAATCTGAACTAATCAAGACAGGTGCTTTGGTGATAGATTGCTTGATCTAGGTGAATGTTGATTTAGCTTCCATGCTCCATTCAATCTTGGCTTCCTTTTTTATAATATCATTTAATGGCTTTATGATTTCAACGAACCCATAATGAACTTCCTTACAAAATTTATCTTTCCAAAGAAAGATCTCATTTCCTTTTTTTTGCCTAGCATGGGTAATTTCATAATGAACTCTACTCTTTCTGGGTCAATTGAAATTCCTTTCTTGGATATGATGTGGCCTAATAACTTCCCTTCCGTAACCCCAAAAATACACTTCTTGGGGTTTAGCGATATACTGTACCGTCTGCACCTTTCTAATATCTTTTTGAAATCTGTAGCATGATTATTTCTGTCTTTGGAGAACACTATGAGATCATCCATATAAATGATGATACACTTACCCACCAAATCACTGAATGCTATGTGTATCGCTCATTGAAAGGTGATGCCATCATCTATCAAACCAAAGGGTGACCTCCTATACACGAGCATTCCCCATTTAGTGGTGAAGGCAGTCTTCATTCTATCTTCGTATCTTACAAGAACCTGGTTGTACCCAGAATATCCATCCAAAAAGGACATCATTTGGGACCCATTCACAATTTGTAGCACTTCATCTAACGATGGAAGAGGGTAGTTGACTTTCTCTAATGCTTTATTCAGGTTCCAAAAATCTACAGATAGCCTGATTTCACCAGTTTTCTTCCTAACAAGTACCAAATTTGCTACCCATTTAGAATGTCTTACTAGAAAGATGATCTTAGTAGCTAGCAACTTTTGGACTTCTTGAAAAATCAAGGGTTTGATTAGAGCATTGACGGGCCTCTGTTTCTGTTGGAAAGGTTTTGTGTTTTGCTTTAGATGAATTGTATGAGTGATAACAGAGGTATCAAACGTTTTCAAATCCTCATATACCTAGGCAATGACATCTCTATAATCTTTCAACACCTGAATGATATTCTCTTTCTGCTTTACAACAAGTTTTTCTAATGAAAATGTTCTTCTCCATTACAACTTCCCCTAAGTTGTAAGTCTCATATCTTCCACCTTTGGAATCAGAAGGAGTTTTCTATTTAGCCCTTGAATCTGAATCAAAAATCATTTCTAAGGCTACCATGCCTTTTGGTATGCTATTGGTCTTCAGGTTGATCACCCATTCATCATCTTCTTCAAAAGGTTCCCTATTAGATTCATCTACATGTTTTCCTTCGAAGACTCCAAAATTGGTAATGAATTCTAAGATATATTGATCATCTTGAAAGACTTGGAAGTTTCATATATTTTCTGGTACTATCAGTGCGGGGACCAACTCTACAAAAAATCTGAATGTGTCATGGGTTTGAGAGTACTAGCAGTCACTGCAAGTGCATCTGAGATGTGATTCTTCCTTCTTGGAATGACTTTTATGTCAAAATCTTTGAAATCTTCAATGAGGTTCCACACTCTGTTCCTATAGACTATGAGTCTTATGGCAAGCATATTGACTCCTCACCTATTTCACCACTAATTTGGAATTTCCTTGTACCTTCAAGAATTGCACTCCTTTCTTGTGTGCAAAAATTAGTCCTCTAATTAGTGCCTCATATTCGGTCACATTATTGGTATAGTTGAACTGCAATCGATAAGATGCAAAAAATGCTTCAAGCCTTTGGGACTCAATAATTCCACTCTTGCCCTAGATCCTTATTTGGAACGGGATCCATCAAACCTTAAAGTCCACATTTGATCTTTTGTTGATAGTTGTATCTTATGAACTAGTTTTGTGCTATGAGTTTGTTGAGAAAATATCTTTTCATTCACCAGAGCAGTAACACTTGGTTCTTTGCTTTCTTCTGAAGAATGAACTTCTTTAATTAACAGAGTCAAGTCTTCTTTCAAATGAGTAAGATCGACTTGGCTTTGTTCCCAGAAAGTTTTCTTCAGTGTGTTTATTTCTTCCCCTTTTGTAAAAACAGCATTGGGTTGCCCATTCGTAGGTTTAATGGATCCTACATCTACTTCTTCTATCTAGCAACCATTGTTTGTGCTTATCCCTACTTCAACATTGTTTTGTTTAGCTAGTAACTCTATATTGTCTAAGGCTTCGTCATTTATTCGTAAGGGTTCTGGACATAGTTCCCCATAGATATACCTTTCCAAGTTAGCAATGCATACTAAACATGTTAGCTCTGAATAATCATGATGGTGAATTTGACACCAGTTCAAGAGTAACAAGTCATTGATACTGACATCATTCCCAAGAATAAGATTATATGTTTCTAATTTTGATGGAGGTAAATCATAAAACTCACAACAAAAGAAATTGCACATAGAAAATAGAACTTTCTTTTATTGATTTGGACAACTTATTACATTACAGAAGCTCAAATACAATCAGAGGAATCAACCCTCCACATGCTGCAACACATTACAGCTTCCTCTCGCAAGACTTTGGAATCATCTACCTTTTGTAACCCCAAATCAGCTAGGGTTTATGTTTTCCCACCTATTCTTGACTCTACGCTCCCCCCCCCCTAACTCTACTACTACCCAAGGTTCCCAAAAATGGTTATTAATAGCCTTTTTGTCGGCCAACAACCTAATTTTGAAATTTGCATCTCCCTCCAAAAATAGGTCAACTTTCGGGAGCCATAACTTTTGATCCAGGTGTCCAATTGATGAACCATTTTATGTGTTTGAAAGCTTGCAAAGTTCTCCACGTGCTAAGAACCTACTTTGTTGGTTCTGGCCATTTTCGGGGCCATTTAGTGCCTCAAACCTGAGTTTGAATAATTTTTAGGCATTTTTCAGGAAATGCAAACTTCAATATCTTTCAGCTCGCAAATGATCTTTGCGTGATTCCTTCACCATAGGTCTTATTTTTTAGTTACAAAGCTTCCTGTAAATTTTCACTTCAATCCATGCCGAAATGCAAACTTTCTAAAAATAGCAGGTTGTTATTTTTAGCAGTTTGGAAAAACTGAAAGTTCTACATCATTATTCAAGTGATTATAGAACCAGAACAACAAATTTTGAAAAGAAATGGAAAGAACATCAACAATTTTGAAACACATCTTTTTTTGGGTGATACAAGATTGCCCTTACACCACTAGATGCTCCTACATCAAACACCCAGCGTAATTTGAGAAGTGACCCTGTCATGTCTCAGGTGTTTGTGCAAGGATAACCCAAACGGTCAACCTCTACCTTAGACAACCAAGAAGAATCTTCAACGGGCCTTCCTTTCCATTTCACCAGATATTCTTCATATTGCCTATTCTGAGTACTTCTTCCCACACGGCTATCCAAGATCTCTTCTATCTCCTCTGTTGAAGTAGATGCCGGAATACTCCACTATTCTTCTGTTGGTCCATCCTCTATTCCACCTTCATGATATTCTGATAAATCAGCAATGTTGAAAATAGGGGAAATGTTGATCCCACTCGGAAGCTCTACCTCATATGCATTTCCTGAATCATGTTTCTTCAAAATTCTACATGGTCCAAATTTCTTCATTTTCAGCTTATTGTATGTTCCAATTGGGAACCTTTCTTTTCTCAAGTGAACCATGACTTCATCTCCTACCTGGAATTCCTTATATCTCCTCTTCTGATCTGCCTTAGCCTTGTACTGAATATTCATCTTATTAATGTGCTTTCTCACCTCTTCATGGAAATTCTTCAGATGTTCTGCAAAGTCTTCAACTTCAGCACTTGTCTTTTCTCCTTTGTCTAGCTTTCTTAACTCAAAAGCATTTCTTGGGCTATTGCCATATACAATCTGGATTGGTGATTTACCAATACTCATATTGACAGAATTATTCTAAGCAAATTCAACCTATGGTAAAATCAAATCCCATCCCTTAGGCTTATCTCCTACTAAGCATCGTAGCAGGTTACCCAAACTCTTATTCACCACTTTGGTCTATCCATCAGTCTGTGGATGGTGTGCAGAACCGAACTTCAAATCTATCTTCAACTTCTTCCACAATGTCCTCTAGAAATAACCAACAAACTTGGTATCTCGATCTGAAATTATGCTCTTTGGTAGACCGTGTAATCTCACCACCTCCCAAAAAAATAATTCAGTAATATGAATAGCATCATTAGTCTTCTTGCAAGGAATAAAATGTGCCATCTTTGAGAATCTCTCCACCACCACAAAAATAGAATCATGTCCTCTCTGTGTCCTTGGTAAACCAAGAACAAAATCCATACTAATATCATCCCATGGCTTCTCTGGTATAGGTAGTGGTTGATATAGACCTATAGTCTGACTTGCTCCTTTCACCATCTAACATACTCTACAACTCTGCACAAATTTCCTAACGTCCTGCTGCAACTGTGGCCAATAATAATTTTGACCAATAATAGCAATGGTCTTATCTCGACCAAAGTGTCCAGCCAATCCTCCATTATGCTTCTCCTTAATCAAGTTCTCTCTCATGGAACTCCTCAGAATGCACAACTGGCTTCCTTTAAACAACATGCCATCTTGGATTATGAAATCCAACCATTTTGTCTTGTCCAAAGTAATAGGTTCTAGACAAGCTTGCTAAGCCTCTACAAAATCTAGATCTTTAGGATACAAACTTTTGAGCTCATCGAACCCAACAACCTCTATCTTCATTTTTGTCAACAAATTTTGCCTTCTGCTCAAGGCATCTGCAACTCTGTTGGACTTCCCACTCCTATGCTTCAAAACAAAAGTATAGCTCTGCAAAAACTCAACCCATTTTAAGTGCCTTTGGTTCAACTTCCCTTGACTATTAAGATATTGTAAAGACTGATGATCAGTATATAAAACAAACTCTTTTGGCAACAAATAATGTCTCCATTTCTTCAAAGCCTGAACTATTGCATAAAATTCCTGATCATAAACAAAATATTTTTTCTTGTCATCATTAAGCTTTTCACTAAAATAGGCAATGGGCTTACCTTGTTGACTCAAAATAGCTCCTATCGCACTACCACTAGCATCACAATCTACCTGAAATACCTTATTGAAATCTGGAAGTGCTAAAACAGGTTGCTCTGTAACTTTCTGCTTCAATGTGTCAAAACTTTTGTCTCCTCCTTTAGTCCATCTAAACTCTTTTCTATCCCCTCTCATTGTCTCAGTTAGGGGTGCACAAATGCTAATAAAATTTTTGATAAACTTTCTATAAAAGCTTGCCAAACCATGAAAAGATTGTACCTCTGTGGCATTCCTTGGTGTAGGCCATTCAATGATAGCCCTTACTTTTTCTGGGTCCATCTTAAGACCTTCCTCTGAGACAACAAATCCCAGGTATACCAACTCCTTCTTTGCAAAACTACATTTCTTCAGATTAATTAGCAACTTCTCCTCCCTCAGTTTCTCTAAAACTCTTCTGATATGCATAAGATGCTCATCCCAAGTTTTACTAAAAATCAAAATATCATCTAAATAGACAATAACAAAACTTCTCAAAAATTCTTTCAGTACCTCGTTCATGAGTCGCATGAATGTGCTCGGTGCATTGGTTAGCCCAAATGGCATGACTAACCACTCATACAAACCCTCCTTTGTCTTGAAGGTTGTCTTCCATTCATCTCTTTCTTTGATTCAAATCTGGTGATACCCACTCTTCAGATCAATCTTCGTGAAGTACTTGGCTCCACTCAAACAATCCATTATGCCATCCATTCTGGGTAATGGAAATCTATACTTGATCGTGATCTTGTTGATGGCTTGAGAATCTATACACATTCTCCACTCTCCATCTTTCTTCAATGCTAGTACTGTAGGTACCGCACATGGACTTAGGCTCTCTCTTATCAGCCCCTTCCTTAACTACTCTTGAACTTGTCTATTTAGCTCTTCACTCTCTGCAGAGGTCATTCTATGGGCTGCCTTATTCAGCAAACTAGCTCCTGGTATCAAGTCCATTTGATGACTTATCTTCCTCACTGGTGGTAAACCTGCTGGTACATTATCAGAGATAATATCCTAAAATTCTTCCAACATATCTGAAACTTCTACCGGTACATCTTCACATTTCTCTTGACTGATCTTAGGAATCAATGCAAAACAATGACACTCATGCTTCACACCTTCCAAAAATTTCCTACCATCTACCAAGCAAATTCTGGCAGTACTACATTCATTTTCTTCCACCTCCTTCAAGGGCTTCAACTTATGACGAACTCCATCCTTTGTTAGGGAATATGTGTTTGCACGGCCATCATGGACAGCGCTCCTATCATACTGCCACGGCCTCCCCAATAGCATATGACATGCATCCATCGGTATGATATCACACAACACCTCATCATGGTAGTCCCCAATCTTGAACTTCACTAAACACTACTCATTGACTAAAGGTCTATGGTCCTTCTGCAACCATGCAATCTGATATGGATGTGGATGCTTTCTTCTTGTCAACTTCAACTTATCAAACATCTCCTCTGAAACAAGATTGTCAGTGCTTCCACTGTCAATAATAATATCGCAACACTTACCTTCACATTTGCACCTTGTGTGGAATAGACTCTTCCTTTGATTGGGTTCTTTCTCCTCATTCAACAAAGTTCTTCTGACAACTAGGGTTTCTCCCCTTTCAGCATCTTCAGAATGCTTAGACTGCGCATCTTCATCTACATGTGCAACTCGTGCATTACCTTCAAGTCTTCTATTTGTCCTTCCTTGATGTTGTGAACACTCGTATGCTCGATGCCCTTCTTCTCCACATTGGAAACATGTTCCTCTAAAACCTCCTCTTCTAGGTCCTTGCCCAGGTCAGCCTCTTCCTCTTCCTCTTTGCTCTCCATCGTTCTGGTCACGAGGGAAGTAGGTATTATCTCTCTGATTTCGGCTGGTGTCAGCTTCTTCACTTTTCTTTGAATCTTCATTTTGGCCCCCATAGGGTCTTCCACCAGGCCTTCCGCCTTGACCTCTTCCCCTTTGCTTGATGTCAAATCTTTTATTTAGCTTATCTTCCACCTTTAGGGAAAACTAGTATGCATATTCTATGGTGGTCATTCTAACCAGGCTCAGCTCCTCTTGAATACTTGGTCTCAACCCATTAATGTAACGGGCTACCTTCTCCTTATTTGCCTCTGCATGATCGGTTCTAATAGTAATCTTATAAAACTCTTCTATAGACTCCTTAACAGACTTATTGCCTTGCTTCAATCCTTGTAGCTTCTTCAATAACTCCATCTCATAGTCCACAAGAATGAACCGCTTCTTCAGTTTCTTCACCATCCGATCCCATCTGGTGATCTTTCCTTTCCTCTTATGTTCCTCTCTAACTAGACCTCCTTCCACCAAATACTAGCATGGCCCTTTAATTTTGTTTTTGCAGACTTGACCCGATCTGGGTCTTCCACATCTTCATACTCGAAATATTCCTCCATGTCATTGATCCAATCAATAAGTTGTTCTGGATTCAAATCTCCAGAATATGTAGAAACTTTGATCCTGGGCCTCTTTCCAATCTTAGAAATGGCCCTTAACAACTGAACTTTTGCAGGATCTCCTGCAGCTTCTTGTTCTTCCTCGAATAGCTCTTCTTCATCTTCATCTTCACTTTCTTCTCTTGTTCTTGGATCAAACCCTCTTCATAGCTCCTCTTGCAATGCATCGATTTGCCTTTGCAAGGCTCTAAAACCCTCTTCCGTCAAAGCATTCCTCCCAATACGATTTCTTCATGGAGGCATCTTGATCTCCACAGAAAACCCACAACCTTAGGTCTTGGTGCAAACTGCCTCACGGTCGGTGATCTATCTACACACTCAGGAACCCTTGCTCTAATACCACTTGATGAAGGGGGTAAATCATAACACACATAACAACAGAAATTACACATAGAAAATAGAACTTTCTTTTATTGATTTGGATAACTTATTACATTACAGAAGCTCAAATACAATCAGAGGAATCAACCCTCCACATGCTGCAACACATTACAACTTCCTCTCGCAAGACTCCAGAATCATCTACCTTCTATAACCCCAAATCAGCTAGGGTTTCTATTTTCCCACCTATTCTTGACTCTACACTTCCCCCCCTTAACTCTACTACTGTCCAGGGTTCGCAAAAATGGTTATTAATAGCCTTTTTGGCGGCCAACAACCTAATTTCAAAATTTGCATCTCCCTCCAAAAATAGGTCAACTTCTAGGAGCCATAACTTTTGATTCAGGTGTCTAATTGACAAACCGTTTTATGCGTCAAAAAGCTCACGGAGTGCTCTACGCACTAAGAACCTGTTTTGCTAGTTATGGCCATTTTCGGGCCCATACGGGGTTGTTTAGTGCCTCAAACCTGAGTTTGAATAATTTTCAGGCATTTTTTGGGAAACAGAAGCTTTAAGATCTTTCAACTCGCAAATGATCTTTGCGTGATTCCTTCGCCAAAGGTATTATTTTTTAGTTATGAAGCTTCCTATAAATTTTCACTTCAATCCATGCCCAAATGCAAACTTTCTAAAAATAGTAGGATGCTATTTTTAGCAGTTTAGAAAAACTAAAAGTTCTACATCATTAGTCAAGTGATTATGAAACTAGAACCACAAATTTTGAAAAGAAATGGAAAGAACATCAAAAATTTTGAAACACATCTTTTTTTGGGTGATGCAAGATTGCCTTTACACCACTGGATGCTCCTGCATCAAATTTAGATGTGCAAATTGCTCACATTTTGAGTGTAAGCATAGACCTATTATTTCTTTATGATCTGTGGTATCTTGAGAAAACACGATGGTGGTTAGAATTTTGTCAACTCTGTAGACACCTGGCTCAACTTCAGTATAGGAAACCTCATTATGATGATTATATTCAGTTATCATATGTTTCAACCTGGGTTCACTTTCAATTCTAATCTGATTTTGTTTTCCTCTCCAAGGAAGCCAAAGATGGGAGAAATCAGTTGCAAAATATCCATTTAAAATTTTAGACTAGTCTCTACTTAACAACATTCCATATGCTTCAGGTATATCAACCACTTGAATATCAATATGTTGTTGGATCCTAGGATCAAAGACTAACTGAATATGAACATGTTTTTAAGCTCTCTTATCACACTAACTTACATTTTGTCTAGTTGGATCACCTTCTTCTGGGTGGGTGTTGGTGTCATTCCTAACTTTTTACACATTGAATAAGGCATCACATTACCGGATGCTTCTAAGTCCACCAGGCAATTATGAAAATTCTTTCTAAATATTCTTATGCTAAGAAAAAATGGAGGTGAGTCTAATTTTCCTCTATACATCATTGTGCAGGCATCAATGGTAGCCACTACCTTTAACTTTTCTTTGGGTGCAGTTGGTTTGTCCAAAAATTTTATCAATGCCTCCCTCTGATAAGGAAAGTTTTGAAGAACATCAAAAATTGATATGTTGGACTTTGTTTTCTTGAGATCCTCAATTATATCATATTTCATATCTATACATGCATGAGATTTCGTGAGTATCACAAGATTTGACCTTGGTTGCCCTTTTGTTTGAGCTCTAGGCAGCTCTGGGTTATTACTAGGTTTAGGGTCAGGTGGTGTAGGTCCATTGTTGGGTGGTATACCAGTGGTAAAAGCACCCTTAGCCTTGTTCCCCAGGAAGTAGTTGTTATTTCTTGGTTGAAAGGTCTAGACATCATAAGTTTCATTAAATGGTTCATTATCCTCTGCAAATGGGAAAACATAAGTATCCAGGACCATGGTTGTATTTATGCTACTATTATTTTCTTGGACTGCGTTGTAGGAATTTTGTGAGTATGCATGTGCAATCCTAGCCATCTTTTCGATTTGGGAGCAATCTAATTTGGAATGGTCTATTGTATCATGCAACCTACACCAATTAGTCATATGGTTTAATTCAACCATGTTTACTATGTTGGATGTATTAAAAGCCCCTTGGTTTCCCTCATTTGGTCCATTGCCTGTGTTTGTCACTCCCTCGTTGTTAGTTCTTGTATTCCACTGCCTATTAAAAGGTCTCTGGTTGTAATTACTATTCTGGTTTTGGAAGTTACCTTGGTTTTGAAAGTTGTTCTGACTTTGAGCTTGTGGGGGATTTAAACTAAACTGAGTGAGCTCATTTGTGACTTGGGACAATGTCTTTTTTAAGGCTTCTATCTCAGATGTCAAATGCATAGTCTAGTTTGTACCTGACTGACTCACTGGTGCATTAACTTGAACATTGTTTTGAGATGCCTGAGTTATGGCAGGTTTCTCAAAGAATGAGTTTCCACTGTCTATAACTGACATTTGATGGCTATTCTAGTTTAAACTAGGCCAGGTTATTGCAGGTATTCCATATGTCTGATTTGTTCGCTGATGCATGGCCAGAGGTATTGGTTTTAGCAATGGTATATTACTAGCCAAAGCATTGTTTATTGTGGGTAGTTGATTTGGTCCCCCTAGGTATCCCAAAGAAGGCATAGATCCATTAATCCCTCCTATGGAAGGATCAATCTGGTGTTGTAAGTCAATAGCCAACTTGTATGTTTTAGCCAAGGTGTCTATATCTGTTGGGTTTGAGTCCTCCTCAAGAATAAACTAGTCAAAGGGTCAATTGCTTTTAAATAGACTTGAATGGTTGTGTCCTCTGCAACTGTGTATGGTGCACATAATCTCTTGTACAATCTCTGAAACCTAGTATTAAACATTGTCAAGGGCTCATTTGGTTCCTTTTTACATGTGGCAAACTAGTGGTACAAGATAGCTAGATCCACATACGTTTTGAATTGGTTAATGAAAGTTGTTTCCAACTCATTCCATGAAGATATTGAATTTGAGGGCTGGCTCAGGTACCAACTATATGTGAAATCTCCCAGCGAATAGGAAAACAACCTACACACTACATCTTGATGGGCTATCTATGATCGGATTGCAACACCTTTAAAAGCTTGTATGTGTTCTTCTGCTATCTTATTTTCCCCATAAATGTATTTTGAACAAAAAAATTTGGATTCCTAGGAAGATCATGAATTCCTCCAAGCACAGTCCCTAAGGGTGAGTTTTCTATAGGAAAGAAAGTCATTAGTTGAGGTACGACAATTGGTATAACACGATTAGCTATGGGTTTCTGATTTGATGAAGAGGCAAATGGTTGACTGTTATGTTTTCCTCTTATAATTCTAGCTTTAGTTGGAAATTCTAGCTCAAATAAATCTCTTTTGTCAGGTGAAGATCTCATAATTCTCCTAAATCTTTCAGGAGAAAAGGAATTTATGCGCTCTAGTTTGAAGTTGAAATGAATTCAATCCCTCCTTCTAGCACTAGTTCAATTGATGGCCCCTTGTTAATTGTCTGTATTTAGCCTGTGCTTATGCAACATAGTTGTGACCCAACTCCCTAGACCTTGGGGATAATTAATCCTTTTGGGTCGATTGTCCTTTCAGGAGAGGCAAGTTGAATCCCATCTTTCCTATGTTGCTTGTGTGTTAAAAGGGCCATCAATAAGAAGCAGTAATTAATGTAGGCGGAGTTGGTTTATAACAAAAGGCACAAAACAAACACATGCTTTAAGTTACAAATGCCACTAGTGCAAGTTTTAATATGGTCCAACACAATGTATTAATTTTTTGGACACATTATTGGTAGGAGGCTATCGCAATGGTCAAACAATGGATTCCAAGTTTACACCTTATCCAAACTTTGGGAATTACAATTACAAGAAAGTTCATATAACAAATTAATAACAATGACCTATTAGTAAAAAAATTACTACAAGTACAAATATAATCAAATTTGAAAACAATGTTGAAATTTTATATTCTAAAATGAAACATTGAAAAATAATATGTAAATTCTTAAATGGAAATTGAAAATGTTCATTACTAGATTTCTTGTTTTATTCATGCATTGTATCAATTTGTCCAACTGATAGACACAAAAAAATTATAATCAAGAACATTTAAATTTTGGAGTGCACCATAAATATCTATTACATTGTAAAATTCAAAGGACTTAGGACATGCCAAAGATTAATTCAATATCTTCCATTTACCAAATGATTTGCTCATTCTAACCATGAGAGTCATCCCAATCTTCGTTTTCTTCTATTTTCATATTTTCACTTAGTTGCATCTCATTAGAGCTAGTAGATATGTTGATGCTTATTGTGTTGGGTGTGCTAGTATTATTCAAAGTGTCGCACAAATCTCTTATTTCACATCTAGACATCCAAATTTCCAATGCCTTTTCAAAAGGATATCTTTGGAGATTATATCTACTTTTATACATCCTCAAGTAATTATCTAAGTCCTTGTCAACTTCTTTTCTTATCTTTGATTTTAAGAATCTCAAAGCATTGAAAACTCTCTCATCCTCCACTAACCCTAATATCATGGTTTGCCACATATCAATAAGTTTGAAATATTTTGTTAGTGTAGGTTTTTATTTCCTAGTTGGGATATTTATTTTCCTATATTCCTAGGCTTTTCCTACACCTTTCATTAATCTTGCTTAGGTTCATAAAGCATGTTTAATTAAGTGAGTAGGTTATGAGGTGTCACCATCCTACAAGGGAGCACCCATTAGCTACCTTGGGAAGATACTTTGATATCTTTAGACCAATAAATGGTTACTTCCTATTGTTGGAAATATGTAGCCATAGAGACAAATTCCCCATAACCCAATAAGAGATTCAATGTGCAATAAACTAGAAATCCACATGCAAAAGAAATAAACAATTATACCATCAATGGTGACACAAGATATACCCTAGAAAACCCTCATAGAGGGAAAAACCCAGCCTCCAAAAGCATGCATCTCTCATGTATTATTCAGCAATAATTAGCAAATACATATGGAAAGATAACCTCTAAAACATCAAGCTCTCTCTACCTGCAATCCATGTGAACAAGCATGTAACCATACATACCATGCCATGCTTCAAACCCTCACACAGCTAACCTGCAAGAGAAGCTACAACCCAGCCAACAAGCCAAAATGGCTAACCTTCTTCTACAACTACCCTTGTGTTTCCTTTTATAGACATAAGCTCACAAAAATACAACATGTGGTATTGTAATACCATTTTCCCCAATACCATGTGTCTACAAAACCATTCGCCCCACATTTGATTATTGGTACTAACTTTTTTTCCCAATCAATCAAATAATTACAAATAAAGTAATTAACCCAATGTTACATACAACAATTACAAGTGGTGTCCAAATAAATATCCAATGTGGCTAAACACATCACATGATGCACCACAATTAAATATTTATTTTACATAATAAAATAATATCAATGTTATGCAAGGTGTACAAGACACCTACTCCAACATTCTCCCACTTGTACACATTGCATAAGGGATCAACATGTAAACTCAAAACATCAAGGGAAACCATCATATGTGCACAACATGTACCATATAACCATCCATGTGCTCCATGTCCTCCAAGATACCTGCAACAAAAATCAAGGTGTCTACCATCTCAAACAAGAATCCCCTCATCCTCCATCTAGCCTCATGAAGAATAAGATCCTCCAAAGAGATGCCACACTAAACTGTCACATAGAAGCAAGAATCCTACATCAACTAATATCTAAACACAAGCACCAAATCCAATGGTAACAAATAAGCTTGAGTAGCTATCAAGAATCAATCATCATAGTTGAAATTGGTTGCTAATGCATCAACTATAGCTAATTGCTAATTCATCAACTAACCATACCTCCAAACCAAGGTATACAAAAGATAACAAGTAGACCTTATGCCATCAACATATCTAACTCAAATCACAATGATAACAAGTCCCTGTATATACTCAATCCTGCACAAAGAAGTCCTCCAAGGTAATAATACAAAGCATGTGATAACAAACCTCAAGACCCTCCATACCACAGCATAATGAGAACATCCAACAAAGGAATCATATACATCCTGGAACTCCCACTGCATGAGTAAATGTCAAATCTAAAAATAGATAAAGGAATCCAAAGATCCACTAATAGCACGCACATAGAAGATGTGGTTGAATCCTCTATCACATAGTGCCAAAGAATACACACATAGATATGCAAAATCAGCAAACTAAAACAACTGCAACATAACTCTCCTCAAGTCCATATCTCTCCCAAATCCTCCACATCATAAGAGAAATAAGTAAAAGAGACTCAAAATATCCATACACATCTCAACTCCAATGTCATGTGAACATAAATATCTAGGAAGAAGGATAAGACCAATCAAGGGACAACCTGCAAATCATAATCATGTCCTTCTATCCACACTAGTGTGCTATAGTTGTGAAAAGTATGATCTCCTCTACAACCCATAAATAAGAAGCCTCCACAACATCCAATAACAAGATGCAAGCCTCTTAAACCAAAAGGTAGACCAAACTCATAACCATCCCAAAGTAGGAATAAGCCCAAAGCCACTAACCATCTCCATTACATACAATGATCTCATAACAACTCAAGATCAAACATAACGAGATAACTAATCATATCCATGCATCTACTCCTCAAACAAGTCCTCACAAACATAATCCATAACTTGAGACTCAAGCATGAGAAGATAAAACACAAATAAAAGAATGCATTTGAAAATCAGGTGGGCATACCTATCAAATCATTCACCATTGAGTGGACCAAGAGTAGGGATGAGATTTCTCCTCCAAGATACACCAAGCCTCAAAGGCTCTCTCCAAGAACAATCTACTCAACATGTACATGTTGGACTCACGTCCAACCAAGGTATAGGCTCCTCAGTCTTGCTACTGAAATCCTCATCAAAGAGTAACCCTCTCAACACATGTCCCTAATCTAAGAGAACTCAAGCCTCACCTAACTCTCCAAGTATCCATGAGTACCTCCATGATCAATCCATGCTAAACTCCAAATGCAAAACCACACCATCATGAAGCTCCCAAGCACATGATCAATGTACCCAATGCCAAGAGAACCATCAAGATCACTATCAATGCTCCAACTACAGAATCAGGAGCCCAATCATGATCTAACCATCTTCTCAAAGGAAGATCACATGCACTAATGCACACATCCTGTCTCAAGAGAACCTGTATCATGCCAAAACTCTAATGCATAATCAAGAGTAAATCAAGACACAATACCAATCATCCTGTAAGTAAGGATCACCTGTCAAAACTGACAAACCATAACCAACACCTCAACCAAAGACTCCAAGAATCCTCCATGGTACCAAGATGTCAACATCTCCAAATCACATGAAGGTAAATATATTCTACCCAAACCCCCACTGAAGTGTGATACCAAGATATTCATGGAAACATCATAAGCATCAAACCATCAAACCCATCACTGTCAAAAGCTCCACTGAAACATGTAACCAATCTATCCATAACATCGTGATAACCATCTCCTACATGAAGATCATCCATGGCCTCAACACAATCAAAGAATCCCATTGTAATGACACAGCTCCCAAAAGGTCGAGTAAACCATAATCTCCAAACCATGAAGATGAACAAAACCTGTAAACCAAACATCAATCCAACACACCAAACATGTACCTGTAAAAAAATCATGTCATGCCAAAGTCCCAACCAAACAAGGAACATCCATGACACCATGATCAACACCCAATGCACCTACTCCAAACTCCCATCATGTCTCACACAACTGTACCATATAGTCGACAAACATAGGTCCCGTATCATGACTGTATCAGGTAATACCATCTCTCTATATCTCATAATGACAAGCAAACCAATATAACATGTGACTAAACCAAGCCACAAATTAGAATCTGCATCAACACTGAAATATCTATGGGCATAGACAACCCACATCGAAGTCATAAATGCAACCTGTATGCATAGACAACCTACAACACTACACAACCTATAGATCTCACAATGCAACATGCAAACTCAATAATACATGTATAATATTGTTAACCAAAGATAATCAGAGATAAACATGTAAGTATGTAATGACTCAAACCCCAAATCATCCGAGATTCAATTTGCCATCGACTCACAAAAGCACCAAAAGTCAAAGGGATCAAAAGTAGCTCAAACTGATACAATCTGAATAAACCTCAGAATATCATCTCTAAACCTATTCTACTGTGTAGTTCTCATCAATACCTTTCCAACACCTATAAGAAGTCCAAAATCTGACTCCGTATGCACTTGTTATGCCCGGTCAAAGCTCAAAAGCAACATCTAGCTTCCAATTGGAAAAAAATAGTCAAATTGGTAAAATCTAGAAATATCTCTCTCACTATTGCGTAGTACATAGAAAGAGCTTTCCGTCGACTATAAGAAGTCAAAAATCTGACCTACTAGGCAAAAGTTATGCCCCCTAGAATAATTTGCCCAATTATGCTTATAGGCCAAGCCCAGGTGGCTCTCCGGTAGTAGATGAGTGGCTGGCCAGTGGCCCACTAGCAGCAGTGGCGCCCGAGTGGCACTCCGGTGGTAGGAAGGTGGCAAAAATGAACTCAGTTTTAAACATGCTTAAATTTTGTTTGATGAATTTTTAAGGTTTTTAATAAAGGCCTCGAAGGGCTGGTTGGGTGCAGGCCACCGGCCAAGTCACCGGACCGAGGGCCTTAGGCCTGCCGGCCAGTGCCTGCCAACTGGGCCAGACCTACCGGCCATGTAGCTAGCCTACCAAATCGTATGACCTGCGCAGGCTGGTGCAGGTTGACGCAGACCTGCCATAGGGGGTGTGACCCCTCCCCATATATATATATATATATCAAATGCATATGCAGGCATGGGATTTTTTTTAACTGAAAATTTGATCCATACCTATGAAACCCTGATGACTATACCTACGCTGACGCTGTGAGTTCTGATGAATGGTACCATCTCGCAGATTTTGTACACAATCTTCTAGATTCCCTGCAAGATTCCCTAGGGCACAAAATAGGGCAAAAATTTTCTATCTTTGAACATAGGTGAATTATATGTTTTTCTTTACGTGCGGTAGCTCCTGAATCCAATGGCAGAGTCTATTTTTGCCCAAGAGGCTTCCTGCAAAAGATGACCTCCAAAACCCTTTATAAAAAGAGCTCAAATCAAAAACCCACGTGCCAAATGTCCATGAAACCCTAGATCTACAACAACCCAAGTCTACAAACAATCTTGTAACCATGAAATTGCCTTCACTCCTTCCATGAAAAGCCATGGATTTCACTATATAGAAAAAATCCACTCATAGCTAGAGTTATAAAACAGGGATTTCCACCCAAATCATGGCAACCAAGCTCTGATACCAAATGTTGGAAATATGCAGCCATAGAGACAAATTCCTCATAACCCAATAATGTATTCAATGTGTAATAAACTAGAAATCTAAATGCAAAAGAAATAGACAATCATACCATCAATGGTGGCACAAGATTTATCCTGGGAAAACCCTCATAGAGGGAAAAAACTAGCCTCCAAAAGCATGCATCTCTCATGTATTGTTCAGTAATAATCAACAAATACATATGTAGAGATAACCTTTGAAACATCAAGCTCTCTCTACCTACAATCCATGTGAACAAGCATATAACCATACATCCCATGCCATGCTTCAAACCCTCACACAACTAACCTACAAGAGAAGCTACAACCCATCCAACAAGCCAAAATGGCTAACCTTCTTCTACAACTACCCTTGTGTTTTCTTTTACAGACATAAGATCAAACAAATACAACGTGGTATTGTAATACCATTTTCCCCAATACCATGTGTCTATAAAACCATTGACCCCACATTTGATTATTGGTACTAAGTTTTTCCCAATTAATCAAATAATTACAAATAAGGTAATTAACTCAATGTTACATACAACGATTACAAGTGGCGTCCAAATAAATATTCAATGTGGCTAAACACATCATATGATGCACCACAATTAAATATTTATTTTACATAATAAAATAATATCAATGTTATGCAAGGTGTACAACACACCTACTCCAACACTTATTGGTTGGTGTTGTCACCTCCACCCTCTCCCTTTTTTATATAAACATGATACCTAGCTTGTATTTTATATCTTTTACTTTTACATCCTCTTAATGCTATTTTTCTTCTGGAGCATTTGCATTACTCTCATGGAGACTAACTCTATGTTGCTATTTTGATTTTGTATCATTTGCATTCATAGTTTAATATCTATTCATTTGCTCTAGTTTTTTGGGTTATTCATCTTTTCAGATTCTAACATAGTATTAGAGCTTTTCTATGTGCAAGAATAGATTTTAGTTTCTATATTTGAGAGATTTGGAGGGGCTAATAAGCTTTGTTGCAGGTTTTCCCAAAAACCCAGTATGTTCTCTTACATCTTCAGATGATCTGGAGAATCAGAAAATTTTGACAGAAACATTTTAACCTCTGGGTTCTGCATATGTGTTTTGTGAAATTTAGGTAATTGCAGTGTGTCTAGTTATACTGGCAGTATTATTGGTTGTTCCAACATGTGTAAAAGGCTTGAGAAAGTTAGATTTGGCTTTCGTTTCACTGAAATTAGAGATCGTTTGACACAGTTGCAAAATAAGGGATTTTAAGCTTGGATCTAGAAGAAAACTTTTGTTTGGAGCATTTTTAGGCCAAAAGGACCTTTCCATTGCGTCCAGGAGGCCGCACAGATAAATTTTGACATATTACATGTCATTTTTTGTTGTTGGAGACTTTTTTTCTATTGGATCCACATCTTCAGCATGTCAAAAAAAATCTTTCTGGGTTTTGTTCGCCACATCCAAAAACTATCTGGGTATCTATTTTTTTACATGTAGTAAAAAAATCATTCATAAACTTAATCAGAAAGTTTCAGTAGACCCCCTCTTTGTTGATAGTTGCAGATTTGAAAGAAGTTTTCAAAGGCTCCATTCTATATCATACTGGCCCCGTTTCTCAAGAATTTTTTTTATTTGGGCTATTTTCTCATGATATTTGTACTAGTGTAGATTTTTTTGATTTTGATGTAGAAAGTTTCCAAAAATTGTAGATTCTCGCTCATGACACTACACACTTCTCATTTTGGGAACTTCAGAGAAGCATAATTTTTGCATATGACCTTGGATTGAGGTGATTCTTTTTTTCAAAGTGCATGTTTTTTCGTGTACTTTGTAGTGGTGTTGTTATTTTCACTTGGTTTCATTCTAGTATTATACTTTCAGCATACACCTATTATTGAAGATTTTGCAAGCATTGAGATCAAGACCACTAAGTAATTCTTGCTAGTGGCAGTTCTAAACACACTAAATTATAAAGTGTCAAACCATATTTTCTTTGGGGTGTTCTTTGATTGAGTAAAAAAGGGGGGGTTGTTCTATGTCTTAACTCCTTAACTCCTTACAACTTGAGTGGAAATCACATATGACAATCTACTTAAGGAAATTTGGATTACATAGGATAACAGTGGAACTTGAAATTGAAACTGTTAAAGATGAAGATAAGCCTAAGTTGTTTAAAAAATGTGATGAGGCCTATGGAATAGTATGTTTATCTATTTCTCTTGATTTTCTCTTCCACATTGAGTCTTTGGATTCACCAAATGAAATCTAGACAAAGCTAGAAACACTATTTGGCACACAAGATTCAATGAGGGGTTATATGTTGGAAAATGAACTAATTAGTTTAAGTCCAGGCAACTTCAACACAATTCAAGATTTTTTCACAAAATTGAAATCACTAAGGCTCCAGTTAAAATAATGTTGAATTGAAAAGAAAAATGAACAATTGATTCTTAGTATTCTCTTTAAACTAAGTTTAGAATATTTTGTATTTGTTTCTACCTTTTATGCTACTAAGGGTGCACTTGGGACACAGTTCACTATGCCATCTTTGGATGTTTTTTCTATATCTCTCACATGGGAGCAAGATAAGCTAATCCAGATGGGTACTCTTAAATCCTCTAAGTCACATGCCCTGGCTGCCAACCAAGGCACAAAAGAACAGAAAGGACAAAGTACTAACAATAAGGATAAGAAACAAAAGAATAGAAAGGAGAAGGATCAAAAACTAGTTGTTTCAAAAGCATCTAATGAGACCCAATCTTCTAAGGGTGACAAGCCTAAGAAAGAGAAGATCTAATTTGCCTATTGTAAAAGACATGGTCATGATGAACATAAGTGTTTGAAGAAACAAATTGATCACTTGACACACATTATTGAGAAGAATAATATCAGTGTTCCTGATTCTATAAAACAAAGTTCTAATGAGGGGTCTAACAAGGCAAAGGAAAATATCAAGGGGAAAGGAAAGGGCAAGGCCCTGGTAGTAGTTGCTTCTTCACCATCCACTTGGGTTCTTAATTTGGGTGCTTCGCACCACATGGCTTCATCTAAGGAAGAACTTGCATCTTTGGACACGTGTTCTATGTCTTATATTTTGATGGGTGATGACACTCCTTTTGAGGTGTGTGGGAGAGGGTCTGTTGATGTGGGGGATGGAAAATTCCATGATGTTCTTTGCATGCCCTCATTATCAACTAATCTCATGTTATTATATCAGATCACTCACACAAGTTCAGGCAAGCAGGTTGAGTTCACTCCTGTTTCAGTGGAGATTCGTGAGTTGCATAGTGGTTCTACAATTGCAATTGGGAGAGTAGATCATCAGTCATGGCTCTATCTATTTTCTCACTTTGTTCTTGATCCTCCTTCAATTGTTTTGCTCATTCATTTTGATGATGTGAGTAAGTTATGGCATGAGCGGTTTGGCCATCTTAACTTCTGCTACTTGCAACAACTCAACCAACAAAGCATGGTCACATGGTTGCCTTCAGTTCAGTTTTCAGGTGGTGTTTACCAAAGTTGCATTCTTGGTAAGCATCCTAAGGAAAATTTTGACAAAGGTAAGGCATGGAGAGCTTCACAGATACTGGAGTTAGTTCATAGTGATTTGGCTGGACCATTTCCTCGTCCATCCTTCAACAAAGCCAGATATGTTCAAATATTCATTGATGACTTTTCTTGCTATACTTGGGTGTACTTTCTCATACAAAAGCCTGAGGTATTTGATCACTTTCAAGACTTCGAGACTTTTGTAGAGAAGCAATCCAAGAAATCCATCAAAGTTTTGTGCACTGACAATGGTGGTGAATATGTCAACCATCAATTTGAGTGGTTTTGTACTTTAGAGGGGATTGATTTGCAACATTCAGTTCCATACAATCCTTAGTAGAATAGTGTTGTAGAATGGAAGAATAGGTCATTGAAGGAAATGGTGAACTACATGATACACTCTAGATCTCTTACACCACAATATTGGGCAGAGGCCATTAGCTATGCTTGTTATATCTAGAACCATGTTCCTCACTAAGCCTTAAAGGGAGTCACTCCTTTTGAAGCTTGGAGCAGTTGGAAACCATCAGTTAAGCACTTTTGAGTTTTTGATTCTCCTGCATGGGCCCACATTCCTCTAGAGAAACGTAAGGCCTTAGATCCGTAGAGAAGGCCTTACGTATTGTAGGCTATTCTAATGGTGTGAAGGGTTATCGGTTGCTCCACCCTACTACACATGAGTTATTTATTGAGAGGAGTGTTCAGTTTGAGGAGGGTTCTTCAAGCTCCATTCCTATCACTTCTCCACCTCCTACTATGACATTAGAGTCACTTGGGCTACATGACATATCTTTTGATGAGTCAGATTCACCTAAGCAGATTCTTGATGATGAGGAGTCTTCTACCTCTACTTTCGATGCTGAGAGAGATTCAGAGGATTCACCTCCTTCCTCTCCTAGTCATCATTTAGACAGTGATGATTCTTCTCCACATTCTCTGATGTCTAGTCCACTTTGGGCTAGACAGACCTTGGAGTCTATATGCGATTGGTTGGGGATCCATCAAATAGTAGGCAAACTCATTTGTAATTCCAGGATGCTCCACATGTCTTCATTGCTATTGCCTCTGATCCATAAGGTAAGTGCACAAATATGGGGGACCAAAAGGGGTTCTTAAGATGCCACTTTTTTTCTAAAATTAGGAAACACTGATGTTGGATGAGAAATTGAAGATAGTTACACTCAAAATTTGAATATGCAACAAAAACAAGATTCATAATGCTCTGAATCTAGTTTCTAAACTACTTTTTTTTTTCAAAAATGGTTGATTAAGGGGTTCAAAAAGGGGGGCCACGCAAATTGGTCCTATTTTTTTCAAAAAAACATAACATAGCATCTGGTGTGGCCCCCCTAAAATGTTAAAAAAAAAAATAGTATTTCAAAAATCACTTCGATGAGAAATTAGCTAACACCATGTAGTTTATCCCCAATTTTTCTAATAATTTTTCCATGAATAATTAATTTTTTACTAATTTTCAAAGTGAATGCATCCTAAAAACAAAAAATTAAGCATGCTCCCCCCTAAAAATTTTGAAAACTAATCAAAAATCCTTTTTTTTAATACATGTAGAATAGAGTCTAGTTTATAAAAATGTAATTTATTTAAAATTTGAATGAAGAATTTTTAAAAAAATTAAAAATACCATACACTTTTTTTGACAAAAAAATGGATACACTAACAAAAGAAATTAAAGATGAAAATCTTAATATACTCAAAACATGAAAAAATATATGGTTAGAAAGCTAAAAGAGAGCTTAATATTATCATGGTATTTTTTTGACTTGCCATTGAAACAAGTGCAAACCTGATGGGGAGCACGCTTCAGATTATGTAATTTTTTTAGAATCTACAAAAACATGTCTTTGGACATTCAAAACTTAGTCCAAGCCTTTGGGTTGGAAGCTCGAGGAAAATCCAAGATAAAGGCTTGGAAATTACCAAAGCAAACAACAACGCAAGTGCATTATAATGCGCTTGTGTTATTGTGAAATAAAATTGTCTCTCTCTCACTCACTCACCTCTCTCTCTCTCTCTCTCTCTCTCTCTCTCTCTCTCTCTCTCTCTCTCTCTCTCTCACTCATAACTTTCCGTGCATGACAAAATATGTTCACGTTATAATGTGAGCGCATTTTGATGAACCTAAAAAAAAGGATAAAAAGCATGTGGGATTTGTGAATCAGACCCACATGCCATGTTATTCTTTGCTTTTCATGCATTATTAGAAAAAAAAATGCTTTTTCGTGGTGTTGACATTTTGACAATCATCGTTTACTTAATCCACCACCCTTTTTTGGTTTTTCAATGTAGAAGAAGTAAATTGGATGTTTTTAGATAGAATTTGATTATTTAAACTAATAGTTTCATGTTTCATATTGTTTGAATAATAATTTTCATGTGTTTAGTGTTGGAAATATACAGCCATAGAGACAAATTTCTCATAACCCAACAAGATATTCGATGTGCAATAAACCAAAAATTCACATGCAAAAGAAATAGACAATCATACCATCAAAGGTGACACAAGATATGCCCTGAAAAAACCTTCATAGAGGGAAAAACCCAGCATCCAAAATCATGCATCTCTCATGTATTATTCAACAATAAACAACAAATACATATGTAGAGATAACCTCTGAAACATCAAGCTCTCTCTACCTGCAATCCATGTGAATAAGCATGTAACCATACATCCCATGCCATGCCTCAAACCCTCACACAGCCAACCTACAAGAGAAGCTACAAACCTAGCCAACAAGCCAAATGGCTAACTCTCAACCAACCTCTACAACTATCCTTATGTTTACTTTTATAGACATAAGCTCACACAAATACAACATGTGGTATTGTAATACCATTTTCCCCAATACCATGTGTCTACAAAACCATTGACCCCACATTTGATTATTGGTACTAAGTTTTCCCAAATAATTACAAATAATATAATTAACCCAATGTTACAAACAACGATTACAAGTGGCGTCCAAATAAATATCCAATGTGGCTAAACACATCACATGATGCACCACAATTAAATATTTATTTTACATGAGTAAAATAATACCAATGTTATGGAAGGTGTACAACACACCTACTCCAACATTCTCCCACTTGTATATATTGCATAAGGGATCAACATGTAAACTCAAAACATCAAGGGGAACCATCATGTGTGCCCAACATGTACCATATAACCATCCATATGCTCCAGGATACTTGCAACAATAATCAAGGTGTCCACCATCTCAAACAATCCTCCATCTAACCAACAATGAAGAATAAGATCCTCCAAAGAGATGCCACACTAAACTATCACATAGAAGCAAGAAACCTACATCAACTAATATCCAAACACACACACCAAATCTAATGGTAACAAATAGGCTCGAGTAGCTAACAAAAATCAATCACCATAGCTGAAATAGCAACCATAGCTAGTTGTTAATGCATTGAACTAACCATACCTCCAAACCAAAGTATACAAAAGATAACAAGTAGACCTTATGCCATCAACATATCCAATTCAAATCACAATGATAACAAGTCCCTGTATATACTCAATCCTGCATAAAGAAGTCCTCCAAGGTAACAACACAAAGCATGTGATAACAAATCTCAAGACCTTACATACCGCAACATAATGAGAACATCCTGGAACTCCCACTGCATGAGTAAATGTCACATCTGAAAATAGACCAAGGCATCCAAAGATCCACTAATAGCACACACGTAGAAGATGTGGTTGAATCCTCTATCACATAGTGTCAAAGAATACACACAAATATGCAAAATCTGCAAACTAAATAGTTGCAACATAACTCTCCTCAAGTCCGTATCTCTCCCAAAACCTCTACATCATAAGAGAAAGAAGCCAAAGAGACTCAAAAGCTCCATACACATCTCAACTCCAATGTCATGTGAACATAAATAACCAGGAAGAAGAATAAGACCAATCAAGGGAGAACCTGCAAATTATAACCATGTCCTTCTATCCACACTAGTGTGTTATAGTTGTGAAAAGTATGATCTCCTCTACAACCCAAAACAAGAAGCCTCCTCAACATCCAATAACAAGATGCAAGCCTCTCAAACCAAGAGGTACATCAAACTCATAACCATACCAAAGTAGGAATAAGCCCAAAGCCACTAACCATCTCCATTACACACAATGATCTCATAACAACTCAGGATCAAACATAATGAGATAACCAATCAACCATGCATGTACTCCTCAACAAGTCCTCACAACCATAATCCATAGCTCAAGACTCAAGCATGAGAAGATAAGATACAAATGAAAGAATGCATCTAAAAATTAGGTGGGCATACCTATCAAATCATTCATCGTCAAGTGGACCAAGAGTGGGGATGAGATTGCTCCTCCAGGATGCACCAAGCCTCAAAGACTCTCCAATAATAATCTCCTCAACATATCCATGTTGGACTCATGTCCAACCAAGGTGTAGGCTCCTCAGTCTTGCTATTGAAATCCTCATGAAAGAGTAACCATATCAACACATGTCTCTAATCCAAGAGAACTCAAGCCTCACCTAAGTCTCCAAGTATCCATGAGTACCTCCATGATCAATCCATGCTAAACTCCAAATACAAAACTGCACCATCATGAAGCTCTCAAGCACATGACCAATGTACCCAATACCAAGAGAAACAACAAGATCATAGTCAAAGCTCCCATTGCACGTCTGCATAACCTAGGAATATATCATGACATCATGATCTAATCATTTCCTCAAAAGATCACATGCACTAATGTACACATTCTATCTCAAGAGAACCTGTATCATGCCAACACTCTAATGTGCAATAAAGAGTAAACCAAGACATAATACCAACCATCCTATAAGCAAGGAACACTTGTCAAAACTGACCAACCATAACCAACACCTCAACCAAAGACTCCAAGAGTCCTCCATGTTACCAATATGTCAACATCTCCAAATCATATGAAGACAACCATATCATGCCAAAGCTCCCATTGAACTGTGATACCGAGCTATACATGGCAACATCATAAACATCAAACCCATCACTATGAAAAGCTCCCACTGAAACATGTATCCAAGCTATCCATGACATTGTGATTACCATCTCCTACATGAAGATAATCCATGGCCTCAACACAATCAAAGAATCTCGTTGTAATGACACAGCTCCCAAAAGGTCTAGTAAACCATAATCTTCAAAACCAAGAAGATGAACAAAACCTCTAAACTAAACATCAATCCAACAGCACCAAAACTACACCTGTAAAACAATCATGTCATGCCAAAGTCCTAACCAAACAAGGAACATCCATGGCACCATGATCAACACCCAATGTATCTGCACCAAACTCTCATCAAGTCTCACACAACTATACCATATAGTCAACAAACATAGGTCCCATATCATGACTGTATCAGGTAATACCATCTCTCTCTATATCTCAAGATGACATGCAATCAATGTAACATGTGACTAACCCAAGCCACAAATCATAATCTGCATCAACACTAAAACATCTATGGGCATAGACAACCCACATCCAAGTCATATATGCAACATGTAAGCATAGACAACCTACAACACTGCACAACCTATAGATCTCACAATGCAATATGCAAACTCAAAAATACATGTGTAATGCTGTCAACCAAGGATAATTAGAGATAAACATGTAAGTCTGTAATGACTCAAACACCAAATCATCCCAGATTCGATTTGCCATTAACTCACAAAATCACCAAAAGTCAAAGGAACCAAAAGTAGCTCAAACTGATATAATATGAACAAAAATCATAATATCATTTCTAAACCTACTCCACTGCATAGTTCTCAAAAATACCTTTCCAACACCTATAAGAAGTCTAAAATCTGACTCCGTATGCACCTATTATGCCCAGTCAAAGCTCAAAATGAACATCTGGCTTCCAACTAGAAAACATTGGTCAAATGGAAAAATATGGAAAATCTCTAACACCACGTAGTATGCGGAAAGAGCTTTCTGTCAACTATAAGAAGTCAAAAATCCAACATCGTGGGAAAAAGTTATGCCCCCTGGAAAAATTCTACCTAATTAAGCTAAGTAACTAGGCCCTAGTGGCCCTCCGGTGGCAGGTGGGTGGCTGGCCAGTGGCAACCTGACAACGGCGGTACCTGGGCAGCATAGAGGCAAAGCAGTGGCGGTGGAATTCAAAGTTTATAGAACATGATTTATTTTTGTTTGAAAATTTAATGTTTTAATAAAATATTAAATTTTTTTAAAAGCCCAGATCCCCAGATCGGTAGCCGGGACTGGAGGGTCGAGGCCCTTCCAACCTGGTACACCAGCCAAGGCCGATCGGCCTGGTAGCCCTATCGGTCGACCTCTACTGGTCATGCTGACAAGCCTGCCAGCCGATACAGTTGCAAGCTGTCAGTGCAAAGGGTGGGTCTGCGTACCCCCCCCCCAAACATTGCTTTTTTTTAATTTTTTATTCTTTATTTTCTATAGTTTACAAAATATAATTTTTTAAAAAAATCAAAGTATAGAAATTTAACATTGTACAAGGGAAAAAAAATTTAACAGTCGTACCTACAGACTGACGACAGTCGTACCGTTGACCTAGGGGCCAAAAAAATTTGCATTTTTCATCTGTGGCCGAAATATGACAAATTATATGCTTTTCTTCACCTGCAGAACCTCTTGAGTCCAACGACAAGGTCTATTTTTGCATAGGATGTCATTTGTGAAAAAATCCTTCTCAATACCCTCATTGAACTTGATCCAAGAAACCATTTTTAACACACAAATCTGCAGTTTTCTCCACAAATCTGCAACACCCAAAACCCTAGATCTGCAAACAAAAAACCTGCACAAACCCTCATATCTTGCAATGCCTTCATTCTTTCCATCAAATCTATGGATTTCACTATACATAAAAAATCCACTCGTAGCTAGGGTTATCAAATAGGGATTTCCTCCCAAATCATGGAAACCAAGCTCTGATACCAAATGTTGAAAATATACAGCCATAGAGATAAATTCCTCATAACCCAATAAGAGATTCAATGTACAACAAACCAGAAATCCACATGCAAAATAAATAGACAATCATACCATCAATGGTGACACAAGATATACCCTGGGAAAACCCTCATAGAGGGAAAAACGCAACCTCCAAAAGCATGCATCTCTCATGTATTATTCAACAATAAACAACAAATACATATGCAGAGATAACCTCTGAAACATCAAGCTACCTCTACCTGCAATCCATGTGAACAAGCATATAACCATACATCCCATGCCATGCTTCAAACCCTCACATAGACAACCTGCAAGAGAAGCTACAAACCCAGCCAACAAGCCAAATGGCTAACTCTCAACCAACCTCTACAACTACCCTTGTGTTTGCTTTTATAGAGATAAGCTCACACAAATACAACATGTGGTATTGTAATACCATTTTCCCCAATACCATGTGTCTACAAAACCATTGACCCCACATTTGATTATTGGTACTAAGTTCTCCCAAATAATCAAATAATTACAAATAAAGTAATTAACCCAATGTTACAATGATTACAAGTGGCGTCCAAATAAATATCCAATGTGGCTAAACACATCACATGATGCACCACAATTAAATATTTATTTTACATGAGTAAAAAATACTAATGTTATGCAAGGTGTACAACACACCTACTCCAACATTTAGATTGAATTTGATGATAAATATTTATTTTTTCATAAATTTGACTAATCCTATTAAAGTTATATAGAATTCAACGTTGAATACGAAGGAACTTGCCAAAAAGCTCAATTTTTTTTAGGATTGGGCAACTCAAATCTCGAAATCTAAGGTATGTTCTTTATGTATTCCTTTACTTCACTTTATGATTATGTTAAAGCATGAAATTTCATGTTATAAGACAGTCATGAGGGAAGTGAGAAGATTATCATTTTGATAAGTTAAATTATCATGACAAAGTGAAAATTTATATTTATTTGAGATAATAATCTATGACAGCAAGCCATATCACCATGGGAAGGAAATCATCAAGATTGTATTGGTATATATTTATGAAGGGAGTCTTATCAACATTCAAGGATAATCCTAACCAGAGCAAGGTCATGGAAACACTTTCACTATGGAGTAGATGTGCAATCATGTTGCTATTATCCCAATTCAAACACTAACCTAAACAATTAGAAGGATACTAACTTGGGAAATCATGTTAGTCAAAGAATTATCATCATGCTAAAATCAAGCTAAGGATTGTCACTTGAGCATACTCACTTGCAAGAACTATCATATCAGCCTAATTAAGACTATTATACCACAACAACTATCATGCAACCCTAGGAATAGTTATGACCTCCCACCCATGGGTAGGATAGCAACTAATACACAGTGTGACAATCAAGACTAAATGATAAGTCAATTAATCTCAAATCCATGCAAAAAGGTATCCATGATACTATATAAACATAGAGGTGGTCTTGAAAGGATATTTTTATGGTAGGGAAGATTGATGTGGACACTAGGTGGCCAAATAGGTCAATTAAAAGATAACCATACATGTCATTGGCATAGTTATTAGGACAATTATAATCATAATGAGGTTCTCTTGAATAGATAGTGACTTGTCAAGGATTTATTAGATAGTTAAGGAAGATAGAGTATTGATATTGGTGGGTGCATACCCTTTTCATGAAATGAAAGAGTCATGCATCATGAAGTAGCAGTCAAGATCAAAAGGACACCAAATTTGGTGAAGTTGCAAAAAGAAACTAAATTTGACAATTGATTACAATTTCACAACCAATTTGACTAGGAATGGGAGAAGGATTATAGAAGGGATTATTGGCCAAAATATCCTCTATCAGGCTTGTGAGCAACCATGGTTCTTCATGCATCATAGTGATAGAGATTCCTTCAAAGATTGTTTCATCATGTTACATTATGGTTTCATTCATGGAAACCATAGTTGCAAATTATACATCAAACTTATCTTTGCATCATGAAATCATACAAGGATCTTACTTCAAACTAGCTTTGTCATGTCCTATGAGGAGATTAAGACCATAATACCATGATGTTACTATGAGTTTTAATAACAAACCTTCATTTGTTCTTCACATTTGGTGCTAACAATTGATAGCAGTGGTAAGGGCAGCCTTAATTGATGCCCTACAACACATTGGATCAAGTGAGAACACCTTTATAGTACAAAATTTTTATCTATTAGAAAGGTGCTAGGATTGAATTTTTACATTCGGCATCTCCTAGGGCCAAACGGATGACACCGACACATTTGGGTGGGCGGGTAAATGCTAGGAGAGATGTCTTTTCGATGGTGAAGCCTCTTGGTCGTTCTCGGCTACATTGGATGGAGACAGTCTCTTAAGAGCCTAAGACAAAAAAGGTGTTAAACTTTGGACCAGCTGTTCTGTCAAACCATGACACCAAGGAATATCTTCTTTACATGTATAGGTGGATGTCAGGCACACCTACAAATATCCACCTCAGTTCTTTTTAAATCAATTTCATTTGCCTATGGTGGCAAGGAATGCATTGTTCCAAAATGCTTCAGTTTCATGCAGTGGAAAGGTGCTAGGAGTGAAATTGTTCATTCCACAACTCATGGGGCCGAACTGACTATGCCAACATGTTGGGATGGGCAAGTACATATTAGGGGAGGTCTCATTTCATGCGCCAAGTGTCCCATTCATTCCAAGTTGTAGGCTACCGGCAAAGTCACTTAAGATCCCTACAAGAAAAAAACTACCAAACTTTGACGAAGCAGTTCTTAAAATTTGTGGTAGCTTAGAATGTTTCGTTTAGACCTACAGGTGCATGTGGGTTCTGCCCACAATAACCTCTCCCAGTTTTGGTCAACTTCAATCTGTTTGAACGTGCTAAAATTAAATGCATTCTTACAAAATGCATTAGTGGCATGTAGCACAACCTTGCTAGGAGCCATTTTTTTTCCTGCTCATCATGGGGCCAAACTAATTGTGCCAACGCGTCGAGGTGGGTAGGTAGGTCTTGTTTTGTGCACCAAGTGACCTAGTCATTCTGGGCTGCAAGCTAACAGCAAAGTCACTTAAGATCCTTAAGACCAAAAAACTGCCAAAATTTGACGGAGCAGTTCTCAGAGTTCGTGGCAGTTGGGAATGTTTCATTTAGACCTTCAAGTACACATGGGGTCCATCCACAATAACCTCTCTCAGTTTTTATCAACTCCAATCCATTTGACCATGCCAAAATTAAATGCATTCTTACAAAATGCTTTAGTTTCATGTAGTGGAAAGGTGCTACGAGTGAAATTTTCCATTCCACGGCTTGTGGGGTCAAATCGACTACACCAATGTGTTGAGGTGGGCGAGTAAATGCTAGGGGAGGTCTCGTTTCATGCGCCAAGTGTCCTAGTCATTTTGGGCTATAGGCTACCAACAAAGTCACTTAAGATCCTTAAGAGCAAAAAACTACCAAACTTTGACAGAGCAATTCTCAGAATTTGTGGTAGTTGGGAATGTTCTATTTTGACCTATAGGTGCACATGGGGTTCGTCCACAATAATCTCTCCTGGTTTTGGTCAACTCCAATCCATTTGACCATGTCAAATTAAATGCATTCTTGCAAAATGCTTCAGTTTCATGCAGTGGAAAGGTGCTAAGAGTAAAATTTTGCATTCCATAGCTTGTGGGGCCAAGCTGACTACACTAACGATTTAGGGTGGGCAAGTAAATACTAGGGGAGGTCTCGTTTCATGCACCAAGTGTCCCAGTCATTCCAGGCACAGTCAAATGGATTGGATTTGACCAAAATCAGGAGAGGTTATTGTGGGTAGACCCCACGTGCACTTGTAGTTCAAACGAAACATTCCTAGCTACCATGAATTCTAAGAACTGTTCCATAAAAGTTTGGTGCTTTTTTGCTCTTAGGGATCTTAAGTGACTTTGCTGGTAGCCTACAGTCCAGAACGACTAGGACACTTGGCACACGAAATGAGACCTCCCCTAGCATTTAACCACCCACCCCAATGCATTGGCATGATCAGTTCTACCCCATGATGAGAAGAACAAAAAATATGGCTCCTGGCAAGGTTGTGTTGCATGCCACTAATGCATTTTGCAAGAATGCATTTAATTTTGGAACAATCAAATGAATTAGAGTTGACCAAAACTAGGAGAGTTTATTGTGGGCAAACCCCACGTGCACTTGTAGGTCCAAATGGAACATTCCCAACTACCATGAATTTTGAGAACTACACCGTCAAAGCTTAGCAATTTTTTGCTCTTAAGGATCTTAAGTGACTTTATCGGTAGCCTGCAACTCGGAACGATTGGGACACTTGGCACATGAAAATAGACCTCCCCTAGCATTTACCTGCCCAACCTGATGCATTGGCACAGTCGGTTCATCCCTACTATAAGCAAAACAAAAAATATGACTATTGGCAAGGTTGTGTTGCATGTCACTGATGCATTTTGCAAGAATGCATTTAATTTCGGAACAGTCAAATGGATTGGATTTGACCAAAACTGGGAGAGGTTATTGTGGGAAGACCCCACATACACCTGTAGGTCTAAATGGAACATTCCCAGCTACCATGAATTCTAAGAATTGCTCTATCAAAGTTTGGTATTTTTTGCTCTTAGGGATCTTAAGTGACTTTGTCGGTAGCCTGTAGCCTAGAATGATTGGGACACTTGATGCATGAAATGAGATCTCCCCTAGTATTTACCCACCCCCCTTGACATGTTGGTTCAATCGGTTCATCCCCACGATGAGCAAAATGAAAAATATGGCTCATGACAAGGTTGTGCTACATACCACTGATGCATTTGCAAGAATGTATATAATTTCGACACAGTCAAATGGATTGGAGTTGACCAAAACTAGAAGAGGTTATTGTGGGAGGACCCCACATGCACATGTAGGTTTAAATGGAACATTCCCAACTACCACAAATTCTAAGAACTGCTCCATCAAAATTTGGCAATTTTTTTGCTCTTAGGGATCTTAAGTGACTTTATTGGTAGCATGTAGCCTGGAATGACTGGAATGACTGGGACACTTGGCACATGAAATGAGACCTCCCCTAGCATTTACCTGCCCATCCCAATGTGTTGTTACAATTGGTTCAGACCTACGATGAGTAGAACGAAAAATATGGCTCCTAGCAAGGTTGTGTTGCATGCCACTAATGCATTTTGCAAGAATGCATTTAATTTCAGCACAGTCAAACAGATTGAAGTTGACCAATGTTGGGAGAGGTTATTGTGGGCGGACCCCACATGCACTTGTAGGTCTAAATGGAACATTACCAACTACCATGAATTCTGAGAACTACTCCGTCAAAGTTTGGTAGTTTTTTGCTCTTGGGGGTCTTAACTGACTTTGCTGGTAGTCTGCAGCCCAGAACGACTGTGATACTTGGTGCATGAAATAAGACCTCCCCTAGAATTTACCCTCCCATCCCAATGAATTGATGTAGTTGGTTCATCCCCACGAGCTACGGAATGCAAAATTTCACTCCTAGCACCTTTCCATTGCATGAAACTAAAGCATTTTGGAACAAGGTGTTCCTTGCCACCATAGGCAAACGAAATTGATTTAAAAAATATGAGGTAGGTATTTGTAGGTGGACCTGACATCCACCTATACATGAAAATAAGATGTTCCTAGGTGTCATCATTTGACGGAATAGTCGATCCAAAGTTTGACACCTTTTTTGTCTTGGGGCTCTTAAAAGATTGTCTTCGTCTATTGTAGCTGATAATGACCAGGAGGCTTCGCCACTAAAAAGAAACCTCCCCTAGTGTTTACCCACCCACTTGGACATGTTAGCATAGTTAATTCAACCCCACGAGGTGTGGAATACAAAATTTCACTCCTAGCACCTTTCTAGTAGATGAAACTAAACTAAAAGTTATGTTGTAATCTTCATTTTTAGGTCTTTTCTCTACTCTCCTAAGGTTTATATGGTGTTCTTACTTGATCCAATGTGTTCTAATTACATCCACCAAAGTATAAAGGATATGGGAATTTTTTCAGATGTTGTAGTTGCAATTGCCCTTATAGACATGTATGCAAAGTGGCAAGTATAAAGAAAATGTAGAAAGGTGAAATGAGGATATGAAAAGCATAGAAACCATATAGAAGATGAAATGAGGATATGAGAATCATGCCAAACATGTCTCTCTCTCTTGCATGAGAAAGTAAGGGATATAACACGTATTGATGACATGAGCAACACTACTAAATATTCTTAAGTGTTGTAAATATGCATCTTGTTATTTTTTCATGTTGTGCTTCATTGTAGCAAGAATCACTTGTAAGCATGTACAATTATAGCATGTTATGCACATCACAAATGAAGGAATGTTATGCACATCACAAATGAAGGAATGCAATGATTGCAAGATGTGCAAAAAATGGATTTTTTTATAAGGCTTGAAAGAAACTTTCAAGCAAATGCAATTAGCACGTGTAAAATGAAATTCCACAACCTTATCCAACATCCTCCTTGCCTATACCAAAATGGGATCTTTAAAATAGGGTGTGGACAAACATCAAAGCATAAAGGATATAGGAATTTTTTTAGATGTTGTATTTGTAGCTACTCTTGTAGACATGTATGCAAAGTGTGGAAGCATAGACAATGCATGTGAATAGTTTGGCATGACACCTCAAAGAGATGCCATCTCATGGAATGCAATGATTGCACGATATGTAGAAAATGGATTTTTTGAAAAGGCTTTATAAACTTTCAATCAAATGCAATTGGCACGTGTAAAACCAAAGTCCATAATCTTTGCAAGCATCCTCCCTACCTGTGCCAAATTAGGATCTTTGGAATAGGGTATGGACATCCATGAAAGAATAAAGGATAAAAGAATTTTAACAGATGTTGTAGTTGCAACTACCTAAGGAGACATGTATGCAAAGTGTTGAAGCATAGACAAGGCACATGAACTATTTAACATGATGCCTCAAAGAAATGTTGTCTCATAGAATGCAATGATTGCAAGATATGCACAAAATGGATTTTTTCAAAAAGGCTTTAGAAACTTTCAACCAAATGCAATTGGCAGGTATAAAGCCAAATTCCACAACCTTACCTAGCATCCTCCTTGTCTATACCCATATGAGATCTTCAGAATAGGGTAAGGACATCCATCAAAGCATAAAGGATATGGGAATTTCGTCAGATGTTGTAGTTGCAACTGCCCTATGAGACATGTATGCAAAGTGATGAAGCATAGACAAGGTAGGTGAATTGTTTGACATGATGCCTCAAAGAAATGTTGTCTCATGGAATGTAATGATTACAAGATATGCACAAAATGGTTTTTTATAAGGCTTTAGAAACTTTCAAGCAAATGCAATTGGTGGGTGTAAAGCCAAATTCCACAACCTTAGCCAACATCCTCCTTGTCTATGCCCAAATGAGATCTTCAAAATAGGGTATGGACATCCATCAAAGCATAAAGGATATGGGAATTTTGACATATGTTGTAGTTTCAATTGCCCTAGGAGACATGTATGCAAAGTGTGGAAGCATAGACAAGGCACATGAACTATTTGACATGATGCCTCAAAGAAATTTTGTCTCATGGAATGCAATGATTGAAATATATGCACAAAATAGATTTTTTTTAAAAGACTTTAGAAACATTCAATAAAATGCAATTACCATGTGTAAAACCAAATTCCACAACCTTATCCAACATCCTCCTTGCCTGTGCCAAAATTGGATCTTCGAAACAGGGTGTGGACAACAATCAAAGAATAAAGGATATAGGAATTTTGTCACATGTTGTATTTGCAGCTACCCTTGTAGACATGTATGCAAAGTGTGGAAGCATAGACAAGGCATGTGAATTGTTTGACATGATGCCTCAAAGAAATGCATAGTCTCATGGAATGCAATGATTGCAAGATATGCACAAAATGGATTTTTTGAAAAGGATTTATAAACTTTCAAGAAAATGCAATTGGCACGTGTAAAACCAAATTCCTATAACCATAATTGATCATCATATTATATTTAATGTAAACTTTCATATACATAATGTCATGAACATAACATATAGTCTATATATAAAGCCATATAGGCATGTACAAACAAAGCCATACATGCATATACAAAGATATACATCGGTAACATACAAAAGTATGTATACAAATCCATCTAGGCATACAAAAAATATCCCAAAATCTAATTTTCTATGAATTGTTATCAAATAATCAGTGACCCTTGTTTGGCCATGAAGATGGAGAGTCAATCGGTGACTCATCCTCTCTCTCCCATCGACTAGACCTCCTCAATAGAGATTTTTAAAGCTCCACCTGTTAATACAATCAAACAATATCCACATTAATATAGAAAACATGAAATATATAACATGGCATATGTAATCAATCACTTACTGCTAGATGATGATCCCTCTCAATCATTTTTTGTCTCTCTTTGTTTGTAGCTAGATGAGTTGGAGTTGTGACCTCCTATGAGAAGCATCAAGAAGCAAAATTTAGTAAACATGAATATCATTTATGTACATTAAATGACATGAGATAAAACAATAAATACAAAATGACATTTACATGTTACTGGCTCATACCTCGATCAAAGGATTTGTAGACAAAATAGCTGCAGCAATGCCCACCTCCACTGACTGACGAAGATGAGGACGAGTCTTCATATTCAACATATGGAAATAGAGTTTAAGGTTATTTCACCAAAATAGGTACATAACATTATTTAAATGCATAATGATTACAAATGGTAAAATTTACCGTAGTGAAAATGCTTTTGCATCCAGGGGACTAAGGAAATCATGGTGGTGGTGGTAAATCTCCCTGTTCATTATCAAATTGTCACTAAATAAGAGTACCACTGATATGTACTATATTTATGATCATGTGATAAATTGCATACCTGTTGACTCAACCTCCTCTCATAACCCTACACTAAATAGCTAACAGATGCAGGATGAATACTTTGACCCTGGGAGTTCATAGTGCAGACAATTACATACATTAATTTTGACTTATAATTTATAGATAATCATTTAATTAATTAGAAATTTAAAATACAAATATATTAAATCAAGATGAACCTTGTAAAAATTTACCTGGGAGTTAATACCAAATGTATGTTGTAAGAGGTCATCTGTGAGAATAATATTATCCAATGTATGTATGTGTCCATCACTGGCTACTGCCCCTATGTCGCAACGTCCTAGCGAGTCTTGGGTCCCATAATAGCACAAGTTCCCACATGAACTACAAAGATGTGGGGGCAAATGATGCCTACTACTCTCACCCTCATTGGCTTGGGTAAGATCATCACCATGTTGTGCTAGAGACTGGGTGAGAGAACTTAATGAATGCAGTGTCTCCACCTCAACACTCTCCTTCAAAGCCGAAGGGAGTGAGATATGTGTTGGCCTCATGAGGGGTCTAGGTATGTGGTTCTGGACTCGATGTGCCCCCTGTTTATCTTGGGCAGAGCCACCACCTCTGCCCTGGAACTCTCGAACGTTAAAGTAATTAGGATTCTCCTTGAGGATGAACTCACAATAGAGTTTCCTCAAGAAACATTGTGGCATCTCATTGTTATTAAAAGGACACTCATCAAAGACCATGTACCATCTATCCCAAAATTTTTGGGATATATCTTCGTTCACACACCAATAAATCAAGAACCATTTGCAAGTCTCTTCTAGTGTTTGGTCAATTTTAAAATTGATAAAATGTGAACATAATTGAGATTTTGTAATTTTTTTGTCCTTAACTTGTTTGTAAGACAATTTGTTATAGCATAGTATTGCCAACTCCTCTCCCTATAGCCATTCCATTCAGTGATTTAGTTTTTCACTGATTCAATATGAGAAACAATGACCTCTAATGACTTGGCAAGGGCTCTCCTATGATCGGTGCTTGCATTTGCACTATTTAATATTTAAATTATGGTTTCAAGATGTTTTTTGTTTTCTTCAATTTGCCGTAAATAGTTTTCTTATGTGTCTATTTCATGGTGAGGATGTGAAGGTGGAGGGTTTTGAGGGTTTTGAGGGTTTTGGGGATTGTTTCGAGCCTCTATTGGATTAGGGTTATTTGGTACCTCATTGACTAAAAATTTAACATAAAAATCAAATCAAAACATTATAAAATTAAAAATTTCTTTTCAAATTCACAAAAAACAACCAAACCCTACCTTGTTTAGCTGCTACACCTTTTACACTTCATTCATGACATCCTCGGGAGTGGGATTGGCGAGGTGCCATGGTAAAATTATTGATTGCACTTAGAAATTGTTGATTCTCTTCTTCTTATAATGTGCTTGCGTTGTCAAAGGTGAAACCTGCAGCCAGATTTTCCAAATGAGCAGTGGGTTTCACTTTGTGGCCTTTTTATTTTGTTTTTACAAAAGCAAAATGTGAGCGCATTATAACGTGCTCACATTATTGATTGTATGGGACCAAAAAGTCCATGTGGCAACTTTTTGGTCCCTCATCTTTGTGCATATACCCCATAGTCCTTTCAAGAGGCTTCCAGTATTCCTAAGTGGGATACAACTATGCAGGAGGAGTATAGTTCCTTGATGAGGAACCACACTTGGGATCTTGTCCCTCTTCCTAAGGGAAGAAAACTTGTTCGATGTAAGTGGATCTTTCAGAAAAAAAATTACAGCAGACGAGTCAGTTGATAAGAATAAGGCTCGGCTAGTAACAAAAGGATTCTCCCAGGTTCCTGGGATTGACTACTTTGAGACTCTTGCACCAGTTGCTCGAATGAATTCCATCTAACTTGTTCTTGCCATTGTTGTAGCCAATTGTTGGGAAGTACACCGGATGGATGTGAAGAGTGTTTTTCTTCATGGTGACCTTAAGGAGGATATCTACATTAAGCAGCCACAGGGATTCGTTCAAGATTATTCACTTGTGTGCCACCTTCAGAAGTCTCTCTATGGCATCAAACATGCTTCTCGATCTTAGTATGCGAAGATGGGCTCCTTCCTTTTGAAAGTTGGGTTCACTCGGTGCCATTCTGATCCCAATGTCTAGATTTTGTAGCAGGATAATTCACTCCTATTTCTGGTTATGTATGTTGATGACTTATTGATCATAGGGAGTTCTTCATCCTCCATTAGGGTAGTCAAAACCACCCTTCATGACATGTTTTTGATGACTGACTTGGGTTTGTTGCATTACCTTCTTAGGATTGAAATCTACCAGAGTACTTCCAGGATCACCATCACATAGTCCAAGTATGCTCTATATTTTCTCTCACAGTTTTATATGGTTGACTATAAGCCTGCTTTGACTCCCTTTCTTTCTGGAGTCAAACTTGAGGCTCGATGTTCTTCACGATTTGGTGATGGCACTTTGTACCGATAGCTTGTTGGGAGTCTCATTTATCTGACTCATACGAGACCTAACATTTCATATGTAGTAGGCATGGTTTCTCGATTCATGTAGGAGCCCCATGAGCTGCACTGGAAAGTAACCAAGCAGATACTTCACTACATTCGGGGTACTCATAGTTTTGGGATTCACTATGCAACAGGCATTGATCTTGACTTAGTGGGCTACACAGATTCAGATTGGGTAGGCAATTCTCAAGATTGCAAGTCTACTTCAAGTTACAACTTCTCACTTGGTTTAGGTCCTATTTGTTGGTCGAACAAGAAGCAGCTCCTGCTATTGCTCTATCTTCTACTGAGGCCAAGTATCAGGGGGTTATGAATGCTTCCACTAAGGCCATTTGGCTTTAGAATCTTCTCACTAATTTTGGTATCTAGATTAGATGGCCATCTGTCATATTTTGTGACAACTAGAGTGCCATTCAAATCTGATGGAATCTAGTCCATCATCAGCAGACTAAACACATTGAGGTCCACATGTACTACATCTGAGACCTCATCCATGGCCATGTCATCAACCTTCACTATTGTCTAGCTTTTGAGTAGGTTGTTGATATCTTCACCAAACCATTCATTGAGAGAAAGTTCCTTCATGTGTGAGCTTTGTTACAGTGCGGGAGGCTTCATCTTCTGGGGGCTTCATCCTCTCACTCAAAGTCTGGACTCTCTCTACTGTAGGGGGTCTCTTCTCTCTAGTTGGGGGGCTATTCTCTCTTTTTTGGAGGGGCTTATTCTCTTTGAGTGGGATTTTTATGTACATGGGTACCTCATCAGGCTTGATTTGTCGAGACCCATCTTTTTACCCACCTAAGCTATGCTTAAGGGGTGTTAGTGTAGGTTTTTATTTCCTAGTTGGGATATTTATTTTCCTATATTCCTAGGCTTTTCCTACACCTTTTATTAATCTTTCTTAGGTTCATAAAGCATGTTTAATTGAGTGGGTTATGAGGTGTCACCATCCTACAAGGGAGCACCCGTTAGCTATCTTGGGAAGATACTTTGCTATCTTTAGACCAATAGATGGTTGCTTCCTATTGGTTGGTGTTGCCACCTCCATCCTTTCCCTTTTCTATATAAACATGCTACCTATCTTGTATTTCATATATTTTGTTTTTGCATCCTATTAATGCTATTTTTCTTCTGGAGCATTTGCATTACTCTCGTGGAGACTAACTCTATGTTGCTATTTTGATTTTGTATCATTTGTATTCATAGTTTAATATCTATTCATTTCCACTAGTTTTCTGGGTTATTCATCTTTTCAAATTCTAACATATTCTAATATCGAATCACATAATATTCACTTTGACTCAAGGTTGTGTAAATCTTTGTTATTAATCCATCTTGGAATGGACTCTCTAGGAGTTTAAATTGTTCCATTATTGTTGCTGTAAAATGAACAAATTGCTATGTATGCTTAGATTTATCTAAAACTCCTTCCATATTTTTTCCATTGAGTTCTAAACTCTTAGAGACCTATTGGGCCAAGATCTTTATCTTGTATGAAAATCAAATGGTTGTCAATTGTACCAATATTAAGGATACACAACAAACATGGCTCAATTAGTTCATTTTGAGAGCATCAATCTCTAATCTATAGGAATAGGGATCTTACAATATCCTTTAAAGTAGTACTTGTTGATAATGAAGTTTGCACCTACATGCAAACCTGCACCAACATGGGAAACCTCACAAATGTGGGATGTGGCTTGTGAGATGACCTTCGAGGTTTTAGAAGCTGACTCTTCGTAGGGTTTTCAATAAACTCGTTCCAATTTTTTTGGAGAAAAGAGAAGAGAGAACTTGAAAACAAATTCTAACTGATAAGGCGATGTGCCAATCACAAACTTTCCAACTTGCAAAGGATTTAATTATGCTTAGGATTTGAAATCAAGAGACAAGATAAACACAAATACAATTATGAGAAGTGAGAATCACATAATCATTTAGTTGTATTAGGTTTGATAATCTCATATTTACAAATGAAGGCCACATATCTGAGAAAAGAAAATAAGAAACATTCCAACATAATATATGACACATAATGGCTATTTTCCCTTCATGGGTGAATTAAAATGAAGACAAAAAGGCCTTGAGGCACAATGCATCAGATTTGTTTAATTCGAAGAAAACTTGACACCGAGGCCTGCAAAAAATCCTCTATTGTTGTTGAATCTTCTCCTATGATAATAATAATCTCTTTGCTTCTATTTCTAAACTTTGATGATAAAGAAAAGAAATTCCTTCAAATATGCCCTTTTTGTTGTTGTATGTCTCTCATCTGTCCAGTTGACTTCGTCTTTGTTGCCTTAGATTCCTCTTTCTCATGCAAAAATATCTTCTTGTGGTTGCGTGTAATTCACCACTCAATGTTTGTTTGCTATAGTTTCTTTTACGGCATGAGAAAATAAAAGCATTCACTTTATTTCTTTTACCTATAGCTACATGTCTTTTATAGTTTCTTTTAGTAAAACTTTACTTCTACTCCTGTGAGTCCATAAAAAATGCATGTGATATAATAAAGACTTTAACTTTATTATTCGTGGGCCCATCTCCATTTAAAAGACTCACTTTATATTATACTTTGACTCACTTTATAATAGAATATTTAAATACATAAGCATTCCTGTGCATTTTAGAAAATATGCAAAAAGATTTAACTTTTCCCTGTTGTGCCACGTGGAGCTCTGGCGCTCCTTGGGAAACCAATTTCTCTGACAACTTCATTTGATGTGCCATCCATTGATTCTTGGTGATCTGATGGTTCCTTAGTCTTATTTTCTTGCCTGGTCGTGCCCTTTCTATAGACTATGTCTGCACTCTAATTACTTATGGCTCGTGCCTTAGCTTTGGTTATGCCTTGATTTGAATGGTTGCACTATGTATAATTATCTCCTTTGAATTGGCCTGATTTCAATAGCCTACGCCATGGTCTCTAGAGGCTAGTTCCTCTTGTATTTGAATGGTTGTGTTTCACATCTCATAACTTGTGCCTAGTTTTGTAGCTTGTGCGACATGACTTAGAGGCTCGTGCATCGTCCTCAATAAGTTGCACTTTGGATTCTAAAACCGGCGCCATCTTTTGAAATGGTTGTGTCTAGATTTCACATGCTAAGTCTTTGATTCCTCATGGTTGCATTTCTATGAGTCTTATGGCTAAGGCATGCTTCATAGTGTGTGTGCCATGACTTACATTGGCTTCACCTTGTTAGCTTGTGCACCGTGTTTCATAGGCCATGCCATACTTCTGTATCTGAGCCTTGTCTTCATATAAGCTGCACCATTACATCCTATGATTATCATGCTAGTGCCTTAGTTTGTCCGATGACTGCATGTCTTAGTTAGTGACTGTGCCATAGTATTTGGTAGGCCACACCATCTCTAGTGGCCTTTGCCATGGTCTCTAGAGGCTAAGGTTGCACCTCTATTTTCTTATATTGCTTGTGTGCCTTATTTCTAGAGGCTATCCCATTATCTCCTTTGTTGTGCCTCATTGAAATGGCTGAGTGTATTAAAGATGAATGGATTATAGCAATAGCGAAGGAGAATTTGCGTATTCTCCCTCTGAATCACTCCCAGAAGAGCTGCCAAAATTAGAATCACTTGATGAAGAACCAATATCGCTGCTAATTGGGCACACATCAAAATTTTTGAAATGGTGTGAAGAATTCTACCATTTCTTGGTGACTTACAAGGAAAGTGCTCCTGCACACTTTGAATCCTAGATTAAATGTCTTCACTCCATTGGGCATTGGAGTCAAAAATATGCTAAAACTATAAACCATCTATAACCAAAACTTGTGCACAACCAAACTAATACAAAACTGCCCAGCATATCCACAAACTGATACACCGCACAACTGTTAATATTTTGCAACCAAAACCAACTAATTGACCACATTTACAAACCTCTATAGCCACTGAGTTTTATTGAAAAACAAATTAAAACTGAAATCTAACGTTGCAATTGCAACTTATTCTGAAATATTGAAACTAAACTACATACAAATGAAAATGACAAGAATGTGCCCATTCATAGGAATGGAAAAGTAACTTCCATGTCTAATGATTCTGCTCCATGTGATCCATGTTGCACTGACAATAGACCAAACAAAATGTGTGAATAAATAGAGCAAAAACTTGTACCTTTGTGCTTTCTTGCATTCTGGAGACTCCTCTTTGGCATTGAAATACCGGTCATGCCGATCTGCATACTGCTCCTCATTTAGTAGAGGGTGGGAAGGGAATACCAACCATTGAAACTCATACTCTTGCTTACATGTAGAGGCATTTGTTAACTTGACCTCATTAGTGACTTATATTGCATGATCCTTTGCATGATCAAGACCCAAGATAGCACCAAAATCTAGTTTGAAAGTGACTGAGCTGGCCATAACTATCCTGGATTTGATTGGAATCTCTTCTTGAATGAAAAAAGAGTGTGATTAAATTCCATATGCAACTCTTCACTACTACAAATGTCTCTTGATGAATCATGATAATGGGGTTGCAAATGCATTGGAAGATCTTCCTCATGAAAGAGAGAACACCTATCCTCAAAAATAGAAAATAGATCTAACTCTTTTTCAAAACTTGAACATACCTCACTTAAGATTCCATCATGATCGCCTGAAAGAGGCTTTGAAAATGAGTCATGCACTTGCTCAATGGTGGAATCCCCTACATCAAGAGGCTAATATCCTCATCGAATAACTGAGAATAAATTCTCAAGTTGTTCTTCATCATGCTTAATCATCTCAACACTATCCCCTACAAGATGTGAAATCTCATTACATAAATAAATGCACCCACTCTTTGTAGATTCTGTAAAAATTTCCTTCACAATTTCTTCTAGACGAGGTAAAGATTTTGTATCATTCTTTCCCCAACACTTTTTATCTTCAAAATTCTTTTGCAAGTACTTTTCAACTTCAAAAGGAATCAAACCATCATCATCATCAAAATATTCCTCATCCTCTTCTTCACTTGACTGTATCTTTGAATCAAAATTTGCCATATGTGCATGATGCTCATAATTAGTTGAGTACATTGGATAAATAGGAACAACTTCTTTAATTGCATTTTGATCCTTGATACTGGAATCTAGATTACATTCTCCTTTGATATCAAAGTGACAAAACACTTGATCTGTTACTTCCATAGGCTAAAACTTTGGCTCTGAAACCACAGAAGCTTGAAAGGCACAATTTTCAAAATAATTGTGTATTTTTTGCACATGAGGAAGGACCTCTACTACAAACTGATTGCATTCATATAGCTGTTCATGAGAGCTTTGAGGCATAAAATTTGAATCAACCTGATACATGTCATGATCTCTTAGCTCATTAAGCTCATGGGAGAGATATTCTACAAGTTCTTTCATTTCAATCATCTCCTTATGATTTATTAAATAAGTAGGGAGGGTGGGTGGAATAGGACGAATCTGCATTTGGCTATAAGTGAGAGCTTGGGATGAGATACTTACATGAGGAATTAGTGGTTTTGAAGGCAAAGGAGACAATTTACCAGCTTCTATGAGGTTCAATTCATCCCTAATAGCGAGATCATAGGATTGAAGCAAAGTTTCTCCTCCTAAGGCTTGTATCATAACTAAAATCTTAGGATCTAAAGCCTTCAAATAATATAGAAATGCAAAAACTGGAGGAGACCTCACATCTAATAAAAAAATTCATAGCTTATCAAACCTTGCATTGAAATAATGCATGCACTCTGTAGATATCTCTTGTTTGTGATGAGATTTTAAATGAGGGAACTAATATCTACCTTCTCCTGGAACTGATTGAAAAGGAGCTCCCCAAGTTGGTCCCATCTTGTGATTGAACCAGGTTGCAAATTTCTATACCATTCTCATCCTTTGCCTCTAAGAGAAGATGTAAGTAATAGAAGAGCCACATTTTCAGTTGTGATATGGTGAATATTGCACAACTTTGCAATATCCTAAATATGATCTATTGGGTGAACAAAGCCATCTCCATGAAAATGGGGTAATGCTTTCAACGATGCCTTAGGAACCCGATCTTGTTGTCGATGTAGAGGACCACTTGAGTCCCAAGTCACAAAAGGTAGATTTCTTGTTGGAATATTGAGATGCACATAAATATTATGGATTGCCATGATCTGCAGCAGTGAAGATCTGAGATAAAATCACCAATGAAGTCACTAGATGGAAGATTCATGCTCCTACAAGCAAATATTTTTGTGATTTTTCACCAAAATCACAAAAAGTAGAACAAAGATTAATGAGACATAGACTGAAGTCTCTGATTCAAGTCCCACCGAGTGTGCCAAAAACTACTAATAATGAAGTTTGCACCCAAACGTTGCACACGCATGCAAGCCTACACCAACGTGGGGAACCTCGTAAATGTGGGACGTGGTTTGTGAGATGACCTCCAAGGTTTTAGAAGCCGACTCTTCATAGGGTTTTCAATAAACTTGTTTCAGATTTTTTGGAGAAAAGAGAAGAGAGAACTTGAAAACAAATTCTAGGCAATATGGTGATGCACCAATCACGAACTTTCCAACTTGAAAACAATTAATTGTGCATAGGATTTGAAATCAAGAAACAAGATAAACACAAATACAATTATGAGAAGTGAGAATCACATAATCATTTAGCTAGATTAGGTATGATAATCTCATATTTATAAATGAATGCCACAAATCTGAGAGAAGAAAATAAGAAACATTCCAATAGAATATATGGCACAGAATGACTATTTTCCCTTCATGGGTGAATTAAAACAAAGTTAGAAAGGCCTTGAGGCACAGTGCATCAGATTAGTTTAATTCAAAAAAAACTTGACACCAAAGCCTGCAAAAAATCCTATGCTATTGATGAATCTTCTCCTCTTTATCTACACATCTATGATTATTCTCTATTGTGATAATAATAATCTCTTTGCTTCTGTTTCTAAACTCTGATGATAAAGGAAAATAAATTCCTTCAAATCTACCCTTTCTGTTGTTGAATGTCTCTCATATGTCTAGTTGACTCTGTCTTTGCTACCTTAGATTCCTCTTTCTCATGTAAAATTATCTTCTTATGGCTGCATGTAATTCACCTCTGAAGGTTTGTTTGCTGTAGTTTTTTTTACGGTGTGAGAAAATAAAAGCATTCACTTTATTTCCTTTACCTATAGCTGCATGCCTTTTATAGTTTCTTTTAGTGAAACTTCACTCTACTCTACTCCCGTGAGTCCATAAAAAATGCATGTGATATAATAAAGACTTTAACTTTATTAGCTGTGGGCCCATCTTCATTTAAAAGACTCACTTTATATTATACTTTGACTCACTTTATAATAGAATATTTAAATAGAGAAGCATTCCTGTGCATTTTAGAAAATATGCAAAAAAGATTTAACTTCTACCTATTGTGCCACGTGGAGCTATGGTGCTCCTTGGGAAACTAATTTCTCTGACAACTTCATCTAATGCGCCATCCATTGATTCGTGGTGATCTGATGGTTCCTGAGTCTTATTTTTTTGTCTGGCCGCGCCTTTTCTATAGACTATGCCTGCACTTTGATTCAAACTTATGGCTCGTGCCTTAGCTTTGGTTATGCCTTGATTTGAATGGTTGTACTATGTATAATTATCTCCTTTGAATAGGCCCGATTTCAATAGCTTACGCCATGGTCTCTAGAGGCTGGTTCCTCTTGTATTTGAATGCTTGTGTTTCACATCTCATAACTTGCACCTAGTTTTGTAGCTTGTGCGACATGACTTGGAGGCCCATGTATCGTCTTCACTAAGTTGTGCTTTGGATTCTAAAACCAGCACCATCTTTTGAAATGGTTATGTCTAGATTTCACATGCTAAGTTTTTGATTCCTCATGGCTACGTTTCTATGAGTCTTATGGCTAAGGCATGCTTCATAGTGTGCACCATGGCTTACATTGGCTTTGCCTTCTTAGCTTGTGCACTATGTTTCATAGGCCACGCCATACTTCTGTATCTGAGCCTTGTCTTCATATAAGTTACACCATTACATCCTATGATTATCATGTCGGTGCCTTAGTTTGTCTGATGACTAAGTTCCTTTGTTAGTGGTTGCACCATAGTCTTTGGTAGGCCACGCCATCTCTAGTGGTATATGTCATGGTCTCTAGAGGCTAAGGTTACACCTTTGTTTTCTTATATTGCTTGCATGCCTTATTTCTAAAGGTTGTCCCATTATCTCCTTTGTTGTGCCTCGTTGAAATGGCTGAGTTGTGTTGAAGACAAATGGCTTATAGCAATAGCGAAGGAGAATTTGCATCCTCTCCCTCCGAATCACTCCTAGAAGAGTTGCCAAAATTAGAATCACTTGAAGAAGAACCAAAATTGCTGCTAATTAGGCATGCATCAAAATATTTGAAATGGTGTGAAGAATTCTCAACAATACTTATAGATTTAACAAAATTATAATTGGTACTTTTGTTTGTAGAGCATAGAAAATTAATGCATTAGTATCTCATGTCCTCACACTAAAATACATAATCTCTAAGTTGCATTAAACTATAAAGAAATTATTAGTATTGTCCACATTTGTTGTTAAGTGCTAACTATTAAACTTTGGACTTATGAATGCTTTCTTGGATAGATATAAATTATCAAGGGCCATGCATATCATTTTACACAGCTTTGCATATTTTAAATATTGGTTCTCTCTTGGAATTTTTTCACAAGAATTTTGATTTTCTCTAGCATGGGAAAAATACCTAATAAAATTAAAAGTCTCTATGTTAACCTAAATAATAGGTCAAGATATTTGTTTATTGTGAGGCAATGCTTATACATTACTCCAATCAAGGATTAATATCTTTCATGAAATCTTTGCACTGGCTCATGCAAGGAGATCCATTTGGTATCAACATCCTTAAGAAGCAAGTGTTTCCTACAGTTATTTCCTTATCAAATTGTTGAAATATAAAAATTATTTAGAACTTCAACAAAAATATGAATGGAGCTCGTAAACTAGAACTTCAACTTTTGATACTACAAAAAACTTGCTCACAATTTTGAATGTAAAATTAATTCTATGGGCCATAAATGAATGAAAACCATGTATGGTTAAAAAGAAGCTTGTAGCCTTACACAAAGACCATTCCTATGACCTTGCATTACTAAAGCTCCATTTGCCTCTACACACTCCAACTTTTTGGTAGTTGTGTAGTTATCTATACCCAAAATTTCCTTAAAATGATTCTTAACTATTTCAAATGAATTTTGAGATGTTGCATTCTCCCTCATTTATGAAAAGGGGGTAGATGAGACTGGTGAACATGATTTTCTATAGTATACACATGCATACATACCCAAGAACTATTATCTACTACTATAACTTTATTAAAGATATTGCAATAATTTTGCTTTTTCTTATACATCTTGATTTTCCATCTCAAAAATACAACTTGCCCCATTCCTAGCCATTATTTATTGACCTTGATGTGTGTTATAAAATTTGGAAACGCCTATAAAAACTAGTATATTCTGGATAGTTTGTCATATGACACCCTCTAGTCAAAATATGAAAAGCAACACTCAAGTCAATAATTTTTGCCATTTGTGTTGCTTTCATCATCTTTCCAAATTGAGCTTCAATTGAACCTCTATGTGCAAAAATCTTTGCATGTTTTTTAATATACTCATCAAATTCCAATGAATGTTTAACATGAAGACATTCTTCCTTTGCTTTCTATCTTGTCATAAATTTTCCTCTGTATTTATGATTTACTTTTCATAAACTTTACCAACATGTTTTTCTATTGTGTCAACTTTTAGATGCAATGTCTTGTCCCTACCATATTTCCAATTGCAAATCTTGCACCTACATTTTATAGGAGGTTCATCTTTGTTTTCAATCTCCACTAGTGTAATGAATGGGTACTTTGACACCCAATCAATCTAAAAAGTCATTGATAGGTCTCACTCATGCCCCATTTTTCTAGTTGACCTTTATTTCCCCTTCCATATAGGATGTTAATTTTCTTGATCACTTTGTGAGGTTGATTTATTAAAATTTTTATTCTTGCTACCTTAGGACTCCTCTAAGGCAACATCATCTCTAACATTATCAAGTACCTCATTATAGTCTTCCTTTAAGGTATTCTCTTTTTCATTGACATATGTTACAAATCTTGATGATACAACTAATCTACTACTCCACACACATTGCCAAAATACAACATTATTTTTTTGTATTTTGATGAACACCCCTTGCCACTTCCAAGAATTGGGCTAGTGCTTAACATTTCTGACAAATTATAAACTATAGAAAAATGCCATTGTCAAAGACTCAACAATAACAATTTTAATATAATCTCTAAGAATGAAACTAAACAAGCAAATAAACAAAATGAATCATAGTATATAGATCCCTAGGGCCTAGATGTAATCATGTATCACTACTCAATATCATCTCTAACAATGACACCAAATTGATAAATCAATAAAGGAATCTTATAACCATATAGAAATAAAGAAATTATCACTTGCCTATCATCAAGTCATTAATGCCTATTGTTTTTTGTCTATGGCTCACTAAAAATAGAATTCTAGGTAGGAAGCATGCACTAGGCATAGAAGAAACCAAAGGTAGGAGTCTAAAACATAATTCTTCAAAGGAAGTAAAGATTCAAGAATCAACTCAATCTAAATCAAGATAAGAACAAAATGTGTAAAAGAATAATTGAGAGTTTTTGGTGTATTAATATAAACTCAAATTTGGTGAAACCTACTAGATTGTAAAATGGTGGATGAAAAGTGTGGCAAATCATTTTTTATTATAAAATAATGGATGTAAATGTTGGGTGATTAGGACCATAATCCAAAACGTGAGTGATGATTTCAAGGTGATTATGGCCCCAACAATAGGGCGGAGTTATAATGGTAATGATGAAATTAGCCCTCATACATGGTGGATTTTTAATGGTATTGGAAAATTTGTAGGATAATTGAAACATACATCCTAAATTCTAGGTGATTCTACATTAATCACATGTAGTCTACTATGGTGAAAATATGCCATTGTAAATGCTTAATAAATATTATAGAGACTATTTAACACCCATTAGATCAACTTATCATAAATTCCTAGAGATTTGGCCCACTACCATTTCTTTCTATTCACCAAAATCATGGCCTAATTTGAATTATTTGCCAATTGGTGAAGTTTCATCACTAAAAAAATACTTAGTACAATTGATATGAAAAAGGGAGAGGTAATGGGTTGGGAAATAGTCATGAAGGAAGACATGTAATGAGGTGTGTACATGGAAATAGAAAGAGGAATGGAATAACTATCTTGATGACACGAGTGAGAGGAGTGATAGATATAGTAGGTTAAGTAGTAGTGGATGAAATAGGGGTGGAGGTGTAAAACATCATGTTGGAGATGAGTATGATGGGAGGGTTGTAACTAAGAGGTAGGTCATAGAGAGGAGTAACAAAAGAGGAAGGATAAACACTATGAGATGGCACAATAGTGGAAGTAGGGGTAATGATATGGAATGGGACACTAGTGGAAGTAGGTATAATTGAATAGGGAGGTGAGGTAGGTGCACTGAACAAAAAGGTAGATGAAGCAATATTAGCACCAACAACTTATAAGGCCTCTAATCCATATGGCTTGTTGCTAAACATGTTATGAATCATACCTGCTAGTTGTGTAGGATTCTTAGTAGTAGAAAAAATAACAAATTCTTATTGAGCCACATGTTCCTCATGATCATAATATTTAGTTTCATTCTCAATGACAATAGTAGCCATTGTACTCATAGGAACATCATTAGAAACACCATTGTGAATGGACTAAGCCATATGGGGATTCAAGTGAGCACTCCTTTATAAAGGTGGATGAGAGGAAAGAGCTTTTGGCATACAAATAACTCTTAAAACCCTAAAGGAGAAAATTGAAGAAAGATAATCTAGGGTCTAATCAAAATTTAAAAAATAATGAATAATTAGATCTAAAACAAATTGAAGCACAAACCCTAAAGGCTCTAACAAAGGTGGTTAGGGTAGGTAAAAGATAGGATATGTGAATCAACCACCAAACCCTAAAGAAAGATATAGTTATGAAGCATGAATATGAGAGGGAAATTAACCTTAGAATTAGATATGAAAATATGATAAAGTAATAGAAAATTATAGATCTAAAACCCTAATTAAAAATAATGAAATTATAGGCAAAAATTAGGTCATGTAAGCAATTATCAAGTTCACCAAAATGTGAAAATAAATGGCTTCACATAAGTAATGTAGGCTAATTAAATAAATGTACACAATCAAGTACTAATTAACCTAAATTTAATTGAGAAGTTAGAGACTGATAATTAAAAGTTTTAATTTAGAAATTTAATGGAAAAGATAGGTGTACTTAGCTTTCAAACCAACAATGGAATATGGATCATGTTGAAGATGCATAGAATTAATTTGCCACTATACTCAAAATTAATGCCCATGATGTGCTAATTGTCTTGAACCAAATTGAAAATTCTTTGTGGGTTGATCCTTGAGTGGCTTGGGGTCAATCTCGAGCAATGTGGAAATGACCTTTGGGGAATGGTCCTAATTTGGCAGTCTATGGACCTCTATTTTCCTAGTGTGCTAGAATCTCTATTATTTGATGATGTACAAGGATTTGATGGTATTTAAAAATAACTTAGGGGAGATGTTGGATTGTGAGGGTCAAGTTCTCCTTAATTGACCCCCTTGATAGATTGGATTTACAGACTTAGACAATGATCAGAGACAACAAACACAAGCATGCAATGGATTGTTTGCTAATTTTGATGCAAATGCATTCTTTTTAGTTTTTCAAATCTAAATGCATTCATAGGATAAATGCTCCTTATAATATAGACATTCCTTTTTTTTCTTAGATGTGTTTAAATGCACAAATGAATGTCTTTAAATACCAACACATAATGAATAGTTGCATAAACATGTACCAAGTCAACTCCAAACAACTAGTAAGAAAGGGCAAGAGTTGATATTTTAAATTTTAATTTTGGGGTCAATCTCAAGTAGCTTGAGATCAATCCTAAGTGTTGCAGGGTTGACCCAAGATAGGGAATGCACTCTTGGGATCAAGAATTGATGCATGGTAGTGTGGGCTAATAATGAGGTGATTGTGAGAATATGTGCAAATAGGGCTAGGATAATGTTGAATGTGTGGAAATGGGTGAAGGTATGAATAAATGGGGATGAATTGGGATCGAGGAAGGAGTCAAACTTAACACAAGAGTGTGTCACTTGTCACTATGTAATCATGTTAAGATATTTCGTCAAAATGGGCCCAAAACTAATATAGTATATAAATTTCGCCATTACAATATAGTATACAAATTTCGCCATTACAATATAGTATACAAAATTTTGCCATTACAATATTACACACCAATTTCTTATTAATAATGAATAAATAAAATCATTTTCTTGCAAATATACTTCTAAAAAATTTAACATTTCCCTAATTTTAATAATATTTTAAAAAAAATATTAATAATTTATTATTAAATACTAATCACCAAATAGTTTAGTAGTCAAAGTTCAATGTTCTTCAAACCATCCTATCCCCAAAATAAAAATTGCCCATTACACCTACCATGGTACTACTTGGATGTGGTCCCATGGAAGGGGCTTAGAAAAATGCAACTGGAAGATTAAAATGAATCTTTCATTATAAAATAAGAGCACTAAATATGTAACTATAAAATTTATGTTGGTATTAGGGAGGGAAGGCTTAAAGTTTCCTCCATCAACTTAGGGACTTTAATATCTATATGACAGCGTGTGTGACACTTATTTTTGAAGTTAATTTCTATTTACATATAACTACTATAATTTCTCATCTAAAAATCTCTACTTTCACTTAAAATTTCATAATAATAAAAAAAATTAAAATCCATAAGATCTTTACTTAAAAAAGACTCCTAATTTTGGCTAGCCCCCTTGCATTGAACCATAGCCTCACTCATTACTCATTTGGCCTTTCCTTAATTTTGATAAACGATTCTTTTTCCCTAAAAAGATTTTAAAAATTCAATAATTTATTTTTAAATCGTACGTGCCCTTGTACAAGGCATTAGGCCAAATAGGAGCAAAACACCCTTTAAAAAATAAAACAAAACCAGAAACTTGTAGGGCTAAAACAGGGATCTTTGAACTTGCGGTAGCAACCCTGTTAGACTAAAAACTCTCTGCTGGTTGTTGGCAGATTTTGATATTTACGCGCGGGTAGCCTCAAATTTAACAGGTACTACAACCATCTATTTTTATCAACGCAAAACTCATATTCATGCTAAATCAATTACGTTCGCAGGAGAATTGAAATCAGTATGTCCTAAAGTGACAGTACTATAAAATTTCCTCAACGTGGTTTTCTTCAATGCTATTAGTCAAATTCATACATTAAATCAGCAGTAAGAACAATGCCATATCTCCATTCGTTCAGTTTAGTATAGACAGTATCATGATGGTGGGTAGATTGAGAACGTATAAGATTAAGTGCTCTCATCCTTGAACATTATGAAGAGGGTCTTTAATGCTCCCCAAATCAGAAAATATTCTCATTTCAACCCTTTGGATCATTGTCACAGTAGTAGAAATTATGGTGTGGAATGCTTTATTCGATGTGCAAACATAACAGACAGTCTAGACCCTGAACCATTAATTGGGTGGGTTTATATGTAGACACTTAGGGTTTATTAGATGGAAAGAAAATTATTAGATTAGAATGATTTCAAACACTGCATATGGAAGACATGGTCTAATAGGCAATTGGGTCCATGAAGTTAGTGGGTACGTATTTGGGCAATTAGGGTTTATAAGATGGAAAGGACATTTTCAGATTAGTAGACTTATTTCAAACAATGCATATGGAAGACATGGCCTACAAGAAGAACAAGTAGAAGATATAGAAGATGAAGATGTTAAGGGTTTCCATGGAAGTCAAGATAAGATGTCTAGTGAAATTGGATTTGGAACAAGTAATGAGGATAAATTGGAATATGAATACGAGCATCCAAGAGTTAAAGAAGCTTGTAGACTCATCAAGTTGCAGCATATGTGGGAGACAAGGCTTGAGAGGGACCTCAGGCGCACAGTTCGCAAACTAACTCCTCAACAGGTTTGTGCCGTACTTCAATCTCAGGAGGATGAGAGAGAGGCTCTCAAGTTTTTTTACTGGGCAGACAGGCAATGGCAGTATCGACACGATGTTGCAGTGTATCATTGTCTTCTCAGAATTTTGAGCAAGACCAAGCTCTGCCAGGGAGCTCGTAGAGTGTTGAAATTAATGATTAGAAGAGGGCATGGTTGCCTTCCACTGACATTCAATTATCTGATGATTTCATACAGTCGTGCAGGCAGATTATCGGATGCCCTAAGGGTGTTGAAACTGATGCAGATACATGGTGTCAAGCCTGATCTCTCAACTTACAACACGATCATCCATGTGCTTGTGATGGCACGGAATTTAGATAAGGCCCATAAATATTTCAATGGAATGCAGCAGGTGGGAATTGTTCCTGATATTGTGACATTTAACATTCTTGTCAAGGGGCTGTGCGAAGTGCATCGATTGGATGATGCTCTGCAGCTGTTGAGAGAGATGCCTTTTAGGGGTTGCCCTCCTGATAAGGTTACCTACCACACAATATTGAGTTTCCTATGCAAGCATAGGAAGATAGATGAAATACAAAATGTACTGGGAATGATGGAGGAATATGCACTGGTTCCAGATCAGGGCACCTATTCTATTCTAATTCATGTGCTTTCAAAGTATGGTCATGGCTGTGAAGCCTTGCAATTTCTTAGGGAGTTGGAAGACAAAGGCTTCAAGGTCAACATAGTGGAATATAGTGCAGTGATTAATTCATTTTGTAGGGATGGAAAGATGGATGAAGTTAGAGACATTGTAAACGAGACGGTTTCCAAGGGGCTTATACCAGATGTAGTTACATACAGCACAATAATTAATGGTTTTTGTAGGATAGGACAAGTTGATTTAGCAAGAAAGCTGATTCACAACATGCTCCAGAAGGGGTTGGAACCTAACACTGTAACTTATACAGCCCTATTGAATGGACTCTGCAAGATTGGCAATTCAATGGAGGCAAAACAGCTTCTTGAAAACAGTGAGGATGATTTGTGGACACCCAATATCATCACATACAGTGTAGTTATGCACGGGCTTCAAAGAGAAGGAAAATTGACAGAGGCATGCATGCTTGTGAGTGGGATGCTGCAGAAGGGATGCTTGCCTTCTCCTGTTGAGATTAACTTGCTGATACATTCTCTATGTAAGAAGCACAGACCTGATGAAGCAAAAAGATTCATGGAAGAATGCTTGAGAAAAGGTTTCGCTATCAATGTAGTTCATTTTACCACTGTGATCCATGGGTTCTGCAAGGAAGGAAAGATAGAAGAGGCTTTCTCTTTGCTGGATGACATGTATTTGACTAAGCGCCATCCAGATGCTGTAACTTATACAACTTTGATTCATACACTGGGCAAGAAAGGTAGACTAAAAGAGGCTACTCAACTCACACTAAGAATGCTGAAGAAGGGTGTGCTTCCTACACTCCTAACTTATCAAACTGTGATCAACAGGTTCTGTGAGAATGGTGGGGTGGAAGAGTTGTGTCAATTGCTGGAACAGATGATGGAGAGGGACAGCTTTAGAGATGGATATAATCTGATGATTGAGAAGCTTTGTAAGGATGGAAAGCTGCAGGAGGCCTTCAAATTTCTTGGCAAGGTGTTGCGAACAGCTTCTCGTACTGATGCTGTCACATGCCATACTCTGATTCAGAGTTTTCTTAAGAATGGTCAACCCACAGATTCCTACAAAGTAGCTTGCAGAATGTTTCAAAGAAACATGATTCCTGACATTCAGATTTGCAGGAAAATAAAAGAAGAACTGCTTTTGGAGGGAAAATCCTGGGAAGCAAAGAAGCTCATGGAGAAATTTGTGGAGAGGGGATGCATCTTGCCGGGTTCTATATGATAGGACAAACATGTTAGCCCAAAGATCATTTATCAGAAAGCTTGATATAACTGTAATCTGGATAATTCATTCATGGGGCCTAAATCTGGAAGCATTATTGTCCTAAGCTGATACCTGTTGACATTGAAAAAGATCAATGACATCAAGTTGTCAGAATCCATGAGATTATGAGACATGTTTTTGGAAACAAGTATGTAGAAAATTCTTTATCAATATTTCAGATCACACTGCATGATCCATAATTAGGATGAGGAAAGATATGTGCAGATTGTGGACTAGGGATCCTTATATAAATAACTCTCGTAAAGTATATTGATGCCATTATAGGGGAAACAAAAATATCAAATGCACTAGCCGTTACATGCCATTAAAGTAGATACAAAAATATTAAATGCACTAGCCATTACTATCCATAAATTAGATATAATCACCCTTTTCAACTTTTGAAATTATTAAATGTTACTGCTCCTTAGGTAGTGGGTCGTTTTTTAGCATATTGATGATTGGCTTTGATCAGTAAAATGATCAGTTGATTTCACTGGAGAAGTTGAACTTGACTCAGCAAACACAAGAAGCAGGGCGCAGGCATCAGAAGTTGGAAATTTGGAGAAAAATGAAGGTTTCGACAGTTACTGCCGGTAATTGTAGGCAGTTTTGTAATCACTGGGGCAGTACAAAAGCAGTGGTTTCCTCATGCGTCAGAAATGGCCAGTAACGCTCAAGAATGCTATGAATTCCTCTTCCATATGGTTTTTGATGATTTTTAAGATCCTTGATGGGATTGTACAAGTTTATTAAACATGTCTAAATGCCCATAGAGGCACATGAAAAGGTTTTGAGTTGAATTTTGTGAATTCTAGGAGAGTTCATAGGCTCAATTGACTGTCATAGGCAAAGTACAGTTCTGGAAGTGTCTAAAAGAGCTGTTGTAGTGATCTTGGGGACTGGAATAAGTTGATTTGAGGCTGGTTGTGTGCCTAAGAGGCCTAAAATTGTATTTCACATTGAAGATAGTGGATAAATGAGTGTTTTGCCTCTCTTGTGCTGGAGTTTTCACCCAGATTTTGGGTTCTCCATGGTAAATCCTTGTGTTTCTATTTTGTGGTGTTTATTGCTCTCAATTTCCTTTTACTTCACAATTATTTACTTGCTTAGAAGTTGCAGTTTATTAATTCTTCATAAGATTTGTATGTGATGAGTTGTTGTAAGGCATAGCTTTCTCTAGTTTACACATCACGCTTCCATGAATGGCTCAAACCTAATCCCTCATCTCTATTCAAGGATTTAGAATACAGGCTAATCTTAATTGCCTCCCTTAGACACCTTTTGTATAGTTAAAGGTTATTCTGTTAGTTGTTTGCATATATTAGTCTTTCATTGTTTGCTGAACACTAATGAGCCATTGTGAAGCTATGAATCCAGTTGCGATTCCACGGCCTTATGTGATCTTATGTTTATCTATTGTTTGTGAGTGGGCAAGGAACTATGAAATGGCTAGTTCCATTCACTCAATTTTTAGGCATCCAATGCTCTTACAGGTGATCTGAGATGCATGCAAATATGTCATTACATTACATAAGGCATAAACTAATAGAAGATATTTAATACTAATACAACTTTACACGAGTCTTGGATCCATCTTCATGCAACTACTTGTGGTCCGTGATTCTTCACGTTCACCCCTTTGCACATTGTTTTTTCATTGCTAACACAAATATATCTGTCTAGGATCTATACTAATGTGAAGGATTTCACTAAATGTTTATTTTGATCTCAGGTTTTTATTGTTTGATTTTTCTATCACATGCTCTCTTCGGCGTTTGGAACTGTGTTCGTGCTTGATATGAATGTTTGTATTCATGACTGCATATGGCTCAATAGTCTCATACGGTTTGGTTCTGCTGTTGCTTGCGTGATCTTTTCCTGATTTGAGAGAGACACTAGTTCTTCTCTCCTGTGGTTTACGAATATTTGTTTGGTATTCAAACCCCTAAATATTTGTGAGCACGTGTGTGTGATTGTAGGCTGCAGGCAGATGCTGTCTTTGGAGGCAGACTGTAAACATGGACCGTACATACAAAGGGCTGATTGATGTTGGAGATTTTTTAATACTCTCTAATCTGACAGGGGCTTTGGGGTTTCCGGCTGACACTATACTTGTCTTTGATGCGCATATTTTGGAACAATTGCTTTAAGGGTGTCTATAGATCGTATTGGAGGCTTTTGACAGCATTTTTAAGTTGTATTAAGTTCTGTATGTTCTGTCCACAAAGAGTTTGTCAAAAGTCCTAACTCTATTTCTGGTGGCAAGTGAACTTAAATCTCCTAATATAAATGTTTTTGAAAGAAACCTGTTTGGAAGATTGATTACATCCATGTTTTGGATCACATTTTGTGATCCATCATGATGTCCTTACAAAATTGGAGCTATTTATATAGATAACTCTATAATGATGCATAAGGTTTCACCAATGGAAAGTATTAATTAGTAATTAATAAATTTGGTAACTAATAAATGTGAACCAGCCATTAGGCTTGGAATTTGAGGGAACTAGCTGATAGGAACTAGTTGCACCACCTTATTAACTACCCAAGTCTCAACAATTAAAAATTAATTAGATTAACATACATTTCTTAGGAACCTGAATCATACCTTAGCTTGAGAATGATTGGTTTCCATCCTGACAATGGATCATGGACTGTGATCTGCAATATGAATGTAATCAATCTCACAGACAGGTTTTTTCCTGAAGCATTTATCTTATTTTCATGGACAATGGAAGCCTCAAATCGCTTATCACAATAGTTTTTTAAGTGGCAGCTATGTCCTTACTCTTGGAACAGATCAACTGCTTTATTGATACTTAACAAGGCTTTGGTCAAACTTGAAGCTGATTATCTAGAATATTTAAAAAAGAAAATTATTGCATATTTTCGAAGAGAAGAATAAATGTATTATGGTCATGTTTCCATCTACTGCCAACAAATAACGTGAAACAGGTGATGAACATTTTAAAGATATAGTTATGGTTAAGTCGAGGTGGGTCTCACCAAATAATTATTTTAGCAACTAAGAAGGCTCCCCACACAAACATGCCCAATTACATCACAGTTAGTCTCTCAAACCTCTGTTCTCCTAAAGTAACGAGGATAGAGGTTCCAAAAAAGTCATCTGCTGATCTCAAGTTGTTTGGCCTGACAAATGAAGAGTTAACAACTGTTAAGCTAACACATTCTGAATCCATGCGTTTGTACAGTCTATTTAAGAAGAAAGGTCTGGTTGTCAAGTACAATAATGTAGACAAACCAACAAAATGACCTGGAAACAAACTCAGATGAATGTGATAGGAGCCCTGGATAGAGAAAATGTAGACCCTACTGAAGTCAGTTCTTCAAGAGTGGTCATTGGTAAGAATGGGTCACAAAGTTACCAATAGCAGGCAGTCAGTCTTTCAAGAAGGCTATCAAGGTTGGAGTTACAGAGTCAGATAAAATGAACTCACCACCCATCTGTACAACCAAACTTTCTAGAACGTTGGAGGCATTGATTTTTGTTGTACAGATGTCAGTCTAAAGACTAAGAGGATGTTTTTACTAGTTAGTGACTTTACTTTGGATGGTACCAAAACTCATGTGACTAAGGTGGTCTTCTAAAAAGCTGGAAGTGAATTTTCATTTTCCTTGAGGAGACCTTTATTTATGGGGATGTTCTTCCTTGGATTAAGAAAGGCATCAATTGACAGTACCTGTGGTTGAATCACTTTAGAGTCTTCGGAGTCTTGAACAATTGGCAGGGATTACTGTTAAGTTAATCTTCAGAAGGCAGAGTCAGCTAAGGTGGTTTGTGCACATGGGGTTTGGCATATTGCAGGGACTTGAGCCTATCCTTGACTGTAGAGATTTGAGTTTGAACCTCAGATTATTATCAATGAAGGCTACCTGCAATGGATTGAGTTTGCCTGTGCAGGGTCTTAAATAGAGACATTGTGGTCTTAGTTATGTGGTCCTTTGGGAAATTGCCACTCAAGGAACTATAGATCATGCGCAAACCTTTCATTCACAAGCATGTGGAGGTTGACATGTTAAAAGAGTTGTTACTAGTAACTGCATATGCGTTCTAGAGTGAATGAACTTGCAAGCAGTGCACTATGAAATTATCCCATATGCTTGCTTCTCTTGCCGAGCAGTTGACCACCAGATTAGAGATTTTCACTTGAGGAGATCAGAACAATCAAGTAAGTAAAATGATGGCGGCCAAGTTTAGATGAAGGATAATTTGAAGTAAAATGTTGAAGCGGGCTTGCTAAACATCTCTCTACAAGTCTCCTTCACAAAAACTGTTTGTGGTGAAAGTTGCAGCTCAGACTACTGCCCTTGATTAAACTGGTGAAATATTTCCTATTCCTACAAAAGAGGGTCATCTAGTGCGTTTGTGTGTTCAAGTCAGCAAAAATAATCTTTTTTGAGATAAATGTAGTACTTCAGGAGGGATCTTCTACAATGGATGGCCCCAAACATAGCCTCCAAGCAAATGGTTGTTAAAAGATACATATTGATTGCGACAGTGGTATTTGACTGATTAATGCTTTTGAAGCATGGAGAAATTCTGACCCTCTTGCTGGTTAGGAGCATAAAAATCTTAGATTTTTTAATTTATGTGAAATTAGACCTGTGTGATTTTTAGTCATCTCCGAGGTGACCTCAATGAGTTATTACACTAATGGCATGTTTCTTCATTTATAGTGGTAATAATTGCAAGGCAAGGGAACTGTCTTAGCACATAAACACCTTGAAATATATGTATTCTATAAAAAAAAAAATACTTAAAGGTGCTTTTGTGTTGAGAGGGTCCTCTCACCTTGTAATTATTACCAACATAAATGAGAAAAAATGTCATTAGTGCAATGACCATGGTAGCATACCATTTACATGGTGTGGCAAAAATGATAATGGAATTCAATTTTCTGGGTTTAAAATGGAAAAAATTTGAGAAATTAAAAAATATATAATATTTGTAAAAATAGAGAAACTTTTATTTTGTTATTTCATGTCAAATTCAGTGTATAGAGATTAAAAATAAACATACCATTTAAAAGAAAAAATCCAATTATAAAAGAATAATATGGTATTAAAAAACTATTTTACCTTCATCTTAGAAGGTTTATGTTAGAAGGTTTATGTAGAAAACAAAAGGTTGGTTTATATGAAAACAAAATATCAAATAGTACACAAACAAAGACATAAGCTTTGCCTAAAAGATAGAATATTTCAATTTGCTTTAAATAACAGTAACTTCCTAAAACTTACTTACAAATGACTAAAAGATTGGGCTTAAATAAAACACAGACTACTAACAACTCTCTTGGAAATAAGAACTAACTACACAAGTGTTATAGTGACTCAACTAACCACTTTATAGAGAACAATTCAAACAAAATGACTAACTAGATGTCATAACTCACTAGGAAACTAAGTCATGACGATGTGGAAAATGAATATCTACAATTACAATTATTTTCAATTACAAATATAAGATGAAGTATAGACTATAGGAAATAATAATATCTTATGTACTATGCTATGTACCCTCTGAATCTTCATCATTCCTTACAACAATAGATGTATTAGACTCCAATGTTTTTTATTAGATAAGCGGCAAAACAAGGGTGTCGAGCCCTATTACAAAACCAAGCCCAGGGGGCAGGACAACAAAGCACTAACAATACTCAGACATCATAGAAAAAAGACCCGCATCATAGGCACAACAGCCCTGCTGTAAAACAAAAACCAAACAAAAGATCTACACAATAGATCCCAAGCTAATAAGCCTCACTCCCTAAACCCGATGACGCAAAGTTGCAACAGAATTGGGGAGTCCTTTCTTTTTTCCCTGGACCATAGTCCAAGAGTCAACCAAATCCAAATCCTCTGAACGGGGTGAGAGGGGAACCTCACCTAACGCCTTGACCAAGGAGGTCTCGCTAAAAGAGGGAACAACAGCAGCCTGCCTCAGATGACACACCAGCAACAACAACAGCCCCTGCCTCAGATGGCACACTAGCAACAACAGCAGCCCCTGCCTCAGACGACACACCAACAGCAACAACAACCCCAAACACAGGAGACACATCAGCAGCAAAAGAAGTAAAAGCAACAGGAGTAGTAGAAAGCTCCAACTCCACAGAGGAACCATCCCCATGAGACAAACAGTCCTCTAGTGTAGCACTGATTGTCAGGTGATCCATGAGAGCGTCCTTCCACCAAGTAGTAGCCCCCTTGCGCCACGAGAGAGAACAGCCAGAGGCTAAATGACCGGTAGCAAAACACCTTCTGCATCTAAAAGTAATACCCTCATAATCCAAACACTGTTTCCAAGGCCTTTCCCCTACCATCAAGACCACATCCCCATGAAGGTGTATAGAAATGTCAATGTCCACAAGGATGCGAGCAACCGTGGAATGCCCCATGAAGGAGGTTGTAGAATCGACCTTGAGGAAGCGGCCAATAGCATTACCAATGCTCTCATAACAAGTATCCTCCCAGAATTGGATTGGGAGATTTGGGAGACAGACCCAAATAGGTTTGATATTGAGAGGCTCAGTGGATTGAAGGAGAGAGTCTAGGGTTTGATGGAGAGGGAATGCTCCCCCCACAGCCAAACCCTGCCATTGAGCACTAAGTCTCGCTGCTCCAAAGAAGCAAATGTCACAATAAAAAATCCTCTTGCAGAGGGAAACAACTCAATCTTACCTTCAACCAGTGGTTTCCAAGACTCCATCACCCAATTGTGGAGATTAGGCAAAGAGGGCCAGAGTCCATTAAATCTGTAGATCACACCAGTATTACGATAAAAATCTTCATTTTTAGCGACCTCAGGTCCACACACCACCAGGGACTCCCGGGCACAAGGGATAGGCCAAGAACCGAGTTGGGGAGAGCGAGACCGAGAGCCAGAACCAGTCACAGTGGTAGAGAAAGATTTCTTTGGGCCCCCAGGGGCCCAAATCTCCTCAGCAGGCCCACCAATAGCAATAGTCCCAGCACTCAAATTTGAGACATTAATCAAATCCTTGAGGGTCCGAACCCTAGCACCTACTATCTTAGAGGAAATTCCTTGTCCGACTGCAGCAGTCACCCGACCACGACCAGACCCCAGGGTGTCCTCCTTCTGTACCGCCTCATCACCAGGGCGCGACCCATTCGGCAAGGGATCCGTTGCCAAACAGCCATCAACGCACAGAAGAACGCCTTCCCGCTCTGCACCCATTTCAAAAAAAAAATAGTGATATCTATTAGTGAGAAATCCATTAGTGATATCTATTAGTATTAGACTCCAATGTTTTTAAAAAAGAAAATTAAAATTAAAATAGTGATATCTATTAGTGAGAAATCCATTGAGCTTGGTGTGGATGTTGACTCTTTTTTGCAACAAGGTATAAAGTAGTAGAATGTTGGTGTGTTTGGCAAGTTTTCATCTTGAAAACTCGATTTGTATCTAGTGGAAGTTGAACATTTGTAACATCTACAGGATGCTTAACTCCAATATCAATTCATGCTAGTGTTTAAGGAGATCTACATTGACAACATTGTGAATGCCCAACTATGTTGGAAGATCAAGGTGAAAGACATTCATGGATACTTGCTAGAGAATATTAGAAAGCCCATATCATAGAGGTTTGACCTTGTTCTGTGTTTTCACCTGAAAATGGCATTTGTCTAAGTATAGCCAAACTTTGTCCCCAACTTGAAAATCATGAGGAAATGACGACAATCTTGAGTTGTTTCTACTTCTCTTGAGTTTTTTGAAGAATATGAACCACTTTTGATTGAAGAGACTACAAATGTTGGATATAGGAGTGTGCCTTATCTTATTCTTTTTGCATACATTTTGTAGCTAGAAGGGGCACAAATAAAAGCAACTCATATGGTGCCAAAGCTTGAAAAGCAAGGCAAACCCTAGAAAGTGAATGACATGTAGAAGCATGTATTGCTTGGTTGTATGCAAGCTTCATTTGGGTGAGACTCAAATCCCACTTAGATGGATATGTAGAATGATATATGCAGAGACTATGTATAAGAGTGTTGTTGACCACTTTAGTTTGACTATTTGATTGTGGACGAAAAGTAGTGAAAAACTTCATAGACTCCTACTTTTTTCCACAACATGTTGAAATTGGCCCATAAAACATGAGTCATAGTCATAAACAATGTTGGTAGGAAGACCAAAATAATGCTATACTGAGTCAAAAAATAAAAAATCTCTAGGCCAAGTTGCTAGCAATACCAGCCTTACAACATTGAATGAAATCGGCCATCTTGCTAAAGTAAGAAACAACCACAAAAACACAATCATGGTGTTGAATTGTCATAAGAAAGCCACTCACTATGTAATGTCCCATTTTTGAAATGAAGCCAAATTGGAACACAAGTGCCCATCATTCATTTCCCGTGGGCTTTGGGAATTTTGTACTAGGAAAATGGGATTATAATAATAACTCAAGAGGTTAATAATGTCACAAAAGGGGTCACTTAAGTGATATTAATATATAATTATAATAAAGAGGGCCTCAAGTAAAGTTAAAATATATAATAAGGTCTCTTATAATTCAACTTTATTTTAAATAATTCCTCTCAAATATTAATCAAGGGTCATGAAGGAAATTTGAAAAGTTACATTTTTTGTAGGGATACTCTACTTAAGAGGCCAAGCAAGGAGGAGGCATATTGATGAACCAATGTATTTTTTTATTTCTACTCTTTGTTGGAGCATTGGATTTTGGTTCAATTAATCTGAGGATGAAAACCCTCTGTGCAAGAGATTGGAGGACGGAAACCCCCTGATTTCCATCACTGGATTAGTGACGAAAACCCCTGATTCAAACTTGGGTGATCTCATCCAAAGATTGCATATGAGCTTCAAGGTGATAGGCAAATTGAAATCATGTTCATATATTGCCAATTTGAATTGGACTACTATGTAAAGAGTAGTTCATTGGTAAATTGCAATGGTACCTTACAAACCCAATGATTAAGTTGTAGCAAGACGTGGTCTTTTGGTAAGGTGATATTAGACTAATTGAGATCTGTGATTCACATCATAACTGTGTAGACAGTTTCAAACATTGGATGTGGTGAATTACATTCTATAGACCATTTCTAGTTCATTTCAATGTTCCATTGTGAATCATATTTGGCACATCATCTTCAATTAAAGGAGTATCATGTGGTTGTTCTTTCTAGGCTGGTGTAATAATTCATTCAAAAAACAATGTTGAATATTAATTGAAAACAATCTAACGCTACCAACTATGGTGACTTGAATTACCGTTCAAGTGCTACGGTTCTAATATATTTTTAGTATTGTGATTCAATTTGCAATTTAAATGTCTTTAAGATTTGGCTCTTTGGTGGAAATTTTTTTGCAAAGATTTTGGAACTATATGAGACGCAATTTGCAAACCCTTTGTGAGAGATACCTTCATAATTCAAGAGTATAAGGTTGAATTTGGATTAAACCTATTTCGTGGGTCAATTTGTCTAGGTGTGGTTGGGGCCACTTTTATAGGGTTGAGATTTAATATCTTTGTTATCAATTTCATAATAATTCATTGCCCATAACCATTGCATATATAATTACATTTTGCAGCTATATAGTAATGAATAATATTTGGTTTTGCATAAGGAGCTAACCCTTGAAATTGTTGAGTGAATTAAAATGGGTTAGATATCATAGAATATTCCATTCAGGATATTACACACTAGATCCATGTAAACAATTTTCCAAGGATGAGAAGGAATGGGAAAAGGAATGCATAAGCCTAATTTCCTCTTGGATGGTTTGGAACAACAAAGGACTGCACACCTCAAGAAGTGAAGAACATCTTGAACTACATTTGAGGCTAATGTCATGCCCACATTTTCCTTGTGGTCACAACACACATCGCACGTGTCATAACCACATCTGTCATGTGGTTATGACACGAGATATGAAAAACTTTTCTCACACTGTCCTAAAAACCCCTTTCACATGCGTACGCATGCTCAACGGTGTTCTCTCATGGCGAAACACTATACTCTTCGGCGGAATACAAGTACAATGGCGTGCATCCAGAAGCATATAGATCAACAAGAGGGTCTATACAACGCTGCTAACGTCATTGCAAGAGTGAGATTACCAAAGTTCTTAAATCGAACCCTCGGCAATGTTCGGTAGCAGAATGCCTTACGGCGTTAGTGGGAATTACGCTGCACTCATTTACGCACGTGGTTCGCTGATAGAGGAACCACTCCCCACGACGCCTTGTTCCGACTAAACCAGCTAGTGATCTCCCTATTTAGTCATTTTTCAGCCAGGCACGGTTGTCTGTCTCCTCTCTTGTTTCCTGAAACATACTCCTCCTATGACTTAGCATTTTCAACAAGGCGGTTTGGTTGCTCTCTCTTCCCTTTTCACAAGTTCTTAATTTTGATTATATCTTTAACGCCCTTACCTTAACTATTTCTTAGTTCATTTAGTGTGTTTATATTTCGGTCTCTCTCTCTCTTTCGTTTTCTATGCTTTCTTTATGTGCATCCTGTCCTTTCTTCATGATTTACGTCAATCAGGGTTATCACTGCAGTCATTGTTGATATCAAACCTAATTTCAGGATGATCTAGGTCACAAAGGCTGGTTTACTATTTCGCTGGACTCGGTCTCCTAATCTTCCCCGATCTAGGTTCCTCCTCTTCGTAAATACTTAGTCATCTTGTTCCTAAGCACAATTGACAGAAGGGTCCGTCGACTTAGTTCTCTTATCCCGTGTGAGAAATGTCGCGCATTTTCTCCTCTGTGTTTTCCAATGTTAGTTTTTCCTTCTTCGGAACCTCTTACAGGTTTACATATGAGATCGTTTGCTACAGTTGAGATTAATATGGCCACAAGGATTGTCAGTGGTGGCTTCTTAAGTTTATTTCCAGTGTTCTTTTGAGCAAGGAGTTGTGTAATTTTCCTCTTCATTTTCCGGGTGATTGTTAGTATGTTTTTAGTTGAAACTTCCGAGAAACTCTTTCCAGAGTATCACTGAATATTCCTAAACTCTCTTTACATTATAATTTTATTTTCTCTTGCTTAGAATTACTGTTGTTACTGTTACTCTTAATTACGATTCATACACTGATTGTAACTCGTATGACGTTGTCAATAGATGTAGGTGGTTCACCACTTTATAAAACTCTGTTCATGGTAATATATCTTCTTTGGTTGTTGTGTTCAACACTTAATAACATCTACTGTGAGAATATAATTGTTATATATATTTTTTTTTTCTCCATATCCATGAAACATAGTTTACAACGATTTTAAGCGAGGGTCCAACAAAATGGTTCATAGATTTACTCCTATCGATATGATATATATATATATATATCTATATATATATATACATATATATATATATATAATATATTTATTTAAAAGTCTATGCATAGGACGAAATTGGTTTACCACGATTTATATATATCGATATATATATATATATATATATATATATTATATTTATTTTAATATCTATGCATAGGACGAAATTGGTTTACCATGATTTATATATCTATATCTCTCTCTCTCTCTCTATATATATATATATATATATATATATATATATATATACATATATAGATATAGATAGATATATAATCATTAGTATAGTATAGATATAGCTATATACATAGACATATATAGAATATATATATGCCTATATATAGAGTTATACAAAAAACTGTATTTATATTTAACTAAACCTATTATATGTTAGGGCCCAAGCCCTAACATTTTATTGCATTAAATTCCACAGCCGACGGCGGCCATGGGCGGCGGTGGCCACAGTGACAGAGCGGCGGACAGGATCAACGGTGGCCGCAGAGCGGCGGACAGGATCAATGGTGGCCGCAGAGCGGCGGCCTGTGCAGGCCGCGGGAGGCATAAGGGATTGGGGGGGGGATGTGGAGTGGGGCGGAGCCCCACCCACATTCCCGCGACGTGGGGTGTGGGTGGGGCTCCGCCCCACTCCACACCTTCATATATTTGAATGAGGGTCTGCGGTGGGGATTTCTTCCCACCGCCTATTCTAAACCGCGACTGTCTTTTAATCCGCGGCTTAAAATTTTGACAGTCTTTCACCATTCGTTGATTATTATCAATAATAATATATTAACAAGTATATATATATATATATTTATATATATTCATATATAAATATATATATATATATGTATATATATCAACGATAATATATTTATATATATATATATATTTCATATATATATATATATATATATATCCCCTTTTTTTTTATATTGATATATAACAATTATAATTACTTTCAATTTCTCTATTATTTTATAAAATGATAATTACTCAAAATGAGAAATATATATATATCTCTATATATATATTTATAAATTATTTAGAGAAAAATATTCTTTATGTATTTGTATAATTCCAATTTCTACAATTTCTCAAATTCACTACTCTATGCATTTTCTCCAAATCAACCTGTTATAAAGAAATTGTCATAACAATTAGATATATATATATATATATATATATATATATATATATCCCAATTTCACTTAATCGATAGAAATGGTAACTAACTATCCCCTTATTATAAGTATAAATTTCCATTTTCTTAAACATTTAAGACTTCGTAAATTTACAAACAGATTATATTTACATGCTAGATTTCCTCTAATCCTTCTAAATTAACAGAATCCATTAATATGGAGAATAACTCAAATATTTTAAACTGTCTTTTCCATTTTAACATTGAACTGTAAAGAAAATTAGCATTTCAACTAGTTAAGCAATTCCAAACTTTCAAATGTAAACAACTCAGATTAGATTGCAAAAAACAAACTTTTTTTTTTTCCTTTCAGTAATACTTGAAACACAAAAATTGCTATTGAACAAAGGTTGCAAACATCAACTTAAAATTTAAGCACATTCATATTACAGCTTCTCAATCATGAATACCAACTTCCCAGATATGAACTTTCTCCTCCCAAACAGTATACAACTGAAAACTTATGACAACCAATAAAAGTCCAATAATAACAAGATCAGGGAGGTGATTTTCTTCACTCCCAGAATATCATTAATTTACAACAATAACAAGAGAGGTGTTCTCTCTTCATCTCTATGAAATGAACCAGGCCTATTTCTCATGACAAGAAGATGATCTGTTTCTTCATAAATAGCCAACCAGAAGCTCCAAGAGAAAAACCTGCATATCAAAGACAAACAAAAAATAAAATACCACTTGTCTAGCTCTCCTCCCTACCGTAGACCCGCAAGAGGGTCACCCCCGAGCTAGGGAGACCATACTCACACCTGGGTACTCAAACACTCCACTTCACAACAGAAACAACAACAATCCCAAAGCACACATACACCCGTGGTTATTTTACACAATACGGAAACTCAACTACAGTGAGTTTCATAAGGGGCAGGAGAGTGGACACACTCGACTCCAGAGTGTCACCCTGACAGATAAATGAACTCATATAAATTTCTCTTGGTCTCAACCAAGTGTGATCACAATTTGTAAGAAATCTGTATATGACTCTCAAGTCAAAATACAGTCACAGATACATGCCCTCAAGGCTTTCAACATCCCAAAAGATGGAGCAGGTATGCACCCGAGGAGTATCTCTCCTCCCCTACCCCAAACTTGATGAGCATTTCTCCCAAGTGGGAGACGCTCTGTCAAACAACCCGACAAGAACCCCACAGAAAACAAATTTAAACACATATTTCACACACATTTCATACACATTTCAGTTTTACCAAAACAAAGGTAAAATTCAGACCAACCTTGCAAAGCCCTCCTGGAATGAAGTTGTTGCAGAGTCCACAGAGTTCACTTCCAACCTTAGCCACCAACTCCCTCTCCCTTCTCTATCTTCCAAACTAACTTCTCTATTTTTGGTAAGGCCAAAATGAAAGATTTTCCCCAAAATTCAACTAACTCCCTCTCATCCCAAAATTTAAAAATAAATAACCCAAAATTCTCTTTCCTTCTAATTTTGAGAAATGGGGAAGTGACACTTGTCACCTCCTCACCCTTCCCAAAAATCACTATTCTGTCCAGGTGGCTTATGTCACTCTCCATTCCCAAGGGTACTCCTTATTCCTTTCATGTGACTCCACTTTCTCATGGGAGAAATAAAAAAAAGAGTTAAATGGGAACAAGACAGGTGACCCATGCCTCTTTCTCCTTTCTTCACATGGGTGTCCCCATAGTACATGGGGGAATCTTACTAAAGAAGAGGTGACTTTCACTAATGGAAGGCATCTCTTATCTAGGGAAAAAGTAGAGGGGATGGGTTGAGTGTTGGTACAACCCATCATGTCCCCTCCTACCTCTAATTTTCGCCACTTAACTTCAGGGAAAGGTTAAGTTGACAGATGGAGGTTACTCAAGGGTTACCCATGTCAAATGGGCCCCTGGACCCATGGGGTAGAACCCAGGGTCAATTTTAACCCATACAAGACACCCCAGGTCAAGGTAAAGCACAAGAAAAAGGGCCTCATAATTTAAATAAAAATAGAAATTTCAAATTCAATCTCTTTACAACACTTACTTATAAAAATAATGTTACATGAGGGTAACCTAACCCACTCGACCATACGAAAGACCACATTACATCAAGACGTCAAACACAAAGAGATCTTGGTTCCTCGTGGAACCAGATTGGCTTAACAGGGAATAACAAATAACGAGGTGTGGAATGATCTCCGAAATCTGTGGTTTGATTAGTAGTCCCTGCACACTCAATTACAAGATCAGTAACCACATAAATTCATCATAGCCGAAGCAACTTAAATAACACATGCATTCTCATGCCCTAGTACAATTTAACATAATTAAAAATCATATTACAATTTTCCATCATCCCTAATTCATTTTTCTGAAAAGTAACTTATCCAAACATCACCCAATTAGTTTTTCCGAAAACATAATAAAGTTAAATAGTCTGACAATTTTCGGGAACTGCTATCCCACAAATATGAAAGTAACAATAACAGTACTGTAAATAGTCATAACAACAGTAGTAAAAAGGGCGGTCCTCACATCCTCTCCCCCTAAGACGGTACTTCCTCCTGGAAGTCGTCAAAAAGGTGAGGATACAGGATCTTCAATCTCTCTGCATCTTCCCATGTTGCAGTGACTTCGTCGTATAAGTCCCATTGGACTCTAACCTGGTCCAGCTCTCGACCTCGAAGGGCCAGCGTCCGACGAGCCAATATGCGAATTGGCTCCAACGCCAGTTGTCCGTCTGCCTCTACCTGAAGAGCACTCCAATCCAACACATGAGATAAGTCAGAAATATATTGACGTAAAACTGATACATGAAATACATCGTGGATACGTGACAGGCTAGGTGGCAAGGCTAGACGATAGGCTACTGGTCCTATCCGCTCCAAGATTTCGAAAGGTCCTACAAATCGAGGTGCGAGTTTAGAGCCTTTTCCGTAACGGATTGGACTTTTGTGCGGCCGCACTCTCAAAAATACTCTTTCCCCCACAGAGAAGCTTCGGTCTGTCCTTTTCGCATCGGCATACTTTTTCTGCCTGTCCTGTGCTTCCAGAAGCCTCTGTCTTATCTGTTTAACTTGCAGTTCCATATTCTGAACTATCTCTGGGCCGATGACTGTTCTGTCCTCTATACGATCCCAACTCAAAGGTGTTCTGCATGGTCTGCCATATAATGCCTGGAAAGGAGGCATACCCAACGAGCTATGATGCCCATTATTGTAGGCGAATTCAACTAGATACAGGTACTCCTCCCATCTAGACTGGTGGTCCATCACATACATGCGAAGCATGTCTTCTAACACCTGGTTAACTCTCTCTGTTTGTCCATCGGTTTCCGGATGATATGCAGAACTGAAGTTGAGCTGTGTGCCCAACGCCTGATGTAAGGCTTTCCAGAACGATGAAGTGAATACGGAGTCTCTGTCAGATATAATGCGGTGAGGTACCCCATGAAGTCTAACAATCTGATCAAGAAACACCTTTGCCACTGATGGTGCATTGTATGTTGTACATATTGGTGAAAAATGCGCCACTTTGGTCAGCTTGTCAACTGTCACCATAATAGCATCATGGCGACGTGATGACATAGGTAGACCAACGATAAAATCCATAGAAATGGTATCCCATTTCCATTCAGGTATCTCGTGAGGGTACAACAGTCCCGCTGGATGCTGATGTTCGGCCTTGACCCTCTGACATTCCAGGCAACGAGCAACAAATTCGGCAATGTCACGCCTCATCCCAGCCCAATGATAAAGCTGTCGTAAATCAGCATGCATCTTCTTCACTCCTGGGTGTGCTGCGTAGGGTGCTCTATGAGCCTCTGATAGGATTACTGTACGAAGATTACCCGCATGGGGTACATAGATGCGTTGCCGATGTCGAAGCATACCATCAGAATCAAGGGTATATCCTGTAAATTTGCCCTCAAGGGCCTTCTGATTTAGTACTGCCTGCTGCACTTCAAGAAACCATTCGTCCTCCGGCAGATGCTGTAAGATGCGATCCTTCAAGTCCATCTTCAAGGTCAGGGTCTGGATCTCGTGGCGTCTTCGACTCAAAGCATCAGCGACCACGTTCTCCTTCCCTTTTATATAATGGACATCGAAGTCATATTCGCATAGGAATTCCATCCAACGCCGTTGGCGGGCGTTCAAATTAGGCTGTGTAAAAATATACTGCAAACTATGATGGTCTGAATGGAGTTCAAAGCGTCGTCCTAAGAGAAAGTGTCTCCAGCGAACCAAGGCATGAACAACAGCTGCAAGCTCTAAGTCGTGCGTAGGATAGTTTAACTCATGTGTCTTTAGTTTCCGCGATTCGTATGCGATCGCTCGACCATCCTGCATAAGCACGGCTCCCAAACCTTCTAATGATGCATCCGTGCAAACTACAAACTCTTCTGAAGGATCTGGAACTGCTAAAATAGGAGCGCTCGTAAGACGCTCTTTGAGGACTCCAAAAGCCTTTTCACACTGCTCGGTCCAAGTGAAACCCTTCCCTTTTCGCTGAAGGGAAGTAATGGGATGTGCTATCCTGGAGAAACCTTCGACAAACCGACGATAATACCCGGCTAACCCCATAAAGCTTCTGACCTCTGTCACGTTCGTGGGTGCCGGCCACTCCTGGATTGCTCTAATTTTAGATGGATCTACGGAGATGCCATCGCCTGATAAAATGTGTCCCAAATACTGCACCTCTGTCTTGAAGAAGGCACACTTCGCCAAGTTGCCATAAAGTTGCTGCCCTCGTAATTGCTGCAAAACTTGACGCAAGTGCTCTACATGCTCCTCCTCAGTCCGTGAATAAATCAGAATGTCATCTAGGAATATGATCACGAACCGGTCTAGGTATGTACGGAACACCCCGTTCATGAGACTCATGAATACTGCAGGAGCGTTCGTCAACCCGAAAGGTACCACTGTGAATTCATAATGGCCATATCTGGTTCGAAAAGCAGTTTTATGAATATCTGACTCCGTGATGCGCAATTGATGATACCCAGATTTTAGATCGATTTTCGAGAACACTCTGGCTCCCTGCATCTGATCAAAAAGGTCGTCAATCCTAGGTAGAGGATAACGATTCTTCACCGTCACCTTGTTCAACTGCCTGTAGTCCATGCATAGACGAAGAGACCCATCCTTCTTCTTCACGAAGATCACTGGTGCGCCCCATGGTGAAACGCTAGGTCGGATGTGTCCCTTCTCAAGTAATTCTTCCAACTGCAGCTTAAGTTCTGTGAGTTCATGGGTCGTCATTCTATAGGGTGCGCGGGATATCGGCTCTGCACCTGGCACTAAGTCGATGTGGAAGTCCACTTCTCTACGTGGAGGCATACCAGGTAATTCTGGCGGGAATACATCGGCAAACTCTCTAAGGATAGGGTGATCACCTAAAGTAGCCTCAGGTTCATCCTCTGCTCTATCACTGACTGTGATGGCAAACATCTGACATCCCTTCCGCATACAGCGCTTAAGCTGTTGTGCGGATATCATACGAACCGCCGTGGGCTTTTGAATGCCCACTATCTCAACCGACGAACCATGATCGTCTAAACAGCTAATCGTTCTCTGGCGACAATCAAGCTTGGCTCTATGTGCCGCAAGCCAATCCATACCCAGAACTACTCCGTAAGACCCTAATGGCATAATCCTAAGGTCGCATGTTGTGGTGAAGGGTCCCAATGTGATCTCACAGTCTTTAACCAAGGTATCTACTGACATCCTGGCCCCTGAGGCCAACTCAACTTCCCACCTAATGTCTTGCCTAGAAGCCACCAGCCTGCAACGCTCCACTAACGATGTAGACAAAAAGGAGTCAGTAGCTCCTGAGTCAAAAAGGATCGAGATGGGAAAGTCTCTAATCGTACCTGCTGCCTCGATGACAGAAGCCTGGAAATCAACCTGGCGGTTATCAATCGCTGCAAACATGTGGTGAGATCTGCCCACGTCACCTACGGTCTGCTCAGACCCTCCTGATCAGGGCTGACCCCCTGCAGTAAATCCCTGCGGACACTCTCTAGCCAGATGCCCTGCCCCACCACATACATAACATGGTCCTCTAACCTGTAACTGCCCTGACTGTGTTCTGCCCGATTGTTGTTGCCCGGTCCGTTCGGTGGATCCCTGTGAGCCTCTGTAAGACTGCTGGGACCTTGCGGGTCCTGCCGATGAACCCTGCTGTCTCTGATCCTTGCGTGGTCCCTGCTGCTGCCATCCACGGTTCTGTCCTCCCTGTCCCCTCTATTGAAATTTGGATTTTTGCTGATGTTGCTGTTGCTGTGGAGGCCTAGGAGGTAATGATGAAGGATTATATCCTCCTCTCTGTGTTGTGTTTTGAGGCCTTCAGAAATTTTGCTGTTGTTGGGGATTTCGTTCCTGGTACTGTGGGCGTGAATTCTGTCCTCGTCCCTGAATTTCCTCTGATATAAGGGCCTTTTCAACAGCCTCGCTCATGGTTTGGGGATTTGCCATACGAACTGGTCCTGCTATCCCGTGATTTAGCCCCCTGATGAATTTGTGTATTAAGATTTTCTCGTCATGGAGGTATTCCGCGTAACGAGAAAGCTCTATGAAACGGCTCTCATACTGAGTAACGGTGAGTCCCCTTTGCTGTAGATCATGAAACTCATCGATTCTGCGCTGTCTATAATGTTCGGACAAATACCGCGCATTGAAGCGCTCAATGAAGGTGTCCCATGTGAGTGTATCCACGGAGAGTCGGCGCTTGCACTCCTCTGTGCGCCACCAGGTGGCTGCTGCATCCCTAAGAAGATGAACTGCCACTCGTGCTTTCGTGTTGCTCTCATACGGTCGCAATGCGAAACACCTGTCTAAGCTAATTAGCCAAGCCTCGGCCACAGCTCCCTCTGTAGCTCCTGCGAAGGTGGGTGGGTTGAGCCTCAGTAGATCTCTGATAGGGTCCCCTCTGTCTCTAAGTCTCCCAAGTGGCTCTTCCACACCATCCTCATATACTCCCTGCTGAACCTGTTCTTGTCTCAAAAGTCTCGGAGGACTCCTGCTCCGTGCTCGGGAGGCCGACCCTACCTCCTCTACTGTTGTGTCGGGAATCTCAACGAAGGGCTCCACACGTATCACCTCTAGTGGATCAACGCGGGGCTCCATACGTGGCTCAATACGTGACTCGGCACGTGGCTCCTCTCGCGGATCAACACAAGGCTCTATACGTGGCTCAGGAATCACTGGTGGTAACCTGTTAACATAGTCTGTAGTGCCTGTAAGATCTGTGGACCTATATCCGTTACTGGTGTCGCCTGTGGTACTAGTGGTACTTGTGGTACAGGTGGCGCAGGTGGTGCTGCTGAATCTGCGGGTGCCAGTCCCTCGGCTGAGGAATCGCTGTGCACCTCGACTGACGCTGTGTGGCGTGATCGCGTTCGTCGAACACGTCGGGGAGGCATCCTACAAAACAAGGTAGAAACTAATTAGCCAAAGTTGCGGAATAATAACGTGCCCAAATACGCCCAGTGTTTACAAACCGGGCTCTGATACCAAATGTCATGCCCACATTTTCCTTGTGGTCACAACACACATCGCACGTGTCATAACCACATCTGTCATGTGGTTATGACACGAGATATGAAAAACTTTTCTCACACTGTCCTAAAAACCCCTTTCGCATGCGTACGCATGCTCAACGGTGTTCTCTCATGGCGAAACACTATACTCTTCGGCGGAATACAAGTACAATGGCGTGCATCCAGAAGCATATAGATCAACAAGAGGGTCTATACAACGCTGCTAACGTCATTGCAAGAGTGAGATTACCAAAGTTCTTAAATCGAACCCTCGGCAATGTTCGGTAGCAGAATGCCTTACGGCGTTAGTGGGAATTACGCTGCACTCATTTACGCACGTGGTTCGCTGATAGAGGAACCACTCCCCACGACGCCTTGTTCCGACTAAACCGGCTAGTGATCTCCCTATTTAGTCATTTTTCAGCCAGGCACGGTTGTCTGTCTCCTCTCTTGTTTCCTGAAACATACTCCTCCTATGACTTAGCATTTTCAACAAGGCGGTTTGGTTGCTCTCTCTTCCCTTTTCACAAGTTCTTAATTTTGATTATATCTTTAACGCCCTTACCTTAACTATTTCTTAGTTCATTTAGTGTGTTTATATTTCGGTCTCTCTCTCTCTTTCGTTTTCTATGCTTTCTTTATGTGCATCCTATCCTTTCTTCATGATTTACGTCAATCAGGGTTATCACTGCAGTCATTGTTGATATCAAACCTAATTTCAGGATGATCTAGGTCACAAAGGCTGGTTTACTATTTCGCTGGACTCGGTCTCCTAATCTTCCCCGATCTAGGTTCCTCCTCTTCGTAAATACTTAGTCATCTTGTTCCTAAGCACAATTGACAGAAGGGTCCGTCGACTTAGTTCTCTTATCCCGTGTGAGAAATGTCGCGCATTTTCTCCTCTGTGTTTTCCAATGTTAGTTTTTCCTTCTTCGGAACCTCTTACAGGTTTACATATGAGATCGTTTGCTACAGTTGAGATTAATATGGCCACAAGGATTGTCAGTGGTGGCTTCTTAAGTTTATTTCCAGTGTTCTTTTGAGCAAGGAGTTGTGTAATTTTCCTCTTCATTTTCTGGGTGATTGTTAGTATGTTTTTAGTTGAAACTTCCGAGAAACTCTTTCCAGAGTATCACTGAATATTCCTAAACTCTCTTTACATTATAATTTTATTTTCTCTTGCTTAGAATTACTGTTGTTACTGTTACTCTTAATTACGATTCATACACTGATTGTAACTCGTATGACGTTGTCAATAGATGTAGGTGGTTCACCACTTTATAAAACTCTGTTCATGGTAATATATCTTCTTTGGTTGTTGTGTTCAACACTTAATAACATCTACTGTGAGAATATAATTGTTATATATATATTTTTTTTCTCCATATCCATGAAACATAGTTTACAACGATTTTAAGCGAGGGTCCAACAAAATGGTTCATAGATTTACTCCTATCGATATGATATATATATATATATATATATATCTATATATATATACATATATATATAATATATTTATTTAAAAGTCTATGCATAGGACGAAATTGGTTTACCACGATTTATATATATCGATATATATATATATATATATATATATTATATTTATTTTAATATCTATGCATAGGACGAAATTGGTTTACCATGATTTATATATCTATATCTCTCTATATATATATATATACATATATAGATATAGATAGATATATAATCATTAGTATAGTATAGATATAGCTATATACATAGACATATATAGAATATATATATGCCTATATATAGAGTTATACAAAAAACTGTATTTATATTTAACTAAACCTATTATATGTTAGGGCCCAAGCCCTAACATTTTATTGCATTAAATTCCACAGCCGACGGCGGCCATGGGCGGCGGTGGCCGCAGTGACAGAGCGGCGGACAGGATCAACGGTGGCCGCAGAGCGGCGGACAGGATCAACGGTGGCCGCAGAGTGGCGGCCTGTGCAGGCCGCGGGAGGCATAAGGGATTGGGGGGGGGGATGTGGAGTGGGGCGGAGCCCCACCCACATTCCCGCGACGTGGGGTGTGGGTGGGGCTCCGCCCCACTCCACACCTTCATATATTTGAATGAGGGTCTGCGGTGGGGATTTCTTCCCACCGCCTATTCTAAACCGCGACTGTCTTTTAATCCGCGGCTTAAAATTTTGACAGTCTTTCACCATTCGTTGATTATTATCAATAATAATATATTAACAAGTATATATATATATATATTTATATATATTCATATATATATATATATGTATATATATCAACGATAATATATTTATATATATATATATATTTCATATATATATATATATATATATATATATATCCCCTTTTTTTTTATATTGATATATAACAATTATAATTACTTTCAATTTCTCTATTATTTTATAAAATGATAATTACTCAAAATGAGAAATATATATATATCTCTATATATATATTTATAAGTTATTTAGAGAAAAATATTCTTTATGTATTTGTATAATTCCAATTTCTACAATTTCTCAAATTCACTACTCTATGCATTTTCTCCAAATCAACCTGTTATAAAGAAATTGTCATAACAATTAGATATATATATATATAGATATATATATATAGATATATTCCAATTTCACTTAATCGATAGAAATGGTAACTAACTATCCCCTTATTATAAGTATAAATTTCCATTTTCTTAAACATTTAAGACTTCGTAAATTTACAAACAGATTATATTTACATGCTAGATTTCCTCTAATCCTTCTAAATTAACAGAATCCATTAATATGGAGAATAACTCAAATATTTTAAACTGTCTTTTCCATTTTAACATTGAACTGTAAAGAAAATTAGCATTTCAACTAGTTAAGCAATTCCAAACTTTCAAATGTAAACAACTCAGATTAGATTGCAAAAAACGAACTTTTTTTTTTTTCCTTTCAGTAATACTTGAAACACAAAAATTGCTATTGAACAAAGGTTGCAAACATCAACTTAAAATTTAAGCACATTCATATTACAGCTTCTCAATCATGAATACCAACTTCCCAGATATGAACTTTCTCCTCCCAAACAGTATACAACTGAAAACTTATGACAACCAATAAAAGTCCAATAATAACAAGATCAGGGAGGTGATTTTCTTCACTCCCAGAATATCATTAATTTACAACAATAACAAGAGAGGTGTTCTCTCTTCATCTCTATGAAATGAACCAGGCCTATTTCTCATGACAAGAAGATGATCTGTTTCTTCATAAATAGCCAACCAGAAGCTCCAAGAGAAAAACCTGCGTATCAAAGACAAACAAAAAAGAAAATACCACTTGTCTAGCTCTCCTCCCTACCGTAGACCCGCAAGAGGGTCACCCCCGAGCTAGGGAGACCATACTCACACCTGGGTACTCAAACACTCCACTTCACAACAGAAACAACAACAATCCCAAAGCACACATACACCCGTGGTTATTTTACACAATACGGAAACTCAACTACAGTGAGTTTCATAAGGGGCAGGAGAGTGGACACACTCGACTCCAGAGTGTCACCCTGACAGATAAATGAACTCATATAAATTTCTCTTGGTCTCAACCAAGTGTGATCACAATTTGTAAGAAATCTGTATATGACTCTCAAGTCAAAATACAGTCACAGATACATGCCCTCAAGGCTTTCAACATCCCAAAAGATGGAACAGGTATGCACCCGAGGAGGATCTCTCCTCCCCTACCCCAAACTTGATGAGCATTTCTCCCAAGTGGGAGACGCTCTGTCAAACAACCCGACAAGAACCCCACAGAAAACAAATTTAAACACATATTTCACACACATTTCATACACATTTCAGTTCTACCAAAACAAAGGTAAAATTCAGACCAACCTTGCAAAGCCCTCCTGGAATGAAGTTGTTGCAGAGTCCACAGAGTTCACTTCCAACCTTAGCCACCAACTCCCTCTCCCTTCTCTATCTTCCAAACTAACTTCTCTATTTTTGGTAAGGCCAAAATGAAAGATTTTCCCCAAAATTCAACTAACTCCCTCTCATCCCAAAATTTGAAAATAAATAACCCAAAATTCTCTTTCCTTCTAATTTTGAGAAATGGGGAAGTGACACTTGTCACCTCCTCACCCTTCCCAAAAATCACTATTCTGTCCAGGTGGCTTATGTCACTCTCCATTCCCAAGGGTACTCCTTATTCCTTTCATGTGACTCCACTTTCTCATGGGAGAAATAAAAAAAAGAGTTAAATGGGAACAAGACAGGTGACCCATGCCTCTTTCTCCTTTCTTCACATGGGTGTCCCCATAGTACATGGGGGAATCTTACTAAAGAAGAGGTGACTTTCACTAATGGAAGGCATCTCTTATCTAGGGAAAAAGTAGAGGGGATGGGTTGAGTGTTGGTACAACCCATCATGTCCCCTCCTACCTCCAATTTTCGCCACTTAACTTCAGGGAAAGGTTAAGTTGACTAGATGGAGGTTACTCAAGGGTTACCCATGTCAAATGGGCCCCTGGACCCATGGGGTAGAACCCAGGGTCAATTTTAACCCATACAAGACACCCCAGGTCAAGGTAAAGCACAAGAAAAAGGGCCTCATAATTTAAATAAAAATAGAAATTTCAAATTCAATCTCTTTACAACACTTACTTATAAAAATAATGTTACATGAGGGTAACCTAACCCACTCGACCATACAAAAGACCACATTACATCAAGACGTCAAACACAAAGAGATCTTGGTTCCTCGTGGAACCAGATCGGCTTAACAGGGAATAACAAATAACGAGGTGTGGAATGATCTCCGAAATCTGTGGTTTGATTAGTAGTCCCTGCACACTCAATTACAAGATCAGTAACCACATAAATTCATCATAGCCGAAGCAACTTAAATAACACATGCATTCTCATGCCCTAGTACAATTTAACATAATTAAAAATCATATTACAATTTTCCATCATCCCTAATTCATTTTTCTGAAAAGTAACTTATCCAAACATCACCCAATTAGTTTTTCCGAAAACATAATAAAGTTAAATAGTCTGACAATTTTCGGGAACTGCTATCCCACAAATATGAAAGTAACAATAACAGTATTGTAAATAGTCATAACAACAGTAGTAAAAAGGGCGGTCCTCACAGCTAACAAAAGAAAAGTTGTAGATTACAAGTTTTCTACTTGTCAAAATGACCACCATAGAGAGTAGAGTATGCCTATTATAGAAGAGAAGTGTGGTGATTGTGGAGCACACACAACTTATCAAATTTATACAATAATCCTTCCATAAGGTAGAAATCTTGAAAGGATGCTAGATTTGAAGAAGGTGGTTGCTAAAAACTTGTCTAGACATTCCCAAAATTAGGACCAATTGCATCCAACTTTGGAAACCAAGGTGTGAAGTGATAACAACAATTAAGGTGAGTTGTAGGAGGGCTACTCAAACAATCAACAATAGAGTTGGTAGTGTCCCTTTTATACTTGACAACCAAGTCGAATTCTTGTAAATACGATACCCACTTCATGTGCCTTGCTTGTTTAATTTTGTTTTCTGATTGAAGGAACTAAAGCAACAAGTGATATGTATGCACAACGGTTTCTTTGCCAGGTAGATAGTGTCTCCAGTATTTGATTGATTGGACCAAGGCACACATAATAAGTGGAGTAGTATTGTTTGGTTGTAGAAAACACTTTTGAATGGTAAGCCACTAGGTAGCCAGTTTGCCTCAAAATTGCTCCAAGTGCAAACTACAAACATCTGTTTCAATCTCAAATGGTTATGAGAGAACTAGTAGTACTCAAACAAGTGCATGATATACTTTGTGCTTCAATGTGGAGAATCCATGTGAGTGATCTTGTGTCCACTAAAAAGCAACTTTGGTTTTTGTCAACTTATGCAAAGGCGAGACAATGTTGGAATGCCCAAGGATGAACTTGCAGAAAAAAGTTTGTAAGACCAAGAAAACTTCAAAACTATGTGATTGTATGAGATATCCAGTTGAGAAGAACTTTGAACTTTGTAGGATCTACTTGAATGTCATGATCATGTACAACAAAGCCAAGATAGAAGATGAATGTTTGACCAAAAGAACATTTGGTTAGGTTTGCATACATAGTACATAACATAGTATTATTTTGTATAATCTATATTTCATCTTATGTTTGTAATTGAGAATAGTTTTAATTGTGGATATTCATTTTCCACATCATCATGACTTACAATAGGGTCCCATGTAGCCACTTAGCTAATTTTTTTAGTAGGGATTGTTCAAATATTTTAGGAGATTTTTTGGGATCCAATGATCCCAATGGTTTTTTCTTGCTTATTTTAAGCAATTAATAAATTATAATATTTTTATAATTATTAGAATTTGAAGATAAATCTTAAATAAAATGAAAAAAAGGAGGGAGGACAATATGTAGCCAAATGACAAATTTAAAGATAAGTAATGGCTGCATAACTTGACTCCCCTTCTCTACCTACAATTAACTTTCAAATCATATGATATAGTTGCTCCACTATTTTAAAGGAGAAGATTCTAAGTTATGTATTGTGCTAATTAAAAATTACATGAGACCACCTGCACTTACTTTAGACCATGACATTAGTCTCCTAGTGAGTTAAGATATCTAGTTTGTCATTTAGTTTGAACCATTCTCTTTAAAGTAGTTAGTTGACTCACTATAACACGTGATTTTTTTAAATTTTTTTAGCTAATATTTGGGGTTCTATATAAGGGCCCCAAACCCTACAACTACAAGCAAAAAAACTAAACAATTAGTTGAAATCTTACATAAAAAACCCTATACAAGGGCAAAGCTAGCATACAACTCAAAAAGAAACTAGAACATAAGCAAATACCTACATTAACATCCAACAGAAAACAACGCTCAACAAGCCATAACCATAAACAAAAATCATAGAGAATCATAGTACCTGAACACTATAACTATTGAGCAACACCCCCATCAAACCATCATTGCACTTGGTGGAGTTGTCATCCACCTCTTGTATGATTGTCTATATGCCCAATTGCCTAAAACCAACACTTCCACCATAGGCACTATCAAACTTGCAGACCTTTCCAACTGAGGAAATTATATGCCTTTTATGATCTCTTCTTTCCTAACCACATGAGTAAGCATGTCATTCTCCAACCATGACATCGTGTATCCACTTGTTACCTCTATCATGCCTTTATAATGAGAAATCACCATATGTTTCATTGTCATGTAGAAATCTTACAAAAATTCTTCCAAGCTATTCACCTCAGACCTCAAAGCCATCACCTCCTCTTGCATTGCCATAATATCCACCTTAGGGCCTTCCTCCTAAGCTTTCCCTTTATTTTTTATTAACAACTTTTCATGTTGTATTGCTTGCATATTCATCTGCATCTCATCCTCCTCTAGAATAGAATTGTTAAGAAATTACCAGGTTGATCAAATCATTTCCTACATAACCTTATAAGAGAAAATGATGCATACAAACTTATAGAATAACCATAATGCAAAGATCAAAAGACATACCACCAAGATAACACAAGATATACCCTAGGAAAACCTTCAAGAGGGAAAACCCCGGCCTTCAAAAGCATCCACATTCAACATATTATTTAGCAATGAAACATTACAATACATTTATAGAGTTTCCATGAATACTTTTGAAACATCAAGCTCCTTCAATGCATCCTCCATGTGTCTAAGCAAGTAACCACACATCCCATGCCATGCTTCACATATGCACTCACAAGGAATCTCAATACAATGACAACCCACTCAACCAACCAACCCAAACCACAAATCATGTGCTTTATTTTATACAATCAAGCTCACACAAATACAACTTGTGGTATTGGAAAAACCATGTGTCTCAAAACCATGAGAGCACAAAACCATTGACCCTCTCATTTACTTTTTAGTACTAAGTTTTCTCAATATTAATTATTTATTCTCTCTCCCACACATAAAATATCTAACCAATATTACAATACAACTTTACAATTGGACCCAAATAAATATTTAATGTGGCTAAACACATCCCCTAGATGCACCACAAATAAATATTTATTTTATATAATTAAATCATTTCATTCTTGTGCAAGGTGTACAACACCCTTTTCCTAACAAGAATGAACTAGAATCACAATCAAGCTCTTACACACCTCCAAATCCTACACTACCATCTTCAACTTCATTCTAAAATCTTCAAGAATGGAGGCATGCATATGTAACTTTCTTATTATCCTCTAACACATCATGCCCTAAAATTACCTTAAATCACTTTCAAATGCACTGCATTTGTGCAATTGAATACCTTGCATAACCTATGGCTTGTCAGTTGCCCTTGCCTTAGTGGGTCTCTTGCACCACTCCCACTCACCATTAAAAACACTCCACCCACAAACCAAAATAACCACATAGAAGCACTTGTTGCATAGACACCTAGGTAGATGGAAAAACATACACATACCAACACAACCCTTGCACGTTCCTTATAACATACCATTGACATGAATCCTTTATACCTTCTCATAATGATAATAAATGTTGTCGAACACCACCTCTGCCAACATGTGTGAAGGCCTTCAACACAAAGCTTATACCATACAACAAAACACCATAATTTATAAGTATTATGTCCTTTCTATGACTGTATGCATGCCCAATCAACTCAAGGTGGCATGTCATAATTGATTAACTTGGCAAGATCTTGTCAATAATTTATATCAACACTTTCGAATTCATTTATATCATTACTTTAGAATGACGAGAAACCCAACTACATTATTCCTTGATTTTTCGTATAATCTGCAACCATGTTTTGCTCCCTTTAGCAGTGAATCACCTTAGCCTAATTAAATTTCTTTTTTAATTTTAAAATTTCTTCAAGAATAGCTCTTAGTTTCCAATTAGGGAAACAAGCCTCACCACATTCACAACTATTTGTGAATCACCTTCTATCACTAAATTCCGATAACCTCCAACAAAAGTTGCTTGAATACCCACTAGAAAAGCCTCCCATTCCACTTGATTTTTAATCTTCTAGTCCAAATTCCTAGACCCCCCAAGTACAAACTCACCCTTCAAGTCTCTAAGCACATAGCTTGCACCCACAAGACTTGGATTTCCTTTTGAGGTTGTGTCAAAGTTCATTTTTATTTCATTCTTTACCATTGACAAATTTTCTTTTTGTCTACTAATCTTAGGATCTATTTGTAAATAATAAAATATGAGACAAATAGAAACTAAAGTAATACAAACAATAGAAACTATTTCATATCTAACAATACCTCTAATTAAGCTAAAGTTGCATACAAAAGAGTGAAAACAATAAAAGATCTCACCAATGCAACCTTGTTGCACCAACAATGGTGGTTGTGCTCTAATGAATTTATGGTTGAGATTGATTTTTGGTTGCTCACTTGGACAACATGACATTACATTCCAAGAAGACCTAAAAATGGCTTGATTGGGGGTTGATTTATAGATTTTTAGTTGTGGATGGATTGATAAGGATAAGATTTGATGATGGATAAGGATATTTTTTTAGAAAAAAGTAGGATAAGGATGAGGATAAATTATGAATAAGACATGATAAGATATTAGTGACTAATTAATGGATTTATTTATTTATTTATTTTGGAATAAATAGGTGGATATTAGTCTAATTGACTAAATAATATGAATTATTTAATTAATTAATAATAGTAAATGATAATGGTATTAGAATAATACTAAGATGTAATGTTTAAGTACGATGTTAGGAGATAGTGTAATTTAGGTGTCTACATTTTCCCCTCTTTGAGATGGTGTTGTGAATAAGAGAAGTACCATCATTTCAAGGAAAGTATATATAGGCACTAGGTGGGATGCCATTAGAGATATGCCCCAAGCATTGAGATTTGATTTTGGATGAAAATTATTTGGCTTAGGGATGATGCCCCATTGAGAGAGCATGCAGGGATGAAAGACGTGGATGGACTCTTGAAATGGATGCAAAAAATGTTAGAACATGTGGGATGAAAGACACAGATGGACTCTTGACATGGATGCAAAAGATATTAATAAAGATGTGGAGAGATGATTGGAAAATAAATGTGGATACAAATGGATCTTAATGATGGATGAAAGGGAACAAAGAATAAAATATAGAAGTAATTAAAGGATGAATGGTAGGGATGAAAAGATTAGTTGAGGAATGGAGACGAGTGAGAGGTGATGGAGGAGGTGAGGTGAATGATAGGTCATGCTGTGTTGGGTGAGCAACCATGGAGTTTGATATAGCACTAGACATTATACACCAAGGTATAAAGACCAGGGTGACAAGGTGTCCCATGCAAAAAGGACTAACTCAAAAGAAAAGGTTGCAAGCAACCATATGTCGTAGGCACCATGATATAGAAGACCATGATGCTGTTGTGGAAGTATGCTACAAGGACCGATGTAAATGCAAGAAAAATGATAATACACACAAGAAATAATACATAAATAACACTAAGGAAAACATGATGTTGCCCTTGATCAAGCTGAAAACCAAAGATTGATTGATGACGATAGTGTTGTTGATGTGGGAATGATATATCTTGAGAATAATGTGAGGATTGGGAATGATATATTCCTAAGGATGATTTGATTTGAGTTGATCAAGGTTTGCAACAAAGTCAGGAACAAAAAAGATAGATGTTTTGGATGATGCGCTAGATTTTCTTGGAAAGATTTGCATGGATTAAGGATCACTTGTGGCAAATTAGACTACTTTGGAATTGCTTGGATTGGTGCAATTTGGGTAGCATTTTTCCTGGAACCAATAATAAGGGAAAAACCAAGTCTAGTAGTAAGGATGAAAAGAGTGAATGGGATGATTAAGGGATTGTCAATAGTGGATAGGATGGATGGGGAAAGTATGATGGATGGATGACGGGGATCAAGATGTGATCTCCAAGGACTATTGTGCATAGGAATAACATGCCCCACTCTAGATATGCCACTCACGATGTTGTGTTACAAGGTTTGTGACGATATATGGTAGGATTGGTTGTAAAAGACTAGGTACATCAAGAGATGTCCAAAGCATGCTTCAACATGAGGCCCTATCCTTATCATGTTCGAAGCAAGAAGGGAGGATGGATTAGGGAGATGATGGGATATATATGCAGTTATAATGGATGGGTAGGATGGGATGGGAATGACATGATGGGAAAGGCTTGCCCCCAAGTGTAGAGTGCTCATAGATGGTTGATTTACACATGACAACCATGAATGGGTTTTCATCATGGTACCTGTCCAAGGCACCATAATAATTTTTTTCACCATTGAATTATTTTTTCTCTTTACTTTTTTTATTTTTCTATATTTTTCTCATTTTTTAAAATTTTAATTTATTTTTAGAATGTTTTTGGATTTTGTAGATATTGGCTGCTAGGATGGAATGGATGGATGGATTTAGATTAAGATGGATGGATGGATTGGGATTTTGGATTTTGGAACTTAAGCATCTATTTCCATAGTGAGTTAATAGTATCACATTTTGAACAACTGTTGTGCTCGGACCATGCTATTTAGTGTTGTATTTTATAGATGTCATAAGAAACCTTTTTGATCGCTAAGTTTTCTTCTCTAATATGTAAACATAGTACCACCATAACTCTGACATTAGAGGAGGCTTCCAAGGAAAGTGGGATGGAAGGAAGGTTGATTGAAGGATGGATGGATTATGTGAAAGCTTAGATGAAAGGGGTGTGATTATGGATATATGTGGGATAATGGATGTGATTAAGGAAGGATGGGATGGCGAAGGCATTTAGGAAGTGGCATGTGACCAAGGGGAACTAGGACCGACATTTGCACACACTAGGATGGATTTTCAAGCTTTGGATTTGGATTTGAGATTTTGGGTGGATGGGATTCTGGATTAGGGGAAATGCTTGATTTTTTATTTTAGGATTGGGATGGGGGATTGCCAATTTTGGGATTGGGATGGGGGATTTTTGGATTGCTGATTTTGGGATTTAGGGATCCAAATAGACTTAGGATTTGTAGATGTAGGATGGATATATTTGGATTTGGAATTAGGATTTCATGGTTGGGATGGGGGATTTTGGGATGGGATTAGCATTTGGAGATGCAAATTTGGATAATCCACTTGGATTCATTTCTTCTTTTTGCTTTGGGCCCCACATTTTTTTGTGTTTCCCTTTTTATTCGAGGGCCTATGTGGCCTTTTTGATCTGTTTTGATTTGTGACCTAAATTTGATTTTATGTTTCATGTCGATTCTTTGCAATGTGGTGGTCTTTGGATCTTTGTAGGACTTTTGCTTTATATGCTAGTGCATCCAAATCATTTTCAATGCTAATGTCATGGTCTCATGGGGAACTATTATCTTGGATGTTCATGGATTTAGTGATAACTACATCATTTTGGAATAAGTTGAATGATTTGTGCGTTTATTGATCCTGATTGAGAATTTTAGGTAAAGGAAGGTTGGTGATAGGGATAATCATGTCGATGGAAGAGTTAGGGGTAGCAAACTCTTTGTAGGAGTAATGGGAGGAACCTATTTTGATGTTGGAAGAAGTTTCCTTAGCATTTGTAGAAGTGTTACCAATAGCTTTAAAGTGTTCATTGAGATTTGTAGCCAAGGCCCTGAAATCATTGATTTGTTTTGACATATATGGTCTCCAAGAGTCCTTGCTCATGAAGGCCTAATCCTTTTCCTTGATAATTCATGCTCTAAAATATTTGATTTGTGATGGGATACATGTTGTTTTGGAAACAAGATGTGAATCCATCTTTAGATAGGGATGAAGTGGTGGTAGTTTGAATTTCCCCTATTACAAGAAAACTACATCAAATAAAGGTGGCGTAACCAAGGTGATACTTTGGTGGTTTGAGGATAATTTTGAGATGGGTGCTTTGATCTTGAGAGTGTATGGGATCATGAAATGGATTATTGTGGATGCTTGAATCTTGATTTGGTCAAGGACAAGTTTGGGCTTGCTTTGGAACAAGCTCTTGACATATCCTAATTTGCTTGGATGACATGATGGAGGGTCGTTTTGCTTCAATATCATTGTTAGTGATTAATGTGTACATATACTCCTCTAGTGTTGCACAAGGGTGGGTGAGGGATATTTTACACTTATGGATTTGGGATTTGCTGGATGTGATGGACTTTTGAAAAGAGCAGTGTTTGTTTTCCCAAATATGTAGACTTGTAGGAATGATGGCTTTAGGAGGGTCTTAGATGCTCTTAAGAGATGGTGGATTGATGACTTGCTCGTTGACAATATGGTTACACATGCTAGAGAAAAAGGATGAACTTGGATTCATGGGGTTTCATGACTCCACAACTTTGCTTTTGCTTTTATACTTAGGATCCTTTGCTAGTAGTCCTTGAAGAAATAGAAAATTCAAAAAGGACCATTTGGATGTGTTAGGACTAGATAGTGAATTAGATGTTTGCATTGCTTGGTGGTTGGATTGATGTGAGGAGTTGGATTGCAATGGCTATGAGGATGGAGGATTTGCAGAGGATGTTGAGGCTAGAGTGGTGTTTCCCTTGTCAAGGGTAGCATAAGAATGACCAATATATATTTGATTTTGATGCAAGTGGTAGCTTGTGCTAGGACATGCTTAGTCCAAGGAAGCAATGGTAGCATCATCATGCTCATGATCAAAGGGATTGTAGGATTGGTTGGATCTAGGGAATTCAACAAAATGGATTGGATGTGATGTGGTGGCCATGATGTTGTTAAGGGGATATTCATCTTGATCTACAAGGATATCATCACCATCATGTGTGGATGGGGTTCTAGCTTGTTTTTGATAGAGGATATTTTCTAAAGGATACATGATTTTAGTTTTGATGGCGATCTTGGGCTTGGGATGGGGAAGCTCATCTAATGGATACATGGCCTTGCCTTTGATTGTGATTTTGGGTTTGGGATGGGGAATCTCATCTAATGGACGCATGGCATTGCCTTTGATTGTGATATTAGGATTTTTAGGAGTTTTAGTTTGTGTAATGAATGTTTCAATAAGGGGTCCATGGTGCTTATCTTGATTATGATGGATTCAATTTGTTTGGATAATTAGATTTGGATTAGGTCTAGGGTAATGGATGTGGGAAAATGATTAATATATGGTCTAAGATGGGGAATGGGATTAGGAAAATGGACTATGGGAAAGGATATGGTTGGATTGAAAGTATTAATTTAGATAATGAGTGGTCAATTTGAGTGAGGATAAATTATTAATTGAAACGATTGGTTGGGATGAAAGGTTGGTTAGATGTGTTGATTTGGATGATTAAAGAAGCATGGTTTCCACACAAGGTGGGGATGAAGAATATGTCAATTTTTCTACCTTAGCAAGAGGACTTTGTCCTAAAGGTCACTTCCAAAGTTTGCAAAATTTTTATTTCAAAAGCTTAAATAAAATAATCAAAGTGATGAAGGGGGTAAATCATAAAACACACAACAATAGAAATTGCACACATATAATAAAATGTTCTTTTATTGATTTGGACAACTCATTACATTACAGAAGCCAAATACAATCAGAGGATGAATCCTACTCTGGAATCATATGCCTTCTGTAACCCCAAATCAGCTAAGGTTTCTATTTTTCCACCTTTTCTTGACTCTACACTTTCCCCCCTATCCTACTACTCCCAAGGGTTCCCAAAAATGGTCATAAATAGCCCTTTTTGGCAGCCACCAGCCAAATTTCAAAATTTACATCTCCCTCCAAAAATAGGTCAACTTCTGAGACCCATAACTTTTGATCTGGGTGTCCGATTGATGAACCGTTTGAAGCACCAGAAAGCTCGTGGAGTTCTCTACATGCTAAGAATCTTCTTTACTGATTCCACCCATTTTCAGGGCCGTATGGGGCCATTTAGTGCCTCAAATCTAAATTTGAATAATTTTCAGGAGTTTTTCAGGAAACAAAAACTTTAATATCTTTTAACCCACAAATGATCTTTGCTTGATTCCTTCACCAAAGGTATTATTTTTTATTTACGAAGCAACCTGTAAATTTTCACTTCCATACGTGCCCAAATGCAAACTTTCCAAAAATAGCAGTTTGCTATTTTTAGCAGTTTGAAAAAACTGAAGGTTCTACATCATTATTCATGCGATTATGGAACTAGAAATACTAATTTTGAAAATAAATGGAAACAACATCAATATTTTTAAATCAACATCTTTTTTTGGGTGATGCAAGATTGCTCTTACACCTTTGGATGCTCCTGCAACACAAAGGTTGTTTTTTTTGTTTTTGGGATAGTGAAGGGGAAATTTCTTGATTTTGACAAAGAAGACATGCCAAAGATATGAAAAAACCTATTTTTACTCAAATGGGACTATCAATCTCCATGGGCTCACCAATATACTATCTACCAAGTTGCGGATAACTATGGAATGCAAGGTCATGTACCACTTATACACCCCTTACCATGGAGGCCAAGACCCTCTCCATAGTGAACTCTATCTCTACAAACTCAAAAGTATGGTGTGAGTAACTTCTCAAGGCTAACTTCTTATTGATGCACAACGAAAAAATATAACCTAAAGGTCTTATCTAGGCTATACAAGCAATTAGGTGATGTCCTTGTTATACGCCAGGTATGTGAGGCCAAAATTGTTGAACCAAAGACCATCTACAAACATGTAGAGTAAGCACAAGTAAATTTCACTTCACCTTGACTCCTTACAAAAAGGGGCACCAAGGTTGTACCAAACATGATGGTTCTCCTTTGAGGTACAAATTTTGCTTTTTCCCGGAACATGTGGTTTAGGTCTTCCCGTAAGGTGATGAAATCCTTAGGAAAACCTACTAAAGGGAAATAAAATCAAGTACTTTTGATTCCTAAGATTGCCTTGTGGTGCAAAGGAAGAGCATACGTAACTTGAATTCTTGGGTTTAACATAGAAGAGAACTAGAAAGTGTTTTTGATCTTCAAGATCACCTTTCGATGTGAGGAGAGAGCATACACACTTAAGAGTTCTCATAGGCATGAAAACCATGTTCATTTCCCATTAAGCATATAAAGTGTGCAACTAATCTAGTGAGTAAAAATATGATCTTTGACATATGTAGCTACACAAACGAGTTAGTGGTTTCAGAGATAATCTTGGACAAGTGATTTTTCTACAATAAATGTGTTAGAAATAGAAATCAAACCCCTATGAAAATTAGAAAATAATTTTTTCAATAAAAAAATAGAGGTTATCATAAGTTTCTTTGTGATTTTTTGATAATTTTTTAAAAAAGTTTGCAAAAAATGTTTTTGTTTGTAAAAGATGTGCTAGTTTGAAGGTTGAACACAAAGGAGGGATTTTAGACTAAAATACCTAATTTTTGGTGCAAAATCTAGAACAAGTATCGCACAACAAAGTATATTGAATTAGCTTTCCAATTCCTATAAAAACTCAAAAATCCGATAAGATATGCAAAAGTTATAGTGTTTTGAAAAAAACTACCTATTTTAGAGTAAAGCAAGGAGAGTAGTCTAATGCAAACTAAATACATGAAAAAGTTTAATACTAAACAGGCACAAAAGTTTAATACTAAACAGGTGCAAAAATTTAACACTAAACAGGTGAAAAACTGTAATACTAAACAGGTGCAAATAATGCTTTTGGATTGCTATGTGCTTATAACTTTTAATTTTGTGATTTAAACTATGTGTTTTTAAGGCATACAATTTAATTTTTTAAACCAATCCACATATGAATGCGTACAGTAGTATGGATCACCCAATGCCAATTTATAAAAATAAAAAAATTATAAAAATTTTCCTTTAGCAAAATATAGAGTGTTATATGTGAATCTTCATGTCTTAGGCCTTCCAGACTCAACCATGAGGTCTATTTTGTGCTATGAGGATCCTTATATTTAAAGTGCACCCTCAAATTCCTCCAAAAAAAAGTGAAAACCTACAAGATCAAGCAATGCAAAATCCTACAACACAAACGTTAGATGAGGGATAAGGTCCCATCAGGCATGCTAGAATGCAAATGCTTAAATATTAAACAAATAAAAACAAAAGTAATGCAAACAATAGAAACTATCTCATATCTAACACTACCTTTGATTGAGTTAAAGTTGCATATAAAAGAGTGAAAACAATAAAAGATCTCACCAATATACCCTTGTTGCAAAAACAATGGTGGTTGTGCTCCAATGGATTTATGGTTAAGATTGATTATTGATTTCTCACATGAACAACATGACATGACATTCTAAGAAAAACCAAAAATGGCTTGATTGAGTGTTGATTTATAGATTTTTGGTTGTCGATGGATTGATAAGGATAAGATTTAAAGATGGATAAGGATAAGATTTTTAGGAAAAAGTAAGATAAGGATGAGGATAAATCATGAAGAAGATATGATGTATATTAGTGACTATATAAACAATTTATTTATTTATTTAATTAACTGTATATCAGTTAGAAATATAAATGAATTGTGAGAGATATATGATAGGATAAAATGAACTTATTTATTTATTTTGGAATAAATAGGTGGATATTAGTCTAACTAACTCAATCATATGAAGTATTTAATTAATTAGCAATGGTAAACAATAATGGTATTAGAATAATACTAAGATGTAATGTTTAAGTATCATGTCAGAAGATAGTGTAATTTAGGTGTCTACACCATTACCCATTAATGGGAATATAATACTTGTATAGTTAGTTTCTATTTTATAGAGAATTGTTAGTAGCTTGGGCTTGCTATTTATACCTTGGCATTTTAGCTATTTGTAAACAATTTTTAGGAAGTAATTATTATTTAAAGCAAGCTCAAATTTTCTAGTATCTTTTATGCAAGACTTATTTCACATCTATGTCTTAGTCTTCCACTGTATGCTAGTTGATAGTTTTCATATCATTTTTATCACAATAATTTTTAATCCTTGGCTTTGTAATTTTTTGTTAATAGCTTGTTAGGTTGATTTTGAGGGCTCTATTGCATCTAGAGAGATCACTTTAGTAGAAATAGTCTTCCCTAAATATCCACAATTACAAGAATTTTTAATTACAAATATAAGATGAAATATAGACTACAGGCAATGTATTATCCTATGTACCCTCTATCAAACCTCATCGCTAGTCCTAAAATAGTAAGTACTACTATGCTACAGTCATTGTGTACAACCCTTAGGGGCTTCCTTTCATTTTTTTCCTAAACTCTCATAAATGTATAAATTAAAAGGAAAACTCTCACTAGTGTTAAAAACTTCAACTCTAAAACAGTCTATTCAAAATAAAATTTGAAATGCCCTAATTAACCCTAAAATATTTTTTTAGTTTTCTAGTGGAATGTTTTTGCCATCATATTATAAAATGAGCCAAAAAAAGATAGGTATACATAAAAATATTTCACAACCTAATGTATTCAAGGATAGGGGGCCAAAAATATTTTTTAGTTTTCTAGTGTAATGTTTCTGTCTTCATGTTATAAAATGAGCCAAAACAAAGATAGGTATACATAAGAACATTTCACAACTTGGTGTATTCAAGGATAGGGTGACCTTGTAGCCAACACCTAAATAGACACACCCACAAGATTTTAACTCCTCAAATTTAAATTCTGACCCAAACATAGATTACATTAACTCAAATTAAACAAATGCAACTTCACAAATACGAACATGCACAAGGATTTGAATCACTAATATATTTGATTTCATTCATTACAAAAGATAGATATACATGTAGAAATTCAAAATAAAATTCAATAGAGCTTTTCCCTAGAGATTATAACAAAAAATTATTCTACAAATGCTAAATAAGATATCACAACTCTATCTACACCATAGACTTTAGATCTACACCAACAACATGCACACTAGATTCTAAGAAAATGTTTATAGAGTTTCTCCTTGCAAACACAATATTTCAACCTATAAAATGACATAAACTGTTGCAAGGTGTGTGCCCTTGGTCTCCTTGTGCAGTGCAGCGTAACGCTTGGGTTCGCGACAAGGCTTAACCACCTCCCGTGGATTCATTAACTCTGGTGGTTGTATCGAGCATTAAGAGGATGAAGGGCAATCGTCTTTGCAACAATTGGTATCAGAGCCTGGGTCACGGAATCGAACCCCTTGTTTGTACCGGGGGGGTTGTTGCAAGGTGTACGCCCTTGGTCTCCTTGTGCTATGCAGCACATCACTTGGGTTTGTGACAAGGCTTAATCGCCTCCCGTGGATTCATTAACTTTGGCAGTTGTATTGGGCATTAATAGGTCGATCTTTTGGTGCAACGAGAACCGTCTTTGCAACACAAACATGTTGGTATTGGTTATTTTAATTGACATCTTCAAAGAATAAAGTGATGCAAGACTAAACATTTTTACAAGTCAAACTTCACCTTAGACAAAATTTAGAAATGTTTTCAAATAAAGATATACATAGAAAATGGAAACATCAACTTTTATATGTAATTGTTTTCTCATATCTCTTAATCTCAACTCATAAAAAATCTCAAATAAACATGTTCTCTTAACTTATTAGTATTTTTTGAATAAGCATTTTGTCACCAAATTATTCTAATTGGTTGATGGCCTTATCTAGATATTACCATTACTGGTTCTTTTTGATGGATTCATTCATAAAGTTAGAGTCTCCTCTTCATTGGAGGAGTTGGACTCTTTCCCACAAGAGAAAACTTTTAGATTGGTGTTGAGGCTTTTATTGTACCTCCACAACTATGTTGGGAAGTGTTGGTGCCACTTACAATTAGTAACTCTTAGGACCTTTAGGAGGTCGTTAATCCTCCTTCTAGAGCACCAAATCCTTGCATGGCTCATCAATAGTATGATTCACCACCCCTCTTGATACAACAACCTATCCATAATGACAATGTATTTTATGATTTGACTTGTTGACTTTAGTTTTAAATATTATTCTGTTGTATTTTGGTGGGTTGTACATACCTACTAATTGCAATTGTAAACCTTTTATGTACTTTTATTCTTTAAATTTTAATCATACAATTCTTATATAAATGTTTCCAATAAAATTGCTCATCTTTTTGAGATAGCAGTGTTAAAATTTAGCATCCTCTCTTGTAGTAGCCGAAAGATTTAATGATATTTTTAAAAAAAGTAAATAGGTTACTTTTTATTATATTTTGGCCAATAGGCCATTCTTAAGATGAGCTTTTTTTCATCAGTTTCAAAATTTTAGTTGTCCTTGATTGCCAAAAATATTTGGTCACTAAAAAAGCATACATGTCTCTTTTTAATTAAACTAGTAAAAGCACCTAAAGGTGCCATCAAATGGCTGGTAGACATATATTTTTTGAGTCTTTCAATGCAATGCCTAGCCAACACTCTTCAAATATATTTAATGTTTCTTCATGTATAGTAAATCTTGTTAATTTATCAATGCTTACATTTCTATATAATATTCAACAACATTCTACTAGAAAGAGCAATTAATGCTAATTTTCAAAATGGATGCTCAATATCATATGAATGGATTAATCTACTATAATGTAATCACTCAAAATATGAATTTTTACGAATCAATTTATTTGGATACAAAATATATATAGAGGGGATGCCTTATTATTTGATTTGCATCATTTGATTAAATGTTCATGTTCAAAATTAGCTATTGAGTATATTAGGTTTGTGTATAAATATCTCACTACATATCTCCATGGATGGCTAATCTTTACAAAATTGTCTATTAAGTAAAGTGTTTTAAAACAATCAAGAATGTTTCCATTTAATGATAAATATGCTTTACAAAGATCAAAATTTTATGAAAGTCCATCCCTTGTTCTAAAGTTATCATTTTGGAACAAGTGGGGAGGATGTTGGCAAAGGTTGTAGAATTAGTGTTCCATGAGATTACATTTCTTTGAGATATCTCATTAAATAGTTCACATTCCTTGTGTATGTTTCAACACTTTGCATTCATGTCTATTAGGGCACATGCAACTATAACATCTAAGAAAAATCAACTTTCAATTATGTTTTGATGGACGTTGATACCTTGTTCTAAAGCTCCCATTTTGTCACAAGTTAGGAGGATATTGGAAAAGGTTCTCAAGTTAGGCCTTACACGTGTCAATCACATTTCTTAGAAGTTCCCAAGACCTTTTCATTAAGCCCATTTATGTATATCCTACAATCATGTCAGTCCATCAGACCACATCTCTTTGATACATTTTGTCCAACAATTCACATGCCTTGTGTATGCATCCACATTTTGCATACATGTCTACTACGAACATGGGATAAAAATTTGCTTTTGATTATTCTTTTTTGGAAGTCCATCCCTTGTTCTATAGCTCCCATTTTGGCATAGGTGGGACAATGTTGGAAAAGGTTGCACATAATCTAGCATAATGCATTCCAATTACGTTTGCTTAAAAGTTTCCAATGCTTTTTTAATATTTACCCATTTTGTTTATATCTTGCAATTATTGTAGTCCATGAAGGGATGAAAACATTTGGAGGAGCATTGAAGAATATTTCTACACAAACAACTAAGCCATTAGGGAAAATGGGAAAAAATATGTACCTTTATCAGCTAACTTTGAGCATTTTTATGGATACGTTAGAGATAATTAATATTTTTAATGTTATATTGTTTGTTCTCCATCAATTACAATGTTTACATGCATAGTTTTTCTTTTGGGCATTGAATGAGTATGGATATGTTGCATTATGAGTTTTGGAGATTTTTTAAAAGCGGTTAAAATGCTATTAAAATGGAGAATTTTTTTTCAAAAATATGATTTTTGGATGACCATCTATTTATGGTAATTAAGGATGACAACTTAATAAAAAGAGTGCGCATAAAGAATGGCTTGTAGGCCAAATAAAATAATTGTGAAGGAAGGTTAAAAACTCAAAAGAATCTTGGTTCAATTATTCAATTGCTTTTATTGGTAGAGATTGACCACAAAGGATAGTAACATATATTTATATGTTTGAAGTTTTCGGATAAAAGATTAATCTTTCTGATCACACTTAAAATAAATTTAAGAAATAATTTTATCCAAAAGCTTCAAATGTTAGTGCTATATGTTATGTTAACTTGTCATAATATATAAATAAATATTATTATAATGGTCATTTAGTAGGTTTAAATAATTGTAGGTATTTTATGTACTTTTTATAATAACGTTACTTTTGTAATGTAATAATATAACTTAAGATACATTTAAGTTAGTATAGGGTTTAGTTCTTAGATTTATAATGTTGTATTCTTATAAAGAGATGTTTGCTCTCTTTATTTTAAGTTATCAAATTAAATATTCTCTCTTTGAGTTTTTCTTCAACATTTTTGGTTTCTTGTGTGTTCAATTTTTATAATATCAAACACAATTACAATGGACCATGAAAACCTAAAGTTTCTATATAATCTAGGTTACATTATTTATATAGGCAAGTTACAAATTCAATTTATTGTGCATGATTGCTCTTATTTTTATCATAGAAGCTATAGAAGAAAAAAAACTTCTTACATGTGTAGTATTAATGAGTTTAAATAGTTGGGGAAATGATTAATGTGGGTAATATTAAATAGTTTAAGTGTTACTTGAATATTTGATGTAGGAGCATCCAGAGGTGCAGGGCAATCTTGCATCACCAAAAATAATAGTCTTGTTTTCCATTCTTTTCAATTTTAGTGTTTGTGAATACCCATTTGCTTGAATAATGATTCAGAACTTTCAAAGTTTCAAAAAAGGCTGAGAATACTATGACTTACTATTTTTAGTAAGCCTACATTTGAGAAGCGATTCGACGCAAAATTTTTTCCAAAGCTTTGGAATAGCAACATAAACATTCTTGGTAAATTTCAGCCCAAGTTCATGTCTAGATTTCAAGATATTAAAGTTTTAGTTTTTGAGGTTCATGGAAAACGTTTTGGAATCAGTTTTGGAGCACTTAGAGGTTCCGTGATGACCCAAAAATTGGCCAAAAATCAAAATGTCCCTAAATGGTATATTTTGTGAAGCTTCAGCTTTTCACGAGCTTTCCAACGCATCAAACAGTTTGTCAATCGGACGCCCGGATCAAAAGTTATGAACCTTCTTCACCCACATTTCACTCTATATCAAATTATTTAATTAATCAATTAATTTAGTGAACTCTAAATCAAGTTAGTCTAAGCAATCAATTTAGTTGCCTAATCAATCAAGGAGTTAACTAGTTAATCAGGTTAGTTGGCTAATCAATCAATTGAGTTAATTACTCAATCAAATTAGTTAACTCTAAATCAAATCTATAGTCCTCAAGATTGATTTTGTCCATTCATTTTTTCATCCTAAACATCTATAAATTTATTACATTTCACAAATTCATCCCTTTGGCTGCAAAAAGCCCTTATCAATCTCTTATCCATCTATGAATCTTCGAATCAAACAATTAACACGTTGTGGGAAAGCTTACGCATTTCGTTGAGCATCCATAGTCCATCATCAAGTGCGAGCAAATCCACTTAACCTTCAATCAAAGGTTTACAATTGTTTATGGAATAGGAATTGAATTTTGCTCTTAATTTCATTTATTATTCTAAATTCACTGCTGAGATATCTACCATCAATCAAAGCACATTTTGTTATTCCTACATTCAAATGAAAAGTCACAACATGCACATAAATTCTAGCCGTATGAACTGTCAAAATGATAAGACTTGAGAATGTATCACTATGAAATATAAAATAGTATCAACGTTGGATAATTATATAAAACAGACTTAGCCACCCATGACATATATACAATTACTATTTTCTCCTATGACAATGATTCCTCCATTTCATGATCAAGCATTTATGCCAATCTATCTTTCTATTTGCATGGGCTGTCAAAAAAATTTAGATCAATCTATAATTTCTTTCCAAGACATTTTGAAGGGCATGCGAATGGAAATCTATTAATAATAAAAACAAAGTGTTAATAATATATTTTTAGATGATCAAAAAAATATTAAAAAATGATTTTTTAATAATCAAAAAATAAAAAAATAATAATTTTTTTAAAATGCCTACCAAATTTTTGACAATTAGTGTCAATAATATATTTTTAGATGATAAAGAAATATTAAAAAATGATTTTTGAATGATCAAAAATTAAAAAATAATATAATTTTTTAAAAATGCCTACCAAATTTTTAACAATTTTTTCACATAATCATCTTAAGAATGACCTACCAGACAAATTAAACATATCCTATCAAAATAGATTACAAAAGATTAAAATAGCAAATTGGGACACAAGTTTACCTTAAAAAAATGGAGCCATTGCAGCACACATAAGGGCCTAACCATTTATTGCAGGAAGTATGCATGTGTGGTTGAGATTGCATTTTCAATCCTACAGGTTGTGCACTTCAAATGCCCCTTCTAACACCTTTACCTTTATTGCTTTTCATTTCCCAAGGCTCATTGACATAGAAGAGATTTCACAGGTTTTTGCAGATGCATTTTTTTTTTTAAGAAAGAGGGAAGACCCTCAAAATTATATTAAAAGACGTATTTACAGTAAGGGGACTAAAACCCTGAGGATAATACAATTTAAACAAGAAAACAAAAAGATAGAAAATGCCCAAAAGCCATCAAAGGCCAAAGAGAAGCCCAGCCGACACCTAAAACTGAGCTCGAACAAAATACGAACCACCAATAGTGGGCCAAACAACACTAACGCTGGATGAAAACACGACCAAAGTTTAGAGAACAACCAACCGGGAGGAAAGAAAACCAAAAAACCACCTACGAACTGCTAGAGAAGAAAGCACCACCTTAGAGAATAGCATGCTCGCTACCCACTGCTGGGCCAGCCACCCTGCTTGCCTCTGCCACCAAATCTTCAACCTCATCCTGGTCTAGTAGAGAATCAGAATCAGACCCATCATCCCCGTTCGCCACAACCCTAGGTAGATGTGGGTCTAAATCCACTGCATGAAAGCGGAGGAAACAAATGGCAAGGAACAAGTTTTTGCACCTCTTGCGCATTTTCTTGGGGACTGAATAGGCATGTCCACGTAGAGCTCTTTCCAACAGATAAATACAACCACAAAACAGACCATGCTACATTTTCCTGTATATGCACTCATAAGGCCTTCTAGTGCGGAGTTTATGGGAGGGAAAAATGCCCCCAACCCAAGCATCTTCGACCATAAGGTCGTAATTATCCACAACAACGTTCCATCTCTCAACCATGAAAAGCCTATGGTTGATGAGTCCCATAGCAATGGGAAGGATGTAACGAACATCCTGAACAATGTCCATGAGGTTGGACAAGAAAACTGACACCACCTCTAACCACCTCACCTCTCGATCTGGAGAGCCCTGGAGCCACTTCTGATTACACACCATTTGGACTGCAGATTAAGCCAGAGTGTAATCAAATTGAAAAATGTGATTGAGGTCTACAATGCCCACTCTGCCTGTGATGGTCAGCTCCCACTAAAAGGGACGAACGAAAATACGAAAGTTGGACACTTCTCCCTCCATTGATCGAGAACCACAAGGTTTGGAGATGACACCATCTTTCTATATTGAAAGGTGAAAACCTCGAGACCAAAGCTGCTACCCTTTGATGGCCTCGTCTAGGGAGATCTTGAAATGATATAAAATCTTCCCATCGTTAATACAGATGCGGGGATCCAAAAAACATAAATGTTGAAAGTACCATACACCGAGCAGACTGCAAATGAAGGAATAGCAGAAATACAAACACCTCACTAGCCATTATGAGGGCCCACGTGTAGGAGATGGCTGAGCTGGTGTCTACCGAGGAGACAGGTGGAAGATGTGGCAGAAAGGTGGAACCCAACAATCCAAAAAATAAGGAACACTAAAACCTTACCGAAAAGAAAGGTCGTTAAACGACATCTGACCAAGTGCTAGGCCGCCCACCCACCCCATCCCCCGCCCAAGGGACCCCAGAAGAACTAACAACAGAAAGATCAAGATGGAGGAAGGAAAGAACAGTCAAAAGAGATCAAAGAGTCCAACAAGACTAGCCTCTAAGCAAATTGAGAATCAAAAAACACCTCCTGCTCCTTCTGGTCTAAAGCATAGTTCGCCAACCAATCAGCCGCTTTATTTCCCTCTCTATAATAGTGAACAATTTCATAAGAATCGAAGAACTGTAAGCATGTCCACGCTTGCTCCAGGATATAACGGATAGACCAATTATTTGCTTTTCTTGATTGGAAGGCTGAAATAATGATTAGGGAATCACCTTCTATTGAAATAGATTTAAACCCTTTTTCCCTTGCAAGAAGAAGGGAATGCAGTAGCACAAAGGCCTCTGCCATGTTGTTGGTTCCATTAGGAAGTTTCATTTCTTTAGCTGCTAGTATTTCTCATTTGCTATTTCTGATAATACATCCCAAGCCTAAAGGGCCCGAGTTACCTCTGCAAGCTCTATTGAAATTCACTTTGACTAAGGGCTCACTAGGAGGGAGCCATTTGATAGACGATTTGTCCACTTTCGATTGAGAGGAAGAAGCTCCATCAGAAAATTGGAACCTCTCAAGATTTTTCCAGCTAAGGAGAATGGTCTCATCCCACTTAGTCCATTTGGAATCTCTGCTCTACGACCTTTGAAGCTTTGCATTAACCGTCTCTGAAATTAGAGATTCAATATCCGGCCATAACTCCTCACAACTCTTTGCAGAATTTCTAAACACTATGGAGTTTCTCTCTTTCTAAATCAGCCACAACATAATAGAAGGACTGATAGTCCATAATAAGTGAAAATAAGCCTCCTTAAAGAGAAGAGGCCAACTTTCCAGCCATTGGGATAGCGAAGAAGGAAGTGCAGCCTGCTAATTTAACTGAGACATCAGACGCCCCCAACAGGCTTAGCTAAACTTACATCGCACAAAGAGATGATCAACTGATTCCTTTTCTTCGTGGCAGAAGACACAATCAAAATTTGCACCCAGCGATAATTTTTCTATTCTATCACCTATGAGAATCTTGTTATTAAAGGCTAACCAGGTAAAGGTGTCTGCCTTGGGAAGGATAGGATCCGTCCAGCAAAGATGGGATGGCCACTCCACCTCAGGCTTGAAGGAAAGAGATTTGTAACCAAACTTGGCTCTATATTTCTAGAACCATCACCCAGCCATACCAATTCATCCTCCTTAGGGGAGAAATATAGAATTATATCTTGAAGAATCTTAGTCAAAGCAATCTTCTAGTCTTGAGAAAAATTGCAGTTATCAAAGCTCTTCCAGATAATTCTTTCTGGAAGAGATGTTGCATCTACTATGAAGTAGTCAGAAACCTTCAAACCCCAGAATGTTTTAAGGAAGGCCTCCGCCTCCTTGAAATTCCCCATAGAGGAAATTTTCTTCCAACCGTTCCAGGAATCATCCCAGAACGCTACCTTTTTGCCATTGAAGATCGTCCAAGATAACTTTGGAAGAATGACTTCCCTGCATTTCACTATGAAGTTCCATATAGAAGAACCCTTAGGAGGATTTGAAACTGTGAAAATTCTCTCCAGTTTTCTAGAGTCCAAATATTTTCTCTGCATGATCTTAACCCATTTTGACTGTGGATTTTTGTACATTTTCCAGGCTAATTTTGCTCCAAGCGCCAAATTATGTAATTCCATGTTAAGTACTCTTGCCCCACCTTGGGATTTGGGGGTACAAACTTTATCCCATGCTATTAAATGAATTCTCTTCTTATCCGAGGCTCCTTGCCAAAGGAAATTCCTACAGAGCTTTCCCACCTAAGCTAAAATACCCTTCGGGATTTGAAGAGAAGAGAGCATATAAACTGGGATAGCAGATAAGACTGATTTAACCAATGTGAGTTTGCCTACTAGAGATGGCCAATTTCACTTCTAAGCACAGATTTTGAGAGATAAATTTTCCAGAACTCCATTTCATAAAGTATTCTTGTGTCTTCCATTAAAAAGGGGCACCCCCAAATATTTGCTTGGAAGTGATTCCAATTTAAAATTAAACAAGGAAGCTAACTCAATTTGCCTTACCTGTGAGGTATTGAAAAGATACAACTTGGATTTGTTAGTGTTGATTAATTATCCAGATGCATCACAATATGCTGTGAGGACTTGCTTTATAACGACTGCTTCTTTTTTGTTGGCCCTGCCAAAAAGGATAGTGTCATCTACAAAGAGTGCATGGGTTAACGAGTCTGAACAAGCCTTCAGTTTGATCCCCTTCCATAAACTTTGACGTGAAGCATCCTTGATCGACCACGTGAGCGCCTCCACCATCAGGATAAATAGGTAAGGAGAAATGGGATCGCCTTGGTGAAGACCTCTCAACGTTTGAATGGGAGGTGACTCATCGCCATTAATGATCACTGTGGTTGAGACGCCTGAAATACCAGAGAAGATCTATTTGATCCACTTAGGAGAGAAGCCCAGAGAACATAAGACGTGGCGCAGAAAGTCCCATTCTACTCTATCATATGCTTTTCTCATATCTAGCTTTTAAACCATGCTAGGGAGGTTTTTATATTTAAGCAAGTGTAGAATTTCATGTGTTAAAATGGCCCCTTTTGCAGTTTCTTTACCGGGGACAAAGTCCCCTTGCTCTTCCGAAATAATAAGGGGGTGAATAGAAGCCAGTCTTGACACTATAGCTTTAGAGATAACTTTATAGATAAAATTACAGAGAGAAATGGGCCTGAAATCTTCAAACGAGGTTGGAGCATTTACCTTGGGGATTAGAACCAAACTAGTTCTGTTGAATTCTTTCAGCACATTCAAAAATTTCCTAGACTCCTCGACAGTTAAAAGCACATCTCTACCCACAAACTCCTAGCACTTTTGAAAGAAGGATCCCGTCCAACCATCTGGGCCTGAAGCTTTACTCCCATCCAAGGAGAACACTGTAGCTCTAACTTCTCCAAGAGAGAATTCCCTGAGCAGTTCCCTGTTGTCCTCCTCGGTGACTCTTTTGGGCAGATTGAAGGAGTTAGAAAACCCTAGACTAAAAGTTTTATTACTAGAAAGAAGGTTCTTGAAGAAGGACTTCGCCTCATCTTTTATGGAATCCATGTCATGTATGAAAGAACCATCCTCCTTCTTGATGCATTGGATGGTTGACATATGTCTACGGACTTTAGTAGATAGATGGAAGAAAGCAGTGTTACGGTCACCCTCCTTAAGCCAGGTCTCTCTTGATTTTTGCCGCCAGAAGATTTCTTCCCATAGAGGATCTCTTCTAGCTGCACTTTAAGGGATTTTTCTTTGCGAAAAGATTCACTATCCATACCAAAATGCATAACAACATCTTCCAACTTTGCCACCTCCTTAAGAATTCTATCCTTCTCAGAAAAGATATTCTTAAAATGAGACTTGTTCCATCTAGAAATCTGTGATTTGACAAAATCTAATTTTTTTGCGAGTTGGAACATTCTGGAACCCTTAACAATAGGTGCTGAGACCCACCATGATTTAACATTTGGCAGAAAATCTTTATCTCTAGACCACATCTCTTGGAACTTAAAGGAGATTTTGAAGGACAGGGGCTCAATACCCACCATAAGACTAATAGGAAAATGATCAGATCCAAGAAAGGGGAGAATTCGGGAAAGGAAGATAAGATTACCTAGCATACATTGAGAGGAGCACATGAATCGATCCAACCTTTTAGCAATATTTGAATGGTCATAACGTCTGTTGTTCCAAGTGAAGCAACCATTAGTGGGTCTGCAATCTGTAAAGCCATTAGAGTCAACAAACTCCTTGAAATCCACCATAGCCTAGGTAAAAATGGTGTTGCCTCCTTGCTTCTCAGAACCGTCTAAGATGACATTGAAATCACCTCCCAGAATGACCAATTCATGTTTCAGCATGGTCAAAATGCTGGAGAGATGTCTCCATAAATGGAACTTTTGAGTTGTACCCATAGGACCATAGACATTCATGATCCAAAGGTCTTTCCCATGAAGAACACCCAGGAATTTCCCTAGAATCCAATTTTCCCTTTTCCCCACAACCTCAAAACCAGATAGGTTTTTCTCCCATAAGACAACAATCCCACCAGAGGCACTGTTACTAATTTTTTGTTCACACTTAAAATTAGTTGGACCTAAGTGTAATTGTTCAGAAGGAATAAAAGAAAACTTCAAAGTTATGCATTTCTTGAATGGTTGATGCCTTGACAAAGTTGAAAAGAAGATCCAGTTGTCAGGATAACCCATTAGTCCAATCAGGACTGATAAGTTATCATGACAAAAGAATTGATTATCAAGGGATCAAACATTCAAGGAGATACAGTTGTTCTACAAAGTTTGATCTTTTAGGAGTTATAAGTTAAATTGATTATTCAGTTAATCAGTTTTGAATAAAAGAGAGAAAGATATTGTATTACACTGTTATTTCATGTCATGTTTTGAACATACATCTAGGTAGCTGTTACTTTATCTCATGCATTGATTGAAAAGGAAATACATATACATCATATGTATCAGAGAAACTAACTGATCATGTTTAAAAGAAGTGTTCAAATGTGTCCCACACAAGCCGTGGGAGTAACTAGATTGAGCAATTGTAGACATGCAAGCTATGTATCTGTTTGATAAAAGAAAAGAGAAAAGAACATATGATAAATCTAAACATCCATCATTCCTAATGATTGAGGTTGTTGTTGAAGCCGGCCTTCAACTCTTCAGCTTTTAGTCTTCACTCCAAGCCATCATCAAGTTGAAACCTGCAAAATTTTGGGGACAGCCCTGTTAGTGCTCCGGATTAACTTACAGTTATCACATGCTTTTATCAAACAAAGACATCTACTTATCATATCATGCATTCAGATAAGAGATCAAATCAAATATATGACACAAATTAGGAAGAAATCATGAAGGAGATCAATCAATGCTATCAGGTACTTTTTTATGCTAACTTCTTTGTTCATTGTGTAGGTATAGGACAAAATTTATTGCTGATTTGAAGACATATAAACATGTGGATTAAATGTGGCTTTCACAAGGGTTTGAGCCCAGCATGTTTCTTTCATTTTTGAAAAGAGTATCAAAAAAGACAGAATGCACCATTCTGAGCTATATCATGCATCATATAATCAACTTGTAGAAAGGATATGTCATCATGGCATTATTACAGTTGATTAGAGCAAATCAGATTAACATGACTGAATGCAAAAAATTAGATTATAGTCATCTAGGCTATAGGAGCCATCTAAGGTGCAGTATCATTATGAATGCATGTATTTTTTTCATCACAGCTAATAAAGAGCAACTGACATAGTGCATTCATAATCTAAGAATATGATACAAGTTTCAGATCAACGTGCCTGATAAAGAGAAGAGAAACAGAATAGAGATTCTAAGATGCAAGAACTAGTGTATCATTTGAGCAAGTTGCAAAATATATCATGTAAAGGTATCTTTTCATTGTGACAAAAGGGTATGAAGTAAATAACATGAAACAAGTACTCAGAGTGTGCAGTCATCCTGAAGGAAGGATATGAACTTTGCAAAAGGTTGTCACCAATGCCTCAAAACTTCAAACCATCAAGATACATGAAGATACAGTGAAATAGTTCAACTGGAGGAGATGGGTCTTATTTTTCAAGGATGAAACAGCTAGGCCAATTATCTCATATGATTCAGGCATTAAAGAGAGCCTATAAATGAAGATGAATGCTACAGTCTAAATATAGTCAGATGTTCAAACAATCAAGCATCCAGGGATGAAGCACATAATGCATAGCAAATACCAAAACACAATGAAGGGTCATCACTGACATGACAGTCAAGTGCAAATCCAAGAATAAGAGACAGTCATGTCTAGAGCAAGGAAGGAGTCCAAATACATTAAGCACAGTCAAGTGACATGAATGCTAAAGTCTAAAGATAACAAGGTGGTTCCCTTGCATCTCATCACTTGTTTGACCAAACAAACCTTATCTCATACACATTGGAGCTACAGTGATGCCATGGTATAGTCAAGAAGGTGCCATGCCTTAAGAAAGATACATTGCAAGCAAAATACAGATACAATCATCTCCACAATAGATAGTCAAGACAATGATCAACAAGGTGGCTTATATAAGCAAGAGATAGTCAAAGCATATGACAGTTACCATATCCATCTACAGGAGTTAGTCAATAATGAAGGAGAAGCATCAAAGAGAGATAAGAACATGTAATCACAACTATAGGTGCATTTTTTGCAAACACAGTCACAAAAGAAGGTAGCATGATCTATGCCATGTTAGAATACAGTCAAAGTGAAGAAGGACAACACACAGTCAAAGATAAATACCATATGACAAGGGTCCACCATATACAGTTTGCAAGATTACAAGTTATCATATACAAACAAATAAAGAGACCATCTATGTTACAAGAGAGTCTCACAGAGGTGCCAATGTATGCTACAGAATATTAGATGATAACAATGAATGCTACAACATATTAAATGATTTGTTGTCATACAGAATATAAAGACTTGCTTATGCCATATAGCTACAGCGAGATAGACAGCAGAGGTGTATCATCATCACTAATGACATGACAGTCAGAAGGTGTTATGAAAGCAAAGAAAGAAACTCCATCTATTAACACTTCAAACTCTTAATGTTGTTGCCTACAAGAAAAGCCCATATTCCAGAAGATAATATACAGAAAGAAGCATGACTCATGCTAAAATGTATTTTCTGATCAAGAATCAAACTCTAATATTCATTTTTTTCCACCCACAGTCAAGAGAGTTGAGGAAAAGAAAGATACAGTCATAGCCATGACAAAGAAGCAAGGTTTCTCATGATATCAGATATACCCATTTGACAAAAAATCAAACCTAAGTGCTAATTTTGCACCCACGGTCAAGAAGACTCAAATAAAAGAGAAATACAATCATATTCATTACAGAAGAGTAGCATTTTTCAGGATAAGTGTGCACCCATCTATAGAATGAACAAGGTCTTTCAAAGATCTCAAACCCTCAGGTTTCTTTTACACTTACAAGTAAAAAAGAAAGAGCAGTGAAAAATACAAGAGAGTGGCCATAACAGTTTGAAACCTTGAAGGTACAGAAAGATCAAACCCTTGTTTCTCTTCTTCATTTACAGTCATAAACAGAAAGAGATAACAGTGAAAGAAGATGGTCGTGACAGTGTGAAGGATTTTTGTGCATGAGGGGTTGAAACCCTAGATTCCAAACTAAACAAACCCTCCACATTCTACATTTTTTGGTGCCTGTGTTTAGATAGAGCATGACCATAACAGGTAGAGGCCTTAAAAAATGCAAAATGATGTTAAAAACCCTCATCTCAAAACCTTGAACTGTCAGGTTTTTTGCATCTACAGACAGTTCAAAGAAAAAAGAAGATATATACAGTCATGGTTCGAAGTGATAGGCCATTTTTTGCCAAAGAATGCAATACCCATAACCTCAAACAACCCTTGCCATTTTTTTTTAAACTGTGAAAAGAGACAAAAGAAGGTACAGAAGATGAAATGACAAGAGCTTACCTCATTTCACCAACAGGAAGAAGGGTCTACCCACGGCCTCACAGTGGCCTTAAAGCTTTCAAGAATAGGTGAAGGTTACAAGGAAAGATACAGAGAAGAGAAAAGTGTTAAAGAATGCATAATGACAAAGAGAGAGCCATAAAAGAGGAAAGGAGGCCATAGCCATGAAAAAATAAAACCACAGAGATGAGTAAATGTCTCATACAGAGCAGAAAACGGCGTTACCTTCTCTATTAATGATGCAGTTCCAAGATGCAACCAAAGATCCCGTTGAGAGGAGTAAAAAAACTAGAGCCATGATGAATGCACTCAAACCCTAGGTCGGTGGATCAAAAGTTGCAGAGCTTCGAAGAAGGAAGTCAAAATGAAGAATGAACAAAAATTAGGGTTGTTTCCTCACTTTTCTTCGAAGGTTCTTTTTTCAAGTGTGTTTTTTGACTTGTAGAAAACAAATAATTACATTATCCAAAAGAGATGTCGTAGTCAAGACTTTGGTCTTGAAAGTCCCTAGTCATCATAACATGGAGTGGCCGACAACAGTTTTTTAGACTTGATTTTTATGAAGTCAAGAGGGCCGAAGTAATGTAAGGGGAAGGATTTATGCCTTATAAACTTCTTAAAGATTCCTTGGTGGTCGGGTTATGCATAGACAAGGTTTCACATGCTATGTTCCTTGTCTTATTCAAAAGCATCCAAAGGTAATGATACTTCAAGATTATGCATGGTGGCTAACAAAGCCAGGAAGGTGTAAATTTTGACATGGCATATGTTCAGGACTATGCAAGGAGTTTTCAAAGGTAAGCATTTATGCATGATGGAAGTATGATGGTGCAGTGATGGGTCATGGAGTTGTTTTTTCTTTCTTGATCTCAAGTTGCGTATGGGGATATAAGGTGGTTTAGAAAATGTAATGTATGTGCACTAAGGCAACAAAGGGGAGTCATAAGGATGTTTATGCATATTCTTTTGTGCATGGAGTGTCATGATGCATGGGGTGACTCAGATTTTTTTTATTTTTTGTAGAGGAAGATAAATATTTTCTCATTGATCATGGAGTGATAAGGGTAATAATTCTCGCCTTAAATGTATTTGCATCATGCAAAACAGGGATATTTTCTTACAAGGAGTTATAAGGAGTTTGTATTTGTCCCTAAGTCCTATTTTTTTTGTTCATATCATGCAAAATAGGCAAATGTAATTGGAGTGATAAGGAGCGATATTTTTTCTTCTAGTCATGCACGATTTTACATACAAATCAATTGTAAATAAATAATAAAGTAATATTCTATAAATTACTTTATTATTTTTCACAAATTGTAAAATCAAAAATAGAACAAATTGTAACCAATAATTAAGTAATATTCTATTACTTTATTTGTTTACTCACAATCAATTTTGCTCATGCAAAATCATGCAAATTGATTAATGGAGTTAACTAGGCCACCTAGGAGGTTTTGCATGACTTTTAGGAGTATTTTTAGGGTCCTTGGTCAACATTTTTTGGTCAAACATATGGAGAGGCCCAAATTGAAGCTATTTTTGCTCAATTTGTGGCAGTTTTAGGCCCTAATTTTGAGGATTTTTGAGGTTGCTCAGGAATGAGTATTTTTAGAGGCAGTTATCTGCAAGTCCATATTTTTTGCATGCCTCTTGGAGAGAGCAGACCTATATATTGAAAAGCAAAAGTTTGTTTCTGCTAGTTCTTGATTCTCATTCTGATTTAGACAGATTGGAGAATTCTTGTAGCTCACTTTTACAGTTTTATTGAGAGATCGGCAGGTTACAGGTTATCTTTTATCTTATTTGCAAAGCTTTCCTTTGTTTATTTTAGATCAGTTGAATTACCTTTCCTTTTTGTGCTGAATGTTGAAGTGATTTGATAGAATTTTGCTGTGTTTTATTATTAAACCTTCAAAATTATTGTCTCACCTCCTTGTTTGCAGCATTAAAGCATATATTCATCATAGGTTTTAGGTTGTGTTAACCAGAAATAGTCTTTTTATGCTGTGAAAAAACTATTTCCTTCATAAAAACTTGTTTTCAAACCTTCCTTAGAATCACTTTTGTGGTATTTATGCCAAAGTCTGGATTGTGTAAAAGTCAGATTTTTGGGTAAACATCGTGGATCAGATTGCATTATTTTTATCCATATCAGGTGTATCACCATTTTATGTTTAGCATTCATTTAGTTTCTTTCTTCCCTTTTCCCAAAAAGTAAAAAACATACATCTCAATAGAACATTTGAAGGGAACCAGCCCATAATCTAGAGGTCTAATTTCGTCATAGGGCACCCACAACCTGAGATTAGTCCCAAGTTACACAGAATTGTAGTGCTTTAACCAGCCTTGCATACGGGTGCAATTCCCAGTGGTAACAGTTTTTGGCATGCCTAGTGGGACTTTGAACTAATTTTCAGTTCAAAAGGACTTATTTCTTTTTGTTGTTTTGGTATGAGCAGTAGAATGTCAGCCTTTTAGAGGTTCATTATCAAGTACCTAGCGAATCTAATACTTTGGTTTTTTCAGATCATATCTTGCAGCCTATGAAAAAATACCAAACAAGGTCAAGTAAAAATTTTGAGAAGAAGCATAATCAGTTATCTCCACCAAAGAGGAGAATAAAAGCAGATAAAGATTCCAATACAGCAGATTTATCAGTTGTTACAGATCTGCCTAGTACACATCCTGAGTTTTCTTCACATTAGAATCCATTGTTTACAAGTACCTCATCAGAAATTTTTAGTTCTCCACCAGCAAGCCCAAGAGAACAGATTCCTATTTTTCAAGAGAAACCTCTTCTTCTTGAGTTTACAGAGGAAGAATCTGTGTTACAAGAAATTTTCCAAGTAGTTTTAGTCTAAACACTAGCTCAAGTTCTACCCACTCCAATGTATTTAATAGGAGGAGGAGGAGTATTACCACCACCTGGAGGAGGAGGTGGAGGAGTGTTACCACCACCTCGAAATCAGCCTTTTGTGTCATTTAATGGAGGCAGCCCTTTGAATCTGAATCACCATGATGACATACCGATGGCTGCATTGAAAAGTTTACCAAGTTTTACAAGAGAAGATGGGACTACACCCATTGAACATATCAGAGATGTAGCTTCTTTATGTGTTGTTCACCACATCACCAAAGAAAACATTGCAATCAAGTTGCTAGTAGCATCACTAAAAGGTAAAGCTCTTCAATGGTTTAGAGGCTTAAGAGTCAATTCAATTAGATCTTGGGATGAATTAGGTACTGCTTTGAATAGGCAATTTCAGGACAAGTTTGATCATTTATCATTAGTTGAACAAATGACTACTATTAAGAGGGCTCCACAAGAGCAAATGTCAAATTTTAATTTCAGATTTCAGAAAACATGGAATAGAATCCCTGAAATAGTGAAACCATCACCAGAGCATGCTTTTTTGTATTATTTAAGGGCATTAAATTCTTATATTGTTGTTATGATACAATCCATGGGAGGGGTAACTTTACCAGCTACTTTTGATATTGCAATTAGAGAAGAAAACAATTTAATACAAGCTAGTAAGATAGCACCTAGGTCCCCAATGCCAATCTTTCTAGATATACAGCCCTTAATACCAATTTCAGCCCCACACATTTTAGCAATACCATCTTTTGGTTATTCAGCAAATACACAAAATAGTACAGATCACATTTATTCTGAATTTAGAGAGCTGAAAGAAAACCAGAAAAGCATAGCAAAAATATTGCAAACTGTGAGCAATGACTTAGTGAGTCTAAAAATTCAAACAAATTAGAATAATAGACCTTACCAAGCAAATAGACCTAGTTATCAGGCAGATTATCAGGGTCAAAGAAGGAAATATAACAATAGGCCAAATCAGCGGTACAATCCAAATGTTGTCAGTACATCAAAAGAAATAGTGCTTATACAAAACAACATGGCTCAAGACTATGCATGGTGCTATCCCTGTAATCATCCTCATAATCAGGCCACTTGCCTAAATGGAATAGTAAATCAAGCTTTGATGGTACAAAATAACTATACTGCTGCTAAAATTTTAGCAAGTGATGCTGGACATTCAGACTCAGTATGTTAATCCTGATGTAGCTTTAATGAATTGGCAAGCTAATGAATTTTGTGGTGTAAATCAGTTGCCAGGTCAAAAGCAATCTTTTACTAATATTGCAGCAAACACAAGATCAAAAAAGAGAGCTGTTGACTTGCAACAACAGTCCAGAAATACAAATTAGCAATCTGAAACTGGTAAACAACAAGCTAGAAATGTATCACAGCCAGCTGATAAAGGAAAAAATACAATTTCTATAGCTCAGAATGAGTAGAATCAAGCCTCTACATCAAAGGATTTGCACATTTTGTCAAGATAGCCTATTACAGAAAATAAATAGCCAGCAAAAGACCAACCAGAAATTGTTGTCCCAAAAGTACAGCAAAAGGTTAGTGGCCTTGTTTTTAATATTTTAGATCATATGAAAAAGACAACAGTAAGCATGTCTATTTTAGATGCTTTACACATTCCAGGACAAAAGGATTTGTTACAAAATGCTTTATCTCAGTTGCCTTTGGCAAATGAAGTATAAAAATCACATCAACCTCAGATTATGATTGCAAATGAGATAGAAAAAAAAATAGAACAACCTAAACCAGTAGGCAAACCTCCACCATTTTATGTCACTTTGATTGTAGGTGACTATTTAGTACATAATTGCATGATAGATTCAGGAGCCAGTAGTTTAGTTATGCCAATACAGCTAGCTGATAAGTTAGGTCTAAAATATAAACCTGTTGTTAGAGGTGTTGTACAAATGGATGGAACTGAAGTGAGTATAGTTGGAATGTTCAAAAATTTGGGCCTTACTTTGCATGCTTGTCCAAACTTTGTTATATACCAGGACATTTATGTCATTGATCTGCCACCTACCTTTGCCATTTGCTTATCCAGAGATTTTACAGCAAGGTTAGGTGGATATTTATCATCTGATTGGACACATTTATTCTTCAGAACTAGATATGGAACCGAGGTTACAATCAAGTCTGAACCACTAGCAAAAGATCATTTGGAACCTTACACACCCAGTTCTATAAATGCAAATCTTCCCATTCTTTATCAAGAGGATCTGATTCATGTCCAAGATCCAAACACACCTTTAGAAGGAATTCTAGATTTGGTTCTAGACCAATGGGCAACAGAAAATCATGAAACAGAGCCATTTGAGCAAATGGATGAGATTGGCCTTGGTGTGTACATGATTCAAGAAAATAATACAGTTATTCCAAATCTGATTAAAGAGGAAAAACAACAAACTATAGAGTTTGAAAATGATGTTTAGGAACTATATTTTGATGGTTCTAGAAGCAAGGTAGGAGTTGGAGGAAGAGCTATTTTAGTTTCTCTTACAAGTGAAATATTATTCATCTTTCAGATTTACTTTCAGCTATTCTAACAACTCAGTTGAAAATGAGGCTTTAGTTCATGGACTAGAATGGGCAAGAAAAAAGAAAATCAGATGTTTAAAAGTTTTTGGAGACAGTGAGTTAGTGGTTAAACAAGTCAAAAACCTTGCTGCTACAAAAAATGACTTGTTGAAATTATACAAACATAGAGTTTGGGACATGATAGAAGAGTTTGATGCATTTAATCTGATATCATACAAACTAGTTGTTCTAACAACTCAATTGAATATCATACAAACTAGCTGCTATAGGAGCTGAGTATGATATTCCTGTTGAAATGAAAAATACTTACTCTCCTTTATATGTCAAAGTTGTTGTTAGACCATCAGTTCTAGATAATAATGTTAGTTGGCAAGTGTTTGATAGTGATGAATAGATTATAAGTTTCTTAATGGAAGAAGCTGAATTTTCTACAGGTAATCAATAGAATTTTGTACAACAATATGATGATCAAATACTTCAGTTAAGATCAAATAAGCTACCCAAGGGCTTAGTGACCTTGGAATCTATCATTAATACTGATGATCAAGTAAGAAAAGACAAGGCCAGCTTGTCAATAAAGCAAGAACATTATGAACCTATTGAGATCTTTAAAGGAAAGTTGCTCAAGCTAGGAAAGATATGTACAAAACAAGAACAACAAACATTCATCTAGCTTTGTCAAGAGTTTAGTGAAATTTTTGCATGGAAATATGGAGATCTGAAAGGTTTCAACCCTGAGTCAGCTCAACACACAATAGAGCTGGAACCCAAAGCTAAACATGTCAAACAGAAGCAAAGACCATGAAGACAGAACTCAATAAACTCATTGGAGGTAATATCATTTTTCCTATCAAACATACTTCATGGGTTTCTAACTTGGTTCCTGTTAGAAAGAAAAATGGAGAAATCAGATTATGTGTTGATTTTCGTGATTTAAATAGAGCATCTTTAAAAGATCATTATCCTTTACCATCTATGGAACAGATATTGCAGGTTGTTTCTAGATTAGAGATGTTTTTTTTATTGGATGGTTACTCAGGTTATAACCAAATTCTTGTAAAAGAGGAAGATCAATACAAGGCAGCTTTTACCACAAAGTAGGGCACACTAGCATACAGAAAGATGCCATTTGACTTATCAAATGCAGGTGCAACATTTTAGAGAGCAATGGACATGGATTTTCAAGGCCTGATTAATAAAATTGTACTTGTATACTTAGATGATGTGACTATTTTTTCTAAAAAAGACGAAGATTATTTTCATCATTTAAGACTAATCTTTGAAAGATGTAGAGAATTTGGGGTATCATTAAACCCAAAGAAGAGTATTTTCTCTATTCATGAAAGCAAACTATTGGGACACATTGTGTCTAAGGATGGAATATCAATTGATCCTGAAAGAATTACTGCAATATTGGCATTACCTCTTCCTGCACATAAGAAAGGCTTACAAAGATTTCTGGGAAGAATTAACTTTGTAAGAAGGTTTATTCCAAATATAGCAGCACTTTTACAACCTCTTATAGCAATGATGAAGAAGAATATTCCCTTCAACTGGACCAAAGAAGGAAAGTAGAGTTTTGAAGAGATAAAGGAAGCACTTGCTACTGCTCCAACTCTGATAAATCCAAATTTTGATAAAGACTTCATTCTATATGCATTTGACAGTGTGGATACTATATCAGCTATGCTATGTCAGCAAAATAGTGAAGGAATGGAACCTGTGGCATTTTTAGCCAGGTTCTGCATGACTATGAGGTAAAATATTCTTTTGTTGAAAAGCATGTATTAGCTGTTACCAGAAGCTTAAAGAAATTCAAACATATGCTTTCAAATAATAGAATTCAGTTAATGGTTGCTCACCCAACAGTGAAAGAATTTTTGCTCAGTAAAGATTTAAATAATAAGAGAGTAGGGTGGATAACAAAGGTCATGGAATATGACATACAAATTAAGGTAACCAAGCTGGTTGAGGCAAAGGATTGTGCGAACAGCTTGCAGTAAATGAAGGATACAGCAAGGAACTTAAAGGAGAGGCTGAGACAGTGCTTCAAAATAACGAAAATAGCCGCTGTCCCAGACCCCCTGCAAGTTGGGTGCATAATATGATTCATTATCTGCACACGGGTGATTGTCCACAAGGCCTGGATAGATCTAAAAGAAGATATTATAGATACAGGCAATCCCTTATGCTATGATTGATGGAATTCTATACAAAAGAGATTTTAACAATGTTTTATTGAGATGTGTACAGCCAGATCAGACTCAAAGGATTCTAGAAGAATTTCATGATGGACCTGCTGGAGGTCATTTTGCAACTAGAACAACAGCTCTGAAAATTATGAGAGTTGGTTACTGTTGACCTAACATGTTCAAGGATGCTCGTGAATGGGTAAAGAAATGTCTAAAATGTTTAGTTTTTGCAGGTAAACAAAGGCTGACAGCAATGCCCTTGCATCCAATTCAAGTGGAACAACCATTTGGCAAGTGGGGATTGGACTTCATTGGTCCTATCAACCCACCTTCAAGCCAAGGACACAAGTGGATTTTGACTGCTACTAATTATTTCACTAAGTGGACTGAAGCAGTTGCTTTGAAAGATGCTAATGAAACATCAGTCCTAAATTTTTACCAAGATCTAGTGTCCAGGTTTGGAACTCCTGACTCAATTATTTCAGATAATGCTTTAGCATTTATTAAATTAAGAATATCTGATTGGTCTGTCAAAAACAACATATTCTTGAATACTTCATCAAATTATTACCCTCAAGGTAATGGAAAGGCTGAATCAACTAACAAAAATCTGATTAAGATTATAAAGAAAATAGTTAAGGAGAATCAGAGATCTTGGCATGATAAGTTAAAGTTAGCATTGTGGGCTGATAGAATTACACCTAAAAGATCAAAAGGTAATTCACCTTATGTGCTTACATATGGAAAGGAAGCCAAGTTACCAATAATAGTGGAGTTGCCAACACTTAGCTATATAAAAGAGCTAGAGTTACTTGAAGAACAGCCAATGGAAATTAGGCTTGCACAACTGATTGAACTTGAAGAGATCAAAAAAGAGGCCTTAAAAATATTGGAAGTACACCAGGCCCAAATGAAAAGGACTTTTGATAAAAGAGCTGTATCAAGAGTGTATAAAGAAGGAGATCTAGTTTTCAAGTGGAATGAATTGAAAAGCAGACCAGGACAATAAACAAAGTTTGATGCAATGTGGGATGGACCATATATAATCACAGAGTGCAAGCAACACAATGCATTTCAGCTTGCTAAGTTAGATGGTGAGGTGTTGCCAATCCCAGTTAATGGGATTCACCTCAAGATATGTTACTAAGTAAGGCAGCCTTATGCTGCAAATAAGTGCTTTTGCATAGTTAGTTTTAGTTTTGTTGTTTTGTTTCCAAGAAGTGCTTTTGCACATGTAGCTAGTTCTATTTTAAGCAAATCAATTTTAGTTTCAGTTTTCAGTTAGTTGATGTTGTTGTTTTTAGTTAGTTGTTGCTGTTGTTTTCAGTTTGTGTGAGTTGCAGAATTTCTCTAGGTTCAAGGCAAACATGACTCTATGCCTAAAAAGAAGGCAAGGCTACTGGTTCTAAACTGTTTAGCAGGCAAACACCCCTGAAAGGTTGCCAGAAATGTTACTATTTTTTTGTTCACACTTAAAATTAGTTGGACCTAAGTGTAATTGTTCAGAAGGAATAATAGAAAACTTCAAAGTTATGCATTTCTTGAATGGTTGATGCCTTGACAAAGATGAAAAGAAGATCCAGTTGTAAAGATAACCCATCACTCCAATCAAGACTGATAAGTTATCATGACAAAAGAATTGATTATCAAGGGATCAAACATTCAAGGAGATACAGTTGTTCTACAAAGTTTGATCTTTCAGGAGTTATAAGTTAAATTGATTATTCAGTTAATCAGTTTTGAATAAAAGAGAGAAAGATATTGTATTACACTGTTATTTCATGTCATGTTTTAAACATACATCCAGGTATCTATTACTTTATCTCATGCATTGATTGAAAAGGAAATACATATACATCATATGCATCAGAGAAACTAACTAATCATGTTTAAAAGAAGTGTTCAAATGTGTCCCACACAAGCCGTGGGAGTAACTAGACTGAGCAATTGCAGACATGCAAGCTATGTATCTATTTGATAAAATAAAAGAGAAAATAACATATGATAAATCTAAACATCCATCATTGCCTGATGATGGAGGTTGCTGTTGAATCCGGCCTTCAACTCTTCAGCTTTCAGTCTTCACTACAAGCCATTATCAAGTTGAAACCTGTAAAATTTTATGGACAGTCCTGTTAGTACTCCAGATGAACTAACAGTTATCACATGCTTTTATCAAATAGAGACATCTACTTATCATATCATGCATTCAGATAAGAGATCAGATCAGATATATGACACAAATCAGGAAGAAATCATGAAGGAGATCAATCAATGCTATCAAGTACTTTTTTATGCTAACTTGTTTGTTCACTGTGCAGGTATAGCACAAATTTTGTTGCTGATTTGAAGACAAATAAACATGTGGATTAAATGTGGCTCCCACAAGGGTTTGAGCCCAGCATGTTTCTTTTCATTTTTGAAAAGAGTATCAGAAAAGACAAGATGCATCATTCCGAGCTATATCATGCATCATCTAATCAACTTGCAGAAGGATATGTCATCATGGCATTATTACAATTGATTAGAGCAAATCAGATTAACATGAATGAATGGAAAAAATTAGATTACAGTCATCCAGGCTATAGGAGCCATCTAAGGTATAGTATCATTATGAATGCGTGTATTTATTTCATCACAGCTAATAAAGAGCAACTGACAGAGTGCATTCATAATCTAAGAATATGATACAAGTTTTAGATCAACGTGCCTAATAAAGAGAAGAGAAATAGAATAGAGCTTCTAAGATGCAAGAACTGGTGTATCATTTGAGCAAGTTGCAGAATATATCATGTAAAGGTATCTTTTAATTGTGACAAAAGGGTAAGAAGTAAATGACATGATACAGGTACTCAAAGTGTGCAGTCATCCTGACAGAAGGATATGAACTTTGTAAAAGGTTGTCACCAATGCCTCAAAACTTCAAACCATCAAGATACATGAAGATACAGTGAAACAATTCAACTAGAGCAGATGGGTCTTATTTTTCAAGGATGAAATAGCCAGGCCAAGAATCTCATATGATTCAGGCATTAAGGAGAGCCTATAAATGAAGATGAAGGCTACAGTCTAAATATAGTCAGATGTTCAAACAATCAAGCATCCAGGGATGAAGCACATAATGCATAGCAAATACCAGAACACAATGAAGGGTCATCACTAACATGACAGTCAAGTACAAATCCAAGAATAAGAGATGTAGTCATGTCTAGAGCAAGGAAGGAGTCCAAATACATTAAGCACAGTGGAGTGATAGGAATGCTACAGTCCAAAGATAACAAGGTGGTTTCCATGCATCTCATCACTTGTTTGACCAAACAAACCTTATCTCATACACATTGGAGCTACAGTGATGCCATGGTATAATCAAGAAGGTGCCATGCCTGAAGAAAGATACATTGCAAGTAAAATACAGATACAATCATCTCCAATATAGACAATCAAGACAGTGATCAACAAGGTGGCTTATATAAGCAAGAGACAGTTAGAGCATATGACAGTTACCATATCCATCTACAGGAGTTAGTCAATAATGAAGGAGAAGCATCAAAGAGAGATAAGAACATGTAATCACAGCTACAGGTACATTTTTTGCAAACACAGTCACAAAAGAAGGTAGCATGATCTATGCCATGTTAGAATACAGTCAAAGTGAAGAAGGACAACACAGTCAAAGATAAACACCATATGACAAGGGTCCACCATATACAGTTTGCATGATTACAAGTTATCATATACAAACAAATAAAGAGACCATCTATGCTACAGGAGAGTCTCATAGATGTGCCTGTAACGCCCCACCATGAATACCTCAGAGAACATCACATTTATGCTATATGCAACAGGATAATTTTTTTTTTTTTAAAGATAGAAATAACAAAGTAATATTAACACATCATTTAAACTAATGACTTGTCCTCTAAGATATCATGGTTGCATTACTTGACAAAATAATTAACATAATCTAACACACATCATGAATTAACATCAGTAACTCATTGTAAACCTAATGCACTAAATCAATAAACATTTACATCTACATAACATCATATAAGTATTCATCAGGATCTAGTACATAGTTACAATTTCTCCCGACATATGAATACAACATTACATCGTTACATTATCATCTTCTGAATACATATGAATACATACATAATGAATCATCTGATACATAGGCCAATACATGAGCATAATAATTGTCTCCATAAATAGGTACACAATCTGAATCTGCTACAGGAGTTACCACCTTCTTGCACACGAGCAAAGGCAAGGAAAAAAACCAATGGAGATAAAGCACATCCACCTGACCATGTGGAACCCTAAGGTCCACCCCCCGTGCTAGGAGATAACATAAGGTCCCAAAACATCAAACAGTCAGGTAGACAATTAACTAATATGTACAAGGACTGAACATGACTCCATCACAACACATGACAACATCACAAGCAACTCAATATCACTTCCAGAGGCAACATAAGACAAATGGGGAGAGAACAACTAGGGAATGCTAGGCTGCAGTAGGAAGAGTGTCATCGCATGGTCCTGACATGGGTTATCCTGACAGCCTCTCACTAGGCGCCGGCCCCATAGGGTGACACATGCGGAATCAACCTTCCTTTCATGAGGACAAGGAAGTTGATCTTGCCAACTAGGCCTTCTCTACCCATCCTTAGTCTAAATGAGCACTACAGGCATGGGAGAGGAAATCCAATTATCTTGTTAATGTGTAATTTACCCTTTCCCCCTAGTTCATTTTTAGGTTTTCACTTAATTAACAGCTTTCAATGGGTTATCCTGACAGCCACTTTGAGCGCCGGACCCACACTGAAAGCCACTCCCCTACCTGCATCTAGAAACCCTAACCATCAAGCAAGACAATCACTATCATACTGATAAGTATACATAACAATGCAATACATTACCTTCTTGCTTATTAAACATAATTACAACGACCAACCTTTACTTCATTGTCCCAAAACTTTCAGTTGATCAATCGCAATAACCATAACAACACATATCTCGAGCAAGGTATGGGTCATCTTGCTCACAAATCTCAACCATGAACAAAACAGTTTCTCTTTACGATTTCCAAGATCTCCCCATTACAATACTAAACACAAGCTCGATATCGACACATACGTGAAGGAGGTTTAATCTCATCATAATATATTCACAACACAGTATGTACATCATCTCACATTATTGTTTACCAAGACCCACATACATAGACACAAGACATCATGTTCTTGCAACATCTTCATTTCAAGACACCTATGAACAAAATACATGCCATCGAATCATATTACCTTATGCCTCTGGAACCTAAACTTGACAATTTACACATAGACCAACTCACATGAAAATTTTGCTTGCAATAAGCAATTTCAACTAATCAACTCATTGACAACATAAATTTTTTTCTTACAAGAGCAATTCAATCTCTTAGTTATCTTGTTACCTATAAGTTTTACTTATAAGGTTAAATTTTCGAGTACATTGTTGTTTAACATAATTCCAAATTTTAAACCCAATTTCAACTTAACAAAATCATTATAAAAGATCTTTACAAAACCAAATCAACTAGATTAAATTTCATCTACACTAATTATTATGTCAATGGATGATGGTGGTCATTTAGCCACTTTATGTCTTTTTGTGTGATGTCTGACCTAGGCATGGGGCCCTAAGGTCTATTGGCCATGATGTTAAGAAATATTATTTTTAGTTTTATGTGATAAAATGATTATGTTCTTGTGTGGGATTTAACCTTGTAACTTTTAAAATGATTTTTAAGTGTTTTTAAGAGGTCTAAGTTGTATTTTATGTTTGGAAAATTGTCTTATGTCCAAGGTGCATAGGTAAGAAGTTTATTTTTGCCATTTATAATATTTTAAAAGGTTTTTAGACCCTCCTTTAAGCCCCACTTACAAAAGTGACGAAAATGGGAAGGTGGTTGGTTGAATTAGTTGGGTGGTTGAGTTAGTTGGGTGGTTGAGTTAGTTTTGGGTAGGAAGTTACTCTTTCCTTCTCTTTAAAAACTCTTCATGGAGTGGGGGTGACTTGCCCATTTTATGATTTTTATTCAAGGATTCTACCATTAGTGGGATATTGCAATTGAGGTATCATGTTTTCTTTATTAATTAAATATGACAAGGGTCCACCATATACAGTTTGCAAGATTACAAGTTATCATATACAAACAAATAAAGAGACCATCTATGCTACAGGAGAGTCTCATAGATGTGCCAATGTATGCTACAGAATACTAGATGATAATAATGAATGCTACAACATATTAAATGATTTGTTGTCATACAGAATATAAAGACTTGCTTACGCCATGTAGCTACAATGAGACAGACAGCAGAGGTGTATCATCATCACTAATGACATGACAGTCAGAAGGTGTTATGAAAGCAAAGAAAGAAACTCCATCTATTAATACTTCAAACTCTTAATGTTGTTGCCTACAGGAAAAGCCCATATTCCAGAAGATAATAAATAGAAAGAAGCATGACTCATACTAAAATGTATTTTTTGATCAAGATATCAAACTCTAATATTCATTTTTTTCCACCCACAGTCAAGAGAGTTGAGGAAAAGAAAGATACAATCATAGCCATGACAAAGAAGCAAGGTTTCTCATGATATCAGATATACCCATTTGACAAAAAATCAAACCCTAGTGCTAATTTTGCACCCACGGTCAAGAAGACTCAAATAAAAGAGAAATACAATCATATTCATTACAGAAGAGTAGCATTTTTCAGGATAAGTGTGTACCCATCTACAGAATGAACAAGGTCTTTCAAAGATCTCAAACCCTTAGGTTTCTTTTACACTTACAGGTAAAAAAGAAAGAGCAGTGAAAAATACAAGAGAGTGGCCATAACAGTTTGAAACCTTGAAGGTACAGAAAGATCAAACCCTTGTTTCTCTTCTTCATTTACAGTCATAAACAGAAAGAGATAACAGTGAAAGAAGATGTTTGTGGCAGTGTGAAGGATTTTTGTGCATGAGGGGCTGAAACCCTAGCTTCCAAACTGAACAAACCCTCCACATTCTACATTTTTTGGTGCCTGTGTTTAGATAGAGCATGACCATAATAGGTAGAGGCCTTAAAAAATGCAAAATGATGTTAAAAACCCTCATCTCAAAACCTTGAACCCTCAAAATTTCTGCACCTACAAACAGTTCAAAGCAAAAAGAAGATATATACAGTCATGGCTGGAAGTGAGGCCATTTTTTTGCCAAAGAATGCAATACCCATAACCTCAAACAACCCTTGCCATTTTTTTTTAAAACTATGAAAAGAGACAAAAGAAGCTACAAAAGATGAAATGACAAGAGCTTACCTCATTTCGCCGACAGGAAGAAGGGTCTACCCATGGCCTCACAGTGGCCTTAAAGCTTTCAAGAACAGGTGAAGGTTGCAAGGAAAGATACAGAGAAGAGAAAAGTGTTAAAGAATGCATAATGACAAAGAGAGAGACATAAAAGAGGAAAGGAGGCCGTAGCCATGAAAAAATAAAACCACAGAGATGAGTAAATGTCTCATACAGAGCAGAAAACAGCGTTACCTTCTCTATTTATGATGCAGTTCCAAGATGCAACCAAAGATCCCATTGAGAGGAGTAAAAAAACCAAAGCCATGATGAATGCACTCAAACCCTAAGTCGGCAGATCAAAAGTTGTAGAGCTTCAAAGAAGGAAGTCAAAATGAAGAATGAACAAAAATTAGGGTTGTTTCCTCACTTTTCTTCGAAGGTTCTTTTTTCAAGTGTGTTTTTTGACTTGTAGAAAACAAATAATTACATTATCCAAAGGAGATGTCATGGTCAAGACTTTGGTCTTGAAAGTCCCTAGTCATCATAACATGGAGTGGCCGACAGCAATTTTTTAGACTTGATTTTTATGAAGACAAGAGGGCCGAAGTGATGTAAGGGAAAGGCTTTATGCCTTGTAAACTTCTTAAAGATTCCTTGGTTGTCATGTTATGCATAGACAAAGTTTCACATACTATGTTCCTTGTCTTATTCAAAAGCATCCAAAGGTAATGATACTTCAAGATTATGCATGGTGGCTAACAAAGCTAGGAAGGTGTAAATTTTGACATGGCATATGTTCAAGACTATGCATGGAGTTTTCAAAGGTAAGCATTTATGCATGATGGCAGTATGATGGTGTAGTGATGGGTCATGGAGTTGTTTTTTCTTTCTTGATCTCAAGTTGCATATGGGGATATAAGGTGGTTTAGAAAATGTAATTTTTGTGCATGGAGTGTCATGATGCATGGGGTGACTCAAATTTTTTTTTATTTTTTGCAGAGGAAGATAAATATTTTCTCATTGATCATGGAGTGATAAGGGTAAAAAATTTTGCCTTAAATGTATTTGCATCATGCAAAATAGGGATATTTTCTTACAAGGAGTTATAAGGAGTTTGTATTTGTCCCGAAGTCCTATTTTTTTTGCTCATATCATGCAAAATAGGCAAATGTAACTGGAGTGATAAGGAGTGATATTTTTTCTTTTAGTCATGCACGATTTTACATACAAATCAATTGTAAATAAATAATAAAGTAATATTCTATAAATTACTTTATTATTTTTCACAAATTGTAAAATCAAAAATAGAACAAATTGTAACCAATAATAGAGTAATATTCTATTACTTTATTATTTACTCACAATCAATTTTGCTTATGCAAAATCATGCAAATTGATTAATGGAGTTAACTAGGCCACCTAGGAGGTTTTGCATGACTTTTAGGAGTATTTTTAGGGTCCTTGGTCAACTTTTTTGGTCAAACATATGGAGAGGCCCAAATTGAAGCTATTTTTGCTCAATTTGTGGCAGTTTTAGGCCCTAATTTTAAGGATTTTTTAGGTTGCTCAGGAATGAGTATTTTTAGAGGTAGTTATCTGCAAGTCCATATTTTTTTCATGCCTCTTGGAGAGAGCAGATCTATATATTGAAAAGTAAAAGTTTGTTTTTGCTAGTTCTTGATTCTCATTCTGATTCAGATAGATTGAAGAATTCTTGTAGCTTACTTTTACAGTTTTATTAAGAGATCGGCATGTTACAGTTTATCTTTTGTCTTATTTGCAAAGCTTTCCTTTGTTTATTTCAAATCAGTTGAATTACCTTTCCTTTTTGTGTTGAATGTTGAAGTGAGTTGACGGAATTTTGCTGTGTTTTATTATTAAACCTTCAAAATTATTGTCTCACCTCCTTGTTTGCAGCATTAAAACATATATTCATCATAGGTCTTAGGTTGTGTTAACCAGAAATAGTCTTTTTGTGCTGTGAAAAAACCATTTCCTTCATAAAAACCTGTTTTCAAACCTTCCTTAGAATCACTTTTGTGGTATTTATGTCAAAGTTTGGATTGTGTAAAATTCATATTTCTGGGTAAACATCGTGGATCAGATTGCATTATTTTTATCCATATCAGGTGCATCACCATTTTACCTTTAGCATTCATTTAGTTTCTTTCTTCTCTTTTCCCAAAAAGTAAAAAACATACATCTCAATAGAACATTTGACGGGATCTAGCACATAATCTGGAGGTGTAATCTCGTCATAGGGCACCCACAACCTGAGATTAGTCCCATGTTACACGGAATTGTAGTGCTTTAACCAGCCTTGCATATGGGTGCAATTCCTAGTGATAATAGGCACCATTAGCAGGATGTGATACTACATTCCAGTTCCTCCATTTGCTGAAAAAGTAAACACCCAAATCAGAAGAAAGCTTAGTTTCCTGAAGCAGAAGGACGTCAGCTCTTGCCCCCTCAAGTTGAGACTTGATGAGGCATGTTTTGTTAGGGGCATTTAAGCCCCTAACATTCAACGAAAGGACCTTCATTGTGCCCGATGCGAGCTGGTAGCTCCCCTCTTCTTAATTGAAAATGACCCGCCGTTCTCTAGGGCAACCTCCTGGTCGTTATGCCCTTTAGCCTTCTTCTGTCTTAAACTTCTCCTAGAAGGTGTATTTTTCAGATTTCTATGGACCATGGAGGTCTGTGAAATGCATTTTTACCCCAACCAAAAAAAAATTGTCCTCACATTTGTCAAGCTTGATCTCTCTAATAAAAACCTCTAGTAACAAAGATCAACTAAATTTTTGTTGTAGGAATCTTTATGGTGAATTTTTATTATGCAAGGCGTTTCGTAAGTCCATGCACACAAATCCTTGGGCTGGAGGGGATTCTAGAAGGAGTAGAGTACTAGGGGAAGTTGATTTGAGTTGTGGCAGTATAATATGTTTCTGTTTGTCGCCTTAGATATTTCCAAAATGCTAATTTTATTTATTCTCTTCTTGAGTTTATATGTGAATTTCAAGCAATTGTTGACGCAATTCTATATCTCCTTGTTTCAAATCAAGGCCGATATGGAGGTTGCACTCTGTTTTAAATTGCATTAATGCCGTTGGATTTGTTTTGACTTGGATTATTTTCAGCCCCATTTTACCTTACAAAGTGTGTTATGCTACAGGCGAAGTTATTTTGTTCCTGCTCCATTTTGAGCTTGCTTACTGAAGTAGAAAGTCTGTAAGGGTTTGACCAGATGAGATGCATACCAGAAGAGCAAATTATCAGTCATCTGACGAAGGGATTTGCTTGCCTATGCAACAGAAGAGACGCTTGATGTCCCCTAAAATGTTTTCCTTGTTCGTATCAAGCTACTTGAAGGAGAATCCTTTTGATTCCCTTCCTAACGATCTTTTCATTTCAATAATGGCTTCTTTTAAATAGAATTAATAGAGATTGAAAAATAACAATGAAAAGAATCTATTTTATTCAATGAAACACAGTTACATACATATAGTTGAAAACAGCTTAACAACTTCCTAAAAATATGCAAAGATAACTGACAGCAGACTGAGTGCTTGTGACAGCGAACTGTAGAGTCTTTGACAGCAAACTGGACACCTCTATAACTGATTGTGACACCACTGCAACTCTAGACACATGCATGATTCTGTTTTGAATTATTCTAACACCCCCTCTTAATGAATAACATATATGTGAACTGACTACAACAAAATAGTTTGTTGTTACATTTATTTATGTTGGAGCAAATATTCCAACACCCCTACACCACTAAACTAACATAAAATTCAAAATTACATTATTCAGAAACTATTCTTTGAAAAATAGTTCTCGGACCAGTAAAACTTCTACAAGCTGCTCCAGTAGCCTCCTACCTGTAATCCAAGTTCCCAACATCATTGGACACCATTTGCACATGAAGTGTCTCATTACCCTCATAAAGGTATGATGCTGAACTCCAGATTTCTGGATCTCCCCTGAAATATTGGACATCAATCCTCACATGCATGTCTCATAACCCCAATGAGGTGTAGTTTCTTTGATCCACAAACATCTCAGACTATTGAACATCTATCTATCCTCTACTGCATCCTTCCCTGTCTTCAAGGTGTCAGCTTCTTAAAAATAAAACAAGTGCCTCATATACAATGAAATCATCATCACTATCAATATCTGGTGGTTCTTCAGTAATGGCTATATTTACTGATTCTTTAACTTTCCCTTTGAGAATGTCACTTGCACGAGTTTTACAATTAATTGTTGTATGACCTGTTTTCCTACAATAGTAACACTCGATCTCACTCTTACCTGACATTCTCTTTCCCATCCTTTTATTTGAGTATAATGCAAGCTCTTGCCGAGTATCTTCTCTTGGATCTCCTGTAGCATCTCTCTTTTCTTCAACTAAGAGTACTGAAATCATGTCTTCTAAAGTTTGTGAAGGCATTTGACTGAGAGTAAAAATAATATTGCTATATTTCAAAGGCAAACTATTTAACAAGACAGCTTTAGCATCCTCTTTATCTACCACAACACTGACTTCAGCTAGTTGTTTAATGAGAGATCTCATATTGTTTATGTGGTTAGACATGGTGATTTCATTAGACATCTTGAAGCTAAATAATTGCAGTTTCAAAGAGAACTTTACATTTGTTGCTTTTGCTCCAAACAACTTATTTAATTCATCCCAGATTTCTTTAGATGATTTTTCCAGATCCACATGGTGTAATTCTGAATCTGAAAGAGCAAGACCAATAATGGACTTGGCTTTTTCATCTCTGCTTTCCCAATCAATCTTCTTTTTAGCATCTGTTGGTACCACTTCAGTGCCATTCACTATACCCCATAAATTTTTGTTCATCAATTACATTTGTATTTTCACCTTCCATGTGTGAAAATTATGACCATTGAATTTATCTAGAGGTGTTTCCATTTTCAAAAAACTTCTGTAATAAACAAAAAAACAAATCTGTACTTTGAGACAAAAAATACCTTTGTGAATGTTTCACAGCAGAGGGATTTGCAGCATGGCCTTAGCAACCTTCTTAACTGCTCTGTTAGACTCTTTCTCTAGAAGCAGTAAGCATAAACGGCTCTTCTATAGGCCTCATCACACACAGCAGTCATTTATAGATCATTTGATACTACCTTCAATCCTTGCTAACTCACCCAAGATTTTGAGAGAGCTCTGATACCAAAATAGAATTAATAGAGATTGAAAAATAACAATGAAAAGAATCTATTTTATTCAATGAAACACGGTTACATACATTAAGTTGAAAACAGCTTAACAACTTCTTAAAAATATGCAAAGATAACTGACAGTAGACTGAGTACTTGTGACAGCGAACTGTAGAGTCTTTGACAGCAAATTGGACACCTCTATAACTAATTGTGACACCACTGCAACTCTAGACACATGCATGATTCTGTTATGAATTATTCTAACACTTTTGGCTCTTCTATAACCTCACCGGTGGATCTTATCAATGCAAAGCTCCTGTAGACAGTTTAGTTCCGGCCCTTTAAACCATTATAATTTGTTTCTATTTCTACCCCTAAATTTTTTAAACAATGGATAAATGCATTGTTTTTGTGTACACAGATGCAAAAGGTTTTGTTCCACACCATCGCATGAGCAGATGCTTGCTCATGCTTCTATGGGCTCTCTAAGCATAAAGGCTTCAAAGTGGAACAATTAGCTGCACAAATATTTGAAGCCTTGTGCAGAGGCAAGAAATCCAAAAGCCAGTTACATTATCATATTTCTATCACGATTCAATTGTATAGTTTTTGAGTAAAATTCCTTGACCCATATTTCATGAGTAGTGGTTCACATGAATCCATCTCTCATGAGAATGAATGGTCCACTTAGCACTCATTACATTTAAGTGATGCTCAAAGGGAAAAGTATCGGGACTTCCCCAGAGGTTACCCATTCTAATACTACTTGGACTCAAATGCACTTAACCATGGAGTTTCCCCCAAGATCAGCCCACTTAGCTTGCTACCCCCATGGTTAAGTGCACTTGAGTTGAAGTAGTACTGAGATGGGTGACCTCTCGGGAAGGCCTGATGCTTCACCCTTGTGAGCATCACCTAGATGCAATGAGTACTAAGTGGACCATTCCTTCTCATGAGAGATGGGTTCGTGTGAACCACTACTCATTAAATATGGGTCAATGAGTTTGACTTGGGTTCATGTGAACCACTACTCATGAAATATGGGTCAGCGAGTTTGACTCAAAAACTAAGTAGTTGAATCTAAATAGAAATATCATAATTTGACACACTGGAAAAAAAAAAAAAAAAAACCTCCTAACCCATTACATGTTTGGCATGGTAAGTGCAAAATAATTGTGTTTAAAATTGTTTGAATTGTCTTAAACATCTGACATTTTTCTAAGTGTTATATTGATTTATTTATTCACTTTGGATGTTCAACTAATTCTTTTATGATTTTGTTTCCAATTCATATATACTTGGAATTAACTCAATACGAGCGGTAGTGTACTAATTTATTTGCAGAATTTCTATAGCTCAAGGCAAAATTTTGATTGTGTTGTCATTGTATGTATATTATTAATAATTTAGGGTTGTAATTGCAAACTCATATGTAATTGGGGAAAAAATAGGAGAAAGGGCAAACTCGGATTGCAATTTAGGTCATAACTATGGACACTGATGTAACTGGGGTAAAATTAAGAGTAAATGTGGATACTAATGTAATTGAAGGTAAAATTAGGAGAAGAGGCAAAATTAGGAGAAAAGGCAAGATGATGATTCACTTAGTTGTATATGTATAATTAAAAAATACATGTAATTGTGGACACTAATTGGGGAAAAAAATAGGAGAAAAAGAAAAATCATAACTACTATGTATAATTAAGAAAACTCGGATGTAATTGTGAATTCTAGTTTGATTGGTGTAAAGTTTGAGGACTAAACAAGAATTGATTCTTATGGCATCCATATTTAACTGACTAGACATATTTCTTATATATGTTCGAGTGCTTTCTAATATTTTTTCCAGAGATGTTTATGGCGTGCTTGTAAAATCTTCCTTTATGACCATCAAAGATACGAATAAAACTTTTTCTAAAAAGGAACTTGTAGCTTCAACATTATTTATTTTTGTGTTTTAACTTATTTTATTGAGTTATTGTATGCAAGAATATTTATTTTAAAAGCTTTAATGACAAAGTATCACTATAAGATAATAATTATAAAATAGGTTGATGTCTCTTGCTTGAGGTAACCATTTTCCATCTTAGCTTTTGTATTTTTGAATTCTAGTCATAGATGCTTTCATTTTTTATTGTCTTTTTATTTCAAAATTTTAGCATAGCGGTATTCATTTCAAGTTTGGAACCATTGTCAAGAATATCATTGGAATTGTAGCATTTTACTATATAGTGTGAGAAAGATTGTAGGACTATAGTTTTACTTATGTAATAGATAAATTGAAGGTTGTGATCATTTGTATATTGTAGTTTAAATGATTTTCTTTATGTTTTTGTATTGTAGGGTCCTTTTTCACTTTTCACAACCTCCTCCTCTATGTTTAAGGGTTTATTCATAACATGGAAGGTTTGGAATTAGTGTGTTTTAGATGCTAGTTGTTATCAAGAACGAGTTCAATCATTTTGTTGAGTGTTTTGGTGATTTGGTGTGTGACTTACTTTTTATAGCTTTTGTTATCTATACTTAATAGATTGTACTTAGTTCTGCAAGCATAATAGAGGTCCTCATGCAAGCCTTGATTGGCAAAAGTAGCATTTTCTCAATAGTCACAAACAAGTATATTTCTATTTCCCTTTGTATATGAAGTATATGTCATAGTTTTGTTTTATTTTATGTACATTTATATATATGCCATCATACCTATTGTCATTTTGACTCTTTGTTTTCTTTATTTGGCAATCTTAAATTCAATAATTGATATCTCATTGAATAAAATTTAGAGTAAGACTAAGAACAGTTGCTTAGCTTGAAATGTTAGCATCTCTTTTCTCAATAGATATATAATACATGTACCTTTGCATAATCATTTCAATATTTTCCAAAATAGATTCTACCATACGAAGAGATCCCTGAAACAACGAGTTTGCATCTTACTTTCTATTCATAAATAGGAACAATAGAGTATTTGAATCTAGATAATTAAACATGGTTGTCTCAATAAGGTAATTATTGTCTAAGTTGTCTACTAAAAATATTTTTCTTTATTGGGTGACCATTGTTTTTTCTTATTTGTTTAGTGTCTTGATATAGGAATATATTGTAGTTTCCTAGTGTTGAGGTCTTTCTAGGTTCATGGCTGGGACTTTATCTACTATATTATCCTTTCAATGGGAGAGATGTATAGACAATGAATTTGATCTACATTGCAATTTGGGTCATGGACCTTTTGTTCACAACAATTATGTTATTGGTGGGACAAGGGTGAGAACGCTAACTTTCATGTGCATGGATGCTTTTTGCATCAAAGGGTGATGAGCAAAATCACCTAGACATTAGAAAAGATAGTTGGTTGTTTAATAAGAGCAAAAAAATTTCCATTAATTGCCGGTGGGAAGTTAATGGTTGTTTACTAGCCAGTTAGAATTTTTACTAGTACATTAATAGGCATATCTTTTTAAAAGCCATAGCAAGGAATTAGATAAAATGTCATAGCTTGTTTATTGGTTCCTGTGTGGGCAATTTTGAGATGAGCAGAAAAGACCTCCATTATTGAAATTTCTTCTCTCAAGCACCATTATCCAAGAATTGGACTGGTAAGGTTTTATTATTGAATGTTTTTTTCTAGTAAATGTTAGACATGGGTAATGTCAATAGGAAATATTTTCAAAACTCATTCAATAAGATTCACCCATGCCTAACATTTATTAGCAAATTGCTAGCATAATGTAATAAGTCAAAGATTTTGATTCTATCACAAAATAATCTTGCATCATGACATTGCTAATCATTTCTTTATTTGTTTTTAATTATCACTATTTTTATTGTATGGCCATATAGGTACAAGCTTATGAAGGAAGTGAGAGATGGCACCTATAAGAGCATGTGGAGATCCATCAACTGGTTGACTAGTGAAATTATATGCATGTTCTCTTGGAAGTTAGGAACATGTTTTTTGTAAACAACTTCACTTAAATTTGCATTAGTCACTAAATATGAATGTTTTGCAAAACATATGCATTAATTTTGCATTGTGTTGTGGCAAGTAGTAATTTTCAGTACTGAATTGGATCATGTTGCTTACTAGGGCATTGTTTTACAATTATAAAGTTATTCTAATTTTTTAATATGACTATTTCAAGATAACAAAACCATTTCATGCCTTTTATAGTTCACAATTAAGAAAATGAATGGGAACTATTATTCCTAGGAGGAATGCATGAATCTCAAAGAAATTAAAGTAAGGATGCTTTCTACATTAACTAATATTTAGTATTGTTTCCTTCATAGACTAATATTGGATGCTCTTATCTATGTTCTAGTCTCTTTAGAAAATGAAACATCCCAATATAGTGAAGCAAAACGAGGTCATTAGAGAAAATGGCATTTTATATTATTTTGAGTACATTGTGTGTCATATACCTTAACTTGTACTAGAAATTAATATTGTAATCATGTATAATGTCAGCAGTAGCTTGACATAAGCATTCATTCTTTGTCTGATATTTTTTTGAGGAAAAATTGTTGGGATTTTGTAGAACTAGTTTATAGAGATCAATGCATCCACTAACTTTGTAGATTATCTATGTTTTTGAAGTTTTAGTATCATTTTCAATAATAAAAAATTATATTCTACATCTTTGAGAGGACTACTCTTAACTCTCTTTGCTTGGTAATATTGCAATTGGAATCAACAAATTGTGACAATGGTCTCTTCATCCTTCAATCAATTGGTGATATAAGAGCTCCCTTTCTAATTCAAGAATGGGAGGTGGATAAGGTAAATGGGACAAATAAGGAGATGGTTAGGCTGGATGTGATGGATAGAGATCATTATTCAATAAAAGGTACTAGTGGACTCATGATAAATGTTTGAAGTGTGTACTATTTCCTCTAGATTCTCTTTCTGAGGTCATAGATCTTAGTCATGTAGTATGAAGAGTTAATTGTCTATTCTTATTAATGAAATAGGTAGCACATGCTATGCACCAAAGAAAGTGTAAATTTTATCTTAGTGCATTTATCTTTGAAAAGTTTCCTCTTTTCCCCATATGAAGTGGAGTTAAATTGATGGAGAATAGAATTGTCATGAAGAGATTGAATGGTGAGTGCTTGCAACTTACACACTATGAAGTGTAAGAAAATATCTTAGCAGTTGCATGCTAGATTATTGTAAATGGAATATCTAATATATTTCTTTGTAAGTCCATAGAAGACACGACTTTGATAGATTATTGAATGGATCAAAAAGCCACATGTTAGGGTGGATAACCCAAACTAATTATGGCTTCACATGTTGTCCAGTATGTAACATTATATTCATAATGGGAATGAGCACTCCAGAGTAACTAATAGAAGTTTAGAGTAGAGTTTGAATCTTGAGATAAAAATGGAAGCATTGTGTCATATTTACAATGTTCTGTATTTGGAGGTCTAAGAGTGTGACAGAGTTTTATTTAATAATATATGTAACACTGAATTTTGATCTAGCCAATGATGGATATTTATAACATTCATTACAAATTATTTTTGTTTTGGATGGATACAAGATGTTCAATGCCAATAATTGTGTATGGAAGTATTGTGTCATATTTACAATGTTTTGTATTTGGAGGTCTCAGCATATGATAAATTATTGGATGGATGTAGGATGTAGGATGCCTATAACTATTTATATGCATGAGAGGAACTTTGATGTTCTTCTATCTATTGTAGAGTATGGTCAAAACTATAGGAAAGGAAACCCTATTAGGGTTTTTTTTACTAGATATGGTCATTATGATGCCTAAGTGCAGATTCATGATGACCAAATTCAATCAATCTCAATAACTTGGAGGACTATAGTTCTTAGATACAATCATCTTAGTAAGTCTAGATTTTTTGAGTCAGAAAACAAGCCCTTTCAACTTATATACTGATTAATTGATTGCAAAGTTTGAGAAATTTCATTGATGTAGCCTCTCACTAGGTAGAGGAAAAACCTTTTTTGTAGTCTCTAGATGTTTTCCATGATAAGATAGGAGAGAAAAGCATTTGTTCAAATTAAATCAATTTAGAAATAGTTAGAAAAATTCTAATTAGAAGTTAATAAAGCTTTTGTAGAATAGAATTGTCTATCAAAAGAAAGCTATGATATACATGTTTTCCTTTGTGTTTATTATATTCCATTTCCCAAATTTTATATTGGTTGGAGAAAGACTCATAATATACAAGGTCTATCCCAGTTTGAAAACCATTGTGGAATATCAATGATTATCTTATAAAATTTTGTCTATCATAACTACACTAGGGTGATCCCACAATAGTGTGTCCCACTTTTTAGCCAAAGTGGGACATTGAGATCAACATTTTTAACCAAATTTTCACTTTCTGTCATGTATAGAAACTAAATTGTTAAGAATTTGAAGATGACGTGAACTAGTGATTTTTGAGATTTTGTGTGTAGATTGTAAATATATATTTTTAAAAAAATTTAAAAAATAATTTGTGAAATTTTTATGTAATTTTCAATAACATTTTTTATAGTTAACATTATTCCTAAACAACAATATACAACAATAGTTTTCTACAGCAGAGGGTGGAGTTGCTGATGGAGGAAGTAGCGGGAGAGGGTAGCAGTCTACAACAAGACGATGGGGTTGCTGATGGAGGAAGCCTGGCGGATGGCCATCTAATTGACGGGATGCAGTCAGATGAGGAGGACCCAGCTGTCGGTGATGTTCCGAATGGGACTAGGGGAGGAACGGATACTCCTCTGGACCCAGGAGGTATGTCAGCAGGTGAGATACCCAAGGGTAATCACCTAGAAATAAGTGGAGAGGGTCAAAAAGGTGCAGACAACTTGGTGAAGGACCTCTTTTCAAAGAAGCAGAGTAATCGATGGACTTCACTTTTTGGAGCGTGACCAAAAGGGAAAGGTACTTCTGAACCAACCTAGCTCTCTTCAAATTGTCTCAAGTGAGTGTTCTCTTTCTGTCGTTGATAGTATTGTGGATAAAGGTGCGTCTTTGATGGAGATGACCTTGGTGGGTAAATTTTTGGGGCCAAGGCTAAATGTCGAGCTAGTTAGATCTTGGGTCCTCAAGAAATGGAGAAATAAAGGGCAAGTGGACATTGCAACACTGGCCAAGGGATTTTTTCTATCTCCCTTTCTTGTGAAGAAGATCTCTACAATGTGTTAGCGGGTGGACCTTGGTTGTTTGGAAAATCAACCCTAGCTCTGAAGAAATGGGAACCAAGGTTTGATGGATCTAAGAGTTCTTTTAATGTAGCCCGAGTTTGGGCGAGGTTGCATGGGTTACCCTTGGAATTCTGGAATGAAGAAGTTTTCAAGGGTATAGCGAGTGCTTTTGGTCAACTCCTAACCATTGACTCTATGACCGCTAACAAACGATGAATGGTTTATGCCAGGGTTTATGTGTGGAGCAGATAGAAAACCTGCCCACCTCTATTAAGCTTATTTCTAAATTTGGTGGGTGGATCCAATCGGTGGAATTTGAGTCCATATCTTTTGCTTGTTTTCTTTATGAGGAGGCGGGACACTGGGCAAAGCAATGCCCTAATAAAAATAAGAAAGCTATGCGGAGCATTTGGAGAGAGAAAAAAGTCTCTAGGTTAACCCTTGATAAAAAGGGGGCTTTCGAAGCCCTCAATAGTGAGAAGGAGATGGAGATAAACATCTTGGAAAAAGCAGAGGGTGATGATAAAGGGGTTCATGAAGTCCTCAATAACGAAAAGGAGATGGAGATAAATGTCTCAGAAAGAGCAGAGGGTGAGAACCAAGAGGGACTACAGATCTCAGATCTATCTAAGAAGCCCCAAATGGGCATCCCCCATGAGGATCAGAGTTGTGAAATGAAAAGTGGGGAGTTTTTTAATAAGGCAAGTGATCCCATATTGGAGGACCCTGTTTAGGATATGGGAGTAGAATCCCAGGTTACTTTGCCCCAAGACCACATTGAACGAAGCAAGGGGAAGGATTCAATTGTCTACTTAGGGAAGGAGAGCCAAACAAAGGAACCTTTTACTCTGGTTAATGGGAAAAAGAAGAAGAAAAGCTAGTCTTCACCAGTAACAAACCAGACAATGATCACTAGGAATAAGATCAAAACAAATTGTGGGTCAAAATAGAAAACTCAAGGAAGACTTTCCCAGACGAAGATTAAGGAGAGGGAAAGTAAGAGAGACATTGCAGGAGAGGTTCAGAAAACCCTGTTTGATATGTGCCCAGTGGGCACTCCCAATAAGTTTTTATGAAGATTGTCTCATGGAACATCAAGGGGATGAACAACTCTCAAAAATAAGACCTCTTGATGAATTTGGTTCGTGATCACAAACCTGATATTGTGTTTATTCAGGAAACAAAAATGCAAGTTGAAAAGTTAGTTGTTTTAAAGAATAAAGTCTTTAAAGATAGTAGTTTTCAAGGGTTTAATGTTGATGGGGCGTCTGAGGGATAGCTACTTTCTGGAACCCTCGGTTTGTGAGGGGAGAGGCTCTCGTGGAGGATTCTAATCATGTTTCTACTCAGTTTGTTCATATTAGGGATGGGTCTTCTTGGAATATTTCTAATATTTATGTGCCCAATATCAAAAATGCTAGGAAAAGCTCTGGAATGAGCTGGGTCATTTCAAAGGCTATCATGCTAAGGTTAAATGGTTGTTAATGGGGGAATTTAATACATCTCTCAAAGAGAATGAAAAAAGGGGTGGTTTCCAAACATCATTGGATAGTAGAATGGATCTGATGGAGTTCATCAATGATCAGGTCCTATTTGATGTAGATCTCCAGGGAGCTGAATTCACTTGGTCTAATTGTAGAGTGGGAGAGGACCTTATATAGGTCAAACTAGATCATGTCATTATCTCTATGGACTGGTTTAAGGATTACTCTTGTTCCTTATCGACCCTTACTAGATTAGGCTCAGATCATTTTCCTCTTTCTTTTTCAGCGGATAAGTTGGGTAAGAAGAAGTTCCTGTTCAGATTTGAAAAAATGTGGCTCAAGCACTCATATTTGTAGAACAAAATCAAGGAGTGGTGGCAGATTCAAGTTGAGGGCTCGGTTGTGTTTAGGATGGCAAAGAAATTGGTGAATGTCAAGACTAATATTTAGAAATGGAATAAAAAGTCCTTTACACAAATTTTCAAGAATAAGGAGATGATCAAAGGTAAACTAGATGTTGTTCAGCAATAGATCTTCAAGCAGGTGGGATGGATTGCTCTTTACGGGCTCAAGAAAATGACCTCTTATCTAACCTACATGATATTATCTCTAAGGAAGAATAATTTTGGAAGTAAAGATCTAGGGTGGTTTGGCTTAAAAGCAAAGATCACAACACAATTCTTCCACTTGTCCACGACATAGAGCAGCTAACAAGATAAGTATCATTCAGACTAATTGAACTAAGATTAAGAAAGAGGAGGAGCTCCAAAAGGCCACCATGGGATTTTACTCGTGTCTTCTTAAGTTGGATCCACCTTTGATTTAGAGTTTTGAAGATGAAATTCTTGAGGTCATTCTGAATATTATGTCTGTGGAGGATAACAAAAGCTTAATGAGTAGCCCTACGAAGGAAGAGATTAGACTAGTTGTATTGTCCTATGAGGGAAATAAGGCACTTAGTCCAGACAACTTCCCCCCTTCTTCTTTCAATCATTTTGGGAAATTGTGGCTAAGGATGTGTTGGAGGCCACGAAAGAGTTTTTTGGCAATAGAAGATTGCTTAAAGAGTTGAACACGACTTTCCTTGTTCTCATTCTAAAGAAACTAGGAGCTAACTCTTTCTCGGACTTCAGGCCGATAAGCTTATGTAACTCTATTTATAAGATCTTCTCTAAGGTGCTTGCTTCAAGACTCCAATTGATTCTCCCGAAAATCATTTCTTCTCAACAAAGTGGTTTTGTGCCGGGAAGACAGATTTTGGACTCGATCATCACGGTGCATGAAAACATCCATTCATTAGCTGAAAATAAGAAGGAAGGGTTTTTCCTCAAGTTGGACCTCATGAAAGCATATGATAGAGTTAACTGGGGGTTCTTATTGAAGGTGTTAACCAGATTCGGTTTTCATAAAAAAAAAAATTAGATTTGGTTTCTCAAATGGTCTCCTCTCCCAAGTATTTGGTGCTCATCAATGGTTCTCCCTCTGGATTTTTTACCTCTTCACGGGGGATTAGACAAGGAGATCCGATCTCCCCATTCTTGTTTATCATTATGGCGGAAGCTCTAGGAAGGAACATTTTGAAGTTTGTTTCAAATGGAGTCCTAAAGGGCACTCATCCTTCGTCAGTGGGCCATCTGTACACCCATCAATAGTTTGTCGACGATACCATCATCATGGGGAAAGCCTCTTTGTCTAAAGCTAGAAACATAAAGAAATCCTTCATAGGTATGAAGAAGCCTCTGGTCAAAAAATAAGTCTCCCCATTAGTACCTTATTTTTTATAAATACTCCTAGAATGAGGCAAGAGAAAATTGTGAAAATTCTCCAATGTAAAGTGGAGACCTTTCCTTCTACTTACTTAGGCATGCCTTTATATGAGAAGAAGGTTCTTGAATCTTTCTGGTTGGGGTTGGTGGATCGTTTTCATTCCAAACTTGCTGGATGGAAGGGTGCTTTATTAAGCCAGGGCAGTAAAATTTAGTTTATTTAAGCTACACTTCAGAATATGTCGATGTATGCTATGAGTCTCTTTAAAATGTGTGGTAAGATTATGGAAAAAATAAAGCAGATTTAGAGGAAATTTTTGTGGATGAGAATAGAAGAGAAGAAGAAGATCTCATTGGTGGCCTAGGATCTGGCATGTAAGCCTAGAAAATAGGGAGGCCTTGGTATCAGGAAAATAAAGAGTTTAATCAAGCCTTAATGGCTAAGAATGCTTGGAGATTGATTATCAAGAAGAATGAATATACTGATATCTTCAAAAATAAATACTTGGTCAACTTTCACAACTTTAGAGAGGTGTTGGAGCTTGACAATGCGTCTTTGTTTGCGGGCTCCAGTCTATGGAAAAATATCATGGACAACAGGAGTATAATTAAACTTGGTATCAAATGGAAGGTTGAGAATGGCATCTCCATGCAATTCTGGGAGGATCTTTGGTTTGGTAATGCCCCTTTATCTAACCTGGAGTGGGCTAGACCTCTCAAAGATTTATACATTAGTAGGTTGGGTCTTCGTGTGGCTGATTATGTGGAAAATGGGGTTTGGAAGAACCTGCCTGAGATTGACCCTATCTTGACTGATCTCCAGGTGGCCCTGTCTCGGTTCCACTTGCCTTGTTTGCCTGTGGCTGATGAATTGGTCTAGAAGCTTTCTCCCCTGGGTAATTATTTGGTGGCTTCTAGTTTTAAGTTGTTGCTTCCTATGCAGCCGTCTCCCCCCTTTTGGGCCAAACTCTGGATCCTAACTCTCATTCCTAAGATCAATATATTCTTCTGGCTCTTTGTTCAAAACAAGGTTCTTACCATAGATAATCATTGCAAACTTGGGTTTGCCCTCCCCAATAGATGTGTCTTATGTTTAAATCAATTAGAATCTACGTTCAACTTGTTAGCTAGGAGTGACTTCTCCAGGGGTATTTGGGGCAAGATTCTCTCTCTTTGGAACCTAGATTGGGTATTCCCCAACTCCTTTTAGGAACTAATTGCTGAGTGGTTTCCCCCTTCTTCGAACCCTTCCTTGAAGTTCTTGTGGGCCCTCATTATCCCTCATGTTGTGTGAGGTGTGTGGAAAGCGAAACAACAAGATCTTTATAGAGACTTCGGTGATGGTTGATGGGGTTTCAGATAAGATTATAAGAGCTATCAAGGAAAACTTTCTTCATGGAGTGGCTGAAAAAAGTCATAGTGGCCCGAAAGTGGGTGTCTCTAAATATGATAATCAAGTTTTAAAGTGTTGGAACTTGGAGTATGATATTTCTATTCCTTTCAAGAAGATGAAAGCCTCCATAGATGAGGTTGCTTGAAAGGCTCCTCTGCTGGGATGGGTTAAGGTCAACTTTGATAGGGCAGCCAAGGGTAATCCTAGGTTGGTTGGAAGTGCGGGAGTGTTAAGAGATGATAAAGGTAGGTTTATTTCGGTTGTGGCACTCCCTTTGGGTATCCAGTCAAACCACTATGTCAAAGTTGTGGTGGCCTACCATGGTATCAAACTAGCCCATACCAAAGGGTACAAGAGAGTGTGGATAGAAGGGGACTCCCTAAATATAATTAAGTGCCTAAAAGAAGTTCAAATTCCTAGTTGTTCCATTCAAATGCTTGTTAAAGACTTGATCACCATTATCAATTCCTTTGATGACATTCATATATCTCATATATACCAGGAGGGAAACAAAGTTGCTGGCGTCATGGCAAATGAGGGGGTTAATATCCGTGCTCTTAAACGATGGGAATTGTACTCTAATTTTCCCTTTGAAGCTCAATCCATTATCTCTATTGAGAGCCCATGAGGATGCTTTATTTGTTTTTATTGTTGAGGCTATTTTCATGATTGCCATCCAAAAGCCCACACGCTTTATGGGTGCTTCGAGGACTTTCCTCTTCAAGACTTGTTGGTTAGTGTTTAACTTTTTGTAGGCGTTGTGTTGGACGAGTAACAAAGACAAAGTTGCTGTGACTGATATGGACAGAGAAAGGAACCAAGTGGAGCCCCTGTCCTATGATGGGGTTCGCAGGAAGCCCCAAGTGTGGAAGGTGATGGAGGAAGGGGGGCTTGTCCCTTTTATGGACAAATTGCATGGCTCAGATCTGACGGCCACAAATTTATTTGTCAGGGGATGGAGAGCCAAGAAGATTAAAGTTTATGGGGTGGAGATGGAGATCATCGAGGAACTTATTTCTCGTATCATTGGTCTCTCGGAGGCTGGTAAGAAGGTTTTCAAGAATCTCAACGTAGGTGACGAATCCCTCAAGGTGGTCTTCAAAGGGAAAGACTAGAGAAATCAACTAGTGAATTTTCACTCCAGCGGCTACGAGCACAAGTTTATCGAACCCATCTAGGTGGAGGTGGCCGAAGTGCTGATGAGATACATTTCCTTGGAAGGTAGGTTTAAAACTATATTCAACTACCATTTCACTCTTTTGAACCAGTTTAGACACAAAATGGTGGTTTCCTTTCCCTTCTATTTGCTTTCTTCTATGGATTTTTCCACTAAGGAAAATAAGAGAAACCCCAAGCTCCCAATTCTTCACGAGGGATTGATCCTTTTAATTATGGAACATATCAAATCCCAAGTTCCCAACTTGGAGGTGAGGGGTAGTTCGAAGAAGGGTAAAACCCCCATTGTGGAATATATTGAATCTATAGAATGTGATACGGGAGAGGAGAAGAATGACTTTGAGTGGGTTGAGGAGGAGGATTCGGTGGAAGTTCTATCTACTCTCTGGTCCTCTTAGGTTGAGGAGGTCAAGAATTCAAGGAAAAGGAAGAGAAGCAGGGGGAAGGGTATCCCTATGAACCAGAGTCGGGAGGAGAGAGGTTCTTGGTCTACCGGTTCTCATTTGGATGAGGGTAATGAAAGAGAGAAAAGGAAAGAGATGGAATCCCAAGAAAGAAATGTTGAAGACAAGAGGGGTACCCTTAGCCAGAATTCTAGTGGTGTTTCGAAAGGGGATCTTGCTCGTGGAAAGAAGAAAGGGAAGGGTAAGGTGAGTGGCCAAGAGGGGCTAGAAGGGGAGCCCAAAGGTAAGCCTAAGAAGACCGACGGCTTCGTCACTAAAGAGCTGGGTATTGGTGTGCCTCTCCCATCGATTCTTGACCCCTCTTGTAACTTACCTAAGAACTTTTCTTTCTTATTGTCTACAACTGCTAATAGAGAGGAGTTGTTGGAGGTTCCTGATCTGGTCAGGGATGTTGTGGCCAATCAGCACTGTATGACCAAATGGTTTTTCATTGAAATCAATAGAATTATTATCAGGTTGAGTGCTCTGTAGGAGAAAATGGGTAGCAGGGTGGATATTGATGACAGGCTTGATTCAAAAATCCAACTCAGTTGGGATGCCATTCTGAGGGTGGGACAGTTGGAAAAGGATTTAGAGAAGTACAGCCAAGACTTTGAAACCCGTATTGCTAGGTTGGAGAATGAACTGAATGAGATAAAGCAAAACCTAGAGAGGGTGGTTGAAATTAGTAAGTGCACTATTCATAATAGTGCTAAAGGGACTAGAATTCTTACCAACAAGTTGAATGAGCTTAGAGAGGAACATATTATAGGCAAGGCCAGTCAGAAGGATGTTGGGGATAAGGAGCAACTAAGTGGAGGCAAAGGTAAATAGGGCAAGAGCATTGAGCAGGGTGGACTGAGTTCTAGTACTCAGGGTTGCAAGAAGAAGTCGTTTAAAGTTGAGAAAGAAGAGCTCCTGGGCTTCGTAAAGTTGCATGAGGAGTTTTATAAACATGAACTGGAAGTTGCCGAGACTCTTAAGAAGTTGTGACTGTGTTGGTGGTTTACTATTGGTTTACTGTTTGTTTTTAGCTTTATGTTTGTTGGCTACCAGTTTGTATTGTTTAATCTGAAGGGAAACATTTTGTTGTTGGGTTTCGGGGTCCCTTCAAAACCTGTTTTACACCTTTTATCAAAAACATTATTCTTAAATAGTAACATTTATTCCGTAATGCATAACTTTTTTACAAAAAGGATAAAATTATAAATTCTTAAACATAAATTGGTAACACTAATATCTAGTGTGCACATATTTTTCATAATTTTTGTTACATATTTTATTTATTATTAATTTTTGATGTGAAATTAATTATACTTTAGACTGACAAGGGTCGCTGGACCTTGGCATTTAATCATGTTTTTCATGTGTCAAATCCAGGGCTATGTCCTAGGCTATCTGCAATAAGGGATCCCATAGTTACTAGTCCACTAACTACTCCTACTAATCTGACTGTTTCAAAGATTAATACTACTAATTTGTTTGTTGTGAAAGGAAATTCTGAAAACACTAAAACAATGCTGGAACAGTAAATTGTTGAAATTGACCTAGATTCTAATCCACAACACTAAAAATATGCGTTTACTGGAAACAACTATCAATAGAAATAAATCTATCTTATGAAAGTAGTAAACTATCTTCCTAATAGAATCTGAAACAAGACAATGAAGCAAAGAGATACTAGCCTCCTGTCTTGATGGCAGGAGTGGGCCCTTGCTCCTCGCCTTCAGGATTGTAGGCTAAAGCAAGAACTCAATACATAAATACAATAACACAGTCTTTCTTCAATTTAATTCTATCAAAGTATGCTTGTATTCAAAAAGTATGTAAATCTGGAAAATGACAATTACAATAATCTAATAGCAATAATTCTTTCTATATTTCTATTCTTCCTACCTTAACATTTATCAAATCAAGCGATGAGATATCTATCTGTTCTAACTATCAATTTATCTATGAGATATCATCAATCTCTTATTTTAAAAACTATTTAACTGCAGAGTAAAGTCATGCAAATTGAAATAGGTTTTACTGGTACAGAAGTCCCACTAAATCTGGAGTCTTAACTTAAATAACAACTGGGCAGCGAGGCCTTGAAATGTAGGTCTTTAAGTCTTTCAAAACTCATGCAAAATCAATAAAAGAGGAATTAGATCCCTAGCAGTCAACTAGAGTCTTCGTCAAATCTTTCTTGTGATGGCTGAGTAAACTCTAGAGCACTACAGTTGCCTCTGGAGATGTAGACTGATAGTGGCGCCAGAGACTCTCCATTGTCGCCAGGACCTCTGGAGACTGTGTGTTGTCGTCAAGAGCTCCAGAGATGCACCTATGACTCCTGTATGGCTCCGGAGATGATCCACCCTTGGCTCCCCTGCTTCAAAATACCTCCAACACATTAGGAAAATGTTGGAGTCTGGTGTAGTATCCTTCATGTCAGCTCCTAAGATTATTAGGACCATCTCCGGAGATGCTCAAAATTGCTTTCCCCCATACAACTGCGCCTGTAGACGCAAAAAGAGACTTTCTGCACATTTTCATTAGTTTGTTGCACATTAGTCCTTCAATAAAAAATCATGACCTTCAGCAATTCAACTCTCATTAATGTAATTAAAATGAGTCTTTCCATTTTCTATGGTGCAATTACCAGGACAACAGAATAAAAGGATGCAAAAAGGGAGGTAATAAGGTGTATTATTCTGGGTGGTACCTAACACTCATCATAGACATAGTCCATAACACATATTTTTTTTATATATATTCAAATTAACTCTCTTTTTGTTAAGACAAGGACATTAATACGTAGTGTGTAGGTTTTTTTTTAATCTCTATTTTTTTTATTTTTTCATGTGTGTGCAATAGAGACCTTGATGTTGGGAAAACCTATGTTCACTAGAAAATAAAAATAAAAATAATAATTAAATGAAACATATTCGAAATTATACTTTTTGGAAAGCTTATTCAAAGGGCTACAATCCTATAAAATATCATGCCATGTTGAATCCAATTGTTGGTCCAAAATCAAGGTTTGAAACAGGAAAGTCTAAGGAAAATTAGGTGAGAAAGGTTGAAAGGCCTATCCAAGGACCTTCATTTAAAGGTATCCAAGGACCTAACATCCTTTGTTGTTTTGAAAATAATTAAAAAATACAAAAAAAAGTACCTTCATTTGAAGGTGATCTCCGAATCACGTACCTTCATTTGAAGAAAAACCTTTGAATGAAGGTGTTTGCCAATTTTTTTCTGCCACCCCATGCAAAATTCAAATGTCCCACAAGTGGGACACACTATTGTGGGTTTACTCACTATATAATTACCACAAACCCCTGCATAGAGAAGTTAGCCTATATCAATATATAATTACAATAAATGATACCCTACTCACACTCACGCACGCGCACGCGCACGCACACACACACACACACACACACACACACACACTCTTACAATAATGATACCCTACTCATATATATATATATATATATGAGAGGGTATCATTTATTGTAATTATATATTGATATAGGCTAACTTCCCTATGCAGGTATGTGTATATATATATATATATAAACTTGAATTTAAATTGGCAGACTCATGAAAAAACTTATAATGGGCAAGTGTCTAATGTGGTGGGTATGTGGAAATTTAAAATTCTTTGTTAGTGCATGACATCGTAGAACTAGGGATATAAATTCTATTTGGGTGCTTATTCAAAGTTATTTAAAATATCAATGTGGCCCAATTCAAAGGGCAATGAATAGTTCTATGTCCTATAAGTTTTGTTGTGCTAGTATATATGGCTATAAACAAATTTAAACTAGCAAACTCATGAAAAAGATTCCAAAGGGTAGGTGTTTGATGTGGTAAGTATGTGGAAATTTGAAATTCTTTGTTAGCACATGACATCATGGAACTAGGGATATGGATTCCATTTCGGTTTTTATTCAAAATATCAACATGACCCATTTTAAAGGGCAATGAATAGTTTTGTGTCCTACATGTTTTCTTCTGCTAGGTTATGCATTACTTTATTGTAGTTGAATTTTGCCATCAAAATTAATGAAGGTGCTTGGTTATAAGTATGTCTTACATATTTTGGCCTTGAAATTGTCTTTACTTTAACTCACATGCATCCTTTGGCTTATAGTTCTCTCCTTAAAAGGGAATTTATATATTCATGATGTTCCTCTTAACAAATTAACTTAATATGAGTAATCATTCATTTGTTGATGTTTAGTGGGTCCATAAATGTAATGTTCCTTTTCTAAATTATTTCCAACACTACATTAATTAGTCCATTCCACCAATTCCTATGGACTAAGTTGAGAAATTAAAAAATTAGTTGGAATTTATTTATTTAATGTTTAATTGTGGAATTTAGAAAATTCAAGATTTGGAAGTCAAATGAAATATTAAATATTATTGTTTATTTCCTCAAAATTGGAAAAAGGACAATCATGAGATTTTGGATAAATCCAAGAAAATTAGAAATTCCCTACTTTTTCAAAAGGTTGTCTCACTTATCTACAACAAATTGTAAGGGAATTGTTTATTAATATTTTATTTGTATAATTTGGGGTGTGGATTTATAGGAGATATAATGATAACGCTCCAAGGAATTTTAGAAATTTATCTTGCACTCTTATATTCAATAAAAGCTACAAAAAGTTGGCAACTTGAAGGATAAGAAAAAGGCAAGAAAAAAATATTTTTTGAAGAAAATTGTTGGCAAGTTGGATAAGGGATAAGAATTATTATTTTTAATTATTTTTTTATCATAAGAGGAGCATTGGAATTCATGCCCCCCTTTTTGGTGCTTCAAAAATTACTTATATATGAAGAATTTAATCATTTGGAGGTCTTTTGCCAAACCAATTTCATGAAAACTTGAAAATTGTTCAAACCAACATTTAAGGATGAAAACCCTTAAGTGTTAGAGATCATTGGATGAAAACCCAGTGGTTCCAAGGATCATAGGACAAAATCCCTTTGATTCCAAAGGGAAAATTCATCCAGAGTTTGCATTTGTGCTTTACAAGATTGCAGAAGTTCAATAATGTGTTAGTTTTGTGCATTGTAGGTTGTGCGTCTTCTTCACAATAGAGCAATGGTTTCGATATTGGTAGTTTTTATTGTTGCAATTGTTGTTGGTGACTATAGTATAGATTTAATGGTTGTTACCTCGTAAATTGTCCCTCTAGGACTTTTACCTCCTAAGTTTAGCTCCTAGGTCCCCTTAGTTTAATCGTGCAAGTTTAAAATAAATCCCAAAGCAAAATCCCCTGAAACCCTTGTCAAATGGGACTAAGAGGACACTCTAGAGCTTAATTCAGCCCTAAAATAGGTGCATGGACAAGGGCACCCGCGCCCTTGTCCTGCCCTATTTTGTCGGGGCCTAAATCTTAAGCGTCGGCAAAGTGACCGTTAAAAGGTTTCTCTTTGTCGGCCTATTCAATTTGAATTACGAATGTTTAGCGGGAAGGCATATATAAACATGTTTAGGACTTCATTTGTAAACTAGATGGATAATGCGAACTTGTGATCTTATGCTAAGGATATTCAAGGCATTCATTGTGTTGCAGAGTAGAATTGTGTTGTTGTGTTTGTTATTGCAGATTTGGCTTCATCTTCTCATGGCATGAAAGGTCTTCATCTCCTTGAGAGCTACATCTCTGAGGTGATATCTATTTTGTGTTTCAATCATTTATCAATGATTTTCTTTGGCCTCTGTCCTACAATGACACACACTCTCTATCTAACAACGGTGTTGGAAGGCTTGAATGCCATTTCGGGGCTTGACTGAGGCAAGCTCCTAAACACCACAACCCCCAATCCCTCTCTTATGATTGCAGGTGACAGGTATCAGATCTCAAAGAGTGGAGTCACAGAGGACTATTGCAAAGCATAAGGAATCAGGATCTGAAGAAGGCAGAAAATATCACAAAAGGGGCAAGGGTGCCCACACCTTTGACCCTCAATTTCATAGCACGAAAAATCTCTGAAGTGGTCGTAGTCAGTAGCGAAAAAGATCGTGAAGCCCTCAGAAAAATTGACACCTTGGGCTTGGGCGCCTTCTCTTTAGCCCCCGACTTTTTCGTATTCCGAAACTTGAAATCTGGTATGTATCTAATCTGTACTTAGTCTATCTCTGTGTGAGTATTTATCAGGTTTCGTCCGTTTGGTTATGATTTTGCATAATTAGGGTTTAAACTTAATTGGACTAAAATCAACACATTAATCGACCAATTCCAAATTTTCCTATCATTCCAAGTGACATTAGACCTGATAACTGAGTCCTCTTGCAAAAGTTGTGACTTAGCTCAGTTTAATGTCCTTGAATGTATGTAGTGAAAAGAGGATCTAATCCAACTACCAATCAAATCAATCAAACCTCTTTTTCTACATTACAATGGTGTGTTTTATTATTCTAGTATTAGTGATTGTGCTTATAGAAGTTACAGGTTCAGCTTGTGATCAATTGTAAGTTATTAGAGGTTGTAGTTTGGAATAGAGTGGAATAGTTTTGGATAATTTTAGTGTCCAATCCATGTAGTAGGTGTTATGAATGTGATTTCAATATTTTAAAATCTATTTCAGTCCATTATAACAGTTCCATAAAAGTTGTGAAGCTTTAGTTGAAGTTGGGTATTAAAACTGTGTAATTTGTGTATATTTTGTGGGGTTTTCCTTTATAATTTTACATCCAATTTGTAATAGTTGTTGTAGCTGTTATGATTGTTGTTACTACAGAAATTTATTGTGTAATTCTCATATAAATTCCATAAAATAAAAAATACAAGAAGTGTTCAGTTGTTTGGAGCAAAAATTGCCAATTGTGGTTGACTAGTTTTTGTTAAAAATTAAGTTGAATTTGAGCTAGTCTTTGCAAGCCATTTAATCTTAGTTATTTTTTCATAAATAATTTGTGTGAGACATTACAATAAATTGTAAATGAGATAGAAATAATTGGCACTAATTTGTTTGATGATTGGATTTGTTAGAAATGAAGGTAAACAACTATCAATGAAAATCTAATTACAACTATAATATAAATATTTAACTGTGTAGAACCAAAATAGAGATAGTATGAAATCAACACAAAGAAATAACAAAATAGAAGATCAAACACATAACACAATGTTTACGTGGAGAAACCCTTTCAAGAAAAACTCCACACAAGAAGAGATGCACTAGTCTATATTAACTTCAATACGGTTTAAAATACAACGCTATCAATCTCCTCAGTCTTCAATCTAGCAACACTTGTTTTTCCAGTTTCAACTCTCTACTACATCACAGTCATAATACAATGCCCTCATTAAAAGAGTGTTGCTTTCTAGGGAAAAAAACTATAACATAACTTCTACTGTCAGATCTGCGACCTAATGATGAACGGTTGAGATTGACTAGGTAATTTGATAGTTTGATAGGATCCAAATTGTGGCTAAAACAAGATCGCTGCTTGGTGACTACATCTTCCCTTGCAGATGATTTACAAACAATATTAGGAGTAATTAATTACATAGGATTTACAAGGTTGATGGCACCTTAATCCTAACAAGATTATTTCTTGTACATTAAATCTCAATATGGAATGTCATGTTATAAAAAATTAATGGTAAACGAGATACACTTTAAGAGTACTCAAGCTTAATTTCTACAGTGGGCATGTAACATGGGTCCCACCTCAAAGGATTGACAATTTATTATTATTGACTAACGTGGATTTGACATCCATAAGGTTACTATTGTTGACAACGGTATCAATTTCGAGCATAATGAAGTTCCAAAAATTTGTGATGAATTTCATATTAATCGTAGCTATATAATAAAACATTATATTAATAAGATATGTTCACACACTTGACTATTATATGATTTGTTGATATGATCCCCTACAAGGTATTGTGATGTTATTTATATGTTTCATGTTGTTATAATACACATGTTTTGAATGTCTTGGTCAACCTTTTTGTAGTATATATTTGTATTGTACATAGGCTATTGCAATTTTGTATATGAGTATGACAAAAAAATAATTTATCTATTGTTTTGAAACAACTATAGTTCTATTATAAAAATACATTCCTTAATAGAAAATTAACAAAATTTGATGTAGCACAACTCAAACCCTCAAATGCCCAAATATGCAACAAACATAAATACTCATTTTATTGAATTCAAACTTGTAAAAAGATTACATAAATCTGCAACTTTACAGAAAAACAAACTTATTACATTTGGCCTTCCATGGCTTCTCGTACAAGAATCTCTCCCTTTCCTTATGCTCTCAGCTTTTCATTTATTTTTCCATTCCCTCTCATCCACATATTTCGTGCTCTCAAAACTCCTTTTTCTTCATCCAAAAAATCTAAAAGAAATCCCCATCAAAATTTGCTAAAAATCCTTTTTATAATGACTCCACAACCACCATTTTCTCTCTCCTCCCACTTCCACGCCCAAATTAGAAAAATCTTGGAAAAAACATATTAATTTCTCAATAATAGAAAAACAAACCCACTCCCACGATTTGCCAAGAATAAGCAACAACTAAGATTCCCACTTCCTAGAAAATAGGTCCAATTTGGAAAAAGAATCTACCAACTCAACATGGGTTTCCAAATCCTCTAGCTACATTTGAGGAGCATTAATGAGTTGTCTTCAAGTGTAAATCCCCAAAAATCCACACCTAGATTTCTTTTTCTTTAATTTCCACTTCAAATTGTCTTTATTAATTTTACACTCCAAAATTGTCTCCTAAATTATCTCCCACTCCTAGATTTTTGCAACATTATTATTTTTGCAATATTATAATAAGGCCAATTTATTTAATATATTATTTAGGCCCAATATTGCATTTATTTTCCAACTTCCAAATTACCCAACTATAAGAAATTAAAATATTTTCTTTTCTTTTTTTGGTTGACGAGGATTGCTATTGACCGTGGATGCTTCGAATTTACCAATTCAATGGGATTTTTAATAAACTCTTCAAGATGCATCTGCCCACCAAATTTTAGCTCCAACAGACCCTTGGGTCAAAAGTTATGACCTCTGGAAGTTTCTGCATCAAAATTAAAATTCCTTAATATAAGATTATGTGCATGATATATCCGTGATGTTGGACATCAAGGTGAATAATGGGATCTTGGTTGTTGGAGATAATATACATTCTATGCATGCTCTTCCTACAAGTATAGATATTGATGTCATGAAGGACACAAGTATGCCCTTAACTACAGAATTTGATGAGTTGAATCAAGATTATACTATATATTTTGCTACTGATGTGGATGTTGACAATAGCATAATTTTTGCATGCCAAGCTAGAAATGTACATGGTTGATCTTTGTATATTTTTAGATATGAAAATATAAATAGACACAAATATTTATTACCCTATCAGCTAATGACTTATATATGGTTTTGTTACTAATGCATGAAATACAATTGGCAGGGTTCACTAAATACGAAGATGAGAGCTTGTATTGTCTCTTCATCCCCTCTTTTCTATTTAAAAACATCTTCTTTGTCACTCTTAACCAACTAGAATGTTTGTGTAATTTTCAAGGCCACTAAGATTCCATTGAACATGCTCAATCCCTTCAAGAATGCATGAATGTTGTTCATTACAAGCTTATCCATGTGACTAAAGCTTTTGGTAATACACCTCTCTTATGATGAGATCCATGATGCACTTATGCATATGGCTAGTGAAAGTTATTAGTATTTCACTTGTTATGACTTTTCACTCAATCCATCAAGGTTTCTCTTTAGCTCCTTTGTATGTTCTTGCAATAGAGCCTTAAGATATCTCTTAGCATGTAGAGCTAAGTAGGGCCTTATCAAAAGGTATTTATCTTCACAACAAGAAAATCCAATTGCTTAGTGGCCACTTTGTAGATGATTCTTTACTTACACTCATTAAAGATGATGCATTTTTTATGAAGTTATCTCCTACATTGGTACCCTTTCTAAAAAGTTGGTTTAGATTTTTAGTTGAACAAAAATCACATTTTCAATAAAATTTAACACCTTTAATAAATGTGTGGTTTGAAAACTACGTTTCAAAATGTATTCAATTGGGTAAGATGTTTGAGTTTCCTGGCATCCTATTTATCTTTAATGGCTCTTCATCTCCTCATTAGAAATATTTTTTGTAAAGGGTTTGAGGCAAAGATTGAATATTTTATTACCAAACCATTATCTCACCATTGAATTTTAGGTTCACACTAATTTTTTAGTTGCCACACATGTTTACTATTCTTTGTCAAGACCTCATCTAAAATAGTGCATGATCATGTAGGAAAATTGTTCATAGACCAATAGTTATAATAGGACATATTCACACTAATACTAATTTTTAATAAGTAGTAACTAGAAGTAATTGTAAAAGTCTTACTTTATAGTTGTAATGGTGAAAATTGCATACCCATGCCCTTTTCCCTTATGTTTTAGGTCTGACTAAAGTGTCCTTTATGTAATAACAAGTCTACAAGTGGTATATTCTTGTGTGAATTTGACTCTTGACATTATCCCATCCTGACCCCATCATCACTCATCCCCAGAGATTGGTCATGATCTTTGGATATCCCATTCCCCATCCTATATTAGATCCACAGATGTGGAATTGACCTAGGCCATTTCCATAGTCACAAATCTAAACCCTAAACTTTTAAAATTGAAAAAAATCTTGCCTCACTAGTCATTGTCAACTAACCTACTACATGTTTGTGTTGATTTGTGGGCTATGTTGGATTATCTAAATACATTCATTCATTCATTTGAAATAATTGAAGAATGCTAGGACATCTAGGAGTTGTCCAAAGAGCATTTACATTGAGAGCATTGTAGCAACATTTTATTAGAGCATATGTCAACATACATCATCCTAGGCACATTGCATGCTTGCTTTCTATCTTTGTTCATTGTTTTAAATCCATTCAACAAGTCATTGTAGGGTTTTGACTAAGGAGAACATGACTCTCAAAATTCAACAAATTTCCCAAAGGTGTTTGCAAACATTGTTGGCTTCTTATTGAATTTAGAGCACACACACATTGGTGAGTGAGTTTTGACTATCATATTTCATCTAGTTTATTCGCATGGGTGCGTGTTTAGGTATGCATGCTAGTTCACTTTTGTAGGTGTAGATTTGAACCATAGAAAAGTACAATCAATTTGCAAATTTTGAGACATTTATCTAATTAAACCCTAAAATTCCAACACAGTGACAAATTGATTCTTGACATCTTTAGAATCATTCCCCCAACTCTGGAATCTAGCTAAGTATTGTATTTAAATTCATTTAAGTTTTACATTTAATTTCAATATTAGTTCCAACTCATTATATTCTAGGTTAAATTAGTTTATCGTTGTGATTAAATTGATTGCCTTGGATATTTTATGTGGAGTGTGATTTTATCCCTGATCACAATAGTAAAATAACATAAAAAATCAATTATTAAATACACAACAATTAAACAAGAGACATTACATGATTAGGTTCATGTCAATGAGTTGTTGATTTGAATTACATTTGGAGTTGAGTTATGATCTATTAAATGAACATTTAGTTTGTAAATAAGGTTTATGCACATCATTTATTAAAATAGACTCTTTACTTCATGTAATTAATTTTAGTTAAGTCCAAGAGACGAAAAATTATTTGTCAAAAATCTTCTAGATTTCATAATGAAGAATATTTTATATACCAAGTTTTTCCATGATGTTTTCATTTCTTTTGGATAATTTGAATTTTTTGGTATGTTGATGATAAGATGTTAGTAGCAAATGATGATATTTTTCATGAAAGCTTCAAAGTTCAACTTGATAAAGAGTTTGAAATGATGTCTTGTAGGAAGTCTATTATATTATTTTTTGTTTAGAAATCGCCTAATATTAAGGTAATTGATGGACGTAAGTAAAAGAAGTATATAAAAGAAAATCTAGCAAGATTTGATATTGGCAATTGCAAACCTTATGACACTCTAATGGAAGTAAATGTTGTATTGAGATCATCTCTAGGAAGGTTTAATATATGTTGATACAAGGTTTTATTAGATTTTAATTAGAAACTTAATATATGAAACTCCATTTTTAAGCTCGTGCTCATAAAAAGAACCCCCCTAGAATTTACAACTAAAATTACAACCATCTATCATTTGTAATCATTTAAAGAACACATGACATACAACTTAAAATCTTTCTTAGTTTAATTGCTTCAATTTTTAGAAAAAGAATATATGGTATAGAGTTGTGGATCTTTCCTATTTTTTTCAAGACCAAATTATTATTGCTTTAAAAAAATGAAATTAAATATAATTTACGATGTGAATTTTAGTTAGAACACTTGCCCTTTGATGAATTATAAATATATGAAACTCCATTTTTAATCTCATGCTCATAAAAAGAACCCCACTAGAATTTGCAACTAAAATTACAACCATCTATCATTTGTAATCATTTAAAGAATATGCGACATACAACTTAAAATCTATCTTTCTTAGTTTAATTGCTTCAATTTTTAGAAAAAGAATATATGGTATAGAGTTGTGGATCTTTCCTATTTTTTTCAAGACCAAAATATTATTGCTTTTAAAAAAATGAAATTAAATATAATCTACGATGTGAATTTTAGTTAGAACACTTGCCCTTTAATGAATTCTAAATATATGTTGGACGATACAAATCTAGTACGAAAAGTTTCATTATAATCCTTTCATGTATATGTATGCTAATATAAAAGTAGAAGATATTAAAATGACATGTCCTTGAGTTTCCACAAAAAGTGTGCAAAAAGTCCATAATCATGAATAAACACTAACACTCTTAATCTTGAGCAACCCCTTCAATAGTCCCACCGCACCCTTCATGTAATCTTTGTCTCTTGCTGGAAACTTTACATTTACTTGATTAGAGTAACCCTCGCATGTCATGGTGGTTCACAAATTTACCACAAAAGGCATTGACAGGCACCTCTCGAGCCATTTTTTAAAAGCTCATCTATATGAGTACCCAAGATGGGAACACTACCAAGTAAGACAATCACATAAGAATGCTACCAAGTAAGACAATCCCATAAAGGTTCTTTCCGTTTCTATTTCTACTATCTAGTTGTCTCCACAAAACTTTTCAAATTAGCATATTGTATAACTAGAATCATGCACTTAAAGACCAACACCCAAAAGTTCTTGGGGCATAAACTTTGAGGTGTCTTTGGAGAGCAAAAGTAGAGTATTCACAACAAGATTTAGGAAGGAGTTTTCCAATTAGCCCACTACAAATGAAAACTTATGCTTAACTATCTCTATTATTGATTTGAATGGTGTCATATTAAGGCATTTATAATGTCAAAGGTTTTAGCAAAGACCGCCTCACCTAGACAAGATGATTGTTTTGATGATAATAGTAGTATTCATATGAAAGTAAGAAATAAATCTAATACTATGGACTAGCCACCTCACCTCTAGACAATATATTTGGAGAGTAAAGGATGAAAATGTTTGTCATTAATTGTCATTTACAGTAAAGAAGTTCATAGCCAATATATGAAACTTAAAAAATAAATTGATATTATTAGTTTTTTATTATGGGTAAGCGCTTTTGATTGGAGCTATGAACTGATGGGTTTTTGAAAGGGGCCAAACCCTTGTACATGAAACTAATGTAGCTACAACTGCCACAAACAACTTTTTGGAACCAACTTGCTGCAAGCCAACTCGTGAAACGAGCGCTAAGCGCTAAAGTGTCCTTGGGGGGATTGGAACCTTGGTCTCCAACATGAGAAGCAAGAGGCCCAACCACTTGAGCGCCCCCACTTGACAATTGATATGATTAGTTGTTTTAAAAAAATGATTTGAATGTAAAAAAGGTTCCACAATAAGATTGTTCATTTAGAAAAAAGAACATAGTAACCAATAAATAGTTAAAATTTATAAAGTTTTTAAATTGTTGAAAATATTGACAACACTATCGACATAGTATAATGGTGAAAATTGCATACCATGCCCTTTTCCCTTATGTTTTGGCCTGCTTTAATTAGGATGTTTTAAATGCAATAATTAGCTTACAAGTGACATATTTGTGTGTAAATTCAACTCATATCTTGATCCTTGTCATCACTAATCCGTATATTCCTTAATTGCTACCTTCGATTAGATCTACACATACAAACCTAACTCCAGTCAGTTTTGTAGTTATAGATTTCACCTATTCCTTTCTAAGATCCAAAATTTAAAATTTATCCATTATTGATCATTTCACTAACACTGTGAGCCGACCGAGCACGTTTTTTGTTAACTTGTGGGCTTGATTGTTGTATTTAAGGACATTCATTTATTCATTTGAAATCATGAGCAATGAGAGAAGAATATATAGAACACAAAACTTAAAGGAAAATCAATTATGCATTTGTATGCATGTGACATCATTCTAAGTCCATTGCGTGCGAGTGTTTGTTGTCTTCGAATCTTCACTCAAAATCATAAAGTGAATCTACTAAAGGTTTGACCAAGGATAACTTGACCCTTGTGATTCTACAAATTCCCAAAGGTGTTTGTAGATATTGCCAGTTCTTCCAAGTATTCAGATATGAAAAATGAGGGTGAACATGATTGAACAATCTTCAATTTATTAGATAAGATCTATGCATTATAGGTTCAAATCTATGAACAAGCTTAGTTTTGTTAAGATCATATTCGCACTCCCATTGGTGAGAGTGCCAAACAACTAATTTTCAGAATATGAGATCTTTGACTAAGTCCATCAAAAGAAACTAAAATATTGACAAATCATCATTTGACATCTATTACAATGGTTCTTTCGAGGGGTGGCGAGCCTTCTCAGGATGTTTGGTCCCCTCAGTTCCCCCTGCTGCTGTGGGTCTAGCTCTGACGAGCCCCTTGACTCCTACAAAGACCCCTTCATCTAACCGGACCCTTGTTCCTTTATCGACTATTGCCCCCCCAATTGGCAGGTAGTGTGGAGATATCTGCTTCAACTTTGTCTTCGAGCCTTCTAGCTTTCGATTCTCTTTGGGAGCTTTCTATGGTTGAGGCTTCGGTCAAGGATTCCCTCCCCTCCCCCTGTTTTGAGGATTTGGATTTGGGGCTTTCCTAGACGATTGTGCAAAGGAGAAAGAAAGGCCTCCCTAAATCAATTTCGATTTCCCACCCTCGTGCCTAGGGGGTTACATTTGCTAGACCGGGTTTAGGTGTTGTGTAGTCTTCTGATTCTTGGGTTTTGTGTTTTTGTTGTATTGCAACGAGGTTGTCGTCTTTGTACTATGTTGTTTGTCTCATATTTCATGGTACTTGTTTCATCTACCTTTTGGTTGCTTTTGTAAAAAGGACGGGCCCTTTCAAAACCCATTTTTACCAATATCAAAAACATTTCTCCATTCTCAAAATTCAACAAAGTATGGCATTTGATTTAATTTAATTTTCATATTTATTTACATTTATAGTAATGATCAACCCAAACTCTAATTAATTTAATTTAATTATTTACTTAGAAATTACATTTATTTAAATTTATGTAAAAACTATTTTACTCCTACATACATCAAATATTACTAATATAGCTATTTACTTATCAATTACATTTATTTAAACTTATGTAAAAACTATTTTACTCCTACATACATCAAATATTACTAATATAGAAAATTTATTGAAATTCAAATAAATTGTTTTAGTAACCCGCCTGCCTGGGAACTATAATCCTATTCACAAATTTGAATAACTTTGGAAGTCATATGGTCTACTCATTAGACCCTCACCATAAGGTGTAACTGCCAAATCATTTTCCCAACCGTATGCAAATTTAAAAATAAGAGTGATAAGCGCGCGTAGCACCAGATCCCCACGATTGTATCAAAGATTATGATATCTTACAAACTTTTTTGTTGCGTCTTTCAGCTGCGGTTGTTTAAATTTTAATGCAGATGGCATCATCAGAATCCTCCAACAGTATTAAATTCAGTCTTACCATTTTTCAGGGTCCTGAACGTGTACGAATCGATCATGTGCCTACCTGCAAGGAAGGCGGACTCATTTATCGAATCATCACTGCAAACACTTTTATTACCTGTTCAGTTAGAAACCCAAGACTTTAGAATGGCGAAGAGACATTTATAATCCAATCTAATGTGCTCTAACACCCAGTTTTTTATTTTATTCATTCATATCCCTTTTGTCAAAATATTCCTCAGCAAAAGCTGGAGGCTTGCTCCACATTATCCCAAAATGCTATTTAGAGATTTGCAGGCCTTAAGGCTTTTTTTCCAACCTTTTTATCATTTGTCTTCCCTGAAATCTGTTGGTTTAGAACGTTCAGATTGCAAAGGATCTCCAAAGCTAATCAAAACTTCCAAAGCCCATATCTTGCCATGTTGAATAGTTTTTGTTTCTTTTGACTCTCCGGTGGTTGAGCAAGAAAACACACAAGTACTTTTGTGGGTATAAATGGGGGATAACATTCTTGTTTAAGGTTACTCTACTGCATGGCTTCTTCTTGGATATCAGATATGAAGACAACCATAACTACTGCTATTTTACTGCTGCTGGGAACCTTATTCATGCTGCTTCTCTTCAATGGACAAGGTACGCTTTCAGAGGTGATTCTTTCAGATTTGAACTTGCAAATAATGAACATGGCAACTTGGGTTCTATGTCAATCCACATATATATAATTTTCCTTTATGAGTTTTCTTCACGTGGGAAAGATGAGCTGTAGTGTCTAAGCTTCCGACAATTTATAATATCAAACCACGCTTTCCATGCTTATCTAACATAAAATGATTAGTTTAAATTTCATTTACCACTTCTAATATTTTTATTGAGTGTTTGATTATTAAACTTTTGAAATGGTCAATTAGAGCCACATAAAGTTGTATCTATATTTGAGGCCGCCCTTAAAACAAAATGATTGATGACTGGTACATGTACATGTACATGTACATGTTAAGGTTGAATAGATGTTTCGGGACAGTCTTTGGAGAAATTTTCGATTGAATCTGTTTCTCCATTGTTAGTTTGATGTAGCTGATCTTATTAACTGTACTTTCAGATTTCAAGATGAGGTTCGTCTAATGCTTAGCTTGCTGAGGAGTGGAATTAATAGTAATAGCTTCAATTCCTCAGGTTTATCAATTACAGACGATGATATAAATGCTAGATTTGCTTTGGATTCTGGTTTATCAAGCGGAAACGCATTATAGTTCACATTTGAGGTCTAAAGCTAGGTATCTGATAATGGCTTTTTTTTTGGTTTTGGGCCTAGTGCCTGCATTGAGTTGTTTCGTTTTGCTTATTGGAAAGGCACAGACTTCGATATTTCAGACATGTTTTGACAAAGTGTCATTATAAAATTAGCATGTATATAGGAGACTTGATTTTAATGCATAAAATTGTTTTTAATTTATTTTTGATTTGTAAGTTGGGTTAGCTTAGTTAATTTATCAAGATGCAAGCAAATTTGTTTCAATAGCCAAACCAGCATTTAAGTTTTTGTGTGCTCCCAATGTATCTGATGAACTCACAATACATCCGTTATAGATGCAAATTCACTATTTAAGATCTGAAGCAGCCATGTAAATAAGCATCCCTTATCCGTTTACTAGCATGCTTTACTTCACGTAAGCTTAACAATTTCCCTTAAAATCAATTAAAAAGTGAGCAAAGCAGTTAAGGGATATCATCCGGTGAAATAATGCAACAATGTGTGTCATAGTGTTAGTTAAGCATAGCTAATGCCATGTGTGCAAATGGTCAGTAGTTAAAAGTCTGAAACTATCTGAAGTAAATCGTAATTTTTTATAATGAATGAACCTAGCCAAGCTCTTGGATTTTTTTTTTTGGCCGTGTGGAATGCTTTTCAATACCAATTCTCTAATTTAAATGATTGTGAGTGGCAACTGTTAATACTTTCTTGTTGTATTGTAGGGATACTATCTTTTTATAGCGTATATTGTGTTCGTAGTCATTTTTCATCTACTGTCTCCATGATGTGATTTTTGCTCATGCAAATGTGAATGAATGTTCACCTCTAATGGTAGGATGGCTTCGTAGCCAGTTACTCTTGAAAATTGGGTTGCCCCCTATTGCTGTAACTCGCTAGTTACTCTTGAAAATAGGGTTGCCCCTATTGTTGTTGTAACACTTTTTCTGTACAATTATAAGCTGGGATGTAACTTTAGTTTTAGTTTTGTTGTGGGTTTTTGATGGTTTGTTTTAGTAATGCTTCTTGAAAATGGAGTTGCCCCTATTGTTGTTTTAAAACTTTTTCTATACATCCATAAGCCTTGATGTAACTTTAGATTTAGTCTCATTGTGAGTTTTTGATGGTTTGTTTTCGTAATGCTATTCAATATTTTTTTTGGCATCATCTTAATAGTTAGCTTGTGGGTAGTGGGTGTAAAAAGCATGCTTAATGTGGAATTTCTTGTATATTTCTTTCATTTCCTCAATGGAAGCTTCCTCCTCTTCGATGTCATCGTCTCCAAAAAAAAAAAAGTTTACAAGAAAGGAGATCATATAAATTTTTATTTGTATGTTACATGACATCATCATCTAACATATGAAAAGGTGGGTTCTCAAAACGCTTGCCACTGGGCTTTCCTAGTATTTATGATAAACATTTGCATTAGGGAATTAGATATTTGATTATAGTTGACAAAAGGAATTCCTACGAAGGAAACCAAATTGCTAGAACTTACAAATAGGTAAGGAAAAGTCATGACCAACGATGGATCCTAGAAGATTCAATTGAGGTCTGTCTAGTGCTTCTTATATCAAGGGCATATCTAAAATGATTTCAAAGATTTTGAGGAGAATATAACATCTACATCACGTTCTTCCTCATAATGAGTTAACGAAGGCGATAAAGTCCTCTAAGGATTGAATAGAGCCTATATAAAAAAGTGGAATATATTGTATAGATTACACTTGTGGTATTCCCTACATTACTGAAATGGGCAATATCCATTTGTACAAGGGCTAAGGAGCTTAAGCCAAATGCCAAAAGAATAGGCTAGTCAACTTTAGGAGAGCAAGTCAAGGTTCTGGTTGTGGGGGGTCAATATTTCAAAATCAAATGATGTACGAGGGATGCTATTGAGTTTAGCAAACGTGTACAAAATTTGCATAGGGATGAAGGCTTCGCTGTAAGCCTGTCTTTGAAAGATCCCTGATGGATCCCTTTGCTGAAATGAAGTATTTGTTTTTGTGATTTTTAATGTTTTATGATTTTTATTAATTTTTTTGTGTTCTTTAAGACTAGAGAGAAGATGCAGAAGGGGTTTCAGTTTTCTTGAATTGTGTATTTGCCAAGATAGCAAATAAATATACATGCAACTGCAAATCTCAAATAAGGATGAACTAAAAACAACAATTAAATGATAGAAAAGCACCAACTAAGAATTTGAAGCACATACCCATCAGATCTGTATTTTGTATTCATTGTAAAACCAGGTTTGCAACCCCACTTGCATACAAAGATGGTATTGGCCTAGGAGAGGCAATGCATGCAACTGAAAATGAAGGATTGTAAGAATAATGCTGATTTGGTACTGCTGCAAGTTTAGATCTGCAATAGAATGCCCTAGAATCTGTCCAATGATGCACAAAAGAAGACCCAGAGTAGGCCTCCCACAAGCATGAACTGGGTTGTCGTCCAATTCACCAAAATCCCTGAGAGTTTCCGTTCCCAAGAGACTATATCCTGCTGCCCTCTTCCTCAGAGTTCAGATCTACAATGAAGCTTCAAAATAATATGCAAAAGATGCCTCCAAAAGAACTTCCAAAGCACTTTATCCTTTTCCCAAGATGGGCGTCCACTTTTAGGGTTAGGGTGGCATCCAAAAAAGAATCTTTTAATGATTATTTTCTTTATTCAAAGTCTCCTAAGTTGGGCGCCCAAGTTGAGGGTCCAACTTCTCATTAATAAAAGGTCCACCTTTTAACACAACATGTGTTAACTAGGAGGGGGGTCCTTATATTAAATTTTATTACAGAGTGATATTATTAATCACTTTAATTTATTTTTATTAAATATTAAAGCCACACTTTAATATTCAATAATTATTCCAATTCCATCACCGGCCATTCTGAACTGAAAACTGCTATAGCCCGCGCCACTGGTGATGTCGCCACATGGAAAGCTAACTGACAGTGCCTTCCTAAAAAATAGGGATACCTCCTAAAAAATAGGAACTGTGACCAAAACTCCCAAAATGCTCCTAGAGGTCCCCTGATGCCTCTTGGTCAACTCTCGGTCAAACCCTAAAAAATAGGAACCCTTCCTAAAAATTAGGAAACTGTCGCAAACTGTCTGGAAAGGCCTGTAAAACTCCCTACCAAGCTCCACTGCCTCTGGATAGGTCCCCTAACCACTCTGCTGACCTATGGGAACCCGGATATAGGCCAACTCTCAAGTCTCTGCTAGACAGAGCTAAAGAGGGGACATGACAGTCCTCCCCTCTTGGAGATGCTTGCCCACAAGCAACTGCAAAGTCGGATGCTGTAAAATGGACTCTCCCTCCCAGGTGGCGTCCTCTATAGGAAGACCTCTCCAACGAATCAAGTACTCCCGAATCACTCTACTTCTCAGCCGTCGTTCCCTCTCCTCCAAGATCTCCTCAGGAACCAAAGTCAGCTTACCTTCCTCATCCAAGGGAGGTAGATTGGGAGATGCTACAATATGTTGCCCCAGTGCCTTTTTCAGGCAAGATACATGGAACACATTATGAATCCGGCTGTCAAGTGGTAACTCAATCTCATAAGCAACCTCTCCCACACGCCTGAGAATCCAAAATGGTCCGTAGAAGCGAGGCTTGAGCTTCTCAGCTCCACCCCTTTTAAGGGTGCTCTGTCGATAAGGCTGCAACCACAGGAAAACCATGTCATCCACCTCAAATACTCTCTCAGTCCTATGCCGATCAGCGTAGACCTTCTGCTAATTCTGTGCCTGCTCAAGATTCTCCCTGAGAGATCTCATGATATCCTAGTTCTCCTGTAACCAATCCTGTGCCAAGGGAACTCTGTTGTCACTTACAACCAAATCAACAAAAGATAATGCCTCATAACCATAGAGGGCTCTGAAAGGTGTCATAGCAATAGACATATGGTGTGTAGTATTATAACAATACTCTCCTAAATATAGCCAACGCACCCATGCCTTCTGCTGTCCTGACACATAGTTGCGCAAATACCCCTCAACCCACTTATTAACAATCTCGATCTGCCCATCTGTCTGTGGGTGGTAGCTGGTACTGGGTGTCAACTTCATACCTGTGAGCCTGAAAAGTTCTTGCTAGAAAGAACTCATGAACCTACTATCCCTATCACTCACGATGGTCTTGGGGAGACCGTGGAGCCTAAATACCTCTCTGAAAAATAACTCCGCCACCTGAGATGCTGTGAAATCAGCTGTAATAGGGAAGAAATGGGTGTATTTAGTCAATCTGTCTACGACAACGTAGATACAGTCTTTCCCTTGCACCCAAGGAAGCCCTGTAATGAAATCCATGGAGATTCCTGACCACTTCTGTTCCAGTATAGGTAAGGGCTGCAATAATCCAGCAGGAAAAGTATGCTCAGACTTATTCTGCTGGCACATCATACACTCGCGAACATGACGTAAGATATCAGCCTTGAGACCCTTCCAAGAGAATCTCTCCCGAACCGCCCTGTAGGTTTTACCATACCCTGGGTGCCTTGCTGTCGGAGTATCATGGTAAGCATGCAGAATTTGTTCCTTCAACTGAGAACCAGGAACCAGATACACCCTGCCCTTGTAGTAGATGACTTCATCTACCACAGTGTACCTATCATCCAACACCAATCCATCCATGACCTCACAAGCATGCTGATTTTTGGAGTACTCAACTAGAAGTTGAGCCTTCCAATCTGCTGAAATCTCGCTCAACGAACATAGGGCAGTGAGTGATGGTTTTCTAGAAAGTGCATCAGCCACAGTGTTATTCTTCCCCTTTATGAATTCGATGTCAAAATCATAAGCCTGAATCTTGCTCACCCATTTTTGCTGATGATCATTGAGCTATGTTTGATCAAGGAAATATTTCAGACTGTTGTGATCTGTTCTTACCACGAATTTGCTACCAAGAAGATACTGTCTGAACTTGGCTAATGCATGCATAATAGCCAACATTTCCTTATCATATGTAGAATACAACCTCTCATTATCCCGCAGCTTCCGACTCTCAAAAGCAATGGGGTGTCAGTTTTGCATCAAAACCGCTCCTATACCCAAACCAGAAGCATCATACTCAAGTACAAAAGGCTACGAGAAGTCAGGGAGTGCTAAAACTGGGCAAGTGCTCATAACCTCCTTGAGCCTATCAAAGACTCCTTGTGCCTGTTCCGTCCATCTGAAAGCCCCTTTCTTTGTGAGGTCTGTCAAGGGTGCTGCCAACTGAGATAAACCCCTCACAAATCGCCTGTAATAAGCACATAAACCAAGGAACCCACGTAACTCAGTAATGTTCCGAGGGCGGGGGGGCCAATCTCGAATTGCCTGAATTTTCTCCTCATGCACCTTCACCCCATCAGCACCGATCACATGACCCAGATATAAGACCCCTCTAAGTCCAAACTCACATTTGGACAACTTAGCAAATAGAGACTGACTCTCCATAATGCTAAGTACCTCCTCAACATGTCTGAGATGGTCCTCCCAAGTACGACTGTAAATCAGAATATCATCAAAGAATACTAGAACCGATTTCCTCAACTGCTTGTTGAAGAGATGGTTCATACATGACTGGAAAGTGGCTGGAGCATTGGTAAGTCCAAAAGGCATTACCAGGAACTCATAATGCCCATAGTGACAACGAAAAGCAGTCTTGTGTACATCCTCTGCTCGTACACGAATCTGATGATAGCCTGAACGAAGATCAATCTTAGAGAAGTAGATAGCTCCATGAAGCTCATCCAACAACTCATCAATGCGTGGAATAGGGTATCTGTTTTTTATTGTCTTCCTGTTCAGGGCCCTATAATCTATACACATCCGTAGAGTCCCATCCTTCTTCTTAACCAATATTATAGAAGAAGCAAAGGGACTAGAACTGGGGCAATTGAAGCCCATGTCTAACATCTCATGAATAGTCTTCTCAATCTCATCCTTGTATGCTCTAGGATGACGATATGGAGTGGTGATCACTGGCTTAGCTCCATCCTCCATCTCTATCCCATGCTCAAACCCTCTATCCGGAGGTACACCAGGAGGTATGTCACCAAATACTCGGACATGCCGATCCATCACCGACTGAATGTCAACATGAAATGCTCTACCATCCTGAGGAGTAGGTGTCTTGGATTTCACAAAACGTGTGGCCCAAATCACATCATGTCTAATAATAGACTCCATCCTGCGAGAAGATACCTCCTTAGGCCCACCGTCAGATGCTGCCCTCAAGATCACCTTCTTTCCACCAGATAGGAACTCTAACTGCATGCGGTGGTGATCAATAATATATCTCCCAATACCTTGTAACCACTGCATAACCAAAATCACATCATAATCTTCTATAAAAGTCATCCGTCAAGGTAAAATCCCCCATCTGAATGCTGAGCTGTGAGATCCTCCTAGTACAACTCAACACTGCACCATCTGCAACCTTAACTCCAAAGCCCTCGAACCCCTCAGACTGTAATCCACACCTCAACCAATTTCTGATCAATAAAATTGTGCGTGGCTCCTGTGTCGACCAAGCTCATGACTCGTTGTCCCTGTAATGTACCTTTCAACCGAAAGGCATAGAACCTAGGATAACTGGATAGTGTAGCCATAGTCACTTTGGCTGCCACCAATGACTCAGGGATATCTATCTCTAGCTGGGGTCGCTCCTGAATAACCTCCTCAGGGTTGTCCTCAGTGTCGGTGTCTGGTATCTCTTCATCCCCAAGCTCGGATGTGACCTCAATCAAGTGAACCCTGCCCTTACCCATACAACGGTGTCCGGGCTCCCAAGGCTCCTTGTAGGAAAAGCATAATTTCTTCCTCCTTAAATCATTCTGTGACTCCTGATCCATCCTAGGAGGTCTAGTTGACTATCCATCTCTAAACTGTGAAGTATTGGCCTTCTGAATAGGCCGTGATTCCCTGAATGGCCTCTTATCTGACTGATAAGTAGGAGTGGTGTCCAGTCTCAAGGTCACATCAATGGCATCTTTAAGAGTGGCCAGCTGGAAGGCATGTACCAATCCCTTAAGCCTATCCTGCAATCCCTCAATGAATAACATCACGCTACGCCTCTGGGGCATATCAGGTACCATAACTGCAATATGCTGGAACTCATTAACATATGCTTCTGCCTGTCCAGTCTGTCTAAGATGTGCCAACTCCCTATAGTAGAGTTTTGTGTCCTTACGGTCAAACCGGGTAATGAGTCGTTTAGTGAACTCTACATAGGAATAAATCAAGGCATGATCCTAGGTGACCAATCCATGATACCACAAATCGTAGGCAACCCCATCTAAATGTAAGACAGCAAACTGAATAGCCTCACGCTCAGGCATGGGTCTCAAGGATAAATATATGTCTAGCTTGTGCACCCAAGCCTGTGCACTCGTACTACCCGTACCATCATATGTAGCCAATGTGATCTTCCCAGTAGCTCTACTGAGGTCATAGTTCTGTTGCTATGGTCTAGTGCCTTGGTCTCCTCTGAACCTGGCAGAATCTCTGCGCTGTGCACAATACTGTGGAAAAGGAAAGACATCCCTAACCTCAGGTGGTAGGGTTCTCCACTCAGCTGTAGCTGCCATGACTAAATCCTGAAATTCCACCTCTGGTGGCTCTACCTGTGCTGGTCATTCACCTGGTGCAAACTAAGGCAGTAAGGATCTATCCCTGGCCTGTCCACGCCTAGGGGAATGAAGGGAACTGCTGGCTGATGCGTGTGACCTGCGACTACGCTGACTCCGCGCCACAGATACTGATCTGCTCCGTCTGCCTCTATCTAACTCCAACCGGTCCAAGGCATCCTTGTATCCTATCTAAGGTCTGAGCAATCCTAGGCTGAGTGTTGATGAGGGTTCTCATCATTTCTCTCTCTTCACCATCCTGATTCCTCCTGACATTCACCTATTCTTCTGCCATAACTGGTTCCTCAGCTATACCAACCCCAAGCTCGTTTTGGGCTCTCCTGCGTGTATAATATATGTTTGTATGCATAGAAAAACAAATCTCTAAACCCCACAGGCTGGCAGGTCAAAGAGCTCTGATACCACTAAAAGATCCCTGATGGATCCCTTTGCTGAAATGAAGTATTTGTTTTTGTGATTTTTAATGTTTTATGATTTTTATTAATTTTTTTGTGTTCTTTCAAGACTAGAGAGAAGATGCAGAAGGGGTTTCAGTTTTCTTGAATTGTGTATTTGCCAAGATAGCAAATAAATATACATGCAACTGCAAATCTCAAATAAGGATGAACTAAAAACAACAATTAAATGATAGGAAAGCACCAACTAAGAATTTGAAGCACATACCCATCAGATCTGTATTTTGCATTCATTGTAAAACTAGGTTTGCAACCCCACTTGCATACAAAGATGGTATTGGCCTAGGAGAGGCTATGCATGCAACTGAAAATGAAGGATTGTAAGAATAATGCTGATTTGGTACTACTGCAAGTTTAGATCTGCAATAGAATGCCCTAGAATCTGTCCAATGATGCACAAAAGAAGACCCAGAGTAGGCCTCCCACAAGCATGAACTGGGTTGTCGTCCAATTCACCAAAATCCCTGAGAGTTTCCGTTCCCAAGAGACTATATCCTGCTGCCCTCTTCCTCAGAGTTCAGATCTACAATGAAGCTTCAAAATAATATGCAAAAGATGCCTCCAAAAGAACTTCCAAAGCACTTTATCCTTTTCCCAAGATGGGCGTCCACTTTTAGGGTTAGGGTGGCATCCAAAAAAGAATCTTTTAATGATTATTTTCTTTATTCAAAGTCTCCTAAGTTGGGCGCCCAAGTTGAGGGTCCAACTTCTCATTAATAAAAGGTCCACCTTTTAACACATGTGTTAACTAGGAGGGGGGTCCTTATATTAAATTTTATTACAGAGTGATATTATTAATCACTTTAATTTATTTTTATTAAATATTAAAGCCACACTTTAATATTCAATAATTATTCCAATTCCATCACCGACCATTCTGAACTGACAACTGCTATAGCCCGCGCCACTAGTGATGTCGCCACATGGCAGGCTAACTGACAGTGTCTTCCTAAAAAATAGGGATACCTCCTAAAAAATAGGAACTGTGACCAAAACTCCCAAAATGCTCCTGGAGGTCCCCTGATGCCTCCTGGTCAACTCTCGGTCAAACCCTAAAAAATAGGAACCCTTCCTAAAAATTAGGAAACTGTCGCAAACTATCTGGAAAGGCCTGTAAAGCTCCCTACCAAGCTCCACTACCTCTGGATAGGTCCCCTAACCACTCTGCTGACCTACGGGAACCCGGATGATAGGCCAACTCTCAAGTCTCTGCTAGACAGAGCTAAAGAGGGGACATGACAGTCTTAGAGACCCATCACCTTAGAAGCTATAAAATTCAATGTTTTTGTATTAGTGGTTACTACTTACATATTATTATTTTTGTGAAGGTGACTTAACTACATTATCTACTTGATTAGAGTTATATGTATAAGAAGTTCTAGTCTGCAATCTATAAAATATCATCTCATCCTAATGATGAATCATGTGGCTAATCCAAAACTTCAATTCCATAGATTCCATACACAATTTTTTCCCAAATCTTGAGATCTAATCTGCACATTTATCAATCCACTTCACTTTCTCTTGCTGGATTCTACATTTTATCTTGACATGTTAGCCCTTACAGAGTCACATTAAAAAGATATAAAATAATTCACCTTTTTCAAGTGCCTTACTCATATTATGGGCTGAAAACAGTTTATTTGCATTGGCTTGCAGTCCTTTAATTGTATTCAGTTGCTATCCTTACTCAATTTACATCTACATCATTTCAAGATTTATTTGGAGTTTTCCCAAGGTTTTCAACCATTGCGCCCCCATTATTGCATCTACCCCTACCAGTGATATAACATAGAAATCCAAACTAAATTTATCCCTTTCCAGCTTCAATTTTATTGCTCTGATCATCCCCTCACAGTCCACAATATCACTAGTCACTAACAACTTGAAAGTTTATGTTGTTTTTGTTGGCAAGAGACACTATATGGATTCATGGTTGTCATTGATGGCAACAAAGGTCATCCCACATATCCGCAAGTCATGGTGTGTCTCTACCGGAAGTCAGAATGAAGATTGTTGTGGTCCGGTGAACAAGAACAGAGCATGTGGCAAGGTCCGACAGATTGGTCTAGATCTCTCAGAGGAAGTGTCTTGGTGCAGTGCGGATTTGGGGAAGTCAAGAGGACTACCTTGAGTAGTATATTCCAAGGATTTAGCCTCCGGTGATGAACAAAGAAAAAGATATGAATAGTTGAGTACCGGATTCCTGAGAGACAGTGAGAACAGAGGAAGAACTGATTGACAGAGTATCAGACTATTTTCCGGATGTGTTACTGTTGATGGTAAAGGTTGTGAAGGCATGAATCATGTTTGGCCGACATGATGAATGACATCTACAAGTATATGCTTGATCCGCATTACTTGATATGCAAGGATTCAGCCGACAGAACAGAGTTTGTGAGAAGATAGATTATTCCGGGTGCCGACTAGAAAGATAATGAAATCACTAGTGCGGATATAAATAGAGGATGGATTTTGTTGTGAGAAGAGAAGTTGTGGTATGGTGTATGCGAATAAGTGTAGAGTAGTGCAGAAGCAGTAAGAAAGATCCGGTATGTGAAAGAAAAGCAGAATAAAGAGTAGAGGAAAGATGAAGTGCAGCAGATCAGTATACTGAGCCTAACTGGAACTGAACTCCAGCATATGTAGATGCTTCCAATCAGTTGAAGTATTGTATAACATTCTTTTGTAGACAGTGTGTCTCCTTGTAGGCAGTGTGCCTCTTTGTGAGCAGTGTGCTCGGGCAGTGAGCCCTAATTGGCAAGTGCCATTTTGTAATTCCTTATTCTTCTAACAGAGAATAATCTTTGGGTTAATCACCCCGTGGTTTTCTCCCTTAACCGGGTTTCCACGTCAAAAATACTGTGTCATGTGTTTCTCATTTCATGGTAATGTTTGTTTGTTTGATTCAATACTGCTTTGATTAATAAGAAAGTTCAAAAGAAGAAATAATTAGGATAACTGATTCACCCCCCCCTCTCAGTTATCAACAATTGGTATCAGAGCTAAGTTCCTCCTAATAGAGCCTAACAGCTTGAGGAAGATCTGGGAGTTCAAATGGATGCATATGGTTTAAGGGAGCAACTCAAGACTGCCTTTGAGGATCTTGAACAATCAAACTCTGAAGTCAATGAATTAAAGGAAAGACTCAAACAGGCTGATGAATTCATGAGAGAACTAAAGGACAAATTAAGTCTCTCTATGAAAAAGAGAAAGGAGCTGCTCCAACAATTGGCGAGACAAAGTGAAGAAAGCAATACAAATGAAGAATTGAGAAAACCAAGTTATGTGAAAAGTTATCAAAAGAAGTCATTATGTTAAGACATGAAATGGAATCAGGAACTATAAAGTTTACTCAAGAGATTGAAGAAAAAAGAAAAGTTGAAGACAATCTAAGACAATCTCTTAAAGAGAAATCAGAAGAATGCCACCAGATGGACAGGATTATCAGACATCTTGAATCTGATCTTGAAGATGCCAAAGATAATGAAGAAAAACTTGAGGATCAAATTGTCTCTCTCAAAAGAGATCTTCAAACAGCAAATGAATATAAAGAAAAATTCAAGATAAGTTCTGCCCAACTTCAAGTACTTCTTGGAAGTTAAAAGAGGACAGATGACAAGTATGGTCTGGGATATGAGAAAGGAGAAAGCTCCAGATCCAGTCAAAAGAATTTTGGATCAGAAAATCCAAGGAATAGGCCTAGAAGACCTCCGGTAAGACAGCCCAATGCTCAAAGATATTCATCCTTTAATGGATACTGCCACAACTGCAATCACTTTGGTCACAAAGCTAATCAGTGCAGAAAGAGAATGAATCAGACTAATTCATCCTTCTCCGGACAGTGCTTTAACTGCAAAAGGTATGGACACAAGTCTCATGAATGCAGAAATATGCAAATAAACAAATCATTCAATGGTAGATGCTTTGCATGCAATAGAGTAGGTCATATGGCTAATCAATGCAGATCAAAAGGTTATCAGTCAAATATGCAAAGAAATGTTATTTTCCAAATCTGTAATAGGTTCGGTCATAATGCAAAAGTCTGCAGAAGTAAGAATCAGGACAAAAGAGGTCCGGTGTATAATCAGAATCAAGACAAGGGTAAACAAAAGATGAATGCGAATGAAGTTAGGAATCAGATGAACAAGATTTGGGTGAAGAAAAGTTTAGAGAACATAGAAGTTGGATCCACACCAGACTCTGGTGCTGATATTCCTTCCAGAAATTAAAAAGTGAGCTCTGGCTCAGGGGGAGACTCAAAGAAAATCCTGTTCCCCCAGCCAATCAAGTGGTGTCGGATGTGGCACAAGATGCGGAGTAAAGGGTTTGAAGATATAAGTCTTGAGATGATCCAGAAAAGATTTCAGAGGTCCGCATGAAGATGTAAAGAAGTTGTGATCGATCAAGTAAGACCTATTCCAGGAGATGCTCCAGAATAACAGAGGATTACAAAAGGGTCCGGAGAGATCCGGAAGTGCATTGTCTTATTCTACGGATTGGACAGAGTGTTTGGGATGTTCTTGTAATGTGTCATCTTGATTTGTTCATGATTGGAAGATCTGCATGATGTTCTTAGATCAGGACTGATCTGGTACTCCAAGCTATCCGAATAAGGCAAACCGGAATAATGTAGGTCTAGCATTTATTGTCATCAGATATTAGGGTTTGCGGAGCAATATAAGGGATTTCTCATAAAATCACTTGCTCATTCTACACTCAAGAAGAAGTGAAAAGTGGAGCTCTGCAACAAGATTCATCAAGCTCACCAAAGATCTCCTGCCGAAGTCATTACATACACAAATCAATCCAACCACTCCGTGTAACCGAAGACGCATAAGGTATTTTCCGTTTTCGATATCTTGCTACAAATCTTTTGAGAAATGGCTACTCCAAATATAGTAAAGATCTCAGATAGGCCCCGACCTGAATTTAAGAAACATCCATACAAGTCATTGGAGGTAGATCCCTTAGGAGCATTCTCTAGTGTTTCTCATGGCGTTTTACACACAGAAGACGTTAGGGTTTACATACATGTAAGCATTGAGGAATTTGGGGAATTCAAATTGAGAGATCTCTATCACAAACAACTGATAGACAATGCTTTTGAGCTTAAACCAGAGTATAAGGGTATCCAGAAGAAACAATTTGATCAATTCATTCATTTCCCCTGCTTTGAAGAAGATGAATGGGTCCGGTATGTACTGAGCAGGATGCATGACAACTTCCTATGGCTGGATAGACCCTGCAAGATCACAAAAGAGGCAATTAGGGCAGTAACTGGTCTATACTCTTCCGGAGGGATACCTATCCTCAAATCTGTCAAAAATAACATTGTAACTGAGGCCACCGGATCAAAATTTGATAAGAGGGCAATGACCATTGAAGATATTTCTGATCCGGATATCAAGTATGCATCCATGATAATAGGATACAAGATCTATCACTCCAGTAGGGAGAATTCTGTATCCGGAACTGCAGTATATACTGCCTATGAAATGCTGAGGAAGAATGCAGATTATGATCTCTGTGAACTTCTCTTAAGCCAATTAATGGAAAATATACAAAAGATCAAGAAGGACAAAAAGAATTCTTTTAAGTATGGTACTCTTATATTATGTCTATTTTTCTACTTCATGAATGAGCTGCCCGGATCAAGTGGATGGGCATGGCAGAATAACAAACCTGTTGCAGTCCAGATAAGAGATTATTTACATGGGCTTGGGGATGCCAAAGCAAGAAATACAGCCCTATGGGGATACTTCAAAAACTTTCAGAGCACGATGCAAGCAAGAGAAAGAATTCCCCAGTCTCTTGTTGAAAAATACAAAGACTCAGTTTGCTTTATGGTGGATATTGATCAGTGCCTAATGGAGGCAGTGGAGCCAAGGACTGTCTGGATCATGCCCATGGGGTATGAGGTTGATGAACAGATTGTGGAACTGCATGTTCAACACATGCTTAGTCAGCCCAAAGATCCGAAGGCAGAAAGGTTTGGAACCTTTGAGGAGCTGAGTGTGAAGATCCATGTAGAACTCAGGGAACCTGAGATAAAGAGGAAGGTGAGAAAAGAAGTAGAGCATATTGCTCAAGGCCTAGGCATCCCAAAGGAGGCACTTGATGCCAACCGGGAAAAGAGAAGAAAGGCTAAGGAAGAAAAGAAAGAGGCAGAAAAGAAAAGCAAGAAAAGTGCTACGGTGGAAACCTCAACCCGGACCAGATCATCAAAAGGATCTACACCTGTCAGAACCAAAAGCTCAAAACCGGAAGTCCAGGCATCCGGTAAAAAATCTAAGACAAAAGCCACAAGGGCTTATGAAAGCCAAAAGGATGAAGAGGAAACTGAGTCAGATGAGGGAGTAAAAGAAATAAAGAAGCAGAAGAAGAAAGGATCCGGTAAACCCTCCACAGGTCAAGACAAGGAAGAAATGGCAGAGGAATTTGTTGAAAAGCCCACTCTGTCTCTAGAGAGTAATCAAGTCAGTCACTGTGGATGGGAATCTTCAACCAATGGCTGAATTTTATGATGACTACAATGAGGCAGATCAAAAGATCCTACAAGAAGCTACAATCAGGTACCTCAACATTTACAATAAAGCCTTTATTGAGATCATCTCCAAAATTCCTAAGAGTCTAGAGAAGGAATTAGAAATAAGAAAGAATAATGCTCAGGCAAAAGATCTTGAGATCCAGGAGCAGATAGCTATTCAGCTCTATCCTCAAATTGATCCCAAGACAATGAACATAATATTCAAAGACTGCAAAGATGAGTTCAGAAGTAAAGCAAGAATGAATCAACTCATGCTTGGTGAGACTGACAAGGTGGCCATAGAGACAGAAGAGATCCTCCAGAAGGCCTTCAAAAGGTTTAATCTTCCTGTTGTAGAGGACTTAGGTGCAGAAACAGCTGTGGACTTGGAATCATCTGCTCCGGAAGAAGTGGCCCTTGAACAGACTAACATCTCTCCTCCGGCTTCCCCTACAGTCTCCGGATCCCAAGAGAAATTACAGGAGAAAGAAGCAACAGTAAAAGAAAAAGAGGTTGATAGCACCAAGGATGCAGAGAAAGAGAAGATTCCAATAGAGAAAACCACAACTGAAAGTGGTAAGAATGTGGAAGGAGAAAAGACTCCAAAGGACAAAACTGCAGAAGAAAAGAAACATCTGTCTCTAGCAAGAGACACTGCACAAACTGTTCAAAAATTTCTGAGCCAAGAAACAATAGAGATTGATGAACCGGAGCTTCTAAAAGGCCCATTCAACTTTGACTCCCTCTCTCCGGTACAGACAATGAAGATAGCTACATTTGCAAATGCTAAGGCAAATGAAAAACTCCTAAAGTCTCATATGGAAGACTGTGAGTTGATAGAGGCTGCTTCCGGAGTGCTTGAAAAGATTATGCCATCAGTCCAGATAGATCCGACAGCCTCCTCTTCCGGTAATCTCAAAACCTTAGTCAACAGTGTTGATACACATTTTGATTCTCTAGAAAAATCAGCTGAAGAAAAGGTCCGGAAGGAATTTTTGGACAAAAGATTTTCAGAAGTACTAGGATTAATCTCTAATGATAGAAGAAATATGAGTATTGGAATAAAGAGCTTAGAAAATGCTCTTAAGGATGGCGGTGACATTTACAAATTTTGTATCTCCTGGTCAAAGGCAATAGTAGAAATTGATAAGAAAATAAAAGCGGAACAGGACAAACTACAAAGTTTGTCTCAAAGTTTTGATCCTCTTTCTTCCTCCATAGTCAATCAAGAATGTCAAACTATTGCAATCACAAATGCAATAAAGAACTTTGAGAAGGAAAGGAAGAATATAACTAACCGGATGGGAGAACTTAGAAGGATTATAATCCCTAAGTTAGAAACTATGTATGAGGCCATCAGTGATGCTCAGACTACCGCCCAAATAAATGATCCGACAGATCTCAAAAGGGTAGAAGCCTTTGCATTTTTGTTAAGTGGTCACATTTCCATTTTGGACAGAATGAAGCAAAGTTGGGCTACAGAACTGGTCCAATTGAAGACATCCTTTGCAGACATTCTTCAGTTTATGTGAGTATGTAAATATGCGGCTATGTATAGTAAATTTTTGAAAATTTTGGTGTGCGGACCCTACCCTTTGCCATTGATGTCAAAGGGGGAGTGAGGAGCAATGAAAAATGAGGAATCCAACTAAGGGGGAGTTCCGGAAATTGTATATAAAGATAGAGCATCAGCCAAGGGGGAGCATAGTGTAAACACTTAGTCATTTTTCACTAAGTGTTGCCATCAATGCCAAAGGGGGAGATTGTTGGCAAGAGACACTATATAGATTCATGGTTGTTGTCATTGATGGCAACAAAGGTCATCCCACATATCTGCAAGTCATGGTGTGTCTCTACCAGAAGTCAGAATGAAGATTGTTGTGGTCCGGTGAACAAGAACAGAGCATGTGGCAAGGTCCGACAGATTGGTCCGGATCTCTCAGAGGAAGTGTCTTGGTGCAGTGCGGATTTGGGGAAGTCAAGAGGACTACCTTGAGTAGTATATTCCAAGGATTTAGCCTCCGGTGATGAACAAAGAAAAAGATATGAATAGTTGAGTACCGGATTCCTGAGAGACAGTGAGAACAGAGGAAGAACTGACTGACAGAGTATCAGACTATTTTCTAGATGTGTTACTGTTGATGGTAAAGGTTGTGAAGGCATGAATCATGTTTGGCTGACATGATGAATGACATCTACAAGTATATGCTTGATCCGCATTACTTGATATGCAAGGATTCAGCCGACAGAACAGAGTTTGTGAGAAGATAGATTATTCCAGGTGCCGACTAGAAAGATAATGAAATCACTAGTGCGGATATAAATAGAGGATGGATTTTGTTGTGAGAAGAGAAGTGGTATGGTGTATGCGAATAAGTGTAGAGCAGTGCAGAAGCAGTAAGAAAGATCCGGTATGTGAAAGAAAAGCAGAATAAAGAGTAGAGGAAAGATGAAGTGCAGCAGATCAGTATACTGAGCCTAACCGGAACTGAACTCCAGCATATGTAGATGCTTCCAATCAGTTGAAGTATTGTATAACATTCTTTTGTAGACAGTGTGTCTCCTTGTAGGCAGTGTGCCTCTTTGTGAGCAGTGTGCTCGGGCAGTGAGCCCTAATTGGCAAGTGCCATTTTGTAATTCCTTATTCTTCTAACAGAGAATAATCTTTGGGTTAATCACCCCGTGGTTTTCTCCCTTAACCGGGTTTCCACGTCAAAAATACTGTGTCATGTGTTTCTCATTTCATGGTAATGTTTGTTTGTTTGATTCAATACTGCTTTGATTAATAAAAAAGTTCAAAAGAAGAAATAATTAGGATAACTGATTCACCCCCCCCCCTCTCAGTTATCAACAATTTTATCAAGATTCAACTTGAAAGTTCAGTGCTCTGATCATTCCCTAACAGCTTGAAAGTTTGTTAAAGGAGCAACTCTTAGGTCCATAGATGTCACCAAGTTCGTGTCTATAAAGTTATGAGTGCTGCCAGAATCATAAAGAGCCACCACCATTCTTTGCTTCACCTTGCTTTTCATCCTTGAGGTATGATATTGGGTGATTCCCAGCATGGCTGCAAAGGAGACAGTTGGAATTTGTTATCGTCTTTGGTCTTCATGGATGTTTCATCCCTTATTTCTGTTTCCTCTTCATGATCTCTTCCAGTTGTTTTCCTATGATCTTTGTCTACTAACCTAATCACATGGATCCTTCTTGGATTCTTGCATTTATGTCCCTTGAACCCAACCTCTTTATAGCTGAAACAAAGCTGCTTTGAGTGTAAACTGGCAATGGTAGAAGGGTCCACCATCCTTTGGAGTCTTGGACTGTCCAATAGTAGAATTAAATGTATGTCTGTTGCTTGGATGCCTTTTTATTTTCCAATTGCTATTGGAATAGTTTTAGAGGGCAGTTATTTTTTAAGATGACCTCGACCTCAGAAATGATTATGCCTGCTAAATAGAAGCGCCAAAATCAGCTAGCCTTAAAGCCTTGACCTATCCTCTAATGAACTTTTTGAATTTGTTGATGTACATAGCAACCACATGCCTAGGGGAAAATCTCTTTGTTGGATCTAAATCCATTATTATCCTAGGTCTAGGGCTTGAGCATGGATGTAATCACATAGAAGCATTGTAATAATGTCATCTATGTGTTGTCAAAGGGGTTGTGGTAAAGTGGTAGGGTCACTTGGTTGTCATGTTGGAGACCACGATAGGCATGCTGAAGTGGCAGTCCTCCTTCAATTAAATGGTAGATGGTGGTAGTGTATGTGATAGGTGTTCACATGCTAGAGGTGATAGCATTCAAGCCAAAAGGAATACAATGGAGGAAAAAGTGTTCAAGTTGGAGGAGCACGTTGGAGGAACATAAGAAGAAGATGAAGGAGAGGAGGAAGAGTGGATGCCGTACAAGGCGAGATGGGAGAGAAGCATTCAAGCTGGGAAAGCACACTGGTGGATTGAAAGAGATAAATGGTCAAGTGACAAGAGGAAGAATGGATGCCCTACAAGAGGAGATAGGAGGAGTGTTCAAGCTGAAGAACACATTTTAATTGCAGTGGTATCCCATTGATAGAGCATTAGTTAAAGTGGTAACCTGCAAATAAATTGTATGGGATATGGATCCTGTGAACAAACCCTCACAATTTTAAGGGTGGAGCCCCAATAAAAACCCCGGCTAATTGATCTTCCCAAAAAAAAAATTGTCATCAATGTCTTTGTGGGTGGAATGGGGAAAGTAGTATGTAAAACTTAAATCTAGTCATATCCACTTGGAAAGACATTGGAGTGTGACGCTGATCTTGATATAACTTTTCTTTTGCATGTGCTTGTTCCCTAGATTTTTCTGCACTGGTTCTTTTACCCTTTCAAGTTTCCAACATTTTCAAATCATATTGTTCCTCTTTTATTCTTCATGTCCAAATCCATGTGAACCAAAGCCCATGTCTATACATGGATGTAAAGAGGGTCATATATGTTGTTGCATGCTGATTGTTCTTATAAGCAAACTTCACAAACATAAGTTTGTTCCCACAAGTTTATTTCATATACACGCGTGCTATTAGCATGCTTCTTAAACTTTGCTTAACCTTTGTATTTTCCAATCACTTTGTGAGTGGTTACCATTGTTGAATTTCAGTTGTGTATCTGAGGTTTTGAACAAATTTTTCTAGATGTTTCCTATAAAATTAGAACCTGCCACTCACGACAATAAGGCCTGCCATTAAAATGCTTTAAAAAACAAATATTGTGTATTTAGCCTCTCTCGTGTTATGTGCCCAGTTATAATTCTAAGTGATTTAGTCAACCTATGTATCATTAATAATAGATATTAGATCATGCTCTGTAGTCATTCTCGGACACAAGTCAGAAAGTGCATGGAACCATATGTCCATACGAATTCAGCTATAGGATTTCTTTCTATATTTTGCCTAAATAATCTTATGAGACATACTGTGATATATCCTTTCTAATATCTCTTCAATAAGGATAAAGTCTTGAAGCTTTGCATGTATCATTCATTGTCAGGTGACTATCTAAAATACTACTACAAAACTCATATAGGACTTTGTACTTCAAATTAGCCACATCAGGGATACTTATTCTATCTTTGTAGCAGAATATGTCATCCTCTATCTTGAAATCACAGGAGATGATTACCCTGATGCTATTCTCTGTTGTCACCATTTAGATTGTTCCTCTGCTATAATTTCAACCCCTACACAGTGATCTGTGGTTGACAGATATTGCATTTGCCTGAGGCATTTAGGGCAAACCATTTGGAAGAACATTTATTTGTCAGCTCTCCAAGTCATCTTTTTTGGCAAGAAAATTGTTTCTTATGTTTCCTAATGCACATATAAAATGAGAGTTACTACATATTTGGGCTTTCAAATTAGTTACCACAATATCTCTTGAGAGAATCTAATCACCTGCCTTTGTGTCTTAAAGGCTGTGGTATGGAGTATGTTTTTCTAGAAATATTATTTTCCTTTAAGACTATTGAGCAAGCTAAGGGAATCCTGTGGGTTTATAAAGCACCATCTGCTGCTTTTTCCAAGGTCTAAATCATGCTGAAAGCATTGAATGTTCAACCTCAAAAGCGTAGAGATACCCTATCAACCTTTCCAAATTCTTTTCCAAACCTACAAACCCAACAGAACAAAAAAACTACACTAAAATTCACCTTTCCTAGAGTAGGATGTATAATAACAACATTTTTTTCACGATAATCTAGTCTCTGGGCAGCACTTGCAGAGCCACATCCCAATTGATTGCCTTTCTAATCCATTTAGCAGCCAAGACCATACAAGAACATACAATATGAATGGAAATCAACTAAATTCAGCACAATCTTGTCTTTATCCAAGAGGAAAATATTCAATGCTGTAATGAAATAACTTGCACAAGAGAAGAATACTACAAGAAATATGCTACAAATAACTGCTTCAAGGGGGAAACTTTCAAAAGTAGGCCACATCGATAGGGCTACCTCCAATAGTCTTCAATAAGAACATAATACACAATATGATTATAGTAAACTAACCCCTAGCTCCTATATATATACCATACTTGTGCCATGGATGCCACCTAGGCCGACCTAACTACCTATATAAGACTATATAAATAATTATATAACTTAATTATGGGTTATGCTAGTCACAAGTTGGCTACACATATCCCCAAGCACACTATAGGTTTAGGGTGTAGCATGCCCCTCCCCTTAAAAGTAACATTGTCCCCGATGTTGACAAACTCTAAATGCTTCTCAGGGAATGCTTCATCTACCCATGTCACATCATCATTGACTAGATTCTTCCACTTAATCAGATACTCTATAATCATCCTCATCCACAACCTCTTAGTGCATGTTTGAAGGATTCCCTTAGGTTCGAAAAAGATTTTGTGCTCATCATCAAGGTCTTGTAACTCTTTAAATGTTGAAATTCTTTCCTTCTTCGTTCTATTTTGTGCCTTTGCCTTGTTCTCCTTGAGACAAGAGAGTGCCTCTTGTTGGTGTTGCATGTGTGCTTCCACTGCTCTAACCTATTGGTGTACCTTCAAAGAAGAGGTGATGGATGGTGGATGGTTCCCAAATAATGGTTGAATGGCTTGATCCTCATCTCTTTTGCATGGTAGGCCCTTTGGCATCTCTCCAAATAGTGATAGTGCATGACAAGATATTATTAGCTTGGGCACTTCTTCTTCTCACATGTCCATTTTCGATAACAAGTTTCAAGATCTAGAATGAGTACAACCATTTGGATCAGGATTGGCTTGTCCGGACGATTCGTCTTGATTGATTGAAACATGGGGTTGTGCCTTTGGTTGTGAGATAGATATCTTTTGGATAGAATCTTGGAGTTGGAACATTATTTCCTTGATGCTAGCCATTTCTTCCTTCATTTCAGATTTAATACTAGCCATTTCTCCTTTCATTTTAGACTGCATATTCTGCATATCTGCTTCCAACTAGTTCACTTTTTCATCTATTGAAGACCACATCAGATTTGAAGTTCCACTTGATCCTAAGTTTGGTTCTATATCCTCTTTCTTTAGAGTTTTTCCTAGTGTATAGGAATTCTTGCCTTGGCCTCTAGTTCATGACTCTGTCATGATGCCACCAAAATATTTGTCACAATAACTTATCCAAAACAAATCAAAATAAGCTGAAGTTTTACCTATAACTTACCTTTGCCTGGATCTCACTTTTTTGAAAAAATATCCAAGAAATTCATCATTTTGCAATCTTGGGAGTGAATTTGGTCAAAACCCTAATTTTGCAGTAACTCCTTCAAACTAGCTTCAAATGACCTCCAATTTGGACTGTAGTAGCTTCAATATGTTCTTGATCAACTCTCCAAATTGCAGAAAAAAATTGCCAAATTGAGAAAGATATGTGCTTCACAATCTGACCTCCTATATTAAAAAAAATCACCTTGTTTCTTGCCTTTTGGATGCCAAGATCATGCTTTGATACCACTTGTAATGAAATAACTTGCACAAAAGAAGAATATAATAAGAAATATGCTACAATTAACTAATAATAAGTCACTTTGAGGGTGAAACCTCCAAAAGTAAGCCACTTTGAGGGGGCTATCCCCAATAGTCTTCAATAAGAATAGAATACCCAATATGATGATAATAAACTAACCATTACCTCCTATATATACCATACTTATGTTATGGATCCCACCTAGCTAATCTAACTACCTGTATAAGACTATATAAATGATTATATGATTTAATTAAGGGTTATGCTAGCCACAAGTTGGCTACACATATCCCCAAGCACACTATAGGTTAGGAGTGTAGTATATGCCATCAAATGTAAATCATTTTTTCTCTCAATTTTGCTTGCCAATAAGGTTATGTACATGGTCAATACTCTAAAGCCAAACAAAGTCTAGAGTTCGATTTTCTAGAAGAAGGCAAATAAAGTAGGGATAAAGATCGTTGTAAGAGGATAAGACCAGAAAAAGAATTTATGTAAACAAGCTTGTATGAAAGGTTGGAAAGCTTTTGGAAATTGGTTTCACAAGGTTGATAATTGGAGATTAATTTTCTTGGCCAATTGCAACACCCATGTGGCAATCTATAATTGCTCAATATATTCTTGTGACAACTCACCTAATAAGACCTTGAATTTATTTACTACCATTTGCTTACCCACTACTATCACACCTAGAATCATGCTTATGTGCAATTGAAATAAACTAAAATCATGCACTAGTTGATGCAAAACTCAAGTTACAACAAAGTGGGAATTGAAAGAATGTAAAGGAAACAAGGAGCAACATGTAAAACAAAGTAATAATACCATGCTTGCTTAAGAAAATCTCATGATGGGAAAAATTCTAGCAAGAAATAAGGCCATGCCTTTTGTTTCCTTAATTAGCCAGAAAATTAAAGAATTTACAAGTAATTGGCTATTGAATGGAGCATAGAAACATTGTGGCTTCACCCCATACACCTTGTAATGTTTCACAACTTCTTATCTACTTCTGGTATTGCAGCCAACCTCTTTAACATGCTAATTTTGCATGAACTTGTCCGACCATTGCTTACAAAAATTCTATCTATTGTGTACAGATATGAAGAATATGATATCAAGATGGAACTTAAACTTCAAAAAGACACAGGAAATGGAACCACCTATAATGATTGTTTCTATATGGCCAATGTTGGAGGGCATGTGTTTCCATTTTGATGAGTTTGGCAGTTGATGAAACCTTTTTGCTAAATTTATAAGTAAATATTGATTGTCTTTTGTGATCTATTGTACTACATTGATGGGTTCATTAATTGATAGGTCACTACTTATCATGGAAGAAGCAATTGTGAAAAAATCACAATTAATTGTGACATAGTAGAAATTGTGAAAAAATCACAAGTGATTGCAATGTGCTACCTACACCATGCCATTTTGAACCATCAAAAGATACAATAGTCAAACTTGGTTGTTGACTTGAAAAAAGTTGGGAGTTTTTTAAAAAATGGCAATAACTCAAGTAATTCAAAAACTTGTGAATAAATTGTAAACATAAAACTTGTGAGTTTTTGAAAATAAAGGTTCCCAATGTTTTGTATCAATACCTCACTATTTTTTTAAAGCTTATTTTGAATTTCTTGAATTTGTTTAATTTTTTCCTATTTTAAACTTGGGCAATTGAATTCTATTTACCCTTTTGTCAAGTCTTGTCAATGGCATATGTATGGAATGCTACTATGGTCTTGATGATGTTAAATTCCAACTCTTGACAATTCTATGCTCTTGAAGCTCCCTTGATGCTAAAGGTACATTTGGTTTGGTTAGAAATGGTGCAAGGTTGCGTATGTTTGGCTAGATTGTCTTCTCTTTCCTCCATATATCTTGACATGTCATTGGTTTCTTGAATTGATGTGATATGTAATACAAACATACTTTGTATCATATTGATCCATTTTGGATCATACCTCCAAATTGGGAAGCTTTTGGTCCCAAAGAAGCTTAATTGGAAAGGAGATTATGAAATAGTTCCCTACCCTCTTCCTTGGCATCACTTACCCTTTTCTAGAAGCTTCTTTTTTATGTCAATATACAAATATTATTTCTCTTCCCTCCTTGTATTATTGATCATCTTTTATAGAACTATTTCTTCAACCAACTCAACAATTATATTTGGTGCAATTTTTTTAAGGATTTAGCTTCCCTTATCATAATCCATGATGGATGGTTCATAGAGTTGTAAGTTCTCCACATTCACAACAGTAAGAATTTTGATAAGAGAGGAAGATTCAATCCGAATGCATTGTTAATAGCTTTCTATATGATCTTGCAAGGATCATGTAACTCAATGGTTTCTACTTCCTTTGTTGGCCTTTAGTCTACCTTTACTCAAATTGAGACGTTCAATGTCTCAAACCTTCAAGCAATGCTCCTTCCTCTACTGATCATTGTTTGCTTCATATATAGCTTGTGACTACCTGTTGATGAGGTTTTTGTGACTACAACAACATTAGAATAAAACACAGAGTATCCTATCCTCTCTTGAATAAAGCTTCTCAGACACTGAACTATGTGATCGAAGGAGACTGCTCCAAGGTTCCTTTTATGTCAGGTGTTGACGTGCATAGGGATAGACTCAGTAGAATGATGTGATTTGCTGGTAATCACGAGGGGGACTTACGTGGGCTTACTCTTTCATAGACATGGGATTCACTCCTGGGACTCGGACTTGTGAGCGAATGGAACTCTTTCACAAATGGATAGCTTGGAATTCCTAGGTTCCACTCTTTGATGAGGCGGATGATTTGGCAATGAGGCCCTGGAAAACTAATCCTAATGAAAATCTAAAAGAAAATGCAAAAGATGAGGTAAGGGTTCAGGAATCTAATCAATGGAAATGACTGCTGTTGAAGATGGAAACTGAAACCAGTCCTCTGCTTTGCCATGAGACAACAACTAGGCAGGGATGGTGCAATCTTCTGGGGTAGAGGTTGAGATTTTCACACTGTCCTGTCATGGAACATGGAACTGATCATACAGAAACAGTCGAAGTTAAGCATGGATTACGTTCAGACTAACCATACAAAGTGATTTGCAAGCCACAGATCACTAATGGTATGAACAAATCAACTTCAATCATTCAACAAGAACATTTCCATCATATCTAAAAAGTACGAAAATGCAAAAGAGAACTTCAATATCTTTCAAATTTGCTCCAAGAAATCAATAAGACCATGCCAAAAATCTAAAGAAATATATGAACACCATTCTTCAATGCATATATTATTGCTTCAGAAGTCTGTATTACAACAATCTGACTAATCCTTGGAGTTTCAGCTCAAGAAAATAATGCAGAAATGAAAGCTAACTACTAGGGTGCTCTAAGAGCATCAGACTGATGGAAAAGAGAGAGAGAGATAAAATGAAGCATCCCTCAGCCTTTATATAGGCTAGCTAGCAAACAAGGAGGTGAAAAAAGATCAGATTTTGAGGAAATCTGTGCAAATCCTAAAGAGATAGGGATGAACATGTCAAAGGCTCCATGGGATGCTACCACCTGTCTTGGACGTCAGGCTGACTAAGCTACTTGGTAGGTAGGTGAGGCCAGTCAACTGTCTGTTTGTCCTACTCCTTGGTCGCAAATTCCATGGTGTCCTGGAGTCCATTATCCTGAGCGCAGATTCTAGGGTGAATAGGATTTTCATGTGGAGGAATCCTTCCTTGAGCAGGGGCGCACTTTCCTTAGGGTCCTGGAATGGAATTCCTTCCTGAGTTGGAATTCCCTGTCATGGAATAGGATTCCCTGTCCTGGATTCCTGGGTTGGAATTCCTCATCCTTGGCGTGGATTCCCGTTCTTCCTGATGGATGGTGAACTTGAAGTGTATCCTCTTGGTTTTCCAAGGATTGATCCTCTTGTCTGGAACTGGAATCCTTGATACTAGACTTGGAGTGATTTCTCCCATTCCGCCATCCTTGATGTAGGCATTCTCTGTCATTTGAAATCTTTGGAAGGACATCTTGATCTTCCTTATCCCTTTGTGTGAAGTCTCCCTGTCGCTGAACTGGAATCTTTGATGTTGCCTTCCCTTCCCTCGGTATGCATGTGTAGTCTTCTTATTGTCAGAACTCCTGGATCCTTGAAATGGTCATCATTTCCGGCGCTTGAACTCTTTGCATCCATCCTGCTTGCCCCGGATCATCTTTGTTCATCCTCCTCATGGAACTTATCCTCGTCTTGGATTCCTGCAAAACATGGGAAACCTCGAATAGTCATGATGCACAAAATCCATAAATGCAATGCAATATGAAATGAAACATGAATGATTTTGCAAGTTTTGATCAATTTCACTTATAAATTCCTAAACAAACAAAGGATTTCCCTCATTCTCCGGCATTCTTCATACTCGACTGACTTTCCTTCATTCCAGGGTTACCAGGCATGGACAGGAGGAATTTCAGTTGATCGGGAATTCCTGGGAATCGGGGATTCCTGCTCATCCTGGAATTCCACTTGTCCTGGAGGATGAATTTCTGCCCTTGAAGAATGAATTTTTGCTCCTAGAATGTAGTTTTCTGCTTTGGATTTGAATTGGAATGATTAGAAATGACTTGGGCGCTGCCCCTTTTATAGGTAAGTTGTCCTTTGCCACTCGACCGACCTGGGTTAGAGGAAAAGAAATTTAGCCGCCCAACTTTATCACTGGTCGACTTAGTTTTTTGTCCTTTTCTCCCATGTCGGTGGTCGGGGATTTATGAATGTCGGGGATTTTGGCATGTCAGAGAATTCCTGATGTCTGGGATTTTGTGACGTCGGGGATTTCTTGAGGTTTAGGATTTTCTTCCTTAGCATGATCCTTGAACTTTTGTTAAAATCCAGCTAAGTCTTGGAATATTGCCCCTTGGAATCTTACTCAGATGGAAGGTTGCAATTTTGCTTTCTATGGACAGGAATTCATTCAAGCTGAAACTCCCGGAAGGAGTTGGAATCTGCCTGGCACGTCCTCCTACAGGTCCTGGATCAAGTTGTTCAGTTCCATTCATGATTGGGTGAGGAGGATCGTTCCGCAGGAATTTCTGAGTTCAAACATCCCATGACGGACTAAAGTCTTCTGTTTGATAACTGGAGGGATTTGTCCTGGAGCGCAAATTCCTGAAGGTCAGGGATTTTGCGCTCAGGACAAAAATTTATCCAGGAGCGCAAATTCCTGAAGGTCAGGGATTTTGCGCTCAGGACAAAATTTGTCCTGGAGCGCAAATACCTTAAGGTTAGGGATTTTGCGCTTAGGACAAAATTTGTCCTAGAGCGCAAATTCCTGAAGGTCAGGGATTTTGGCCAAGGACTTATAGTTTTTTCAGTTTTGGATTGGGAGCATGGTTCATTTTCTTAGCTTTTCTATGGAAGTTTAGTTGTCACTATGAGATCAGAAATACGGAGTTCATTTCTTCCATCCTCCGGGAATCTGATTTCCATGGCGAGACACGATGTTCGTTTGTTCCATCCTTCGTTTCTTCCATCCTCGTTTCTTCCATCCTCCGGGAATCTGATTTCCATGGCGAGACACGAAGTTCGTTTGTTCCATCCTTCGTTTCTTCCATCCTCATTTCTTCCATCATGGATGTTCGTTTCTTCCATCCTTCATTTCTTCCCATCTTTCGTCTGTTCCATCCTCGCAGAATTTCTTATCTCCACGACTAAAGGATGGATGTTCGTTTCTTCCATCCCTTCGAGGAATCTCTCATTTCCGAGGCGAGATAAGGAGTTCATTTGTTCCATCATGGATGTTCGTTTCTTCCATCCTTCATTTCTTCCATCTTTCGCTTCTTCCATCCTCCGGGAATCTCTCGTTTCCATGGCGAGATAAGGAGTTTGTTTCTTCCATCCTCGAGGAATTTCTTATCTCCACGACTGAAGGATGGATGTTCGTTTCTTCCATCCTCAAGGAATCTCTCATTTCTATGGCGGAATACGGAGTTCTATGAAGTTCGACGGAGTTCGTTTCTTCCATCCTGACTATGAATTCCAGGATTCAGGCATCCACAGAGAAGTCAGAGAAAGAATTTTCAAGCCAGGATTGATTGGACAGGTCAGGAGGCTGAACTGGACACTTCCTGTCCTAGGGCACAAAATCCAGTAGGTACTGGATTTTGCGACCTGGACAAAAAATTGCCCTGGGCGCAGAATCTAGTACCTGCTGGATTATGCGACCAGGGATAAATTTCCTCCTTGGGCGCATATTCCAGTAGGTACTGGAATATGCGACCAGGAATGTTCCTGTTGCATTTCCAGCTTTGCGAAGGGATACTTTTGAATACTGATTTTTTTTTTAAATTGCCCCAAGTTCCTGAAGAATCCTATTGATTTGAGAATCTTCCGGGTTTGTGAAATGAGGTTGAGTGCCGGATTGGGATCCGAAGGATACCCCCTCGATTGAACTTCCGGACTGGAGCTGTCACGCCGGGAACTGAGTTCCATGGCTGAAGGATGATCATTCCAAGGAGTGACAGTTCTTGTTGAATTTTGGGTCTAGTGTCATATCCGATATTAAGCCATTGTTTAAATTAAAGATTTAAACATCATGATAAAAGACGGAAGCCACTTTCGTGAAATACAATGTATTAATATTCAATACATATAAATAATATTATTAATATATAATATTTGATAAACAATATTAAATAATATTATAATCTAATATAATTAAAATATAATATATTTATTAACAAGAATATATTATTATATTTATAATTGACAAATATAAATATAATATATAATATATAAATATAAAATATAAATAACAAATATAAATATTAATATATAAATATACAAATATATATAAATATTTAAATATAATAAAGATATATAATTACAAAGGTAATCTCATAAAGGGCAAAAAGTCTTATACGGCAGCAAATATAAGGAAGTCAAAATAAAATAAGACTTAAGTATCAATTCCAACAAAACTTGTGAATAAGATTTATTGAGCGCTCCTTATAATAAATATATTAATGTGTGTTGGCAACAATTAACATAGTAGTGATTACAAAAAGACAAAGGCAATAAAAGACAAATACAAGACAGCGAATCCCTTAAAAGCTATGACCATTGACCAATGGTCATACAACTTGGAAGTTATAAAAGGATTATAAAAGAAATCGATGAGGGCAGAAAAACAATAGGCTTCAATATATATACATCAAACAGTCTAAAAGAAAATCATTCAACAATCACTGGGTCAGCATTAAGGGATTATTCATCAGCATTCTGAGATCTTGACATTGAGCGATTATTCTTTGATAACAGCGATTAGTATATATATAACATTCTAAGGAGTATTCATAATACGATGGCGTATGATTAAAGAAATATAATGAAGGGTGATCAAGATATAAAAAAGACTTTATTATTATTCAAATCTTATGGCAGCAAGTTGTTAGAAGAAAGTAATACATATTATAACAGCTTCGAATACATGAGGGACTGCCGATTAGTTAAGTCTTAACACAAGGCAGCAAATAGACAATGATGGTGCAAGTATGATGAGTTAAGGTAACTAAAGATGGCGACCTTTAGAGTCAGCAATGATATGAAGAGAAGCAGAAATTCCATTCATCTGGTTCAGCAGATCAACACAGAACCAATTCTAAATTATCAAGAAACTGATATATCAAGCTCAGATTTGGTTCAGTCGCAGCAGACAAGGTAACACTGAAAGTATATTAATCTATTATCCAGTCATACACAGATCCAGCGTCCTCTTAAGGTATGAGTCTTGCCACAATTCTAACATGTATTATCTCTAATTTACATAATGGCATAACCATCTCATCACTTCTATTTCCTATAACCTTAGGAGAGGTGGTCTTGTTAGGGAGAGGCGGGGTAATTCCATCACGATGGTTTGGAGAGGGTTTAACGCGCCCTAGACAAGGATGCTAGGGAGAGGCGGAGTAATTCCATTCCCAATCGCATTGGAGAGGGTTCAACGCACCCTAGACATATAATTTCCCCATCCATGGCTAAGGAATAGAAGGAAGATGATATGGGAAGATGAACTTAGATTATTACTTCTATATTTCTCTATTACTTCATCCTTAAAGGAATGTTAGGTATTGTGGGGAGAGGCGGAGTAATTCCATCCATATTAAGGCCCGTAGGCTGGGACATAGTTTCCCATAGGCTGGGTCAAGAGATGGTTTCAGCGCGCCCTATACATGTAAAGCCTAGTTCTATGGGGAAGAGTAATAAGGAAAATATGCATGATTGAATTATGGAACGTATTATAGAATAGTTATCAATAGCAAGTAACAATTAGGAAATAAATAATCCTTGGAATGATGTGAATACATTATCATTGATCTTCTTTGATCTTATCATCGAAAATTATTGATCTCTAATATTTCTAATGTCTCCTTGAGAATCACTTTGAATGTAGATTCAGGTTTTAGTGCTTCCTCTAGGAAGGGGACATTACATCTAGTCGGGATAAGAATATGGATAAAACCTTAGAACAGGATTTCAGGCAGGAATTCCTTGAACAAGACTCCGGGATAGGTACTTCCAAACAAGACTCCGGACTGGACCTCCGGGCTGGATTCCTGGACTGGAGTCCAGGAATGACTTCCTGAGTGGGACATGGAGTCTTGGAACAAGATTAGAATTGAGTTCCATGCCGGGAATGGAGACCGGTTCTAAGGTGGAAAGATGGATTTTGACATGGAAATGACAAGCCTTGTTGAATTCAGGACCTTGGATTGGAACTTCGGGACAAGAATCCAGACAGGAACTTTGGAATAGGATTCCTGGATAGGAACTTCGGGATAGGATTCCCGGACAGGAACTTCCGGACTGAAGTCTTGGAACAGGATTCCTTATTCATCACGGAGCCTTATGCTGAGGGTGAAGGACTTGGACATTTCCTATGGAATGATAGACTTCTGCCATGGATTGGCCAGATTTGATCAAGGAATGATAATTAGGGTTTCATTCATCCTCGGGAAAATCACTCTTTTCTTCACCATTTCAAGCCTTCTTCAAATTCCTCGTGAGCCAAGCATGTTGAAACTTCTCATCAATTTCATGGATTCAGGCAAGAAACTGTAAGATCAAAGCAAAAATGGAACTGGTCCCAAAAAAAGGGGGTCCCCATCTACAATGGGGCGATGTGTGAAAACGTCACAACACTACCTAAGTTGATCTTGTACTTGGATGATCCAAAAATAGATTGGTCTTAGGTGCACAATTGGGGTCAATCTATAAGACAACTATAGCAAGTTGCAAGTCGTTTGTAGCAAGGCAAAAAGATGATTGTAGCAAGGTTGTTGCACTTGTAGCAGCTTGCTAAAGCTTTGTGGGACTATACATTTATCTGTAATAGATACCACAAGTGTTTAGATTGTTGTAGAAGTCACCTATAGCTACAATAGGAGTGATGGTATCCACTCTAGGAGTCGTCAATGATTTTGGTTATCAACAAGAACATGTGTTGCGGCTCGATAATATTGTTGTAATAAGCGCCATAGGTGTGGCCAAGGCTTTATTGAAGCTTGTAGCAAGTGCTACAAGCAAGGTAGAAAGGGAAAGACATGTTGATCGAGCATTTTGGTATTGTCCAATAGAGGATATGGTGCCATGTGTCAGTGTGTCGTTGGCAACCCAGTGACAAAAGAAGTTGAAGAAAGCAAAGTTATGGGTGGCATCCAATTTAGTGGTGGTCGTGTGACAGTTGGGACTTCCCATGTTCAGCGGCAACAGTTTTGAGGTGGTAGAGAGAAGGTTGACAAGTGGCAAATCTTCTTCATGGTAATAGTGTGTGTTTTCCTTTGAGCACATGGCTAACACGAGCAATAACAATAGTCAATTTTCTAGCTAGGTAGTGGCTATTAGTTTTCTCTTGGTAGGTTGTTTGTTGCTAGGTGATCGTTCACATAACTTCCCTACACATGCCTATTTTGGTAGGTGGATGCATTTGCTACGAGTGTATGCGTTGGCAAGATTCGTTATTCTTCCTGGGCATGCAATAATTTACTCCTTGGTGGTTGGATGTGTTTCTTTCTCTATGGGCTTGATTGTTTCTATTGTAGGCAAGATGTTTCTCTACCCTGACCTATGTTTGACCCCTTGTTGGATGATGCCATGTGTTTGGTTGTGACTATAGCAGAGTGGGCATTGACAGTTGGAGAAGGCAATGGAGCTATCTATGTGGTTGGGGCAACATAGAATCTGAAGACATAGAGGTAGAGAAGGTAAAACATTTGGGAAGGAAGAAAAACCTATTTGTTATATGGTTTAGGAAGCCATGGGAGCAAAGTTACCAATGGAGAGGTTCCAACTTGCTAGAGTTGGTGAGTAAGTTGGTTGTGTGAGAGCCAAGCCATGCGGATTCACAATGTTGAGGAGTTTGTTGGCTAGTTGTATAAGATAGAGCCAAGCAAATGTTGGTTGGCTAAGAAAGCCATGGCCATCCTAGCTGACTGGAGAGTTGAGTCTCGTTGGCAAAGGTAGAGGTTGCTGAAAGCAAAGGAGCATGCTATTGCAAGTGTAGGGAAACTACTATAGGCATCTTGTTTCAACAGAAGTTGCATGCTAAGCCGATGGGGTTGATGCAATGTATTCTGGATTGCTGCATGTGAACAACAAAACATGTGGATGGAGGTAGAAGTCCTTCATTTTTCCACAGCTATAAAAGGAGCTATAGACAAGTTTATTTTAGGATAATATAAAGTATGTTGTAAGTCCATTGAGGTAATGTAACCTATATGACTAGATTAGTGACATGAGGAGCATAGCTCACTCTTCTTGGAGTTTTTTGCCTAGTTGAGGGTTTCTCCATAGTGAACTTGTGTTGCATATTTGTGTGTGTGATGCAAGCTTGTTATTAGCATTTGAGATGTTTAATTATTGCATATGTCATAGGTAGCCAATAGAGGTGGTAAAGTGCATATAAAGGTAGTTAGGAACATCTAGTTTTAAATCCATATGGTATATAGCGCTGTGTGGCATAGCTGCTCGAGTTTATGGATCAAGTGTTATTAGAGCCTACCATTGCTATTGGGGAAATGGTACCAAATGGGTTCTTGTTGTGTACCTAAGATTGCTAACATCCAATGGCATGCAAAGGTTTTTTAATTAGCTACAAGGTGTAGGATAGTGAACAACAAGAAGTAAGTCAAGGTTCGAAGTGCCAAAGCCCAGAGTCAAAGGCAAGAGTGTGCGCCAAGAGATAAAACCAATGCCATTTATGCGAGAGCCAGAGTTAGATGCTAGAGCCAAAACGCATGCTAGAATCAAATCCATTGAAGGGGTGTTTAGACAACTATAGGAGGTTGTTGGACCAACAGTTTTGAATTGTCCATGTAGGAGGGGCGAAGCTTTGATTTAGGGAGAGTTGTATACTGAGTCAATGAGACTAATGCAACAAAATCCCTTTTCTTTTTGGGTTTTGAAGCTTTTGGGCACCAAAAGCTCTTTGATTTGGAAGGTGTGATCCAAAAATGGATTAGTCTTAGGTGCACAATTGGGGTCAAGCTATAGGACGCTTGTAGCACATTACAAGTCATCTATAATAAGGCAGAAAGATGCCTATAGCAAGCTTATTGATGCACATAGAAAGGCGACAAGTCATGTGGCTGCTTGCTACAACTTTGTGGGGCTACAAGTTCACCTGTAGCAAATGCTACAATCGTTAAGACTGCTATAGGAGTCACCTATAGAAACCGTAGGAGTGATAGGATTCACTTTAGGAGTCATCTATGCTTTTGGTTATCAACAAGAACACACATAGTAGCTCAATAGTATTCATGTAGCAAGTGTTATAGGTGTGGCCAAGGCTTTATTAAAGCTTGTTAGGCAAGGTAGAAAGACAAGGGCATGTTGATCAAGAATTTTGGTGCTATTCAACAGAGGACAGGGTGCCCTGTGTTAGTGTGTGGTTGGCAAGGGAGCCACAAAGGTAGTCGAAGAAGGCAAAGTTATGGGGGGCATTCAATTTAGTGGTGACCATGTGATAGCTAGGACTTCCCATATTTGGTAGCAACAATTTTGAGTGGTAGAGAGGAGGTTGACAAGTGGTAGATCTTCTCCATGGCGATAGTGTGTGTTTTCCTTTGGATGCATGGTTGTCATGAGCACTAACGGTCAGTTTGCCAACTAGGCAACAATTGTTAGTTTTCCCTTGGTAGGCGATTTGTTGCTAGGTGACTTTGCATAACTTCCCAATGCATGTCTGTTTTGGCGGGCAAATGCATTTGTTGCAGGCAAATGTGTTGGTAGTGTCTATTATTTTTCTTGAGCATGTGGCAATTTTCTCCTTGCTAGTTGGGCATGTGTTTCTTTCTTTGTGGATGGTTAGTTCTATTGCAAGTGGGATGTTTCTTTGCCCTACCTTACGTTTGGTCCCTTGCCAAGTAGTGCCATGTGTTTGGTTGTGATTGTAGCAGAGTGGGCAGTAGTGGTTGGAGTTGTCCATGTGGCTAGGGCAGCATAGAATTTGAAGAGGCACAAATAGAGATGGTGAAACATTTGGGAAGGAAGAAGAACCCATATGCTATATGGTCTAGGAAGCTAGATGAACAAAGGTGTTGATGGAGAGGTTCCACCTTGGTAGAGTTGGTGAGTAGGTCGGTTGTGTGAGAACCAAGCCATGCAGGCTAATAATGTTGAGGGGTTTAGTTGACTAGTTGTATAAGCTAGAGCCAAGCATGCTAGCCGAAGAGTTCGTCGGAGCCAAGCAAATGTTGGCTAGCTAAGAAAGCCATGGCCATCCTAGCTGACTGGAAAGCTCAGACCAGTTGGAGGTAAAGGGTGTTGAAAGTAGAGGAGCATGATGTTGCAAGTGTAGGGCAAATACTAAAGGCATTATGTTTTAGTAGAGGTTGCATGTTGAGCTAGTGGGGCTGATGCAATATGTTTTGGACTACTACATGTGGACAATAGAACCTATGAATGGAGGTAGAAGTCCTTAATTTTTCCATAGTTGTAAGAGGAGTGGTAGGCACATTATTTTAGGATAGTATGTGGGTATGATTGTGAACCCATTGAGGCAATGTAACTTGTATGATTGTGGATTGGTGACATTAGGAGTATATAATTCACTAGAGTTTTCTACCCAATCAAAGGTTTCTCCAAAGTGTACGTGTGTTGCATTTTTGTGTGTGATGCAAGTTTGTTATCTGTATTTGAGATGTTTCTATTTAAGCCATTTATTGCATATGTCATAGGTAGCCATTAGAGATGGTAAAGTGCATGCAAAGGTAGTTAGAATCATCTCATTTTAAATCCATATGTTATATACTGGAATGCAGCGTAGCTACCCTAAGTTTATGAATCATTTGAAGTGATGTTATCTCAATTGATTTCTCGATCCTTGAAGCCTCCTAGTGTACCTCTTCTATATCTCATCCTTGCTGCCATACACAACATCCAATGATGTTGGAGGCAAATAGTAAAATACCCAATGCATGACTCAAATGGAGAACTATGTCTAGCTCTGTACTACCCTATTGTAGGAATGTTAAATCCATTTTAAATTCTAATCCTAGGTCTTTTGATGTTTCTCATTATATCCCCCTAAGATCTACACCAATTTCCTATTCACCATATTGGTTTGACAATTGATAGTCTTGTTGCATGGTATGAGTATCATCTTGCTTATTTGATCTGCTATGTCAAACAACTAGTCATGCCCTTGCTTGGACACAGGTAATCCACTTTCAAAATCCATGGCAATGCTATTGCATGGCCTACACAAGAATGGTAATGGAGTGTAAAACCCAAGATTCCTATTGCTAGGTTTACTACATAATACACACCTATATATGAATTTGGACACATCCTCTTACATCTTTGGTCAATGTGCATATCATTTCAAACTAGCAATTGTCTTTCTTGCTGCAAAGTGCCACTCTACTTTTGAAGTGTAGTCTTCTCTCATGAGCTGCATTCTTTCTCATATAGCTTTCCCAAATTGTAGAGTAGTTCATCCTTGAGGTAGGAATTGGTTTTATCTCCAAAATCTCTCTCTTGAGCACGTTAGAAATGCTAATATACATCCACAAAATTTGCATCATTTCCATACTCCTCTCCATACACCTCATGAGCAAATGGCTCAAGCTTAGCTATTGCACCCATTATTGAATTCTTTATTTGCATTGGTGCATTGCTAACCTTATACTTCAATGACTCAAAACAAACTTGCTGGTTTATCCCCAAATAAATGACTGATTACTAACTGAAATTGAATATAAGGGAGCTGCAATTGTAGAGAAAGAAGCTATGAACTTCCTCAAGTATTGGACAATGCCCACAAAATTCCTAGTTTAGATCATATTGGAAGGCTTTGGCTACTTGAGAATGGCTTCTAACTTTTTCCAGTCAATCCTCAATTTCCTCCACCAACTATATAGCCCAAACAAACTAGCGATTGTTTTACAAAATCACATTTCTTGAGATTTAGCAGCAATTAATTCTTCTTTATTATCTCTGAAACATGAAAATGAAGTAGATGTTCCTTCCATGTATGGCTAAAAACTAAAATTTCATCCAAGTATATAATCATGTATGATTCTATGAATTTGCACATCACTTATTATCCTTCGTCAAGGTTGTTGGTGCATTGCAAAACCCAAATGGGCATTTATGCCACTTATACAAGCATTGTTTGGTTTTGGATGTGGCCATCTACAAGTCATCCACCTTCAAGTGAGCTTGATGCTCACCTGATTTAAGCCCAGTTCAGTGAAGTATTTGACATGTTGTAGATGACCCAACAAGTCATTCATCCTTGGAGGAGGACACGTATTATTTATAATGATTTTGTTTAATGCTCTATAATAAATGCACAACCTCAATGTTTCATCCTTTTTCAAGACCATTACTATGGGGAAACCACATGGTGAAGCACTTGTACAAAATATATGTTGTTCTGACAAGTCTTAAAATTGCTTCTTGACCTCATTTGATTTCAAAAGTGACTGTATATACAAACCAATGTTTGGCAATAGTAAATTGGGAAACAATTTTATTTCCATCACCTATTTCCTAGGTGACAAACCTCTTGGGAACAAGAATACTTCTCAGAGTGAATGAATTAGAATGTCCAATTGATGCTTGTGTTCTCTTTTTCAACATTATTATGAAGTCTTCACTTCAACCATTCTTGTTTTCTTATTCCTCAAAAATAGCAATATTACTAGCATTTATAAGTCTGTTCATTTGATTAGCACTCACCAGTGCTCTCTCAGACTTTCTGTAATGTCCCCATTTCCGGCATGATCACCTAACAGGAGTTTGGGTTAGCCTGTCCTTGTTCCCGTGGGCTAATTCATGAATAAAGGGAATGAAGTGGTTGAGCTATGGAAATTTGGAAAGTTGTCTTTATGAGGCTCAAACTAATTTTTCTAGACATGGCAAATTTGGGAGATGAATTAATGTATTTTTTTGCATTAATTATTGAAAGGTCAAAAATAATAAAATATTTTTCCTAGTGGTGGAACGACCCATTTGGAGATCTTTGGTCGGCCAAATAATACTATTCAATTATTGGTTTTGAGCGTTCAATGAGGGAGATTTAAGTCGGTCAAATAATGATATTTTATTGAGCAAGAAAATAATATTTTATTTGTGTTTTGGGCGCCCAAGTTGGTCGTCCCAAATGAAGAGTTTTTAAAATTATGTGTGTCGGCTCCTTTGTAATAAAAAAATAATATTCTTGGCCGACTTGGAGAAAAGAATAAGTTTTAATTCAAATCTTTAATTTGAATTTGCATCTAATGATGGTCAGCCTACTCTTGGAGGGAAAAATGATTTCAAATCACCCTTGGTTAGCTAGAGTGGAGGAATTGGCTATAGTATAAAACAAGGCCTTTGGAGCTTCATTCATCATCACGAACTTTTGGTATCTTTGGCATTTTGCATTCGCAATTTATTGCAGGTCTTTCCAAGGACGAAAACCCTTGCAGAAGAAGGTGGATTGGACAAAAACCCAATTGCATCTTGGAGGTGGATTCGTACGGAGTTCATAATTGCACTTCATTGGAGGATTTCGAAGGGATTGTTGAGCGTTCATGCCATATCTTTCATAGCAGGTTTTGGACACCATTGTTGAAGATCTTTTGCATCACTTGGAGCGCCAGAATTTTGAGGAATCTTGTGGAGATCAACTTCATGTTTGAGTGCTGATTTTTGGGAGTAGATGTTCATCATCTTGTGCGCCAATTTTGCGAGATTGCTTGCTGACTTCAGATCAGACCCAAACCCTTGCCACCACCACATCTTGCATCATAACATCATTTTCTAGGGAGCGCTGGTTTGTGAAGAAGATCACCCAAGTTTGGGCAATTTTTGATATCTTTGAGCTGCTTATATCATCTTGGAGAGAGGCCGAACAGCATAAGTTGATAGTTTGGAGGTGGCGAACAGCAATGAGGATCCTTGTCATCACCGATCAGCATTGAAGACATCCATTGTTGAGTGCAGATCCGTATTGAAGGAGTTCGCCCACATTTTGTTTGGCATTTTGTCATCAAGTTGGCATGTTGGAAATTATAATTCAGATCTGATTTGTAACAGCATTAGTTTGGGAGATTATTGGCCATGTTTGAGCCTAAGAACTTGATGTATTTCCATTTCATTTAATTCAATTTGTAGCAGCACTCAGAAAACTCATTTTTATGGTGTTTGAATTGTGTATTTCATGGTGTAATTCATGAATGATAAGACTGCAGTTGTATATCTTCATTTGCCATCATTTTCCATGTTTTAGAATATGTTCTATGCTTGGTGAAATCATTTGATAAGGTGCAGAAATAAAAATCAGAATTCAGATCTAGGGTTTTCAGATTGAAAATTGAAAATTCAGAAAATTTTGGTAAAAAGTAAAACCCTAAGTGGGATATTTCACTTTCCCTTGTATGCATTGATGACATAGGACTCTCCATCCTTTACTAGGCAATAATTTTCATCTTCCTTATAAAGATCACCTCTTAGGTATATAAATGGCATACCAAATATTGGTCCATAACATCTACCTCATCATTGTTGTTTGAAAAAGCGTAAAATATTATTTTGGATTGTTTCGATGCATTTTAACATCACCATGCACCTATCCCAAAGGCTAGGTATGTGAATGATTGTGAGTTTCTAAATCAGGCTTCTTCACCAACTTTTCCAAAATCAGATTTGTTTGAGATCTGGAATCAAAGATGGCATTATACATGCTCTTCATTCTCCTTAGCTTCTTTTCTGCACATATGTACAAATTTTCGCATTGTAGTGCCTGTCACCTTGTCATAAACATCGTAATTGCATCCAGCCTCTTTCCCATCAACTATGCTTGTCAAGGTCTTCTTGGGATATTTGTTATTGCAATTCCTTGGGATGTACAACATCTTTCTTCTTTATGCTTATCTACATCGCAAGGCTTGCAACGACTCTTAGGATCCTTGCATTTATGAATGGTAACATTTCTCTTTGCTTTGTACCACAATTTCCTTTTGCCTTTCTTCTTAGTGTCAACTTGCTGATTGGATTTGGAAGGACTTGCTGATTTTTCTTCTTATCCATCTCTATGCATCGATATTGCACACATGTTTCATCAATACTCTTTGGCCTAAAAAGTAATCATTTCTCCTTAAATACCTATGAAAACCTCCCATTGAAGGTATCATATTGATGGCTTGCTTTTGGTCTTCATGGTGTAATCTTGCATGCTTTGTAATTTTTTTTTCCCAAACAATAAAACCATCGAATTTTTTGCTCTTCTTTGTGGCCAATTGTATATTGTGACTCAATCAACATCTTGAATTTCTACAATTGTGACATTAATGGCTCTTGATAGATTTCACATGTATGATTGCATAATTGGCTAACTTCAATGTGGAAAATTGGTTTCTCTTCATTCATATGGTGCACAATAAAGTATAACTCAAGTTTTTGAAGAAAAATAATCCAGCTTCTTTACATCCACTTGGACCTCAGCTTGCTGAATTTCAACCATGGATTTCACCTTAAATTGTGGTTGCAATGGTGCATTACTTGAGCTCTGTCCTTTGCCTTTGTGCTACTTTTCTCCCTTATACTGATGGGGCTTATCAAAAGAGATACCAAGATTCCCACTAAGGGTTGCCATTAATTTTCCGTGTTCAAAGAGATATCGGCCACATTCATTTCCAATTTCTGCAACCTTGCTTTTTTGATATCCTCTGACTTGTGTGCTCTACTTAAACCAATTTTCTAATTTAAAAACGATGATTCTCCAAAAACCCTTTCTTTCTCTGACAAGGTTAAGAGCACAGACTTGTAATTTTCCCACACAATGAAGAAAGAGAATGTCTTTGATACCAATATGATCTGTCATTGCTAAAAAATTCTGAGATCACAGGCCTTGTTTAAATTCATACTAACATATGCTTCCTTATCACTATTACAAGAAGATTCATGCTTATACTGCAGTGGAAAAAAATTGAAATCATGCTCCAATTTATACAAACACTACAATAACTTGAGAATCAGAAGAACATAAAGGAAGTGATCAACAAGATTTAACACAAAAATAACACCATGTCTACCCAAGAGAAACCTGTGGTGGGGAAAACTCCAGCAAGAAATAAAGCCACGCCTTTTGTTTTCTCCAATCACCAAAAAGATTACAGAATTTACAAAGAATTGGCTCTCAAATGGGTCTTAGAAATGTTGTGGCCTTCCTATCAGATGCCTTGTAATCCCTCACATTCTGTTGCTTGTATTGTAATCAATCTCTCTAATATGCCGAGTCTACTTGAGTCTGCCAAAAGGAACCCCTACACCAGTAATAAATAAGGCCATGCCTTTCGTTTCCTTTTATCACCAAGAAAAGATTTTAAAATGGTATGGCCTTACAAGCAGATCCGATGTAATTTCTCACACCCCCCACTCTGCTGTTTGTATTGTAATCAGTCTCTCCAACATGCTGTCTACTTGAGACTGCCAAAAGGAACCCCTGCTCATTCAAAAATTATCTTTTATGCACAAACATGAAACAATTAGTGGAACCAAACAATCTGCTGTTTGTATTGTAATCAATCTCTCTAACATGCTCAGTCTACTCGAGACTGCCAAAAGGAACCCCTACTCATTCAAAAGCTATCTTTTATGCACAAAAGTGAAACAAATACAAGAATGGAACACACCAAAGTGACCTTGGAAACAGAAAAACCTGAAAGATGTGCATTTTCATTTTGATGGGTTTTCTGGCTGGCAAACCTGTCCTACAAAATTACCAGGCTAAAAACAACTGTCTTTTGTGGTTCATAACTACAATGACAGGTTTGTCAGTAGGCAAACTGTCCTGCTTAAGTCATTGTTCAAATTTTCATAGCTTCATGTTCCTCAAAGTCCCTTGATGCTCTTGAGTACATTTGGTTGGGTTACTTTATGTCTGGTAGTGCAAAATCCTGTATATTTGACTGGATTGTCTTGTATTATCGACATGTATCTTGACATGCCACTGCCGTCTTAAGCTGATGCTAACATTCCTGAGGTCTATGGCATGTCAGACAGACATACTTTATTTCATCTTGGTCCATCTCAAATCATACATAGTTGAAGATTTAAGACCTGAGCTAGAAATCGTACCTTCTCAAGAAAGTTTTCTTAATTACATGTACTATCTGAAATGCTTTTTCAAAATATGATAAAGTTGTATATCGTTTTCTGTGAGGTTTCTAGTGCTTACTTTGTTGTTTATTACCATATATCTCTTCTAGATTTCAATCTTGAAAGATTGAAAATTTGAAAACAGATTTTTAGTTTTAAGTTCAGATTTCTGTTCAATTCCAGTTTCAAATATAGCTTTTGAGGTGTTCCAGAAATCTTTCCAGCTTTAGTATCAGAATTTGGTATGGATATTAACAAATGGTCTCATACATTAACATTTCCTCAATAATCTTGCTTCATCACAGTGTTCCAAGGGCTTGGGGGACAGGGAGGATGCGGACAGGTCTCAGGGATGGGGGGACCAAGGGCCTAGATTTTGGGACAACGTGGGGACGGGGGAAGGGGGTTGGTGCAAATATATAGAGTACTTAAAAAAATAGTTATAAAAAATATACAAGGAATAACATATGAAAATCTGAAATACTCAAACATATTGCATTGGACAATGAAAATGCCGAATATCAATATATTTAAATTATATTCAAAATTTTAAATGATGATTACATTCAAAATCCAAATACAATTGGCCAATGGTCCAATGCCTCAAATCAATGAATCATCATTCATCCCCAAAGTCTGCTCCAAACTCCTCAATGTTCTCATCACTTGACCTGTTGGACTCCTCGAGGCTAAGCTCCTCCAAAGCAATACAATAAACCTTGTCTATGTTGCATCTTCATCCACTTGTGTTGGCTCCTTTGGCTCTACATCCCATCGGGCTGTTGGAATTTCCTTGTACGAAAGTGTGTTGCAGTCAATGAAACGCAAGGCACAGTGACAAGTTTCTCCACCCTCGTACAGGTAAGTTTGTTCCTCTTAACAAAGTGGATGAAACTATAAGTAGACCAGTTCCTCTTAGCAATAGAAGAACTAGAAACTTGGGACAGTAGATGAATGGCTAGTGTGGTGGTCAAAGAATTAGGGCCATGCATAGTCCACCATAGAAAGGGATCCTCCTATGCCATAGTCTCCCTATCCATCTTGGCCTCCTCTGAATATCCCCCAAGAGTGGGGGATTTTGTCCACTCAATACCAATGATGCTAGCCTATATAGGATCATACATCTTCTAAATGGCCTTCATGAACCCTACCTTCACCTCAACAACCTGTATAGGAGCAACTCTACCAGGCCTTTGCACATACCACTTCGGGTTCAATGCATAGGCAGCCATGTGCAAGGGAGTGTTGAGCTTCTCCCATCGGTGATGAATGATTAGTTGAATATACCCGTTATTGAATTGTAATATGGGGTCCTTCTCTTGTACAATGACCTTCATTTGGCTAAGCATGCTATCAATACACTCATACACCTCTCCAAGAGTAAGTGCACTTGCATCCTCATATCTAATCACTCTGAATGCTGAAGTGATGATGGCAACAATGTATTTTGCATCAGCCTAAAAAGTCACTCTTCACCACCTCCTTCACCCTCCTCCCCTGCTTTGACTTAGAATCGGGCCACCGATTCCACTTTGTTGTCATGACCATTGGTTGCAATGCCTCTTGCAACTCAAGCATCCTCTCCAAAACAATGAAATATGAGGATATCTAGTCTCTACAAGTTTTAAAAACTCCTCCTTAGAGAAGGAACTGAAGACTACATGTGAAGTATGGTGGTTGTAGATAAACTCATACGCCTCTCCAAGGGTAGGTGGATTTGCGTCCCCATATCTAATCACTCTGAATGCTAGAGCGATGATGGCAACAATGTGTTTTGTATCAACCCAAAAAGTGTCACTCTTCACCACCTGCTTCACCCTCCTCCCCTGTTTTGACTTAGAATCGGGCCATTGATTCCACTTTGTTGTCATGGCCATTAGTTGCAATGCTCTTGCAACTCAAGCATCCTCTCCAAAAGAATGAAATATGCAGATATCTAGTCTCTACAGGTTTTAAAAACTCCTTCTTAGAGAAGGTCCTAAAGAGTGCATGTGAAGTATGGTGGTTGTAGATAAACATCTACATATCTTTATCATCATTCACCATCTCCTTGATCCATCTAATTTTGCCCATGTCCTTGAGTCCATTATTCATGGCATGCACACAACAAAGAGTCCACCAAATATGCTTGTAGGCTGCCTCAATCAATTTCCTTGCAGTTTTGCACACATATTGCATCTATCACTACTTGCACCACATTCTTTAGCCCAACCTCCTCAATAGTCTCTCTAAGGATTTGGAACTGAAAATATGCATCCTTGCGGTGCCATGAACAATTAATAGCCCTAAGGAAGTAATGGCCCTCTATACATGTGACCATAATGTTGATGAGTGGACAATGGTTGATATGCGTCCACCCATCCATGATTATGCTACATTTGTTGCTGACCCATGTAGCTTTCATTTTCTTTATGAGAATATTAATCTTGGAATAGTTCTTATCCAAGATTGTTTTCCCCAATTTGGTCTCCATTGGTGGCACATATGATGGTCCTGCTCTTATTATTTTTGCCACAACCTCCTTATAATAAGGAGAGTGGGCCACATGGAATGGAATGCCATTGGCAAAGAAGAATTTACCAATGGCATCATCTACCTCATCCCTATTTTGCGCATTAAATAATTTTGCCACCATGTTAGCAACATCACTAATGGTGCTAATCATTCTGTGTTTCCCCTTAGGCTTTGCTATCCCTAAAGTAGATGGCAAAGTAATAGATTTAGCACGAGCTAGAACTCGTGGATCTAGGCAGCCCTAATACTAGTAGGAGTAGGGTCACTCAATGGCAAAGCACCAAGTACAAGACTTTGGTCATCAACCTAATCCCACAATTCATTTATTTCAATTCTTTTTTTCAAATGACAACCCCTTACATACTCCTACACCTTTTTCTCTGACATAAAGAAGGTGTGCATTAACTCTCGTAATGCTGCCATAAAATTCAAGTTGACAAAAATGACACATCCATAGCCTAGTGCCCTTACTTGCCCTAGGTTTTGCTAGCAATCTAAAGCAGATTGTCTTAATGGTGACTTCTTATCAATGGGACCCTTGGCAAAATCTTCTAATAATTTGGAAGGGCAACTAAAATGTGCACTGCCAATAGCACTAGTTGTCTCACCCCGCCCCCATATGTAATCAAAGTTTTAGATTCAAATCTCATAGGCTACCACTATACCTCTTCTTGACCCTCTTCATTACTCATGCTGTAAGAAGTAGAACTCATTGTGATAGTGCAAAAAATAAAATTTATGGTTATCATACATATCATAATGTCACTAAATTATGCACAGACTCAAGACAAGGATTTTCTTTTTGTTTTTCTTACTTCAGGTCACACAAAGTGCAGAAATAGAGGATACACAAAAATATGAATCCTTGTTCTTGAATCTTCATCAAACAAGGATTCCGCTTTTGTTTTTCTTACTTCAGGTTGCATGAAGTGCAGAAGCAAAGGATACACAAAAGACAAAATCCTAATTTGACTTGTAAATTAAAAAATTAATACATTTTTGTGAAAAAGAAAACATTTATAAATAATTTAATAAGTAAATTTAAACACCTAACTAGTATTTAGTAAATACTGCTGTTATAAAATTAAAGAATTTAAAATTTCATTTGTAAAACTAAGATTTTTATTTAAATGATTAAATTGTAAATTTTAAATTTTCAAATTTGTAACAATGTAAAGTTAAACTAAACACTAAACCCCTAAATTTAAAATTACTAAATTGAAAACAAACAAAGAAAAAGAAAATTGTCATGAAGGGCTTTGAAGCTTACCATGAAGCTTGAAGAATGTGTTGGCTTGATGAAGACTTCCCTCTTGCTCTTAGCCTCTTACTCTTCCTAATGCTCTCACTTGCAATCTCTCACTATTGCAGCTTGTTGTTGCAACTTTCAAACTTGCTGTTGAAACTTGGGAGGATTTGAAATGAGGCTCAGATGCCTATTTATGAGTTTTTTGTGAGTGTTTGGGGCATGGGTCGGGCCCATAGAGCATTAGGATTAGGGCTGGAGGCAAGAAGTTCAAAATTTCTTTTTGATTTAAAAAAAATGACTTTTTCCACCTAAATTGTTGTGGGGGATGTGCAAAAGTCCTTGGGACGGTCAAGGGACCTTCGGGTGTCTTGTGGACATCCTAGCGCCCCCAAAACTTGAAAAATTAAAAGGGACATCTTGGAAATGTCTTTGAAGCGTGGGCAGTGGGGGAAGGGTGCGGGGGACTGCTTCATCACCCTTATAATACAAATGTGCATTCAATATTTTAGCAACTTTACATTGTTTCCTAATGTGATTATAATGTAATGATGATTGAAAATGTAATGTAGCTTACCATTTGACCAAATTCTGTCTCTAAATTGTATCCATCCCAGATGGTTTAACTTTAGATCCATCATCATGTCAATCACAAATGTGAATTCCTAGAAAGCAGGTTTATTTGTTCTGTTCAGAACCTGCTTGCTAGAAATATCTATCCAAAGAATCCAATCTTTCTTTTGTGACTTAAATGTCATCTCAATGGAGAATTCCATTCTTGCAGTATCTTTCCCAAGTCCAGGGAAGGATCCAAGGGAATCTTCTAGGGTATATTTATAAAGAAACATATCTTGATTTTTTCTAGGTTTTAAATTTATAATGATTTTAAAACCCTTGAATATTTTATCTTAAAATATTAAAGACACGCTACCAAGTTAACGTCTACATTGAAAATCATATTTTCTTAAGAAAAGGAACTTTTAATACCAAATTCATATTTTTCTGATAAAGTATGGTGTCTGATCAGCACTTGCTGAGCCACATCCTCACTGGATACTCTTCTAATCCATTTAGCAGCCTACACCATACCCTGTGAACAGAAACCCACCCATCCGTTGCCTTTATCCAGGAGGTAAATATTCCATGTAACCAAATGTAAACCTCTTCTTCCTCCCATTTTATGTACAAATAGTAAAGTTCATTCAAACCAATGGAACAAATAATAGACATGACTAGCTGGCAGTATACAGAAAGCATAAATTATCTTACCAGCCAGGAAATGCCGATACTATTTCTAAACTTTGAACTCAAACTTAGAGACTTAACTGTTTCCACATACCTCTGATGGAGACATCAATGTCCAAAGCATGGTTTGTAGGTTTACAAGTTGTAGAGTCTCCAGTGCATTTATAGTTGGATGTGTGTATGATGCATCAACCTTAGAGGCAACTCTTTGCTTAAAATTATCTGTATAGTTGTTCTGAAATTGACTCTGCAGAAGTGTTGGCATCAGCCATAAAATCCCATTGGATCCAATGGAGCATCATTTGGTAACTTGAAGACTGATTTTTTAATGCCTGAAGTTTAAGAGCCCAAAATATATTTTCAAGAACAGAAAATGGAAATCCTATTTTAATATTCTGGTCTAGCAGACGTATTTATATTGGTAAGAGCTTTCCTACACAGTCATCTATAGACTCTGCAAAGCCATTCACATAAAAGAAAATGGAGCACTTGAACTCTACCTCTACCCAAATCAAAGCTCAACAAACCCTACAACATGGTACAGATGAAAATTTGATAATTTTAAACATTTGGTAAAAAGAGAATAGTTCTGACAAAAATTAAGCATAATATTAAAAGCAGCAATTAAAATGTGTTACATCATATGTAGGAATTTAGAGTCTGCTAATATAGTTTTGGATTGGTAAATAAGGGTTCTATTGGGGCCCTCACCCATATATATAAAAACAAATGTATACCAACTACAACCAAAGGGCAACCTCACACCAATCAAAACTCTAAATACTACTACTCTAGAAGCATTAAGTGACAAACTTGCACACAAGCTAGCCAACTAAGGGCCCAACTGACCTAAAAAACTGAAACTCTAAAAAGTTCAAAACCAGCTAAGCCCACAAAACTCAGGCCAAACAAAGATCAATTCATAAACATCATAGCCTTCCCCTCTCCACGATCCAAAGAGCCAGAAACAATGCTAACAACTCCACCACCTCCTGCCCCTCCAAATGTAGTCACAGTTGTACCACTAGAGCCATTACCACAAATCAGCTGTTTCTTCTGTGAGATATCCTCCTGATAGTGAAACTGCACCCCAAGATCAACCTCCATCTGCTTGGCCACCCTCTGCAAAACACCATCTGACAGAGATGACATAAAACACCATATTACAGAGATGACAACAAAATTGCTAGAAATTTCTAGCTAACCATTCTTGTGGGTGACCTGAGAGTGTTAATAACCATGGCTAAATAATTGTATAAGGATGCCAACTCTTCCTTTTGGAGAAAAACCATTTGGATTTCCTTCCTCAAGATCATAATCTCCTACAAACTATGGACCAGTTCCTCACAATCAACCTCCTCTAGAGTCTACTCCTCAAGCCCAATGGATGACCCAACCTCTTGTTCTGGAAGTACCATATGGCAAATCCAGTCTTGAATAGCTTGGTCTGCAATCAAATCCCGCAACTTTGTAATGTCCCTTTCTAGAACATTTCCTATTTTTTTCCCTAAAACAATAATCCTAACTCAAAAGGATAATTGCATTAAATTTATAATTATGACTTTATCTAAAATTATGAATTTTATTATAATATTCAGTTTTATAAACTTATGGATAATTCTGAAAATAGAACTTATCTTTATTTTCTGCCATTATTCTTCCTTAAATTTGCAGCTATATTCCTTGAATGAATGTCTTTAATTTCTAGTCAAGTAATGGGTTTTCGTCCACCAACTTGATTGGAGAGGTTAAGGATTTTCGTCTTTAAATCTCTTAATTTGCCTTGGAGGGGCTACGTCCTCTTGGCTGTAATATTTACTTGTAATATGTCTTCATGATTGATATATTTTTCATTGATTCATTGATTGAGTCACACCCTTTTGCCACACCACCGCTGCCTTTGATTAACAATTTAATTTTAATTTAACAAATATTTTATTCTCAATCGCTAGTGGGAGACTAGCATCACTTTCCCTTAAGTATTATCTAGAATTTGCATGTTTATAATGGTCATATCAGCGCTCTTTAGTATCAGCTAAGTTTCTTGTTGTTAATATAGAGAAACTGCAATCTTTGGCTGCCGAGGATTGACCTGCACATTATCCTTTGCAAACTGCCATACATCAAATCTAGACGCAGCATCGATTAGATTGGCCACAGCCTCAATTCAGTCCTTAATTCCCATATTGCATTTGTTACTGTTGTCATTGGACACTCGTCATTTGTTACCCTTGTCATTTGTTACCGCAGCTCATTCTAGATTAATTCTGTGAAGTTTATGCTAGCTGCATACTTTGTCTTTATTAGCCTCATCAATTAAAAGGGTTTCTGGTGATTAAGAGGGAGTTCAAATCTGCCTTATCATGCTGGATATAAATTCACATTGATGGAGTCTATCTGAGCCGCAGCCTATGGAGATGTGCCAGATTACACAGATGACTATACAATCTGTTCCAATAGCAAATTGGGCATTCTTTCTTATGTTCTTATGGAGCATCATATGTTGCTCAGGCATTACAGCCTTGACAGGCTTCGGACCATACTTTTATATGGGCATTTTGAGCAGCAACCTGCTTTGAATGGAAATTCCGAAGAGAGGACATTACAAACTTGCTTCTAATGTCAGCTGCAATGGATGCCCTGAACCTAAAAATCCTAGTATTCCCAGGATCATTCAGATTGAGGATAGATTTGACATATTGGAGTGTCTCAACATTCAGGTTGGAGAAAATGTTGTCCAGCCTTCTGTCAGAGACTGCACCCTTGTAGAAGGAGACCCAAATCCTTTCTATTGAACAACACCTAGTCAGCACTCAGAATTGAACAACACCAAAAACCACCAGAGAAGGAACAAAGCTAAACCCTAATCGCCTTCAGGCTTCAAAGAAAACTTCCTAGGCTATGCATAATGGGAAACTATGGCAATTAAAGCCATACAATCAAGGCAATCTCCCTTGCACATGCTGGGAAAAAAATTCCCAAACTGCAAAACGCCAACCTTGAAGGATGAATAGAAAGCTTCCTCCACCCTTGCCAAAAAAAGTAAAATAATCAAACAAGTGGAGTTAAAATGGAGGGATAAGAGGAGACGATTAAGAAGGATAATCGGCTAACAAGAGAGGGGCCAAGCCCCACACAAGCATCCATTCTGTCACTAACTTCAGCCAAAAAGGAGATCTACTCAATGCCTGTGTTAGCCAAGAAACCTGTCACTTCGTTACATTCCATGTAACAATAAGTAAAAAAGATGTCTTTGAAGCTCTCACAAAGCTTGAAAGCTTCTTCTAGGAAGTTCCAAACTTCCAGCTATGAGTTTTCTTTCTATCCAAACCATGAGCAAGCACCATAGAGTCTCCTTCCACAATCAAATTCTTACACCCAACCGAAATGGCCAATCTCAATCTTATCACCAATGCCAGCCACCTTGCCTTATTATTAAGTTTCAAACCAAAAAAGCGCCCAATCTTCACCAACTGCCCCCTTGTAACACCCATTCCTATTTTAATAGAATAAAATACTTAACAGAAATTCAACGGAAAGATTATTAACTAACTGCAACATCATTCAAATTAACAACTAGCTTTCATTTTCAGCTGAAATAATCATTTCTAACAGAATATATATGTTCATGAATAAATTCATTAACTGTTGAATAACTAACTTTCTTCAAAGAAGTTCAAATAAAAAGAGAGAGAGATTGAGATAGTACAACTTGAACAGCTTCCTGCTGAGTAGTTTGTAGATCCTCCTCTGGATTTTGGGAAAAAGAAATATCAACAAGGGTTTTATCCACCCAACCAAGACCAACTGGTCTCCCATGCTTCTTCAACTGAAGAAACCCGACCCTTCACGAGGGTGACTAACAAGGAATCAATTAACAACAATATGCCTCTAAACTTGGTGTCAAGACCTATACCTCCCGATCGATCTTTTCCCTATAGGTACCTCCTAACTGGAAAGATCACTCTGACCAGTGGTATATCTGGTACTTGATAGTTGACAAATGCCTATATTGCATCATAACCTTGGCCAAGGATTTCTAATAAATAACTGACCCTACTGTGTCGTCAGCACTCACCCTTGCTCGGCATTGTCATTAATTCATATGTTTCTTTTTGGGTTTCAGGTTTGAATGAGGAACATATATGATCCACTTGACATACTTACAGATTTATAAGAGATACTGCATAAAGAATGTTCAGACAGAATGGTTTCCGTTATCTCAATGACTGAAAACAAATGCCTCAATGAGAATGTAGAAGAGGAGATAAGTTGAGTATGCATATATATATATATATATATATATATATATATATATATAAAAGATACAGATACAAGACAAACATTTCTGCAGATTCGAGAGGACACACACGTAATCAAATGATTCATGCTTTAATTGCAGAATAGAGAATGCAGATTATAACATATTCAGGATCAGATAATACTTCTATCCCACGCAGGGTGAACTGAAATATATATATTGAATAGAGAACATTGACTTGCCTGAATGAACTTATGCAAATCGTTACTGGAAAATGAGCGACTGCAGAAACAAATCCCGATTTCCAGATCCTTTTCTTGCGACCACTTCAAAGATAAAATATGAACTCTGCTCAAAGAATATATGATTCGACAAGAAAGACAAGTATGAATTCACACTTAATGATTTTATGGTTCCGGCTCTCCCTGAAATGCAGTGATGAGAACACTTAACAGAATGCAGCCTATCCTCTTGGAATCGCTCCCTAAACTTTCGAATGCTTCTTGCTAGAATGAGTAATGAATGAGGAAGGAAAGATGAACGCCCACAATTAAAAGGTCGACTCCTCTCTCCTCCGTCCGCATGTAAGAAGCATGTGGGCGGAGTGGAGAGGAGTTACCAAGAAGATCTCCAGCTCGCCAACTACTCTAAGCACTCCTCAAGAGGTAAGAAAAAGAATAAAATATATTTTATTTATTATACATAAGAATATGAGTCTTACCAACTTGAAGTATATATACATAAGTAGGTGCCTTGGCCAAGGCTACGAGGATATAGTTTGTCTAGACTTAGACTTAGGCAATATTGTTGTATTTCGATTCCCGTAACCACACCTCTCCTTGTTGATATCCCTTTTTCCTTGTCAATTGATTTATCCTGCAACACTTCGACAATTAAAGGAGGTTAAATCATTTCCTTGATACAAATATTAATATATATCTATTATATTTATGCATACATTCATTCTTTCATACAATTGAAAAGAAATATATTCGCTTATAAAAGTAAATCATTCTCACATAATTATGCACATTAACCAACGAACAAATTTTCATTTCACATGAAAGCAGTTATTCACAACTAACAACATAACCAACATTTCATTGTTCAAAAGAAGGGGATGTAACACCCCTAGAATCTCTCATAACACAGGCAGTTCCATAAAGCCCCAGATTCCAACGAGAAACTCTATCAAAATTGAGCTTGAGTAACCCTTCAGGTGATTTCAACTATTGCAGATTTCTTTAATACAAACTCTTGTCCATTACCCTATTAATAGGGGGGAGTACGCTAATATATTAATAATACATTGTAGTAGCAATTATTTGCAAGGGATTACATGTGTACTATATTTGGACTCAGTTTTGTGTTAAACATGAATTACAAGTACAGCATGCAAATTTCAAAGCTATTATATTAAATCAACAAAGTGGCCTCTAGGTATGAGCCATGTCTTCATTATAAGTGATTGAGTTCAGATACAGAGCAAATAAAATCAGACAAGCCTAAATATTTGATCGTATGGAGCATCACTTATAAATATATTTTGAAAATGTGCAGTCTCGAAATTTACAGAGATGTTAATAATGCATGATTCTTGTATTATTTAATATAAAACATATTTAGCTATAAATAAAACAATAACCAGTTCATTTTCGACAATATTTTGGCACACCTTTTTCATTGAATTATTATGTTCTCATTTCTAATATCTTCCAATTCTCTGGTGGAGTTTACTTATCGGTGATGAAGCCAAAGTTTTCATATATCTGAGTTTAAGTTGTGTAATACAGCTGGGAAAGATTTTTTCACACTTGTGCATCTTTGAATTTGGTATCTGGACTGTTGTGCAACATGCCTTTCGATGGATTATGAAATTATAATTTATAATTGGAGGATCACTGAACTCAGATTTGCCTATTTAGAATGCAAAGTTCTTTTGAAATAAAAAGTTGACTTTTTTCATGTTTGTGACAGATATGAATTTGTTTAAGAGTAACAACGGTGTATCATCAAACAGGAAACCCAATGTAGGTTTACTAACCTAAGTATTTATTTTAATTCAGCAGAAAAAGTTTGATCTACAGTAGTTAGAGAATCATAAAATGTTTAGGTTTTCAGACATTCACATTTGTGGGTACTTGTTTTTCTCTTCCTCTGTCTCCTTAGAAGTTATGCAGTACAAATTGCATTGCTTATTCATCATTTTTGAGTGCTAGTCTTGAGTACTTGCTTTTTGTTTCCACTGAGGAAGTAATTTAATGTAGGTTTTCTCACTTCACTTAGTCAGATTTTACAATATGGCATGATGTTTTGGCACAGGGACAAAGTTATGATCAGAGCAACAATTATTACCGAAGAGATTTGTCTGATCTAAATCTCAATGATTATCATCTAATTGATCCAGTACCAAACTCAGGAGCAACAATTAAATCAGCTCCAATTGAGCATGATGCCCCTCATATTCCATGGATAATAACATTGCCAACACCACCACCACATGCCAAAAACAATCACACTCCATAATTTGGCAATAGTGGTCATCATGTTTGATGAATATCTGACATATAGCAGCTTTACTGCTCAATTGCTAGGATCCTGCTACAATAAGTTACAGACTGCCATAATGGCTTCTATGTCCTTTGTTCTATGTAAAATTTATTGGTAAAATCACAAACTTTGGTGTATATTCCATTTTCTGGATCAACAGGACCTTTATGCTTTGGTTGTAATAATTTGACAAAGTTGTGATACTGATAAATGAATATGCTTATATATTGAAGTTGTAGTGACTTTTTGTTGTGTTTGCCCTTACCATAATTGTCATAGGCGATGGCTTTTTGAAATTGGACTTAACTTTCTTCAAGCTTTTACAAATTTCAAGAAAAATTACAGAGCATTATGATGTGTTTCACCTGATGCGTACCCATCCAGATTCTGCCCCTTGTACTCATCCCCTCATCCCCACCTCTATTCTATTTCCTTTTCGGAAATTACAGAAACTTCTAAGGTGTCCCTTTTTAGCACATATCTTCCTGAAACATATTGATCTCCTCTATAACTTGAACTCAACTTTAAAGATCAATTGATCTTACATTCAAAGCAACAAAACTCTCTTAATTGTTTTGACTTTTTAATTAATCATGTATTCAATTTAATTTGGAGTTTTTCCCTAAATAATGCTGGAGTGTTGACACTACCCTAACAAATGAAAAAATGAATGATGTTGAAAGAATATTATCTCCTTTCAGGTAATTTTTAGTTAAAAAAGGTAAAATGGTATGTTCCTTTCTTTTTAAAAAGGAAAATAATGAGTTTTTTGGGTTAAAACCTAAAAGATTAAATTGTAGTAAGCAACCTAGATTTAAGTTTGCACAGAGAAAATAGTTAGCTAAACCTTTGGAATATAACATGTTTGTACCAGAAGTTGCATTGTGAGTATTTGAAGGCCCAAATCTAGCTATGGATAGAGGTGACATGGAGATAATGCATTGCTTTTCCGCATGTCGGCTCGTAGCTTCCTTTCTTGTCCTCTCATCTGTTCCAAATCTTCTTTTCAATGCATGAAAAAAAATGCTAAGGTTTGAACTCTCCTCTTCAGCGTGGTAATCAATATCCCTACTTGAAAAAACCCTACTTCCATCACAACTAATAAAATCCTCTTCCCTATTTACGGCCATGAGAGCTAATCTCAGTCAAAGCTTTAATTTCACTTAGCCAAGTTTCAAACTTGTACTCAGACTTTATCTGCGTAACTTCATCTGCATCCTCACAAACCTTGCTAATTTCCTGTGTGTCCTCTGAGTAGGTACAACTTCACTCCAGGAAATTACACAGGCAATGCCATTTTTAAGTCATTTAGTTTTAAATACAAAAAATAAAAATAAGGGTTCTGCACTAAATTATGTATTTTTTTTTTTTTTTTTTTTGAAAAATTAATTTTTGAACTTCAATGTTTTTTTTTTTTTTTTTTTTGGGGGGGGTGGTGGGTGTATGTGTCATTATTTGATTGATGTGATTTATTATTGTAGATGAAATAAATAATCATTTATAAAAATATCTCTAGGGTTTATGAATTAATTTTAAATGAAAACTCTAGAATATGGATGTTTGAACTTGAAATGAAGGGATTAAGGTTTATTTGATTTTGATGGTTGATAGAGAGTTGTTCACTATTTTGATCATAACTTCTTAATCATAGTTTAGAATCATTTAAAATTGAATGTGTTGGAAGTAGAATGATGAAATATGAAGTAGATTATCCTCAAAATTTTATGGAGGACATTATTTTAGTCACAATTTGGTCCAAATGGTGTGATTGTGCCCTTATGTTGTGATTCCATCTTGTGTAAATGTAGACCTCCAGTACTTAGAGAAAAGTTTTGCTTAGATGATATTTGATGTATGGAAAACTAAGTGGTGCTAAGAAGTATTATGGAGCTTGCTATGGAAGGGTTGAAGTTTAGGACTTCCTTGTGCCTAAGTCAAGCTTTAAGACTGAGTTAATAGTAAAAGTGAAAGTGATCATGGAGTTGGATGTTGATGTAGAAAGATAGGTTACTATGAACTTGCAAAAATGTTAGAGACAAGTGTATGAAATGTGATGTCCAAAAAACTACTCTTAATGTGATTTATTCACATGTAAATGCCCTAGAGGAGTGATTCTTCTAAACTTATAATTCAAGGCTTTTTAGGACTTGAGGCCACTTAATAATATAAACATGTGTGTAGTGTAAAATGAAAGGGGGGAGGTGTTAGGATATGCATTTTTTTTGCTCTACATTTTGCCCCCACTTTAGTGTGTGTGCAAAACTTTGTGTACATAATGCCAAAGTATAAATATTTAAAAAATAGTTGCAATTAAAAATTATATCATGTTTCTAGATCCAGAGAGACTGTGCCACTTACCACTAAAGCAAATTTGTGTTTCCAACCTATGACACTTTATAAACTGAAAATAGGACCGATAAATAATATGCCTCCTTGAGTTGTGTGTACTATGAAGGATTGCACATGAATCAAGGAGAGATAGAACTATGACTAAAAATTGAGTGTGGCAATGTAAATGTAAAATTGTAATTTAAAAAGTTGAGCATGAGTATTGAAATGTAATACCGAGTATATAAGGCATACCCAAAGTGTGCTTACATGTGTGTGAGATCTATGAAGGATGTAAATGAAAATGATTCCTCCATGCTTTTTCCCCCAATGAGCAAGTATGAAGACATGACCCCTATAAGAAATAATATTTTGCCCCCCAAGTGAAAAGTATAGTAGAACATGAACATAGCATACAATACAATATGTAATATGTAGTAAAAGAGACATGTGAAGAGATTAACCGATAATTTAGCAAAATCAGGTGGGTACATGGGTCTATCTCAATGGGATCAAGGGATATATCGTTTGAATCAATGCCCCCATGGAACTAAGGAATATAATACCATCTTGCATATATGACGATGCATGATCATGAATTGTTTCTCTATGGACAAAGTTGTATATAATGGTGCCAAATGTGATGCATGCTTTGAAAGAACTAGCTTAGATGTTTTGGCTTGGATTTCATGCCCTTGCACATGAGGTGCATTAGTGAGTAGTTTATGTACTTTCCCTTCATGTTCATGTTGTTTGGTAACTTTAGGTGTAACATTAATGTATGGGATGTTATGTGTATCATTATAAGGAGTACTATCAAAACCAATATATTCATCTTCACTTGCCTAAGAGGGATCTATTGCAACCTCCACAACACACCCCAATTCTTCTTGATTTAGGGAACATCTCTCCATGTTCTATTGCTCTAGTCTTTTGATGCCTTCTATTGAAGAATCATTTTCTGCAAGAATCACTTTCTCTCTTTGGATAATTCAAAACTCTATCATTGACATTCTTGGATTTGCAAAAATATTCATGGGATTCCAATGAGTGCAGAAGAGTTTTGACCTTATTTGGCTTTTGTTCACATGCTTTCAATCTTGAAAAAAATGTTAATGGCTCAAATTCAAATAGATGCATATTATGTCTCTAGTTTAAATACAGGGTTCATGTATAATTTTGGACTATTTATGTGCTTATTGTATTGGTTTTGATAATTTCTGAATGATGACATGTTTAGATTTTTTTTTCTATGTTGGCTTTGCTTCAAAAGCCCTTTGCCTACATATTATTTGATTCAAACTCCTTGCCTATAGTATGTCAACAAGCCATTGCTAATATGTGTCAAGGTTTGGGTTTTAATTTGTGTGCTCCTTGTTCCCTTTTGCTTGCTTTGTTTTAGTGATGGTGGGCTCCCTATGCTTATAATAAGATTCATTTAAGCCTGCCCTTGTTCAAGTTTGAGGGCTTGTCCTTTATTTATGTCATCGTCTTCATGCTCTCCATTATAGATGCAGTCAAAGCCTTTACATTCCCAATCCTTAATCTTGTTTTAATTTCAAAAACTTTGAATTATGGTGGGAAAGACGTGTCAATGTTAGAGTAAAATGGGCTTGGTAAATAGTGTGCATGTTGTTTTGGTGTTCTATCCTCCACTATTAATCACATGACACTTTCTCCCCATTGTCTGATCATTTCTCAGGCCATGTACTTTTTGTTTTAATGTTAGGTTGACTCACTATGGCCAATCATGATCTTATAAGTCATTTTTCAAGTTATGTATTTTTTATCAAGATCCATAGTGGAAGATCCAAGATCTAAAAGGAAAGATATTCGAGTTAGATATTGTGAGGGCAGCCTGCTTGTTTTGAGGCTTTTGTGCATAGCAGTATGGTTTGTTAGTTGGAGGTCCCATAAACTGCTTGACTTCATGGACGTTATTAAAAACTTTCATTCATTCATTCATCTTGTTTCAAACTATGTAGTCTCTCGATGTTGGATCTTGTTACATCCCATGTGTTTATAACTATTTACTATTTACCTTGACTGGTTAATTTGCTTGAATAAATGAAGGGTTTATGAATCTTTGCATTAATGTGTATTGTGAATCTTGAATGGAATATGTTGAAAGATAGAATGATGCAATGTGATGTATTATAAGTGATTCTAGTTATGAAATGTATGAAGCATATGATTATATTGTGATTGGCTAACTACTATTGTGATGATGTAAGGTGATTACAGGAACAGGTTGCTCCTCCGAAAATGAGGGGAAGTATCACTCGGGAGAAGGACTTAGTCTGGTAATCCTTAGAGAAGCCTAAACTAAGAAAGCACACACCACTACCCTACTTGGTCTAGGTTATGTCGAGTTTGTGTGGGTAAAGGTAAGTAATCTGTTGTAATGATCTTGAATGCTTATTGGGATATGATTTTATGAGTGTTTTGAATGAGAAATGTGATTTTGTATGAGTGTCGATTGAAGTCTTCTTTGATAAAGTTTGGAATTGCAAACAACAAGGTATAAATGTGAAATGAATATATATACATATGCAAATACATGTCCATGATAAACTCATATGTATGAGAAAATATGTGCATGAGTATACGTATCTACGCATGATCATGAACGTATTGCTCGTGGGCATAAGAGTGTCGATTAGACGAGGGATATCTATATGTACGTGTGTATATGTGTATTTCATACACATATGTCGTCAGTAGATATGTGGGTTAATGAGTTTTATGTTGTTTTCAAGTAAGGATTATATATATATATATACCATGTACACACACACATACGTTAATGGGAATGCATGTGTATATATATATATATATATATACCATGTACACACACATACACATACACATACATACATATGTGTGTGTACATGGTATATATACTATGTACACACACACATATACGTTAATGGGAACGCATATATATATATGTGTGTGTGTGTGTGTGTGTGTGTGTGTGTGTTAATGTTTCTTTAGCACTTATTTGATAGCATAGCGCGTAGCTTTGTAACCAATGTAAATGTTAAACATAACGCATAGTTTATAAGACTATTGTATAGCATAATTACTATGGTTATTGCATTGGAAAAGCAGCGCATGCATTTATATTATTTGGGGATTAAAGCACATAAAGTGCGATACTATGTAAATATGGCCAGCACTCCATAAGGCGCTTGGTAACTGATTACCAATGTGAGAATGCTTTGACCTGTTCTTTCCAAACTACAAGCATGAGAATAGGAGGCATGGTGATTAAGTGGCACCATGCTTGAACTGTGCAAACCAAATTGGAGTCTTGAATCTACATTATGAATTCCTGTAGGAATTAGTCAAACATAAGGTGGCCAAATATGGGTTAATCTGTTTCCTTGCATTTCTAAATTTGGTTCTTGTTGTCCACTTACATGTTCTTTGTGCAATAATTTTTGCTGCCACCTTGAATTCTTTTTACTGAGTCAAGTTTCTGAGTGGGAGTTGTGGCGAATCTAGGAGCTTGTTTTTAGCCTTGGCATGCTCAGATTTTTGTATAAATAGAGAAGCTCTTCCATTCATTTGGTACACACAATTTTCCATCTAAGTTGCTTTATGTTATTCTAATGTAATTTTTTGAGTTTAATGTTTTGAGTGTGCATTGGTCTTGAGATTTTGAGGGAAATTAGTAAGAAGAAAAGAGGGGGAATTGAGTTGTTCTTGGAGGAGATGTTCAGCCAGCTTGAGGAATTAACAACAAGGAATCCAGTAGAACTATTGGAGCATAGCATTAACAGGCATGCTAATTTCTTCTCCATTGTGCATTTTATGTTTGAAAAGATTATATGTCCTTGATTGTTTGTTTGGAAATAAGTTTGGGTTGCTTTTCTTTATTGAATTGGAAAAAAAATTATATGTCCAATGAGAGGTATATATCTAGTATGGGAAATATTATGTATTGAATGTATGAATAATCTCCATAGTAGAGATTAGTATCTATATTAGAATTATGCACTATAAAAGTTAAGTATGAATAATCTCCATAGTAGAGATTAGTATCTATATTAGAATTATGCACTATATTAAGTTGAGTATGAATAGTTATTGCTAAATTATGAAAGATTAAGTTATGGAAACTATGTATTACTACTTGTATTACTTTGGTAGAAGTGTCATAGTAAACTTGGAATTGTTAAGTGGGGTTAATCTTGGGATTAGTTGATCCATGGGTAAGGGAGTAACCTTTGTATAGAGAATGATGTCATACCAAATCGAGCTAGGAAGATGGGTGAATGTGCAACATGACATCCATTTTGAATTAGGGGTGATGAATACTTTGGCCAAAGTAGTGTAAGTAGCCATTGTTTACACTGTCAGTTCACTGTGATCCAAATTTACATACTAGGCAGGGATAATCATACTTGTAGGTTGGAGCCGCAGTATGACTATTCTATTTATGTAGGACACAACATCATGCTTAGAATAGGATAATCTTTGAGGTTACCATACAAATCCCTTCGTCAAAGGGTAGGGTTGTTTACCAATTTGGTAAATGTACGGGGGACCGCAGTTAGTCCGTGGTTGGTAGAAAAGTGCTTGAGTGATGCTTCTCCTCATGCAGTTGGTGGCTAGGATTTGAAGAAGGACATCAGAACCATTTGTATCTCTACTTTTACTTTAGCTCTTTGAAACTTGTTTGTAACTTTGTCTCCATCCTATGGAATTTTGTAAATGAAAAATATTCAATACTTGTAATGTTGAAATGTAATTTGATTATACAATGGTAAAGTTTGAAAATTATTTCAAATGTACATCATATCATTTTAAAAGAAAGAAAAATCTTATTGCTCATATTGTTGGTATCATGACTATTTACTTTTGGGTTAAATTTGGTAGAATTTTGGGCATGTTACACGTGGTATTAGAGCTACCAGGTTCAGCTCTGGAACCTATGTGCTCACTATGCTATCCCATCCAACATTATGAGAATCTAATGTTATGAATTCTTGTGTCAGGATGGTGCATCTCAAAATGACTGCAAGGAAGTTAGTTATTGGGAACGAATGCTACCTAAAGGCGAAGGAGAGAGAGGTCATTGTTTGTACCATTAAGGGAACAAATGATGATGATGACATATGGTTAAGTGACACAGAGACATTGAGTCATGCCCTCACTCGAATTAGCCATGAGAAAAGAAAGATGAGAGAGGTTGTCAACTTCAACTATCTACCTTCTATCACTCTAATCAAGTCAGAATCCTTATCACTATCTAGGGATATGCCCTCAAAGTGTAGTATGAGTCCCATCATGTTGTTTAGAGATCCCCATGTCCAAGTCCTTTGGTGGAAGTGATTGTTATTTCCTCAAGTAATGACTCAGAGGAGTATGTTCCCCAAAACTATGTGTCAGAGGATAAGTCTAAGGGTTACTATCCATATGATGATAATCATGAACCAGAATCTGAGGGATACACTCCACTCAGTTATGTATCTGACAGTGAATCCGATGGATACTCTCCATTAGACTATCTTAATATTCATTCTATGTAAACCTAAGGATATTTAAATCCTTATTGATATTAATAAAAGAAAGTGTTTTTATCAAAAACTTGTGTATATGTACTCTTTTATGGCAAATGCTTTAAATATGAATAAATGATTTTATTTGAAATGTTTAATGTTTTAAGAACGTTAGGTAAACATTCGTAGAATCTAACCTTAATGGAAACCATCAGGTATAAACTTTCTTGAATAGAATGGTTCATATAAGAACTAATCTAGGAGGAAGTGAAGAAGTAGGGCAAGGATCAGAAAACATGGATGCTAAGTTGGACCGAATCTTAGCAATATTGGACGAGATAAGAAAGAGAGTAGGAAACTTGGAACAAAAAGAAAAAAGGAAAAGAGAGAGTGGAAAAAGAAGTACCTATCAATAAAGAAGTTCCTGTTATTAATGAAGTCCCTAATAGTGAGAATGAAGGAGAGAATTCTCGTGACCACACACAAACTAGTGAGCATGAGAATGAAAGGTCACAATCTCAATCTCAATCACGATCTGAAGGAACCAAGAGGAGGAGAATGGCTAAAGAGCTATCCCAAGACATGAGGAAAATTACACATCCTAAGTTCGAAGGAAGTACCAGTGGGTACATAGCTAAGGCTTGGCTCACTGAAATGGAAAAGTACTTCGAGATTAGAAACTACACTGAAGTCACCAAAGTAGTCTAGGGAGCTTTCCAGTTGTCAGGTGAAGCATCTAATTGGTGGATGAGTAAGAAGATGGAGCTAGGGCTTAGTTCTATTAAGCTCACCTAGACTAAATTTGTTGAAATATTCCGAAAATGTTGGTTACCCCAACTTTTCTATGACTAGAAACTCTTGGATTTTTAGAGTCTCAAGGAAGGAGATTCTTCGACCAATGAATATTGGGAAAAGTTTACACGTCTTCTGAGATATGTACCCATGTATCAAGCTGATGAGCGGTTCCGTATTAGGAAGTTCATCATGGGATTGAATAATTAGCTAGGTGGGGAGGTAGATATGCATGGTCCTACCATAATGGATCTTGTATATGAAAAAGCTCTTAAGCAAGAGCAGAAGCTTAAGTCTGCCACCAATTATTGTGAGAAGAATAGAAAGAGGTTTAAATGGTCTCAAACCAATCTAGCTTCTAGGAAGCCAAATGAAGTACAAGGGTTTCCAAAGCAAGGAGAAAAGGATTCTCAGAATAACTAGAATGAGCCTAGGAGAGATCGAAGAGGAAATAATGGCATTAACTTTAGCAATGTTGCCAAAAACAATGGTAACTATGGAAGAACTTCAGGAAGGAAGGGACTGGTTAAGGGATGTTTCACTTGTGGTGGAGATCACTTTGCTAGTCAATGCCCCAATAAGCCATTAGGGTCACAACCTCGTGGTAACCCTCTTCCACCGCAACGAGATGTCTTTCAACAAATGAAACATGCTGCAGTTAATAACTGACAAGCATAATATCATATCACTCTGGTGGAAGTCACAGGTACTTTATCTGGCATACCCATCTCTATTTTAATAGATACTGGTACCACTAAAATTTTATTTCCCCTAGAGTAGCTAGTAAAGTGTCTAAGAGAGTTGGCTATATGGAAAATTCTTGGATTGTTGAATATGCAAACCAGATATGAGAAAAGGTGGACCAATGTCTATTCGAAGCAAGGGTTGAACTTCCTAGTTTCTCTACGGAAGTTAATTTGTACGTAGATCTTTTAGGGTCTTATGATGTCATCTTAGGGATGAATTGGTTATGGGGACATAGAGATAAGATTGACTATCATGCTAAAATAGCAGAATGCCTAGATGATCTCGAGAACTGGGTATCTTTGCAAGGGACATATAGAGAAATTAGGCTATGACATATCGGTTGTAATGCATAGAGCAAAGAAGAAGGGTTGTCAACTCTTTGTAGTTAAAATAGAAAAAATTGAGGAATACAAAGAGTTTATCAATCAAGATGATGTGGCATATTATAGACCACAAGATCTCGAAGAAGCTGAGGATGGAGAGATGGAGGATGCAAAAAAGATAGATATGGAGAAATACCCTATCCTAAGAGATTTTGCAAATGTATTTCCAGAAAAACTACCTGGATTACCTCCCAAGAGAGTGTTTGACTTCTCCATTGACATAATTCCAAGGTCGGAACCTATATCCAAAGTACCATATAGAATGACAACAATAGAATTGATGGAGTTAAAATCACAACTTGAAGAATTGTTATCTAAGGGACTAATAAGACCTGGTGTTTCACCTTGGGGAGCACCAGTGATCTTCGTAAATAAGAAAGATGGGACACTGTGTTTGTGTATAGATTATCAGTTGCTCAACAAAGCGATGATAAAGAATAAGTATCCACTGCCACGTATCTATGATCTCTTTGATTAGATGTGGGGTGCAACAATGTTTTCAAATATTGATCTAAGGTCAGGTTATCACTAGTTAAGGATCAAGGATGAAGACATTTCCAAAACTACTTTCAAAATAAGGTACGACCATTATGAGTTCACAGTCTTCCCATTCAGGTTAACAAATGCACCTAGAACATTTATGAACCTTAGGAATAGTGTGTTTAGAGACTACTTGGATAAATTTGTGTTGGTCTTCTTGGATGATATTCTAATTTATTCCAAGAATGAAGAGGAGCATCTTCAACACTTAGAAATGGTACTCCAACAGTTAAGAGAGAATAAGTTGTATGGAAAACTTTCCAAGTGTACCTTCTTTCAGAAGGAAGCACAGTGTCTAGGTCATATGATTTCAGTAGAAGGAATTACAGTTGATCTAGCTAGGATAAAAGCAGTGCTTGAGTGGTCAGTGCCGAAGAATGTTTCTGAAGTTAGAAGTTTTATGGGTTTGGCTGGGTATAATTGTAAGTTTGTAGAAAACTTTTCTAGAATAGCTTTTCCTATTACTTCTTTGCAGAGGAAAGGGAAAAAGTTTGAATGGTCTGAAAAATGTCAAGAGATATTTGATCTCCTGAAAAAGAAGTTGACCATGGCTCCAATATTGAAAGTGCTAGATCCAGATGGTTAATTTGTTGTCATCACAGATGCGTCAGGTGAAGGTTTGGGTGGGGTGTTAATGCAGGAAGGGCAAGTCATAGCATATGAATCAAGAAAGCTAAAACCTTATGAACAAAATTATGCTTCGCATGATTTGAAGTTAGCAGCAGTGGTTCATGCATTACAGATGTGGAGACACTATATGTTGGGAAAACCCTTTGACTTAAAAACAGACCATCATGGTTTGAAATATCTATTTACTCAACCCAATCTGAATGCAAGGCAAAGGAAGTGATTAGAACTGATATTAGACTATGATTTCAACATTAGCTATATCAAGGGAAAAGAGAATAGAATTGTCGATGTTTTAAGTTGAAGAAGGCATATATCTTCAATGGTATCTGTAGACACCTAAAATTGACTTGCTCTGCAAACCAATTTCCTGTATCTCTACACTACCAATTATCCCTCCTATTAATCAAATAAATTCATTTTATTTAATTAATTTATCCCTAATCATCTACCCTTAACCATTTACCCATCCTTGGTGATCAATTAATTCATTTAATTTATCACTATACCTTACAACACTATCCTCATCAATTAAATAAATATTTGTAATATTTATTTAGCTAATTTGTCCATCTCCCTAATCCCTATTAATTAAATAAATTATTCTTATCTAATTAATCTACCCTACTAATCAACCTAAACCTAGCCTAGATGATTAAATAGCAATTATTTAATCAATCTACCCTAGCCTACTTATCCCTTAGACCTAAGTTAATTAAGCTAAACACTTAATTAACCTTGCTTAGCCCATCCTCCCACACACCTTTAAATAAAAATCAATTTTTTATTCAAAGGGTCAAATCTTCCTTACACATCATTTATCACCCTCTTACACATGTAAGTGTACATGTGTCCTTCAACCTTCACATCTCCACATACAGGTGAATTTTTAATTCACACTCCCCCATGAGTTGAATTTTTAATTCACTTGTCATATCCACTCTTCCCAAAAATAAATTTTTAATTTATTTTTATCTTCCACACCTTTCCCCGTGTGAATTTAAAATTCACAAATAATGAGAGCCCTCCAAATCCATTGACTTAATCTCAACCATTGATCTCTTTCATCCACTCCTCTTGTGACACTTGTCACAAGGCTATGACTTCAATCTTAACCCTAACTCTCAATCATTTCTAGCCCTTGATCTCAAATTTTGATCCTCACCCTCCATCCTCTTTTCAAAAATATATAAATGAAACCCTCACCCAAGCCATTCATAACAACTTCTTCTTGCATCCTTATCATGCCCAAATTTCTCTCAAATCTTCTCATCATACCATCATAATGCCAAAATCATTCCTCGTCTCCATCTCAATCTCCATCTAAATCCAAATCCCTCATCCTATTGTGTTGAATCTCAAAGAGCAATCCACATTCTACATCCATTTGGGTAAATCTAAGGAGTTTGGGTGCAACTCCTTCCACCCTATCAACGATTTGTGACTCATTTGTGAAAGGTATAATGCTTGTTTATGCACTTGTTTTATGTTTTCTACTTTCATTTTGATTTTACTAATCATAGTATCTATCCAAACCAACTTCAAAAGTCAAGTGTTGCAAGGATCCAAGGGTGATGAGTTCTATAAACAAGTCAAGCAAGCACTCTCGGATAATTTGCAAGATAAAAGGTATGAAGTTTTTTACTTTAAATCCAATGGGTTATTGAGGTATAAAGGAAGAATTTATGTACCTAAATCTGGTGAGTTAAGGAATTTGGTATGGAAGGAAGTACATAACGCACCATACTCAGGATATCTCTGGTGTTACTAAGATGTTAGCAGATGTGAAGCCGTTATATTTCTAGAGGGGAATGAAAGGGGACGCCACAAGATTTTTGGTATGTTGTTTAGAATGTCAAAGAGTAAAGGTAGAACATCATCATCCTACAAGTTTACTATATCCCCATGATGTACCAGAAAGTAAGTGGCAAGTTATTAGCATGGATTTTGTGTAAGGTTTTCCAATGTCGAGGAATAAGCACAATGCCATTCTAGTAGTTGTGGAAAAGCTTACAAAAGTGGCGCATTTCATACCAGGTAATCTATTGGATGGAGCTCTTGTAATAGCTCAAAAATTTATTCAATAGGTTTTTAGATTGCATGAAATTCCTGAAAAGATTATTTTTGACAGGGATGCTCATGTAACTTCTAGATTTTGGAAAACCTTGTTTTCTTCACTTGGAACTCAGCTAAACATAAGTTTAGCCTACCATCTGAAAATAGATGGGCAAACAGAAAGAGTAAATCAAGTGTTAGAAGATTTTCTAAGGATGTATTGCATGGATTAGCAATACAAATGGGAGGATTACCTACCTTTGGTTGAGTTTGCATATAATAACTCCTATCACTCTACAATAAAGATGGCTCCATTTGAAGCATTGTATGGCAGAAAATGTTGGACTCCTATAAGCTAGGATAAGCTAGAAGATAGGATAAGTCTTGGGCCATAAATGTTATCGGATATGGAAGAGCAAGTCAAGATTATCAAGCATAGACTAGCATAAGCTAATGATGGGCAGAAGAGCTATGCAGATGCCAAATGAGTTCCTAGGAATTTCTCTGTTGGGGATAAGGTTTTGTTGAGAGTAAAACCCCATAAAGTTCTATAAAGTTTGGAAAGTCATCCAAACTAGCTCTGCAATATGTAGGTCCATTTGAGGTCCTAGAGGAAGTCAATCTTGTTGCGTACAAAATTGCTTTACCACCAGCTCTTGCCAGGATGCATAATGTCTTTCATGTCTCGTATCTTAAGAAGTATGTTCTAGGGGATAACCATGTTATTGATTGGAATGCTTTATAGGTACAGGACCTAGGAGTGGTAACAATTGAGATTCTCAAGGTGCTCGAAACACATAAGCTTCACTTACATAATAGAGAGGTTCTGCAATGCAAGGTCCAATGGGATCAGTATGCAGAAGATTCTACCACTTGGGAAGATTATGCTGAGATGAAGCAGAAGTTTCTGCAAGTTTTTCTGAATTTTAAAAATTCTTGAGAACAATGTGTTATGTGATATGATATTTTTTATGTCTTGTTTATGTTATGGTCATACTTGATACTTAAAAATCATTGGGGACGATGATTCACAAGGGGGGGAATATATTACACCCCGTGTGTTTCTAACTATTTACTATTTACAATGACTAGTTAATTTTCTTGAATAAATGAATGGTTTATGAATCTTTGGATTAATGTGTATTGTGAATCTTGAATGGAATATGTTGAAAGATTGAATGATGCAATGTGATGTATTATAAGCGATTCTAGTTATGAAATCTATGAAGCATATGATTATATTGTGAACGTATAACTATTGTTGTGATGATGTAAGTTGATTGTAGGAACATGTTGCTCCTCCAAAAACAAGGGGAAGTATCACTCGGGAGAAGGACTTGGTCTGGTAATCCTTAGAGAAGCCTAAACTGAGCAAGCACACACCACTATCCTACTTGGTCTAGGTTATGTCAAGTTTGTGTGGGTAAAGGTAAGTAATATGTGGTAATGATCTTGAATGCTTATTGGGATATGATTTTATGAGTTTTTTGAATAAGGAATGTGATTTTGTCTGAGTGTCAATTGAGGTCTTCTTTGACAAAGTTTGGAATTGCAAACAACAAGTTATAAATGTGAAATGAATATATACACATGTAAATACATGTCCACGATAAACTCATATGTATAAGAAAATGCATGCATGAGTATACGTAGGTAGACGTATCTATGCATGCTCATGAATGTGCTCGTAGGCATAAGAGTATCGATTGGACGAGGGATATCTATATGTATGTGTGTATATGTGTATTTCATACACATACATCGTCAGTCGATATGTGGGTTAATGAGTTTTATGTTGTTTTCAAGTAACAATAATATGTGTGTGTACATGGTACGTATATATATTAATATATATGTATAGATGTTAATGGGAACGCATATATATATATATAGTATAATTGTTTATGGTATATATAATCATTTATGGTATACATAAACATATGTAGTTGATGGAATATGCAAATATGAATATGTGAATTCTAATATCAAATGATATTTTAAATATAGCTTATAAGAATATATATATATATATATATATGTTAATGTTTCTTTAGTGCTGATTTGATAGCATAATGAGTTGCTTTGTAACCAATGTAAATGTTAAACATAGCGCATAGTTTATAAGACTATTGCGCAATAGAATTACTATGGTTATTGCGCTGGAAAGGCAACACATGCATTTATATTGTTTGGAGATTAAAACACATAAAGTGTGATACTATGTAAATATGGGCAGCACTCCATAAGGTGCTTGGTAACTGATTACCAACATGAGAATGCTTTGACCCATTCTTTCCAAACTGCAAGCATGAGAATAGGAGGCGTGGTGTTTAAGTGGTGCCATGCTTGAACTATGCAAACCAAATTGGAGTCTTGAATCTATATTATGAATTCATGTAGGAATTAGTCAAACATAAGGTGGCCAATATGGGTCGATCTATTTCCTTGCATTTCTGAATTTGGTTCTTGTTGTCCACTTACATGTTCTTTGTGCAATAATTTTTGCTGCCACCTTGAATTCTTTTACTAAGTCAAATTTCTGAGTGGGAGTTGTGGCAAATCTAGGAGCTTGTTTTTAGCCTTGGTATGCTCAATTTTTTGTATAAATAGAGGACCTCTTCCATTCATTTGGTACACACAATTTTCCATCTAAGTTGCTTTATGTTGTTCTGATGTAATTTTCTGAGTTTAGTGTTTTGAGTGTGCATTGATCTTTAGATTTTGAGGGAAATTAGTAAGAAGAAAAGAGGGGGAATTGAGTTGTTCTTGGAAGAGATATTTAGCCAGCTTGAGGAATTAACAACAAGGAATCCAGTAGAACTATTGGAGCATAGCATGCTAATTTCTTCTCCATTGTGCATTTTATGTTTGAAAAGATTATATGTCCTTGATTGTTTGTTTGGAAATAAGTTTGGATTGCTTTTCTTTATTAAATTAGAAATTTTCTTATATGTTTAAAGAGAGGTATATATCTTGTATGGAAAATATTATGTATTGAATGTATGAATAATCTCCATAGTAGAGATTAGTATCTATATTGGAATTATGCACTATATTAAGTTAAGTATAAATAATTATTGCTAAATTATGAAAGGTTAAGTTATGGAAACTATGTAGTACGACTTATATTACTTTGGTAGAAGTGTCATAGTAAACTTGAAATTGTTAAGTGGGGTTAATCTTGGGATTAGTTGATCCATGGGTAAGGGAGTAACCTTTGTATAGAAAATGATGTCATACCAAATCAAACTAGGAAGATGGGTGAACGTGTGATGTCCATTCTGAATTAGGCGTGATGAATACTTTGGCAAAAGTAGTGTAAGTAGCCACTGTTTACATTGACATTCACTGTGATCCAGGTTTACATACTAGGCAGGGATAATCATACTTGTAGGTTGGAGCTGCAGTATGACAGTTCTAGTTATGTAGGACACAACATTATGCTTAGAATAGGCTAATCTTTGAGGTTACTGTTATTCCATTTTCCTCTGCCCAGAGTCAAATGGTTAACCTGGTACTTTTCCTTGAAAATCCTTTGGAAAATATTCCTATAAAGCTTAAAGTGCCAAATTTCCCAAAAGCCTTGCCTAAAAAACCTTACCATTGGAAAGAGCTTGAAAAAATAGGCAGGTTTACTTTTTACACCACCCTCAAATTCGGCCAAATAAAGAAGTTATTCATGGTTAAAGTTTTGGTCAACATACAGTTCAAATGTACATTTGGCGGGCTTGCAAATCTCTATCGGCCTTAGAAAATGATGAAAAAAAGTAAGTTGTATGGATTTTGGAATGCATATCAGGCTCAAAAAGGTGCATGTACATTTAGGGAATCTGTTGCAGATTCCCATAATATTCCCAGTTTGTATATCGGGTCACATGAGGGATATGCAAAGAAATGTACAAGGCGAAATGTACATTGGAAAGAAAAAAATCTCAATCGGCTTTCAAAAAGGTGGAAAAGATGGTTGTATGCATCCTAATCGCATATCAGGTTTATATATACATTTGGGGAATCTTTTGAAGATTCCCCAAAATATTCTGTGCTTGCATATCAAAGGTTTGTATATCAGGTTTGTATATTTGTACATACAATGAAAAACATACAAGGCCGACGGACATACATGTGTTACACTAGAATGTACATTCGCCAATGTACAAGGCAGGAAGCATGCAAATCAAAGATGCAAGGGATTACATGCAAAGGCCGAGATAGAAGTAGTGGGGCCCACACATATACAAAGAAGATTGTATGTCTTCTACATACAAAGGATCAAGTGCTACAGTGGAATGTACATTCACCAATGTACAAGGCAGGAAGCATGCAAGTCAAAGATGTAAGGGATTACATGCAAAGGCCGAGATACAAGCAATGGGGTCCACAATATACAAAGGCGTTTGTATATCTACAACATACAAGGAAAGATATGTATTTTTCGGGTTATACATTGCAGGAATATTCCATCAAAGATTCCCGCTTGCATGTTGGGGTTTGTATGTTCTGCTTGTATATTGCGATATACAAGTAAACATACAAAGGCGTTTGTATATGGCCGAATGTGCAAGAGGTGGGGCCCGCGCATATACAAAGAGGATTGCATATGTTCTACATACAAGTGAAAGCACTACAGTGGAATGTGTATCGGGTTGTATGTTCAACATACAAGGCCGATATACAAGCAGGATATACAAGCCGAACCCGAAGGGCTTTTTCAAAAAGCTTTATAAAGATTTGAAATTTGTGTTGTATATTTTACAGCTATATATTGCGATATACAAGTGGAGATACAAAGGATGCATACAAAGTGGACTTAACTGAAAGTCAAATTCAGCATATAAAGGTTTGAAATCCGGCTTGTATGTATAAGTGCTTTGTATGTTTGCACATACAAAGAAAGATGACACAAGCCGGATTTCACGGAGGTCTTCAGCCTGCTTTATAAAATTTTGAGGTCCGTGCAGTTGTTTGTATATTTGCGATTGTATATTGCGATATACAAACAAATATACATGAGATACGTACAACCCGGACCCGACCCAAAAGTTAATTCTCACAAATCCAAGCATGAAGTTCGTGGCTTATATGTTGGTAGATACAAAGGATTTTCAACTGGTAGGACCCGCACATACAAGGGTTCTTGCACATACAAAGATGATTTAAAAGGCAATTTCAAATGCATATCCTGAAAGCAATTACAAAGACCTTTTAGGTGCCAAAGACAGAGATACATGCAAAGCATTTTGTACTACAGAGGCAGATTCAGAGGTATTTTCAGAGGCCGATATATACACATATGCAAAGCGATATATACAGGTAGTTGACCGAAACTTTGACCGCTCGTATCTCCTCCATTCTGGCAAATTTTGACATGTTGCAAGAGGCAAAAGTGCATATTTTTGCCTCCTCTTTCATTTGATAGGGTTTTTGGGAGGTTTTTCTGTCTTCATTTTCTGGATCTAGCTTTGCATATTTTGGCCGATTGGACATTTCAGTGGTTGTCTTGAAGTGTTGGGGGGTTTTTCTCCTCACAGTGGCTCCGGTTGGTGAGTTTCTGTAGGTGCATTCATGGCATATGGGTTTTTTTGTCCTGCAGGACAGATTTCTATGCGATTGGACGACGATCTTGGGGATTTTTCTTCGTGCCCTATCCTATCTCACATCTTGGTAGCCATTCTCTATTGTCATCCTGTCAAGGCATGGTCCCTGTCCCTTCGCCATACCTCTGTCCATACTTTCCTACTTCTGGCATTTATGGACTGGGTTCTAGGAATCAGAGACTCGTTGCTCTTCTGGTAGGAGTCTGACCTATAAAGGATAATGTAAACTCTTGCAAAGGAGGATGGTGGATTTTGGGGCTGTTACGTTGCCGATTTTTTTTTTGTAGTTAGACCTCTTAGTGTAATTGCAAGGGTATGGGAATGTGACTCACGGTGCCTGAATCTAGCCTCTATTGTCTTCCTCTTATCCACCAATGAATGTAATTAGCTATGTTGGTATACCCCTGCTATGAAATATCTCTGTATTGTAATGGTTTTCTGGACCTTCATGATTAATAGATGTTGATTTCTTGCCTCTCTTATGTTTGGATTTCTGTGTTTTAATTGAAGTTATAGTCTGTTATGTGGGTAAAACGGCTCCTCTGTAGGTTTAACTTTCATACCGAAGCCTCAATAGTCTTAAGTCTGTGTGAATCTTCCTCAGCAGCGAAATAATCATTGTTGTGTCCACACCATGATCACCATTGCTCACTAAATCTGGTGTATCACCCTCTTTCCCTTTCAGTTTTCCTTCTACCCCCTTTTCCCTAAAAATTATTAGCACTAGGTTTAGTCGCACTTCTCTGAGTATTAGACTTAGAGAGAGGAACCAACATTCTCTAGAGGTCTGATCTCAAATCGCAAGGTCCCACACTTCGAGATCATTCCCATGTTACCCTAGATTGCTAAGGTTTCACAACTACAGCAAGGGTGCAAATCTCGATGATAACAGTTTCTGGCACGCCCGGTGGGACTAGTTCGATGAACTTCTCATCAAGATACTAAGAGATTTGGTGTTTCTCCTAGTATTACTAGCCTTTAGAGGCAAAACAAAGAACACCATGGCAACTCTACTGAACGAATCAGCTGGTGAAGGCAGCCCAAGTACCTGATAAAATTTCATCAAAGGTCAGGATTTTGGCAATTTTCCTGGTCTATTTAGCTTCCATAAGCGTTTCAATCACCTGGCGACTCCTTTTCTGGTATGTATCCGGTTTTTCTTTAGTTGCAGACCTATTTTGCTCTTATTTGACATTTTCATGATTATCCAACATTTAGATGTTACAAAATGTCAAAATTTTACGGGAATCATGGCTATTCCCCTACCCCTAACTCAAATACAGGTTGTTGGCCCCCATATCAGCAATACTAGGCCCCAAATGCCTCTATATTTATGCCAAACAACTCTTTGCCTCATTATGATCAACATTACCAGCAAGAGCATTTTCAAGCCAATCCTGCTTATCCTTGTTTGCAGCCCATTCATACCTATAGTTAGCCTCATGAAAACCATTCTACTCTAAATCAAACACATAACCTCCGTAGTCAGTCCCAAAATGATACTAATTTGGGTAGCATTAAGAGTTTGTTAATGGATTTCCAAAGGCAAATTTTAGAAATAGATAGAGAATCACAGTATAACAGGCAGCAAGAGGAGTTTGCATATCAAGCTTATTTGTCAAAGCAGGAGGCAGAAAATAGAAAGAAACAAATAAAATAGTCGCTAAAAAGAAACAAATAAAATAGTCGCTAGCTCAAGTGCAAGAGCCCAAAGTGAAACATTTCTCTCCTATTCCTAGCTTCAAGCAAGTCATCCTTCAAACCAAAGTGAATCTGTGAAAGTGGCTCAAACTTCTCTACCATGGTAGCCTTCTTGGATCAAGCATCCTGGTTACAAAATGCCAAACCTTGTGAAGGCCAGTCCTCTTATACCAATTCAAAATCAGGTAGAGGAAATAGTTGTAGAATCCAGGCCTATCATAATTCCAAGTTTTAGGCAGCCTTCTGCCTTTAAGGTTCCAAGTTGGAAAGGGCCATCTTTTTCACCCTGTGAAGACCCTCCACCAAACACACAAATGGAAGCATGCTCTAGTATCTAGCTAACAGAAGAAGAACAAAAGAGGCTTTCGTTGGCTCCTTTTCAAAGGTTGGAAACTCAATCATTTCCAAATCCATTCTTTGAAGAACAGGTTTCCAGTTTCAGAACACCAAGCTTCAAGCAAGACGAGTCTCCTAAGTCTCCTGAATTGAATATTCTAAGTTTTAGGGAGTCTCATCCACTGAAGGAACCTATGTTTGACCAAGAGCAACCTAGACTCCACAAGTTTCCAGGTTTCAAAGCCTATATCCCTCTACAGGAGCAATCTGTTCCTACACTCACAGAGAAAAAATTGTTTGAATCTATTGCACCTGTGAGTATTGTTAAGGTCATGTCAATGATGGATGATGCTACCCTACTTCATGAGCTACCTAACTATGTTGAAGCTGAAGAAGGTGAGCAGCTAGTTGTAGATAGACAGCAACAAGAGAACACAGAAAACCATGACAAATTCCTGCAGTTTGGGGCTGAGCATGACAGTGAGGTTCTAAACCATAAAGAGGGCCAAACATGCTGCCCTATGATAGATGACACAGAGGCTGATTATGCTGATATGCTTGAGGAGCTCCCATGCTTTATTGAAAATAATGAGGAGACTGAACATGGAGGAGAGCAAGTTGAAGATTTGTTCTTTATTATCCAGCAGGGATATCAACTTCTTGGTGGGGAAGTTTTCTCTTTTGAACATGTGCATGACTCATTTTCTAAGCCTAAATCAGAATATCATGAGCATTTTGTTCATAAGGTGCAGGCAACCATATTTATAGTGGAATCACAAGGGCTAGAGTTTTCAGACCAGCAAGAGGAGGAAGAATGCAGCCATGATGACATTATATCAGCCTTCTTAGGTTCTTTGAGGGAAGAAGGAGAAAGCCATGATGTCCCAAGCCAGCTGTTTCACACACAACAACATGAGAGTCAAATGGAGGGCACTATCATACCAAATGAAGAGCAAGGAGAGAAAGAATCAGAGCAAAGGCATGAAATCAGTCATCATGATTTGCATGTCATTTCAAGGGGATGCCCAATCAGGCATCTAGCTCAGCTGGAGACATATCAAGAGGAGTCACCACTTGTCATGCTTACCTCTAAGCATGAAGTTGAGCATCAAAATGAGTGGGATCAACCCATTTATTCACCACAAGCTAGTAACATCAGTAATCAGTCTAGGTGGATAGGTGAGTTTATCTCCACTTTGAAGGGGGTGTTTTATCAATTTGTCATATGTACATTTCCCCCTTACCTCTTTTTAACTGCCCACATGAATGGGAAACATTGTAAGTTATTAAGAAGGGGCAATTACTTTCAAGAACCAGTTAATGGCTTTGTTTAAAGTCATGACTGATTGGTTAGTTTAGGATTAGAGTAGGTTTCATTTCTGTTTTAGTTTTCCTTTTCCATAAGTGCTTCTGCACAAGCTGCATTGTCATTAGGAGAATGCAGGCCCTTTCCCCTTTTGTGTTTTGGAGGCAGGTTTTAGTTTTCTAGCATGTTTTTTGACTTGACTCCATGCCCAATGGATATTTAGGCCACTGATAATTTGTTTAGCAGGCAAACACCCCATAGAGGTCACCAAGAATGTTATCCCATTTTCCTCTGCCCAGAGTCAAATGGTTAACCTGGTACTTTTCCTTGAAAATCCTTTGGAAAATGTTCCTATAAAGCTAAAAGTGCCAAATTTCCCAAAAGCCTTGCCTAAAAAACCTTACCATTGGAAAGAGCTTGAAAAAATAGGCAGGTTTACTTTTTACACCACCCTGAAATTCGGCCAAATAAAGAAGTTATTCATGGTCAAAGTTTTGGTCAACATACAGTTCAAATGTACATTTGGCGGGCTTGCAAATCTCTATCGGCCTTAGAAAATGATGAAAAAAAGTAAGTTGTATGCATTTTGGAATGCATATTAGGCTCAAAAAGGTGCATGTACATTTAGGGAATCTATTGTAGATTCTCAAAATATTCCCGGTTTGTATATCGGGTCACATGAGGGATATGCAAAGAAATGTACAAGGCAAAATGTACATTGGTAAGCAAAAAATCTCAATCGGCTTTCAAAAAGGTGGAAAAGATGGTTGTATGCATCCCAATCGCATATCGGGTTTGTATATACATTTGGGGAATCTTTTGAAGATTCCCCAAAATATTCTGTGCTTGCAAATCAAAGGTTTGTATATCGGGTTTGTATATTTGCACATACAATGAAAAACATACAAGGCTGACGGACATACATGTGCTACATTGGAATGTACATTCACCAATGTACAAGGCAGGAAGCATGTAAGTCAAAGATGCAAGGGATTACATGCAAAGGCCGAGATACAAGCGGTGGGGCCCACGCATATACAAAGAAGATTGTATGTCTTCTGCATACAAAGGATCAAGTGCTACAGTGGAATGTACATTCGCCAATGTACAAGGTAGGAAGCATGCAAGTCAAAGATGTGAGGGATTACATGCAAAGGCCGAGATACAAGCGGTGGGGTCCACGATATACAAAGGCGTTTGTATATCTACAACATACAAGGAAAGATATGCATTTTTCGGGTTATACATTGCAGGAATATTCCATCAAAGATTCCCACTTGCATGTTGGGGTTTGTATGTTCTGCTTGTATATTGCGATATATAAGTAAACATAAAAAGGCATTTGTATATGGCCGAATGTGCAAGAGGTGGGGCCCGCGCATATACAAAGAGGATTGCATATGTTCTACATACAAGTGAAAGCACTACAGTGGAATGTATATCGGGTTGTATGTTCAACATACAAGGCCGATATACAAGTAGGATATACAAGCCGAACCCGAAGGACTTTTTTCAGGAAGCTTTATAAAGATTTGAAATCCGGGTTGCATATTTTGCAGTTGTATATTGCGATATACAAGTGGAGATACAAAGGATGCACACAAGGTGGACTTAACCGAAAGTCAAATTCAACATATAAAGGTTTGAAATCCAGCTTGTATGTATAAGTGCTTTGTATGTTTGCACATACAAAGAAATATACAAAGAAAGATGACACAAGCCGAATTTCATGGAGGTCTTCAGCCTGCTTTATAAAATTTTGAGGTTCGTGCAATTGTTTGTATATCTGCAATTGTATATTGCGATATACAAACAAATATACATGAGATACATACAACCCAGACTCGACCCAAAAGTTAATTCTCACAAATCCAAGCATGAAGTCCGTGGCTTGTATGTTGGCAGATAAAAAGGATTTTCAACTGGTAGGACCCGCACATGCAAGGGCTCTTGCACATACAAAGATGATTTAAAAGACAATTTCAAATGCATATCCTAAAAGTGATTACAAAGACCTTTTAGGCGCCAAAGACAGATACATGTAAAGCGTTTTGTACTGTAGAGGTAGATTCAGATGTATTTTCAGAGGCTGATATCTACACAGATGCAAAGCGATATATATAGGTGGTTGACCGAAACTTTGACCACTCATATCTCCTCCATCCTGGCGAAATTTGACATGTTGCAAGAGGCAAAAGTGCATATTTTTGCCTCCTCTTTCATTTGACAGGAGTTTTGGGAGGTTTTTCTGGTCTTCATTTTCTGGATCTGGCTTTACATATTTTGGTCGATTGGACATTTCAGCAGTCGTCTTGAAGTGTTGGGGGGTTTTTCTCCTCACAGTGGCTCCGGTTGGTGAGTTTCTGCAAGTGCATTCATGGTGTATGGGTTTTTTTGTCCTACAGGATAGATTTCTGTGCGATTGGATGACGATCTTGGGGATTTTTCTCCGTGCCCTGTCCTATCTCATGTCTTGGCAGCCATTCTCTGCTGTCATTTGTTCTATCAAGGCATGGTCCCTATCCCTTTGCCATACCTCTACCCATACTTTCCTACTTCTGGCATTTATGGCCTGGGTTCCAGGAATCAGAGACTCGTTGCTCTTCTGGCAGGAGTCTGACCTATAAAGGACAATGTAAACTCTTTAGCAAAGGAGGATGGTGGATTTTGGGGCTGTTATGTTGCCGATTTTTTTTTTGTTGTAGTCAAACCTCTTAGTGTAATTGCAAGGGTATGGGAATGTGACTCACTGTGCTTGAATCTGGCCTCTGTTGTCTTCCTCTTATCCACCAATGAATGTAATTAGCTATGTTGGTATACCCCTGCTATGAAATATTTCTGTATTGTAATGGTTTTCTGGACCTTCATGATTAATAGATGTTGATTTCTCACCTCTCTTATGTCTAGATTTCTGTGTTTTAATTGAAGTTATAGTCTATTATGTGGGTAAAATAGCTCCTCTGCAGGTTTAACTTTCATACCGAAGCCTCAACCAGTCTTAAGTCTGTGTGAATCTCCCTCAGCAATGAAATAATCATTGTTGTGTCCACACCATGATCACCATCACTCACTAAATTTGGTGTATCACCCTCTTTCCCTTTCAGTTTTCCTTCTACCCCCTTTTCCCTGAAAAGTATTAGCACTAGGTTTAGTCACACTTCTCTGAGTATTAGACTTAGAGAGAGGAACCAGCCTTCTCTGGAGGTCTGATCTCAAATCGCAAGGTCCCACACTTTGAGATCATTCCCATGTTACCCCAGATTGCTAAGGTTTCACAACTGCAGCAAGGGTGCAAATCTGGGTGATAACAGTTACCATACTAATCCCTTCGTCGAAGGGTAGGGCCGTTTACTAGTTTGATAAATGTATGGGGGACCGCAGTTTGTCCGTGGTTGGCGGCAAAACACTTGAGTGATGCTTCTCCTCATGCAGTTGGTGGTCAGGATTTGAAGAAGGACATCGAAACCATTTGTATGTCTACTTTTAGTTTAGCTCTTTGAAACTTGTTTGTAACTATGTATCCATCTTATGGAATTTTGTAAATGAGAAATATTCAATACTTGTAATGTTGAAATGTAATTTGATTATGCAATGGTAAAGTTTGAAATATGTTTCAAATGTGCATCATATCATTTTAAAATAAAGAAAACTTTATTGCTCATATTGTTGGTATCATGAACTATTTACTTTTGGGTTAAATTTAATAAAATTTATTTGTTAGAATTTTGGGCATGTTACAGATCTTGTAGGATTTTGTCTAGTTTTTGATGCTCCACAAGCTTACCAAACAAAATGAAGGTCTCGGCTACAAGTGAGTCAGGACATGTATTGAACTCATGCTCCTCAAAATAGTTTTCTTTAGCTCTGACACCATGTGGAACCCTATGAGTCACTTAATCAACTTTAATTGAATGTCATGAATGATAGGCTTTGCCATGTTGGGGCTATATGGAAATAATTTTGATTGTCATGCCTAATACAAAGGGACGTTCGCAGGCCCATGTATAGTGAATTTCAAAGGAATTTTAGATTGTTGAGCTTGTATTGAATAGAGAACCTAAAAAAGTGGTAAGCCATGAAAACTTCCATTATTATGATTGTGCATTGCAAGCTATGAACTGTGAAGTTAAACTATAAAATTTGATGAGCACACGGATTATAACTTGAGAGCATAGACGATGAGCATGTTATCGAACCCACTTTTACTTTTGAACCAAGTTATGAATGTGAATCCATGACACAGTAAACTAGGATAAAATGAGAATGAGAATACAAGGGAGTTCACTTTCAATTTGAACCATGAATGCAACCATGATTATTTGTTGGACATGATTCTAACCATGATAAGGAAACTAGTGTGAATTCCACAAGTGGCATAAATCTACAAGTGTTAATATATGAATCTTGGGTATATGTGTGATGAATTACAATGATCTGTAAGAACATTGATAACTTATATGAAGTCCTTTTCTTTGTAATTGTAGTCAAATTGAAAAGCTTCTAAACAAATTGTAAACCATAAACAGGATTTTGATTATGGGCTTAGTCTGGAATTAAATCATAAACACTTAAACGTTGACCTCAACATGCATTTGAAAAACAAATATGATAAAAATAACTATAAAGACACTCAAATATCTTGCATAGTTTCTCTAATGGGGGAACTTGTAAAAATAGGCTCAAAACAACAGTAAAAAATACATAGCAGCAACTGTAAACAGGGTAAAACAGGGCAAAACAAAACATAAAACAAAGTTAAATAGTTAATAGAATTTTTTTAATTGATTGATCTAGCTTTCATTACATTCCATCCAATGCCATATACAGCTATCCCATTTGTAATGAACAGTCTTGTATATATATTTATAAGATCTCTAAAATCAGGAAACTTTGTGTTTTCTGGAGGTTTCTACAATTGTATTATTTTAATCTAAAAATCTGGCATGTTCTTTTTTAAATACCTTTTTGGAAGATTCTGGAAAACTCACTTTCCCAGAACAATCTTACTTTTCCTCTAAGAGGACTTCTCTGTGGACTATGGACATGAATGTGATGACAATTATGAGCTCAATATAGATGATAAGCTTGGTTTCAAACTGCACATCATAAAACTTTAATAACATGATTATTTTGACCCTAAACTTGGATAACTACCTAGAAGCAAATCGAGGCACAAGGAAACTTTGACACAGAGCTTAATTTTGTATTGAATTATTTGAAACTTGATTGGTTTCACAATAAATTGGTAATTGAATAGATCTTATGTATATATTATTCAAGCTTAATTGTTGAATGGGATTCAATTTTGATCAAAAGTTAATACTTTGTGTTTTTCCTTCAAAGAATTTGATATTATGTTTCTCTTGTAGGATTTTTACTTTGAACAAGTTGGACATCATATTCAATAGACTTGGAAATTTTATTTGGAACAAGGATAAGTGCACAAAGATGAGGGACCAAAATGGGGTCTTAAGATGCCCTTTTTTTTTTCTTTTTTTTTTCTAAAATTAGGAAACATTGATGTTCAATGAGAAATTGAAGATAGCTACAAGATGGAACAAAAACAAGAGTCGTAGTGCTCTGAATCTAGTTTCTAAACTACTAATTTTCTCCAAAAATGGTTGAGATTAAGGGGTTCAAAAAGGGTGAGCACACAAATTGGTCCTGTTTTTTTAAAAAAAAACATAACATAGCGTCTGGTGTGCTCTCCCTAAAATGTTAACTTTTTTTAGTATTTCAATAATTGCTCCAGTGAGAAATTAGCTAACACCATGTAGTTTATCCCTGATTTTTTTGATAATTTTTTCATGAATAATTGATCTTTTAGTAATTTTCAAAGTGGACACATCCTAAAAAATAGAAATTTGAGCGTGCTCTCCCCTAATTTTTTTGAAAATTAATCAAAAATCAATTTTTTTTAATATGTGTAGAATGGAGTCTAGTTTCTAAAAATATAACTTATTTCAAATTTCAATGAACGGTTAAAAAACAAGTCAAAAAAACTAGACAGTGGTTTTTGACAAAAAAATGGACACACTAACAAAAGAAATTCAAGATGAAATCCTTAACCTACTCGAAATGTGAAAAAAAATATACGGTTAGATAGCTAACAAAGAGCTTAAGATTAAGTTGGTAGTATTTTTTAGTTTTCATTGAAAATAGTGACATTTTGATGGGGAGCACGCTCCAGATTTTGCTAAAAACTAGTAAAAACATGTCAAAGCAAGCTCACTATAACGCGAGCGCGTTATAATGCGCTCGTGTTATGGTGAGCTAAAACAACTCCCTCTCTCTCAGAGAGAGAGAGAGAGCAAACAGATAGGGAGAGATAGAGGAGAAAGAGGGGAGAGATCTAGGGTGATAGAGAGTGAGTGAGATGTCGAGAGAGATAGGGAGATAGAGGTTTGGAGTTTCTCAGGTTTAGATTATAGGGCTTAGAGATTATGATTTAGGGGCATTATTTAGGGTTTAGGGGTTTAGAGAGAGAGACTACTTTTGACATGCAACCCTAAACCCTAAAACCTCTCAATCTCTCTGCCTATGTCTTTGGCCATGTCCATCACTCCCTATCTCCCTATCTCTCCCCTCAGTCTCCTCTATATCTCCCTATTAGTCCTCTCTCCCTAAACCCTAAACCTCCAAACCTTAACATCCAAATAATGCCCCTAATCTCTAAACACTAAACCCTAAACTTGAGCAACCCTAAACCCCCAAGCACCAAACCCCAAACACCTAAACCCTAAACCCAAGAAACCGTAAAACTCTATCTCCCTATCTCTCCCCTATCTCCCTATCTCTATCATCCCACTACATCTCAATCTATAGATTAGGGGCATTATTTGGATGTTAAGGTTTGGAGGTTTAGGGTTTAGGGAGAGAGGACTGATAGGGAGATATCTAGAGGAGACCAAGGGGAGAGATAGGGAGATAGAGAGTGATGAACATGGCCAAAGACATAGGTAGAGAGATTGAGAGGTAGGGGGACGATAGAGATAGGGAGATCAGGGAGAGATAGGGAGATAAAGGTTTAAGGTTGCTTGAGTTTAGGGTTTGGAGAGAGAGAGGTGTTTAGGGTTTAGGGGCATTATTTAGGGTTTCTCAAGTTTAGGGAGAGAGATTGAGAGGTATAAGGATGATAAAGATAGAGAGATAGAGATTTAGGGTTTCTTGGGTTTAGGGTTAGGGTTTAGGAGAATTATTTAGGGTTTAGAGGCTTAGGGTTGCTCAGGTTTAGGGTTTAGGGGCATTATTTAGGGTTTAGGGGAACTTAGGGTTTCTTGGGTTTAGGGTTGCATGTCAAAAGCAATCTCTCTCTCTAAACCCCTAAACCCTAAATAATGCCCCTAAATTGTAACCCGTAAACCCTAAACTTTAGCAACCCCAAATCTCGATCTCCCTTATCTCCCTATCTCTCTAGTCATCTCACTCATGCTCTTTATCACCCTATCTCTCCCCTCTTTCTTCTCTATCTGTCCCTATTTGTCTCCTATCTTTCTAGGTCTATCTATCTCTCGCTATCTCGCTATCTCTTTCCTCCTTCTCCCCTATCATTCCTCTATTTCCCTATCTCTCCCTCTCCCTTATCGATGAAGGAAATGGAAAAAAGAAAACTATGACTCTCTTTCTATCTCTCTCCCCCTATATATCACTTTCTCCCTATCTCCCTATCTCTCTCTTCCTCGTATAGAGAGAGAGGGAGAGCTACAACAAGAGAGAGAGAGGTTTAGGAGCATTATTTAGGGTTGCTCAAGTTTACGGAGAGAGATTGAGAGGTAGAGGGATTATAAAGATAGAAAGATAGAGATTTAGGGTTTCTTGGGTTAGGGGTTAAGGTTTAGGGGAATTATTTAGGGTTTAGAGGCTTGGGGTTGCTCAGGTTTAGGGTTTAGGGTTGCATGTCAAAAGCAGTCTCTCTCTCTCTCTCAACCCTAAATAATGCCCCTAAACTGTAAACCCCAAACCCCTAAACCTTAAACACTATCTATCTCTCACTCTCACTCTTTATATCCCTATCCCTCCCCTCTATCTCCTCTATCTGTCCCAATATCTACTAGTCCCCTCTCTCTGTCTCTTTCTAAACCCTAAACCCTAACCCCTAGAAACTCTCTCTCTCTCTCTCTATCTCTCTCACATTTAGGGTTGCTCAAGTTTAGGGTTTAGGGGTTTAGGGATGATCGAGTTTAGGGTTTAGGGGTTTAGGGTTGCTCGTGTTTAGGTTTTAGGGGTTAGGGTTTAGGGTTGCTCTATCTATCGATCCCCTCTCTCTAACTATACATTTCTATCTCTTCATCCGTCACTATCTCACTCCCCCTCTCTATCACTCTCTCAATCCCTCTACCTCAAATCGTTCTCTGTATGTCTCTGTCCACATCTCTCAAGATCTCTTTCCCTATCTCTATCTCTCCACATAGATCCCTATCTCTTAATCTATCCCTCTTTACCTCTCTCTCCCTCCCTCTCTATGTCTCTCCTCTCTATCTCTCTCCCCATCCATCTACCTCTTGAAATGTCTCTCCAGGTATGTCTCTAGACATCTCTTCATCTGTTTCCCTATCTCTATCTCTCCCCATAACCCTATCTCTTAATATATCCCTCTCTACCTCTCTCTGTATTTCCCTATCCATCTCTCCCTCTTTATCTATCTTTCTCCTTATATCTAGAACCCTTTGTTTATCTCAATTCCCATCTCTCTCTCTCCCCATCTCTATCTCCACCTATCCCTCTGTATCTCTCTATTTGCCCCTCTTTCTATATTTTTTTCCTTTTTCTAACTCTATCTCTATCTCTCCATATATCTATATCTCTCTCCCTCACATTCCAAGGGGTCAACAGAGAGAGGGAGAGAGATATAGAGAAAGAGAGGCAAATATTTTTATGCTTCCCATAACGTGCTCGCGTTATGGGAAACAAAAAAATGGGTAAAAAGCATGTGGGATTCGTGATTCAGACCCCACATGCCTATTATTCCTGCTTTTCATGCAGTATATCAGATAAGAAAATGCTTTTCATGTTGGTTGACATATTAACAATCATTTTTAGATCAATCAACCACCTTTGTTGTTTTGTCAACGTAGAGGAACTGATTTTGCATGTTTTTGGAGAAAATTTGATTAATTAAACCTAAACTTTCATGTTTCATGTGTGATTTTGTTTCAAAGCTAATTACCATTGATATATAGATTGAATTTTATGATATATATGTTTGTTTTTTCCATAAATTCACTAATCCTATTCTAGAGTTATATAGAATTCATGATCAAACTTCCGAAAAAGAAGAATTTGAGGATTTTGAAGCCAAAATTTGGAGAATTGGTCAACTCCAGTAGCGAAGTCTTTAAGGTATGTCCTAAATTATATCCATTTTAATTCACTTATATATATGTCTTTCATCTTGTTTCAACTTTAGGATTTTCATCTTGTTTCAACTATCTGTAAACTACTCATACCAGATGTTGCTCATATTAGATGCTACAACAATCCATGCAAACCTAGATCTTATATCATCTTAATACTTACTTTATGAGTGTTTTTATAGTTTTCTTAACCATTTTAGATTGTGACTATCCTCTTCTTTAACCCTACTATCATAATCATACTCTAGGATCAATGACTGTCCCAACCCTTCGTGACCATTGTGAAATTTACCCTGCTTTCCTATTTTGGGATATTAAGAGGCTACCATGACTGTCCCAACCCTTCATGACTATGTTGTCATATTAATAGGCTACCATATAATTCATTTAGGATCATTTTTTTATGTTATAAATTCAGGTTTTGATCTTAGTAGGGTATAAATTTAGGTTGTATCATTCATTTTAGATAAAATTTGAAGATACCATCAACTAGAGATAGAGAGGATAGTCCATGTAAAGGAGAAGAATATAATTTACATAAAGGGTTTCAAGGCTAGATTTTCCATTGTGATAGTCATATATGATTTGTATCATGCCCATTATCTAAGAAATCTCCATGAAAAAGAGGTTTAGGGATTGTCTTAGGGTATACACAAGATGATACAAAGGGAGTTATAAGGAGATAAAACACTAAAAAGGAGGTTTTCATGAGTGTAGGACAGTCACAAGTCTATATAACAGTCCACTATCATAGTCATGACCATCATGAAGTTGTTTTGAATTTATACATTACTTAAGATGTCTTTGATCTTTTGTCACGAGTATCCAGAAGGTTATCTTCAAGGGTTAATGTTTTTTTGACTATCACAAAGTTTTTGGACTGGTTTAAGACTATTAGGATAGCCAATTTATGTTGATTAATAGTCCCCTTCGATGGCATTCATTTTGTCATCCTTCAAAATCACCTCCATACAACTCATATATTTAAAAAATTAACCATATAATTCATGATTTCCAAACCTAAAATAATGATTTAATACTCATATAAGAGTCCAAACAATGGCCTTCAAGGGGAAAGACAGTCAAGAGTAGTCAAGGTGGTGTTCTTATGAGTTGATAGGGTCAAAGGAGGCTTAGTATTAGAGATATACCTTTAAATAGTGATCTCTCAACACCTTATGGTTTCAAATAGTTTTGAAGTCTCTTGGCAACCCTATTTTCCTTTATGGAAATACTCATGATAGTCTTGAAGGAACAAAACTATTTATGTACATTAGTCCACTATGACTATCATAGTATTAGAGTCTTTTGGAAACCTTCCCAACTTTCTCCTTCATAAGATTCATAGTCCATAATTCAAGTGTATTAAATTTCTGCCCTAAATGTCCTCTTTCAATTCAGGTGTATACTTCATGATTAGGTATTCAAGTGTATACTCTATGACTTTGTATTTGTATTCGAGTGTATACTATATGACCTGTATTCAAGTGTATATCATGACTATGTATTCGAGTGTATACTCCATGACTTTGTGTATTCTATTGTATATTTGGTGCATTTTGTGATTTGGAAAAAGGTGTGAAGAATCTATATGAAGGTCTTTTAGACCTGCTCAAGGAGTTTTGAAGCTTTCTTGGCCATTATTTGACAAAGTGTGATGACTACCCTAAATGATTGTGCATGACAGTGTTGGGACAACAATTTGAAGTTCATCAAATCTAAGTCTAAAAGTGTTGGTTGTGCATATTCCTTGTTGGGAAGGGGTCTTAGAAGGTCCTACAGACCTGAACAAAGGATTTTAGAGCATTCTTCAAGGGTTAGACAAGTTTTATTATGACTATCCCAAGAGGACTAGTTTTACAATCATTGAGTAAGTGTTGGCACCCAAGCAAGTTAGGGTTTTCTTTTGAGTCTAGGTGTTTAATACCTATTGGAATCACCTTTAGAATGTTTGAAATAGGCTCCCAAATCTGTATTGAGGTTTTTGAAAGCATTCCAAGTGGATTTTCCTTAGTTCATTGAAGTCATATAGGAAGGTGTACATAGGAGCAACAATAGAGAACATGCAAGAACAATATGTCTTTTGGGTCTATTTTCATGAACTCCACCCTTCCTCTGCATCATTTATGACTTCGTGTATTTGAGTGTACACTCCATAACTTTTATGAACTCCATGACTTTGTATGTTCAAGTGTATACTCCATGACTTTGTGTATTCCATTGTATACTTGGTGTGTTTTGTGATTGGGAAAAAGGTGTGAAGAATCTATATGTAGGTCTTTTAGACCTGCTCAAGGAGTTTTGAAGCTTTCTTGGCCATTATTTGACAAAGTGTGATGACTGTCCTAAATGATTATGCATGACAGTGTTGGGGCAACAATTGGAAGTTCATCAAATCTAAGTCTAAAAGTGTTGTTTGTGCATATTCCTTGTTGGGAAGGGGTCTTAGAAGGTCCTACAAACTTGAACAAAGGATTTTAGAGCATTCTTCAAGGGTTAGACAAGTTTTATTATGACTGTCCCAAGAGGACTAGTTTTACAATCATTGAGTAAGTGTTGGCACCCAAGCAAGTTAGGGTTTGCTTTTGAGTCTAGGTGTTTAATACCTATTGGAATCACCTTTAGAATGTTTGAAATAGGCTCCCAAATCTATATTGAGGTATTTGAAAGCGTTCCAACTAGATTTGCCTTAGTTCATTGAAGTCATATAGGAAGGTGTACATAGGAGCAACAATGGAGAACATGCAAGAACAATTTGTCTTTTGGGTCTATTTTCATGAAGTCCACCCTTCCTCTACATCATTTATGACTTCATGTATTTGAGTGTATACTCCATGACTTTGTATGTTCAAGTGTATACTACATGACTTATATGTGTGTTCAAATGCATACTCCATGACTTATGTATGTTCAAGTTATCTTGATATGAGGTGTCTTATTCAGAAGTTTGTAGAAACTTGTTATTCATTCTGACTATGCTATTCATTGTCATTATAAAATTTCTAATTATCATTGTCTTATTCATCATGCTTGTAGAAATCATCATCATGCTGAGGAAATGAGCAAAGACTCTAACACTAGAAGAGCATGAAGCTGATAATGAGAGGAAAAGAGAAAGAATGAGGTGAATTCAGGAAAGTAGGAAAGTTTCAACAATACAAGAAGACATTCCACCATTGCCAACTGAAGAGGAACATGACACGTCTAATGAAGCTAAGAGAGAGCTGGAATTGGTGGTACAAAGGGAATGAATGCAAAACCTTTGTGCAATGAGGAAAGTGAATCTCCAAGTTGGAGGCACTCCATCATCCACAAGTCAAGTTGAAGGAACACCATCATTATCTTCTTGAATTGGAGACACTCCATCTTTCACAGGTGAAGTAGAAGGTACATCTGCATTTTCTTCTCAAGTTGGTGGTACACCATCATTCACACCTCAAGTTGAAGGTACGTCATTTTCATCCTTTTCACCTCCAATCAAAGGTACGTCATCTATCCCATCTCAAGTGAATATTGAATAAATTCCTAATGTTGAGTTTACTTTACCAATTAAAACACCTCCTAGAATTTTGCATAGGAAGCCTGAGTTTCTAATTGATATTGATGAGAATGTATTGGAGCCCATTAGGATAAGATTCCCATGCACACTTGCCAAAGATATGTGAATAAGTTATGGAAATTATTCTTTGAGAATTTAAATGAAACTGGAAGATGTCAACTCTTTGTTGAATTGATGAGAAATCTGAAATTTAGGCCCACTATGAAGATTCTTGGCCTAAGAACATAGAATGCCTCAAGTGAAAAATCAATTGTCAAGAATATAATGAGTGCATATGAGAGTGTGGGTTCCACCTTATGCACCAAGGATAGTATTGTCACATGATGTGTCATTACATCGATAATTGTAAGCCAACAAACAAAAAAATATCACGTCATTAGAAAGACAAGTCAAGCATTGAAAATAAATAGAAAAACTCTAATGAGAGCCATTGGAAGACATCAAAGAGTTGAGGATCCAAACATAAATGAATTATGGGCATTCTCTGGGAGACTCCCATGGAAAGACAAAGTTGTTGTTGAAGCTTTGAGATCTCTAACTGAAGACTTTTGGAAGAATTACACAAGGGTATCTCCGAATCAAAGGGATGTGGTAAGAAGGAGAATCGGTAGTTGAAACCATGAGCCACATCCAAAGAATGTTTTATATATGACTCAAACATAGTTTTTTGGTAAATTTCTAGAGAAGTATCCTCAAATTAAAATTTCTCAAAAATATTTTGAAATGCTAAAACCTTTCTTTGTCAAAATAAATCACACACGCACTACTTGTTGTTGTAGATTATATATTGAATTTTCTAACCATTTTGATGTTTATCGATCTATATGTTTAGATTTGCATGCACTAATAATGTTTTGCATGATTGTGGCATGCATGCCCCACCAACTACTTCAAGAGACTTCATATCAATAATTTTATGTGATAGAGAGGAAGGTCAAATATTCTACAGGAAATTATGCTTGGATGGCACATGTTAGCATTGCGGTGGCTTGCAACATATGTAAATATGTGAACATATGGAAAGAACACATGCGGTTGGAAATGAACTAGTAGAGTTTGACAAGTATAAAATATTGGCATACAATACAAAAGATGGTAAAGAAGCAAAGATGTGTGAATATGTTATTCAAAAGATTCTAGTGTATCAGTTTATGTCTATATTTCATGACAATATAGTGTATGAGTATGTAAGACATGCCCATAGAGCTTGATGATTGGACTTGCAATTCAAGTTATGCAAGGACACATTTCCAGTTGGTAGCATTATTTTAGTCGTTGACTTTGCAAAGAACTACAGTCTACAGCCATAGTGTGAGGTATAATCCTAATATTACAACTCGACACAGGTTTCTATATTTGTGCACATCACATTCATTCATACGAATGATAGTACATAGGATGACAAAAAGATCATAAGGGAGTATCATTTTAATATAAGATATCATAACACGTATTTTGCAGAGTTCGTGCAAGGTTACTTTCAGGGGTTCTACAATGATTTGGCTATAAGGGGCATATCGTTCAGTCAACATATTATATGGTCGGATAATTGTGCATCACAATTCAAGAAGTTGCAGAATTTCTATTGGTTGAGAAGGAGGCATAATATTATAGGTGTTTAGCATATGTGGAACTTTTGTGAGGTCGGGCATGGAAAGGGGAAGCATGATGGTGCAGGAGCATGTATCAAAAGAGCCATAGCACGAGAAGAGTCAAAGTATAAAGACAATACAAAGTTGATAGATGCAAAATCAATTATCAAGTGGTGTAATGCTTCGATGTGTCCAGGTAATGAAGGTAAGTCTTTAGTTCATAGATTTTTTTGGTTGATAGATGATGCTAACATTGCACCATATGAGGACTATTGTACACTGACAGGATCAAGTGAGCTACACTCTTTCAGGAGCTCAATGGTAGGTTCATGGAGTATCCATACGTGGAAGATGGCATGCTTTTTTTCTTCATGTACAATTCAAGACTGGAATGAGTGCGAGTCAAAGGAGTGAGTTGATGAATGACAGTTAAGTTATCTTAGCCCACTTGACACGTATCGACCCCCGATGGCACTGGAAATGACAGAGATGGAATCATCAGTTGACTTTAACCACATATCAGATTTAGTTCAACTAGGTAATATATCTACTTGCATAGTTAAATTTGAAATTCCTAATGTTATCTTAAACTTTGTAGTATTTTTGTATTGTTGACTAATTTCATCTAATTTACTGCACATATCATTGTAGGGCATGTTTATGCAGTTATTGCAGATGAAGATAACGAAGAGCGAACATATTATTACTTGTGTCATTGTGTTGAGGCCAAAAAGAAATTGGAGGCCCTAGGTATAGATGAAGAAAACATCGAATACCCTACAAGCTCAGTGGTTGTTACTGGAACATGGCTTAGAAGGTACCCACATAAGAGTGTTAATGTTTGGTTGTTTGAGGACTTTAAAAGATTCTTCATTACTCCAACCTTGTCGTGGCAACCGATCTTCATTTGATACAATATCAAGGTAGACCTTTGAACAAGACCTTGTGAAAGGTGCATGACTCTGACCATGAGGCAATACTTGACACAATAAAGAGTAGAAAAGACCTAGATGGTTTGTTGGATTAATTTTTAAGTATGCATAAAACTTTCCTAGATGGTTACTTGTACTTTGTTTTGTATATAAACAATAGTATGAATTGCATCCCTCTAGTATATTTATGTTTAGTCAATTTTGCTTTTTGATGCTTCTCACAGGAGGTCACAACTCCAATTCGTCCAACTACAAACAAAGAAGCTAGAGAAAAGATGATGGAGAGTGATAATCAGATGGCAGTAAGTGACTGATTACATATGTGATGTTATATATTTCATGTACATTTTGTTATAGTAATGTGCATATTGTTTGATTGTATTAACAAGTGGAGCTGCATGAGCTTGAACTGTTAAAAAGGTCTACTTGACGGCAGAGAGAGGATGAGTCATGGATTGGCTCTCCATCTTCACAGTCAAGCAAGGGCTGCCAATTATTTCATAAAAGTCCATAGGAAACTAGTTTTGGGACATACTTTTGTATGTTACCGATGTATGTACATACTTTTGTATGTTACTGATGTATATTTTTGTATATATGCTTGTATGGCTTTGTTTGGACATGCATATATGGCTTTGTATGTAAACTAGATGTTATGTTCATGACATTATGTATACGATAGTTTATATTAAATATTTAATATGATGATCAATTATCCTTACATGAATTTGGTTTTACATGTGCCAATAGCATTTGCTTGAAAGTAAGGAATGCATAATTGTGTAGGTCTATTGGTTGTCTATTGTTTGATGATACCATTATGCTTCTTCATAGAGTATGTGATGTGATGCACAGAGTTGTAGTGCTTCAAGACAAGGCATGAACTTGAATAGTGAAGATCTGACTCAAGCAGTGGTATGAACTTGACAAGCAGTGGTATGAACTTGAGCAGTAAGTGCCTCATGTTTCATTTGATTTGTTTTCTATGGTATACATTTGATGTTTGCATCATCATCATGTTATGCTTCATGGGGTTAGATCTAAGTTATGGATGAAGTTGATCCTTATTGATCTTCTTGTTCACTCATGTTTCACTCATGTCATATCAAGATTGATGTCACAGGGTTTGGATGTTAGTTCATAACATTCATGTTTATCATGTTACAATAGTAGGACATAGTTGCTTATGTCATTGGTTCATGCCATTGGATCATTCGATTTGGTGGTGGTTCTTCATCATAACATGTCATGTTTTTAGGAGTTGGATTGGGTTGTGGTTCTTCCTCATGACATGAGTTTGTTCATGTCTTCATGCTTCTTTGTCATCCATGTCTTCAGTTTTCTTAGTGTCTTCATGTATCAAATATTTCTTCAGTGTCCTCATGATGTTGATGTTGATCACAAAATATGGTGTTAAGTGCCTCAATCATTTGGGGCAGTAGGCTACCGACAAAGTCCCTTAAGATCCCTAAGATATAAAAAATACCAAACTTTGACAGAGGTTTTCTCAGAATTTATGGTAGCTAGGAATGTTTTGTTTGGACCTACAAGTGCACATGGGATCCATCCATAATAACCTCTCTTAGTTTTGGTCAACTCCAGTCTGTTTGACCGTGCTGAAATCAAATGCATTCTTGCAAAATGCTTTAGTTTCATGCAGTAGAAAGGTGCTAGGAGTGACATTTTGCATTCCATAGCTCATGGGGTTGAACGGACTACACCAACATGTCAAAGTGGGTGGGTAAATACTAGGGGAGGTCTCGTTTTGTGTGCCAAGTGCCCCAATCATTCGAGGCAGCAGGCTACTGGTAAAGTCCCTTAAGATCCCTAAGATGAAAAAACTGCCAAACTTTGACGGAGCAGTTCTTGGAATTTGTGGTAGCTGGGAATGTTATGTATGGACCTACAGGTGCATGTGGGGTCTATCCACAATAACCTCTTTCAGTTTCATTCAACTCTAGTATATTTGACCGTGTTGGAATCAAACACATTCTTGCAAAATGCTTCAGTTTCATGCAGTGGAAAGGTGTTAGGAGTGACGTTTTACATTCCATAGCTTATGGGGCCGAACAAACTTAACCAACGCATTGGGATGGGTGGGTAAATGCTAGGGGAAGTCTCATTTTGTGTGCCAAGTGCCCCAGTCATTCGGGGCAGTAGGCTACCGGCAAAGTCCCTTAAGATCCCTACGATGAAAAAATTGCCAAACTTTGATGGAGTAGTTTTCAAAATTTGTGGCAGTTGGGAACATTTTGTTTAGACCTACAGGTGCACGTGGTGTCCTTCCACAATAACCTCTCTCAGTTTTGGTCAACTCTAGTCTATTCGACCATGCCGAAATCAAATGCATTCTTGCAAAATGCTTTAGTTTCATGTAGTGGAAAGGTGCTAGGAGTGACATTTTGCATTCCATAGCTTGTGGAGCTGAATGGACTTTGCCAACGCATTAGGGTGAGTGGTTAAATGCTAGGGGAGGTCTCGTTTCATGTGCCAAGCACCCCAGTCATTCAAGGCAGCATGCTACTGACAAAGTCCCTTAAGATCCCTAAGATGAAAAAACTGCCAAACTTTGATGGGCAGTTCTTAGAACTCATGGTAGCTTGGAATGTTCTGTTTAGACTTACAAGTGCATGTGGAGTCTGTCTACAATAACCTCTCTCAGTTTCATTCAACTCATGTCCGTTTGACCGTGCCAGAATCAAACACATTCTTGCAAAATGCTTCAGTTTCATGCAATGGAAAGGTTGACAGGTGCCATATTTTTTGTTCTGCTCATCGTGGGGTCAAACAGACTATGCCAACACGTCAGGGTGGGTAGGTAAATGGTAGGGAAGGTCTCGTTTCATGTGCCAAGCATCCCAGTCATTCTGGCTTGCAAGCTACCGACACCTAGCACTTTTCAAGTTTACGGGTAGCTTGCAGCCTAGAACGACTGAGACACTTGGTGCACGAAATGAGACCTCCCCTAGTATTTAACCACCCACCCTAACGTGTTGGCATAGTCCATTTGGCACCACGATGAGCAGAACAAAAAACATGGCACCTGACAACCTTTCCATTGCATGAAACTGAAGCATTTTGCAAGAATGCGTTTGATTCTGGCACGGTCAAACGGACAGGAGTTGAATGAAATTGAGAGAGGTTATTGTAGAGGAACTCCACATGCACCTATAGGTTCAAATGAAATGTTCCCAACTACCATGAATTCTGAGAACTGCCCCGTCAAAGTTTGGCAATTTTTTCATGTTAGGGATCTTAAGGGACTTTGCCAGTAGCCTGCTGCCTCGAATGACTGGGGAACTTGGCACATGAAACAAGACCTCCCTTGGCATTTACCCGCCCACCCCGACATGTTGGTGAAGTCCGTTCAGCCCCACGAGCTATGGAATACAAAATGTCACTCCTAGCACCTTTCAAGTTTGCCAATAGCTTGTAGCCCAGAATGACTGAGACACTTGGTGCATGAAACGAGACCTCCCCTAGCATTTACCCACCCACTCGGACGTGTTGGCATAGTTTTTTTTTCCCCCAAGACCTATGGAATGTACAATTTTAGTGTTAGCAACTTTTTACTTTGTCGGTAGCTTGCAGCCTGGAACGACTGAGACACTTGGCACACAAAACGAGACCTCCCCTAGCATTTACCCACCCACCTCGACATGTTGGTGCAATCCATTTGGCCCCACGATGATAAAAACAAAAAACATGGCACCTGGCAACCTTTCCATTGCATGAAACTAAAGCATTTTGTAAGAATGTGTTTGATTCTGACACGGTCAAACAGATAGGAGTTGAACGAAACTGAGAGAGGTTATTGTAGATGGACCCCACATGCACCTGTAGGTCCAAATAGAATGTTCCCAACTACCACAAATTCTAAGAAAAACTTCGTCAAATTTTGGCAGTCTTTTCATCTTGTGGATCTTAAGGGACTTTACCGGTAGCCTGCTGCTTCGAATGACTGGGGCACTTGGCACATGAAACAAGACCTCCCTTGGCACTTATCCACCCATCTTGACACATTGGCAAAGTCCATACGGCCCCACGAGCTATGGAATGCAAAATGTCACTCCTAGCACCTTTCCACTGCATGAAACTGAAGCATTTTGCAAGAATGCATTTAATTCCGCAATGGTCAAATATACTAGAGTTGAACGAAACTGAGAGAGGTTATTATGGATGGACCCCACATGCACCTGTAAGTCCAAACAGAATGTTCCTAGCTACCATGAATTCCAAGAACTACTCCATCAAAGTTTGGCAATTTTTTCGTCTTAGGGATCTTAAGGGCTACACCCATTTTATCCTTCCTCATGCATAAAACAATAATATGATGTTGTAACAGGGTTGATCTTGAGTTGGGAGAGATTTGTACATCCATTATTCTACATCATAGCTTCTATTTCTTGCATCACTCAAATATTTTCAAGGCCTTTCCATGGTTTCCTCTTACTAATCCAGCCAACCAAGACCTTGAAAATGGTGTAGCAGTAACATATAAGGCTAAGAGATCAGGTAAAAGATCCATGTGATCATCTATTTTTAGTTTTAACATACTTTTTTATCATCATTAACCATTGTATCCATGCATGTGTAGGTATATCAGTTAGTTCAGTCAAAGAGACTCCAAATTCATCATGTTTCCACCTTATTTCATCCCTTGATGCATTGACATCATGACTGTCTCAACATGGTCTTTCATCATTTTAATAGTCCTCTTTAGTGTCTTGGGCTAGGACATTCCTTATGCACCTTGCAGACATGTATGCAAAGTGTGGAAGCATAGACAAGGCACGTGAACTGTTTGGCATGATGCCCCAAAGAAATGTCACCTCATTAAATGCAATGATTGCAAGATATGAACAAAAAGGATTTTTTGATAAGGCTTTAGAAACTTTCAAGCAAATGAAATTGGCGGGTGTAAAGCCAAATTCCAAAACCTTCGAAATGGTATCTTTGGAACACGGTATAGACATCCATCAAAGCATAAAGCATATAGGAATTTTGTCAAATATTGTAGTTGTAAGTACCCTGCAATACATGTATGCAAAGTGTGGAGGCATATACTTGACAAACATGCGCTGTTTGACATGATGCCTCAAAGAAATGTTGTCTCATGGAATGCAATGATTGTAAGATATGCACGAAATGGATTTGTTGAAAAGACTTTAGAAACTTTCAAGTAAATGCAGTTGGCACGTGTAAAGCCAAATTCCACAACCATTGCTAACATCCTCCCTATTTGTACACCAATATAGAATTTTAGGAATGACGTATCGACATCCATCAAAGCATAAAGGATATAGGAAATTTGTCACATGCTGTAATTGCAGTTGCCCTTGTAGACATGTATGCAAAGTGTGGAAGCATAGAGAAGGCACGTGAACTGTTTGGCATGATGCCCCAAAGAAATGTCACCTCATTGAATGCAATGATTGTAAGATATGAACAAAATGGATTTTTTGATAAGGCGTTAGAAACTTTCAGGCAAATGTGATTGGTGGGTGTAAAGCAAAATTCCACAACCTTATCCAGTATCCTCCTTGCCTATGCCAAAATGGACATCCATCAAGAGGATAAAACATATGGGAATTTTGTTAGATGTTGTAGTTGTAACTGCCCTCAGAGACATGTATGCAAAGTGTGGAAGCATAGACAAGGCATGTGAATTGTTTGGCATGATGCCCCAAAGAAATGTCACCTCATTGAATGCAATGATTGCAAGATATGAACAAAATGGATTTTTTGATAAGGCATTAGAAACTTTCAAGCAAATGTGATTGGCAGGTGTAAAGCAAAATTCCACAACCTTAGCCAATATCCTCCTTGCCTATACCAAAATGGACATCCATCAAAAGGATAAAATATATGGGAATTTTGTTAGATGTTGTAGTTGCAACTGCCCTCAGAGACATGTATACAAAGTGTGGAAGCATAGACAAGGCACATGAACTGTTTGGCATGATGCCTCAAAGAAATGTCGCCTCATGGAATACAATGATTGCAAGATATGAACAAAATGGATTTTCTGATAAGCCTTTATAAAGTTTCAATAAAATACAATTGGCAAGTGTAAAGACAAATTCCAAAACCTTAGAAATGGTATGTTTGTAGCACGGTATAGACATCCATCAATGCATAAAGGATATAGGAATTTTTTCAAATGTCATAGTTGTAAGTACCCTGCAAGACATGTATGCAACTTGTGTGGAAGCATATACAACGAACATGAATTGTTTGACATGATGCCTCAAAGAAATGTTGTCTCATGGAATGCAATGATTTCAAGATATGCACAAAATGGATTTTTAATAAGGCTTTAAAAACTCTCAAGCAAATGCACAAAAATAAATTTCAACGATTTACGCAAATTTTGGCACATCTAAAACCAAATTGTACAACCTTAGCCAACTTCCTCCTTGCCTATGCTATAATGGGATCTAGAGAACATGGTGTGGACAACCATCAAAGCATAAATGGTATAGGAATTTTGTCACATGTATTGTATTTGCAAAGTTGCCCTTGTAGACATGTATGGAAAGTATGGAAGCATAGACAAGGCACGTGAACGATTTGAAATGATGCCTCAAAGAAATGCGTAGTCCCACAGAATTCAATGATTGCAAGATATACACAAAATGGATTATTTGAAAATGATTTATAAACTTTCAAGCAAATGCAATTAGCACTTCTAAACCCAAATTCCTGTAACAATAATTGATTATCATATTAAATTTTTAATATAAACTGTCATATACATAATGTCATGAACATAACATCTAGTTTATATAAAAATCCATAAAGGCATGTCCAAACAAAGCCATACATGCATATATACAAAAATATACATTGGTGGTTCATACAAAACTATGTATACAAAGCCATCTAGACATACAAAAAAAATCCCAAAAACTAGTTTCGTATGGACTTTTATGAAATAATCGCCGGCCCTTGCTTGACCGTGAAGATGTAGAGCCAATCACTGACTCATCCTCTCTCTGTTGTCGAGTAGACCTCTTCGATAGAAGTTGATCTAGCTCCACTTGTTAATACAATCAAACAATATATGCACATTAATATATAACATCACATATATAACATGAAATATATAACATCACATATGTAATATCGATCACTTATTGCCACCTGATGATCACTCTCCATCATCTTGTCTCTCTCTACGTCCGTACTTGGACAGACTGGAGTTGTGACCTCCTATGGGAAGCATCAAGAAGCAAAATTGACTAAACATAAATATCATTTATGTACATCAAATGACATGAAATAAAACAAGAAATACAAAATTATGATATTTTCATGTTATTGGCTCATACCTCAGTCAAAGGATTTGCAGACATCATGGCTACAACAATGCGTATCTGTGCTAACTCATGAAGATCAGGAGGAGTCTCCATTGTATTCAACATCTGAAAATCAAGTTCAAGATTATTCAAACAAAATAAATACACAACATTATTTTAAAAATGCATAATGATTAGAAATGGTTAAATTTACCTCTGTAAAAGTGGTGGTTTGGCATCCAGGGGACCAAGGAAATCGTGGAGGTGCCAGTGACTGTTGAAATCATCAAATTGTCACAAAATAATATTACCATTGACATATCTACAATAATTACGATTATGTGATAAATTACATACCTGTTGACTTGACCTCCTCTCATAACTCGCCAATGGACGGCTAATAGAGGAAGGATGAAGACTTTGACCCTGGAATTTCATTGCACAAACAATTACATACATTATTTTTGACTTATAATATAGATAATCATATAAAATTAATTACAAATTTCAAATAACAATATACTAAATCAAGCTGAAACTTGTAACAAATTACATGAGAGTCAATACCAAATGTATGATGTAAGAGATCGTCACTGAGAACAAGATCATCCAATATGTCATGCCCCTGTGTCGTAGCATCCTGCCCCTACATCGCAACATCCTATCGAGAGTCTTGTTGTGCCTCCTATGTCCCATAATCACATAGGTTCCCACATGTGCTGCACACATGTGGGGACACATGACACCTACTACTCTCACCCTCATCGGCCTAGGTAAGATCATCGACATGCTGTGATAGAGTTTGGGTGAGAGTAGTCAATGAATGTAAAGTCTCCAACTCAACACTCTCCTTCAAAGCCAAAGGGAGTGACCTACGTTCTAGCCTCACTCAGGGTATAGGCACATAGTCTTCATCTCCCTGAGCCCTGGGTCTATCTTGGGCAGAGCCACCACCTCTACCCTAGAACTCACGAATGTCAAAATAATTCAAAATCTTGTTGAGGATGAACTCACAATAGAGTTTCCTCAAGAAATATTGTGGTACCTCATCATTGTTGCATGGGCGCTCATCGAAGACCATGTACCATCTATCCCAAAAGTTTCAAGATATTTCTTCATTCCACACCAATGTATAGGAAACTGTTTGCAACTTTCTTCTAATATTTGGCCAGTTTTGGGATTAATAAAGTGTGCACATAATTGAGATTTTGTAATTTTTTCATTCTTGACTTATTCATATGATAACTTGTTGGCATAATATTGCCGACTCCTCTCCCTATAGTCTTGGAATTCGGTGATTTGTTTTGTCACCAAATCTGTGTGGGAAATAACCTCCTCTAGTGATTTTGCAAATGCCCTCCTACGTTTAGTGGTTCCACTTGGATTGTTTAGGGTCTGAATAAAAGTTTGAAGATGTTTCTTGTTTTCTTTTATTATCCCTAGGTAGTGTTATTGATTATCCCTTACATTAAAAGGAGGTGAAGGTGGGTTTTGAGGGTTTGGAGGGTTTTGGGGGTTGTTTTCACCCTCCTTAGTTGGATTTAGGTTTTCTCTTTCTCCAATTACTATAAATGCAATATAAAAATAAATTAAACATTGCAAAACTTAAAAATTGTTCTCAAATTAACAAAATCAGTCAAACCCTACCTTCTTGTGCTGGAGCCTCCAAATTTGCACGATGATGTCTTTGGCAGCGAGGTGGCATTGTGAATTTGTTATTTTCTTTATTACACTTGATTCAATAGCCTTTTCTTCAATGTGATCATGTTTTTTCCTATTTTATTTGCTGTTGTGAGGAGAAATGGTCACGGCTGTGAGTGAGCATAAATGGTTTTTTTTGCTTTTATGCAAAGCAAAACGTAAGCGTGTTATAATGCGCTCGCGTTTTGCTTTAATTTTGGAGATGGTGGTGACTTTTTGGTCCCCCATATACTTGCATATACCCACAAGTTGGACACCATATTCAATGGACTTGGAGCTCTATGAAGATATTACTAAAGCAATCTTGGTGAAGATGGATTCTAGGACTTGATGAAGCATTAATAAGACCATGGATAAGAGAACTTACCTTGATGGGCTTATTGCCACCATTTGTGAATAAATACTTTCTCATCAATGGAGGACTCAAGGTTGTTTGCAATGGACTTATACATATGAAGATCAAATCACAAGGCTATTTAAATTGAAGAAATGTTACTAAAGCTCAATGAGGCCTATTTGCTACTCAAATGGGAGAATTGCCAAATGCTTAATATGGGCTTATTGAATGTCAAAAGGATTATGGGAGCTGTTATTGAAATATGGAACCTATCAAAGAGATCATTACCATAGATTTTGTATGTATCAATGATCACTTGGAAGAAGACTAGCACAATGATTCTAATTGAGGACCTACTGTTATTTAAAATTGAATTACAACTACCTGTTTAAACCTGGGCTTCATTTAGCTTGTAAACTTGAATTGAATTCAAACTTTATGGTCGATTAGAGGGAAATGAAATAAATTTATCCTCCATGGAAAACATATAAGTTCCCAAAAACTTGACATTATTTATCATTAGAGACTATTTATTCACTTCTTATTATTGAAATGCATTATTATTATTATTATTATTATTATTATTATTATTATTATTATTATTTGGCTTGTACTCAACTTCCTTTTATGGTTTTCTAGTCATGAGTTATGTTATTTTGAAATGGTATCTACAATTCATTTGAGCATTTGATGAATTCAATTGGATGCTTCACATCACTGATGTCTTATTGATTGTGAGGTCATTTGTGTGTTCAACCTAAGCATTTTAATTAAGTGTTGTATGAAATATCATTCTGCATTGAGGTTGTGAGGGTTTGTGCTTTCAATTTATGCATGGAATATGGTGGTTGTCTACACTCTTCTTTGTAGTTGATTGGTCCCCAGTGTTGACACCTGTTTTAGTTTTAGGGTTTTGAATTAATCCGCTTAAAAGATTTTCATGCTTTTCCCTCAAAACCCTAAGGCTTGTAGTCATTTTTCTACTTTATGTTATGTTTCTTTGTTGACCTTTTGTCCCGGTTTCCGATCACTTAAGTTTTCACTCAAGCCTTTTTAAACCATGAAGTGACCGGCCCCTTTTATTTTCCTTTGTTGTCGAGGATTTTTTCATTTCTAGAACCTAAGTCGACGGGTTTGAAAGTTAGCGAACTGCTTGACTCCTTGACTTGTCTGAAAGCCTTTTCAAGCCTTTCATCGACAACCCTTTTCAAGGCCTTTGTTGTCGGGGGGTCAGGATTTTTCCTAAATTTTGAACTCCTGACTTGTGGTTAGCAAGTTCTAAGATGCCCTGACTCCCCGACCCCAGCCTTTTCAAGCCTTTGTTGTCGTTGAGTCAGGTGTTTTCCTAACTTTTGAACTCCCGACTTGGGGTTCAAAAGTTCAGAAAACCCTCAACCTAGCGACTTAACCTTTTCATTCACCATTTTCTCTAGTGCCTATACCATGGTGCCACATGGAGGGTTCAGATTCTTTCTACGAGGCCAAACAAAGATTGATTCCTAGCGGGGAAGCAAGTGGAGGTCAATGTGGGGGTTTTTTGCACTCACACAGAGCAAAAGGGCTAATGTCACAATACTTCGGCAGGGTTGCAAAAAGGATGACTGCAGTGTATATTGGGGGCCCATGGCCATATGATCTAGAACTCCATAGTTTAAAAGGACTATTAGGCATCCCGAGGGTGGGAAAATTGCAGGTGCAAGAAGAAGAAACATTCAGGTGTCGAAAAATAAAGATTTTTCATCTTCTCAGCTACCCCTTCCAGATATTTTGTTGTAGGTATTGCTGGTAGATGAACGTCCCTTCTCACCATGATATTTTCTAACATTGCCAGTAGGAGGCAATTTATTGCAACCTGGATTAGGGCAAGAAAAATTAGAGGCTATATATGCATGAATCAAAGATGTAAAAAGGGTTGGTCAGTTGGATATATTTTTCAGGTAGTCAAGTGTAGAACTCTCTCTAGGGTTTCAAAACATAGAAAGGTTCCAGTTTTTCAGCAGTGAAGACACATTTTATGAAAGATTTTTGTATTGTTTTTAGCTATCGGTGTATGGACTTCTCCTTCTTCTTATGTAATCTTTTAAGGAAATCCTAAATTTCTTTTAGGGTTTTCTCTTATCACACTTAGTGGTATGACTGTAACCATTAATCAAATGAATGAACATATTCTTAAAACATTACATGCTATGTGATGATCTCTTTAATGATTATAGATGATTGGTTGTATCTTGATGGAGGATTATTAAGCATATTCTCCATTGATTGTTGTTTCTTCTTGCATCTGAATATTTAGAAAGTGCATGTTTCATTTCTCTCGTTGTTTTCTTTCTTCTGTTGAACTGTGAACTCCATAACCCAATATATTGGGCACTGATCTGAAAGTTTCCATGATCACCCACACTCTAAATAATCAAAACAAATTCATTATGTGTGAAGTGAGTAGTTAGTTTGTATGTCTTGCAAGCAAGAATATCTACACTTTCCATTATCAATGAAAGTGCACTCTTATCAACTATAAGGGTTATTAGTGATAATTAGTTGTTTTAGGTCTAGTGATAGTCTTTGGGGCCTAGAAGGCAGTTTGGGTTTGGTTGTCCTGTTATTTTTAGTTGTTCATCTAGTTTGAACCTAATACCTGTTCAGGTATCCCCCTAAGAATATCCCTCTTGAGTTTAAGCTGAGCTCAAAGTGTAGAGGAGTTATCCCACTCCTATAGGTTACCCAAAATCACCTTGAACTTGTTGATAAACCTCTCTCATTCATCTAGAACGACTATCCCTGGCTTAGATGATTTGGGAATGTTTTAGGGTTTAAGGTTGCAGTTATTTTGGGAGTAAACACCCAGGAGATTGCATGATCTTGTGTTATTGATTATGTGAAGACTAGTCAAGCAAGATAGGTTTCAAATTGGATTTGTCTTCTCGCAGAATTAGATTTGATGATGTAGGATAAAGTAGGCTCATTCTAAACCTTTTCTTCTCCATTCATCTTTGACAATTTTATAAATATCTATTAGATTATCATTTAGACAAGGATTTAAACTTGGGTCTTATTTCTAAATTGCTAAGAATCATTTTTGTTGTAAGTCTTTATTTGTGCATAATAATGATAAAGGGAATCTTGAATTGAACATGTTTACATCTATTGATCTTTCTTGTTGATTAGAGCCTATTTGCAACCAATACTTTGTGTTTCATTCCTTAGTTTCTACTGAAGCCCCTTGAACAAAACAACTAACATCTACCTTTGGGTTGCCCAAGTGAGCCAAAAAATTGTAATAAAGAACCTTAGGGGAAGTGATTCCCTTTCAAGTAGGGAACAACCTATTCCACATGTCATGTCAAAACATGCATCAACAAGATCCTCATCCAATTTCATTTGAGTAAACTCATCGTGTGGAGGCACTAAAGATGTATTTACATTATTGTGAATAGCCTCAAATTACATTACCAAATTTTTGTCAATAAGATCTTGTATTTTATGGTTTAGTATGATACACATCCATAGTAAATCCATGTATGCCATGATAATCACAAAATATATTTATCCTTGAACTAAAGTGAGACAACCTTAGATGTATCAATTGCCTTGATGGGAGGCAAAGTGATGAGTTTTTGTTCTAAGAGTTGTTTCAATATGACATATTAATGATATTCAAGTATAGTGAACTCTCTAAATACTTTTGATTTGATGTGTGCAAGATGATGATTGTTATGATTGCCATTAGATCAGCCCTCTCTGCTTCCACTTTCTAAATTTGATTGTTATGACCCTAATATTCTATATTCTTAAGTGTAATAAGGATAAGCACTCGTGGCATGATTAACCTTAATAGTTTTATTTATTAGTTTTAGTTTTTTCTTAAGTTGACTTAAATAGGATGAAGGGGTGTGTCCCTACATAGTTAAATGTCGATAAATAAGGAAGAGAAAGACTCCCAAACCATCATAACTTTTAATATCAAATTTATATTATTATTTTTTAATTATTGGAGGTCACCCCCTTGAAGTGGTCTACTATTTTATTGATTTTTGCATTTATTTCCACTAAATATCTTAACAAGTGGGTATCAAAGCTAAGATTTGGGCCAATAATTTTATTTTTACCATAACTTACAAACCATTGTGAATTTGAACCTATTATTTTTTAGGGTTTCGAGTTGTATAATCAAGGAGGCTCCAGGTAAGAAATTAGCTTTTTGTGATCATTTTTGTTACAATTTTATTTGTTTTTATTAATTTTCTCTATAGGCCGCAAATTTTTTTATGAAATCAATTTTTTTTTACATTTTTGAAAATCTTATGAAAATTAGGTATTAGTAGTCCTTTACAATTTATAATTAGAGGAAATGTTAATTCTGTAATTTGGTGGTCAAAGTTAGGTCAAAATATTTTATTATTTTTCATTACTTTTTCTATAGGCCACAATTTTTGGATTTTTTTTTACACTTTTGGAAATATCATGAAAAATTAGGTGGATCATTTATTTATAATTTCTATTTATAGGAATAAGAAATTCCATAATTTAGTGGTCAAAGTTTGGTCAAAAGATGAATGTCAAATTCAATAATAGCTCATGTTTTAAAATTTGATGGTTACAACTTGCATCAGATACTTTCCTCTCTTACCTAATAAAAAATCTAGACTTTAAAAACAAACACATTAGAAGCCATGTTATCTTTAGGATTAGAAGACTTGTACAAATACTAAATCTAATGACCCTCTTTATTTTCCACCATCTAAAATTGAGGGAAAAATTTCACCAGGATGTGAAATAGTGGTACATGTTATTAAGGATAATTTGTTTGCCCCATTTGCAACATCTTTAAATAAAGGTTTAGATAGGTTTAAATATAAAATATTATTTGAATTGAAGCCCTAGTAAAACCACAAGTGTCGTTATAGCCCTCAAAGACAAAATCAAGAGATAGGATTGTCTTTTCAAGGTCCAAAATTGAACCTACCCAAAATAGACATTCATAAGTTTGATGGTACATATGTGACTTCATGGATAAGTCTCATGGAACAATATTTTAAGCTTTATAATATATTAGGCAATGCAATGATTGACATAGCCTCAGTACATTTAGAATCTAAACATTATCAATGACCTAGTACCAATGGATGATGAATGACAAGAAAGACCAACACAACTTAGTTAGAAAGAATTTAGTAATGACTTAGTAATCCACTACAAGAAACATGGAAGGGAAACTATTTCACCCAACTTACAAATTTAAATCAAATAGGGTCTCCAACCGAATATAATGTTGAGCATATGATCTTGGAGATCCAAGCTTAGGATGTGACACCTCATTAGAAGCTACAACTCTACATCAATGGAATTAATAACCAAATTAAACATAATGTTCATTTGTTGGAACCTTTTACAATTAGAAAAGTTATGCAACAAACACTATATATTGAGAAACAAAAATCTATAACTAGAAGTTCCACACAAGGTCAAACCATAGTCCTGATGCAAAGACATAAATGTGTGTAATCTTGTTGACAAAAATGGGGACAACTATCTTAACCTAAGACAAATTACTAAGCTCTCTCCTCAGTTCAAGAGGCAAAGTAAAGAGAAAAAGATCTATGTTGGAATTATGACAGCAAATGGTCTAGAGGTCATAAATGTGCTAGTGAGAAAATACTAATGATTATTAAGAATGAGGTTGAAGATGAGGAAGAAGTAGCTACAAAAGAACCAAATGTGGAGCTTAAGCATGAGAATTCAAAGGAGGAAGAGAGCAGTGCTATCGAGCGCTACATGCATTGAATGGTACAAGCACACTAGAAACAATCAAGGTGATTAGTTATATATAAAAGTGAAAAGTGATAGTGTTGGTTGACACATGTAGTACACACAACTTTATTGATAGAAGATTGGCTAATGAGATCAATTGTTTTGTGTGTCTATTCTCTAATTTTTTATGCATAATAGCTAATGGAAAACAACTCCCTTATGGTGGTAAATGCCATCATAAAAACTCTCAAAAGGAGATTATTAGCTAGATTCAGAAATGTTTTCTATCCCAATTGGGGGAGAAAATGTAGTTATAGGTTTGCAATGGCTTAAACAGTCGGGAATAGTGTCTTTCAATTTTTAGGGTTTATTCATTGATTTTAGTACAAATGGACAAAAGTATATAAAGTTATATATGGATACAGTCACTACTCGGTCAAATTATTAGCTCCCATAGGATGGAGAAATTACTTAAGAAAGATTCTTATGACATAGTGACACAACTACATTTTGTAGAAGCACACGACATGAAAACTCAATATCCATTAGAGTCTTAAGAGATCATTCAACACCAACAATAGAAGTCAAAAATATAAAAATAGTCAAATAAATGTTGGACTCTAGCATTGTTTGTCCCAACAAAAGTGCCTATTTATCTCCAATGATTATGGTTAACAAGAAGGATGAGTTGTTAAGAAATTTCCTAGATTATAAGGTGCTCAACAAGCTCACTCTTAAATATAAGTTTCTTAGACTCCTATTATTGATGAATTGGATGGTGTAGTTTTCTTTACTAAGTTAGGTTTACATTTAAGTTACCATCAAATTCAAATAAAGGAAGAGGATGTACATAAGACTACCTTTAGAAAACATGAGGGTAATTATGAATTATTAGTTATATCATTTGGTATCACTAAAGCTCAATCAAATTTTCAAAGTCTCATGATTTCAATGTTCTACCCATATCTTCAAATTTGGTGTTGGTATTCTTTGATGACATCCTCATCTATGGTAAAACATGGAATGATGAACAATTCATACAAAAACTTCGAGGGTTGCTAAGCATTGAGGGAAATTATTTTATAAATGGGATGGGAATGTTATGATCCTAATATTTTATATTCATAAGAGTAATAAGGATAAACACTTGTGGCATGCTTAACCTTAATAGTTTCATTTATTAGTTTTAGTTATTCCTTAAGTTGACTTAAAATTAGGATGAACGGGTGTATCCCTACATAGTTATGCCTATAAATAAGGAAGGGAAAGTCTCTCCCAAACCATCACAACTTTAAATATTGAATTCATATTATTATTTTATTATTATTGGAGGTCACCCCTCAAAGTGGTTTGCTATTTTATTGATTTTTACATTTATTTCCAAGAAATATCCTAACATTGACATTAATTGCAATTTATGGGAATGAGGAGTGCCAGAGACACTATAATGTAAGAGAATAATGTCTTAGACTTGGAAAGCTCACATTTGAGTACATAAATTAGAAAATGATTGATAAATTTTGTAAATCACTTTTTTTTTAGTATTTGAAGTAAAATTTTGATAAATAAATCTTGACACTCATGATTAAATTGTTTGAAACTTAGTTTAGCACCATAGTTTGAAATTTTAGCATATAATAATTGATTGTCTCATGTTCTCCTTATTTACATTATGCTACTTTGTCAATTATTACCTTAGGCTCAATGTTGTAGTGGAAATATTTAATAAAAGCACAATTTACTAAATCTTCAAAAGAGAAAATTAAATATGAGGTAAAGAATAGAACCAAGTAAGTGCATAATCACTAAAGCTTTGTGGAAAATTCCTAGCAAGTAATTTATCCTCATAAAAGTAATATAATCATGTAGTTTTGAAGAGCCTTTTATGAATTAATGGATCAAGTCTACCATCATACATTGTAAAATAAGGTGCCATGAATTCCATTGGTGAAGGATAGGTTAAAATATCATGTCAATGGAATATGTAGTATCTCACTAGTGTAATCCTTCTTTAAATACTTTTACAAATCATGAATACACTTTAATACATTTTAAAACTTACTTAGAATGGTATCCAATTGACAGGAAGGATTGCACAACATATAAGAAGATTGTGCATTGTCAACAATATGTAGTATGTCCTTATGTGCACACCCACATCATGTGTAAGAGTAGAGGAAGATGTAATATATTGATAATTAATTACTTGACCATCTTTGTCACATAAACCTAGTAATAATGGTAAGAGATTGTCATGTTGTTCTTCCCCTTTATGCATTTCTAATCCATGTGTATGTTCATGTTGGGAATAAGGATGTGTAGGTGAGACATTATGATAATCATGTACTTCACAATACTAAAAACATACATCATGAGAAAGCATAAAATGATTCATGGGAGAGTTATCCTGGGAATCTAAAAATGGTGTATCAACACGATGCATAGATAAATCCATGGGATCATCTAAGATATGGCCATTCGAAGGTGAAATATTAGAATCACTAGAAAAATATTTTCTAGGTCCAAGAGTGAAGTAATCTATGAAAGCATGTTCAAAACAATGAATTAAGTATAAGAAGTATGATACATATCAAACCATTGAAATGCTTCATCCACTAAAGTTCCCCTAAATGTCTCAATAAGGAACATGTCATCACACATATGTTCATAATGTAAAAGTAGAAATGGCTTGACATGTAAAAATGTATCTCCATTTCCATTAAAGCCATTAACCGTTAGGTCTTTGCTAATAATATCCATAAGATGAGCCGATCCATCATGAAAAAGTGAGTCATCAATAACATCATGTGAAGGAGAGCACACAAAGTGTTCATCACTCAATCATGTGTCAATAAACTCCTCACTAAACACATTATGAATAGACTACAAGCCCAAAGATATAGAGGAAGGACTATCATGAGTGGTATGATGTATATCATCATTAGATATATAACATCATCATGAATAGTCAAACAAGATGGAGTATCATAATTTTTGTAATGAAAGAATTTGCACAATAGAGGAATATAATATAAATTATGTCACAAATACTTAATGATATGCCACTTCAAGGGGGCAACTTCCAAACATCTCCAATGAAGAACACAATTCTTAATATGATGATAATAAACTTACCACTAGCTCACATATATACCTAATTATGCCATGGATGCCACCCAAGTTGACTTAGATACCTAAATATAACACTTGGGATGACCTAACTACCTATATATGACTATAATGATTATATATCTTAATTAAGAGTTAAGGTAGCCATGAGTTGACTACTTATAATCTTGTGCACACTATAATATTAAGGGCATAGCATGCCCCTCTCTTCAAAGAAGCATTATCCTCAGTTTTCATCAATTGTGGATTCTTTTGCACAAGATCCTCATTTTCCCATGTAGCATCTTTGACTAGAGAGTTCTTCCATTTTATTAAATACTCTATTATTTCCCTTGTTTGTAGCCTCTTGGTGCAAGTTTGAAGAATTTTCTAAGGATCCAAAACTATTCTTCCCTCCTCATCAAGCTCTGATAACTCAATCTGTGCTACAACTTTCTATCCAGTAACCTTCTTTAAGCATGAAACATGGAAAATTGGATGTATTTTTGTTGGCATAGGTAACTCCAATTTATATGCTAAACTGCCAATCTTTTGTAACACCTTATAAGGACCATAGTACTTGGGTGCAAGCTTGTTATCTTTCCATTGTTGTTTTAGATACATTTGTTTATATGGTTGTAATCACAAAAAAACCCAATCTCCTACTTCAAAAGTCCTTTCACTGTGGTGTTGATCAACCCATTGCTTCATTCTATTTTGTGCCATTGTTAGGTTCTCTCGAAGGCTAGCAAGTACCTCTTACTGATGTAGAATGTGATCTTCAACTATTTGAACATTTGGTTGTGCCCACAATGAAGAGGTGATTGATGGCAGTTGATACCCATATAGTGCCAAAAATGGAGACATCTTGGAAGAAGTATGGAAGGAAATGTTATACCACCATTATGCTAGTGGTAGCCATTGCACCCACCTCTCTGTTGCAAGGTGTGCACCCTTGTGTTGTGCAATGTAGTGCTTGGGTTCATGACAAGGCTTAACCACCTCCCATGGATTCATTAACTCTAGCAGTTGTATTGGGCATTAAAAGGTCGATCTTTTGGTGCAACGATAATCATCTTTGCAACAATTGGTATCAGAGCCTGGGCCACGGGTTTGAACCCCTCACTCGCGTTGGGGGGATTGTTACAAGGTGTGCGCCCTTAATCTCCTTGTGTTGTGCAATGTAGCACTTGGGTTCATGACAAGGCTTAACTACCTCCCATGGATTCATTAACTCTAGTGGTTGTATCGAGCATTAAAAGTTCAATCTTTTGGTGCAATGACAAGGGTAAGTGCAAGAAGATGGGGGGCCAAAAAGTGGCCAAAAAATTTTCAAAAAAATTTAAGTCATAACGCGCTCGCGTTATGGCTTGGTAATGACAAGCCTCAGGTGCATCATTACCGAGCCATAATGCGAGCACGTTATAACGCGCTCGCGTTATAACTTTTTATAAATAAAAAAAAAGCAATGTCATTTCATTTCATTCTAAATTTCTCCTCTGCCCGCGGCTTCAAAACCCTCAAAAACGCGCTCGCGTTCTACAAAACGCCAATCAACACAAAAGGCTTGTCGATTCATCGCCAAAATGCCGCCGCGACGTCGAGCACGCCAAAGGGGTGAGTTATCTTTGTTTTTTTGTTTGAATTTCTTCCTAAATAGGTAGGTTTTTGTTGATTTTTGATGTATATTTCATTAATTGTAGGAAATGTTAATGCACCTCCTCCTCCTCCTCCTCCTCCTCAAAATCCACAAAATCCTGAGGAGGAAATATCTGCAGAACAACAACCTCCTCCATTTATTCCTCGACATGCCCCTGGAACACAAGATAATATAATGGGGGAAATTGAAAACAACAAAAAACAAATTGAAGATATAATTGCAAGGTTGAAAGATCCTTCCACTTCAACCTTGCATAGGTCCACGCTTGCCGAATCTCTTGAGTCTATGTTATCAAATGTAAATTCAATTAGCAAGCAAATAACTAGTTGGACCGATAAAAAGAGAGAGTTTAGAGATTACTATGCAAATAAATTGTCATACCAAGATGTCAAAAAATTACAAAATACAAAAGTAGACTTGTGTTCAATTTTCACAAACCCACAAACAAATCAACCTCCACCCATTACATGCAAGAGGTTCCCTATCCATTGGTGCAACAACCAAGCGATAAGGGACAATTTCAGGCAGAGGTGGTGGATGGTTTTTGACCATCATCCATGCAATAATAATGAGGTCTCGCAATACTTTTTGAGGAAACTCTACTGCGAGTTTGTCCTCAATAAAGTGCCAAACTATTTTGATATGCGGGACTTCTAGGGTAGAGGTGGGGGCTCAGCACAGGATAGACCAGGGGCACGTCTTGACCCACAGCAGGTAGTGAGATGAGTAATCAGCAGACCAGCCCATGAGCATGTTTCTATCCCTTCCATTGTGAAGGAGAGTGTTGAGGTCGATTAGTGCCTTGACCCAGAGCATCATAGAGCATGCCGATCCTGCAACACAGAGTGGGTTGGGAGATAGTGCGAGGAGTAGGGTCCCACCATATACTTGCCAGGCTTGCGGGTCAGCCTGTGGTTATGACCCCATGGACAGTTAGGACGCAGGTGCACAGGCTACATCTGCAGCTGAGCAGATGGTGATGACAGATACCCTCCTGAGTGAGACTTTCGGCCTTGATACTCAGGTAAATATTAGCAAGTTTATTGAATTTAATTTATTAAATTTCATTTTTGAAATACAAGATTAACTAATTTAAATTGATGATTTTAATAAAATTTCAGGGTCATAGCGACGATGCAATTTTTAGTGGTTCTCCACCTACATTTTTCACTAGATCATCTACTGTCGAGGTATGTAACTAGTAAACAATTATAAATATTACATGTGAATAGCATCGTTATATGAATGGTATTCTAATTTCTGATTTTGGATGTTGAATAGGTTAACACTGTAGATTTCATGGCAACACCTGCCAGCAGTGGTGGACTTCAAAGCTTTACAGAGGTAATAAAATAAATAGTTTAATGAATGAATTGTACTTACTAAATTTTTGTATGTGATTTGTGTGTTTTATTGTGTGTACTTCCATGTTTAGATGAACGTGTGTGTATGTTAGGAGCCATGATTTGCATCACTATTATAGTTTTCGTAATTGAATAATGTTATTTTATTTCCAGATGATGCATGCTGCGGATACACCTCCCCATGTTCATAGGGCAATGGAGCAGGGCGTGGCCTCTGCGATTCATAGCTCTATGGCATTGACAGGGGTATGAGGCAGATTAGTAAATTTCAATTTACATTCATTGTTATAGTTGTCTATTTTTGAAAAATCAAAAGATTATTGATTTGAAGTTTAGTTTCTATCTGGATGGTTTCTATAGGACATGACATCACTAGGGCCTATTCCTGCTACTGAGGCAAGTGAGGAGACAGATTGTATGTTAGCGGTAAGTGATTATTTTGTTAAATGTTTCATTTTTTTATAACATGTAATTTCTATATACTAATGTCTATACTTTTTTTTGTAACAGGTAAAGGTGCAGGAAGAACTAAATAGGAGGAGTAGCCCTCGGGTTCGTAGTAGACCACCCACATGCATGTCTCCATCCCCTAGAAGATCAAAGGCTGCTCATGATTTATTCTCTTCACCAGCCAGAGGGGAATGACTTTTTATTGTGTTCCTTTGTTGTATGCCTATATGGCATTTGTGGACATATATTTTGTATTGTACATAGTTGATATTGTATGCCTATATGGCATTCTTGTAAGCCTATATGGCTATTTTGTATATATGTTATACTTATATCGATAGATATTGATGTATGCCTATATGGATATTTGGTTAATACAAATCTTTTTTATTGATGGCATCCATACTTGCATTATAAATCCACTTTTGAATGGATATTTGTAGATGGCTACTTCAAATATTTAAAGTCCGATTGTATTACATAGGATGTTTGCATTTTCTTTGATAGGCTTGACAGGCCATGGATTACATGATGGTGTTTGATGGAAAAGTATGGTACTAGAAGACTCTAGTTCATTCTTAATAGGCTTGTGATTGATAATATCTTTGCATGATTGCACTTGATCTTGGATCATGGGCATGTTGTTAGGATTTTGATTGCATTGTGATGTTTGATGGATAGGCATGGTGTAAGTGTAAGATACCCAACTAGTTCTACGAAAATTTTTCCTTACTTAAACACTTTTACTTGCTAACGATTCATCAACTACTTCAATAACATAAAGATATACATCAAGATAACTATTTGAATGAAACAGCATTAGAGTTGGGTACTTGTCTTGTTACTTGATTCAATCAACTTGCAATGTCTTATTACATGGAAAATGCTTTCAATAGCATGAAGTACAACTCATTCAATAGAAATACAAGGACAGGCCTTGAAGCCTTGATGTTACAATGTCTTCCTTACTTGAGCAACTCAATTGAACTCAATGATGTCAACTGAATGTCAACACCTCACAGTATCACAAGGGAGCATCACCTTGCTTGTTAAGGGAGCATCACCCCAACACTTGAAACTCGTAGGCCTCAAGATTACAAGCTCAATAGCTTTGCAGAGAGAATTTTGTCAAATAAACAGATACCAAATGAATGAGAGAGCTCCTCCTTTTATAGGCCTTCCAAAGAAAATGAAGGCACATTTTTCAATGCATAAAGAGGAACCAAGGCATGTTTCCCAAGAAGCATATCTAAGGGAATATCCCATCTTGATGACTCATTCTGAGTTGGCAAGCTTATCCAGAGACCTCGACATGGATCCCGAAGACATTTTGAGGACCAATGGGCATTCAGACAGTTGTAACAACCTTAACCACTTCTTGAAACACTTTAGGCACAGTTTTAGGGTTCTTCTAACTGTGGCACCAGCTATGGAGGATCTCACCAGGAAGTGCACCTAAATTCTCATCCTTGGAAGATATTGTCTTTGGAAGTGAACTCCTCTGGATCCATACTTAAACATTTGAAGATTTGGAATGTTCAACTCATCACCTCACAAGGTAGGCACATATTTGAAGGATTTACAGGTTTTTTCTGACTTGGGCGCCAAGTTGAGGTGACCTCCTCCTGAAGTTGCACCTTGTCAACATTAGGCGCCAATTAGAGTTTATGGATGCTCTGGATTGTTTCCAAGAGTAGGCGCCAAAACATCATCATTAAGAAAGTGTTTTAAATGCTAGGCGCCCAAATGAGCCCTCTGGAGTCTAGGCACTCCTTTCATGCATTCTGTGTTCTAGGCGCCAATTGAAAGGAGTGGAGAACAGGGCAAGTGCCTTCCAAACTAGGTGTTTCCTTAAGGTGAGAAGGACTTAGAAAGTGCGCCTAAGGTGAGCGCCTTGAGTGAAAAGGGCTAACAAACATCTTTGAACCCCCTTTCAAGGTTAGGTGCATTCTGGAGGTGGAAACAAGTAGAAGGTGCACCTTGGCTTCCTTTGTCAATTCTTTCAAGTCTTTGTTGATTAGGAAGGTGGAATGCTTCATTGTAGAATGAGCGCCTATCTTCTAATGTCCAAACTACTTCTTCTGGCTCACTCTGTGGCTAGGCGCCAGAGCTAAACTGTTCACACAAGGGAGTGCGCCTAGACTCACTTGATGTTTTCTTACTACTTCAACCCCTAGAAGATGTTCCAAGGTGTTCCCTTTTACAAGCACCTGACCTCCCAAGTTCCTTCATGTGCTATTCCTTGAAGGCACCAAAACTGAGCTCCAGTGCCATGGGATTGTGCCTAACATCTTTGAAGAGTTTCTAAGCCTTTTGCAAGTTGATATCCCAAACTCATGCTTCTAAGCGCAATAGGAGCTTTCCAAAGGAGTTTCCAAGTTTTAGACGCCAAGCGAGGTCATGGGTGAATGGAACTGCACCTTAGGAGATGATTGGATCCTAAGCGTCAGTCTGGAGTTACAGTGGAATTGATATGCACCTCAACTAGCTTAGGCGCCCATTTGAAGTGATTCCTTTAACACTTCTCTATCAATCTCAATTGCAAGGATGATCTCCTAATCTAATTTTGATCCTCTGGAGATGCAAATAGCTTTTCATTTCACTAGGCGCCATCAATGATGATCATCAACCAAAGCACATTTCAAAGGTGAGATAGGCAAGTGAGGCGCCAAACTAGTCCTTAAGACTTATCTCCTTCTATCAAGTCAATTTCAACTATGTGAGAGAGTTCTATTCTAGGCTCAAAATGGAAATGTTTCATCAATTGGTGCATCTTAAAAAGCTCCCAATTCTAGGCGCTAGAGCCAAAGAGTTTTTCCCAACACATGCACCTGGGCTAGGAATTCACCTAAGAGACATCACTTAGCTTTAAAACTTTCAATCTATAGCCATCTGGGCTAGGCGCTCCAATGGAGGATCCTTGAACTCATGCATTGGCGCCTTCTAGTTCTAGGCACCCATTTTGGATGATTCATCCTGATACTAGCACCCAAAATGACTAGACTCTCTTCATCATCCAATTCACTTAGAAGACTCAAGTTGGAGACTTAGTTGTCTATCCATGTTCTCTGGAAGATTCATTGTACCTCTATGCACTTAGGCACCCTAGTTGATGTGATTAAAGTGCTTCAAAGCTCCATGATTCTTGGTTAGGTGCACATTTGACATTGAGCAAGCAAGAAAGTGCGCCCTGACTCTAGGAGTCCTGCCTTAGTCAAGTTTAGCATCCAGACTTAACTAATTTCAAGTTTCTGACTTTGTTCCTGCAAAAAACAAAAGTTAAGTTAGTCAAAAACCAATTCATTCCCTCATTATTTTGAATTAGCCTCCAAGAATGAGGAATAGGCTAACTCATTCTTCATTTGATGATCAGGCCGGAAACGGGGACATGACAGTAAGATACCCAACTAGTTCTACGAAAATTTTTCCTTAAACAATTTTACTTGCTATCAATTCATCAACTACTTCAACAACACAAAGATATACATCAAAGATAACTACTTCAATGAATCAACCTTAGAGTTGGGTACTTGTCTAGTTATTTGACTCAATCAACTTGCAATGTCTTATTACATGGATAATGCTTTCAATAGCATGAAGTTACAACTTATTCAATGGAGATACAAAAGAAAGGCCTTGAAGCCTTGATGTTTACAATGGCGTCTACACTTGATCAACTCAATCAAACTCAATGATGTCAACTGAATGTCAACACCTCACAATATCACAAGGGAGCATCACCTTGCTTGTTGCATGGATGAATGTCATAGTTGCAAGACTCTTAGGGTTAGGCGCCAATTGAAGGTAGTAGAGACCAGACTAGGCGCCATCCTAAGCTAGGCGCTTCCTTGAGGTGGTAGAGACATGGATGAATGTCTGGTGGGGTTTGATGACTCTATATTGACACTCAAATTCACTTAGGTGCAATATTAGTGTTCTTCTAACTAGGCACCAGATAGGAGGATTCTCAGGGGTTTTGGTGCCTAGGTTACAACTTGTCAATTTCTCAAAGAATCTTTGAAACACTTGACTTCCAAGGATTATCATCTTACCCTCTGATGGAGCACCTTGTTCCAAAATTGGTCTTGGGGACTTGCATCTCTCGTAGGCGCATGTTTGGAGTAATGTCAACTGGTATCAGCGCCTATTATCTCAATTCACACTTGACATCAAACTTTTGAAGCTCTTTTACCCTAGCGCCTTTATCTTCTATCAAGCGCCTAACATTCTGGAGGTGAATTCCATCTTAATCCAAGTCTTCAAGGTACTTTCAAGTTTAGGCACCAAAACAGGGTTATGGAGGAGCAGAACCACACCTTAGGAGGATGACTGAACCCTAGGCGCCAATTTGAGGTTGCAAGAGCATAGGTATGCACCAAGTAGAGTTTGATGCTCAAAACATTAACATTATTCAGTGAAATCCTTTTTTGACTCTAGGTGCCATTTGGAGGCTAGAAAGAGGGAAGTTCCACAAGTGCACCTCCCTCAATGAAGTTCCTTTTGTTAACTTAGTTCATCCTAGTGATTGAAGGGGTTGTTATATTCTTTAGGTGCAATCTTTCATAGACTAAAACATTCACTCCATGTTAAGGCGCTCAAAGGAGGCTCTAGAGATGGAAAATGGCGCCTTAACTCACTTATGTAAATTTTAGACTTTTACACAATTGCAAGATGTCTTGGAGGGCTCAATTCTTCAAGGCGCCCATTTTGTTCACCACTTGTAGCATCACTTGTTCAAGGCACATGTGTGATTTGGTCAAAAACAGGCACCTAGAGTGAATAGGCTTTCATCCTAACTTAATACACTGCCTCCTTCTGACGATTTTTGGGGCAGTAGAAAACCTTTCACCACGGGCAAATGCCTCAGGGCTATAAAAAACTGAGAGAGGTTATTGTAGAGGCACTCTACATGATCACATTGTCTTAGACAGAATGTTTCTAAGTGACACGGTTTTCAAGCAACATCTCGTCAAAGATTGCTACCTTTTTGCACTTTGGACTCTTCAGGGATATCATCGGTACAATGTAGCTCCGACTGTTTCGACATGTTTGGGTGAAAAATAGGACCATGCCTAGCGTAAATGTACCCATTTAGATGTGTTGGAATAGTCAGTTTGGTCGCATCAGGAGCAGGACGAAAGTTACACCCCTTTGCAACTTTACACTACCTCCTTCTGACAATTTTTGGGACAGCAGAAAACCTTTCACCACGGGCAAATGCCTTAGAGCTATAAAAAACTGAGAGAGGTTATTGTAGAGGCACTCTACATGATCGCGTTGCCTTAGACGGAATGTTTCTAAGTGACACAGTTTTCGAGCAACATCTCGTCAAAGATTGCTGCCTTTTTGCACTTTGGACTCTTCAGGGATATTGTCGGTACAATGTAGCTCCGACTGTTTCGACATGTTTGGGTGAAAAATAGGACCATGCCTAGCATAAATGTACCCATTTGGACGCGTTGGAATAGTTAGTTTGGTCGCATTAGGAGCAGGACGAAAGTTACACCCCTTTGCAACTTTACACTACCTCCTTCTGACAATTTTTGGGACAACAGAAAACCTTTCACCACGGGCACTGTTTTATACTTGCCAAACTCTACTAGTTCATTTCCAACCGCATGTGTTATTTCCATATGTTCACATATTGGCAAATGTTGCAAGCCACTGCAACGATGACATGTGCCATCCAAGCATAATTTCTTGTAGAATATTTGACCTTCCTCTCTTTCACATAAAATTCTTGATATGAAGTCTCTTGAAGATGTTGGTGGGGCACATATGGTACAACCCTGCAAATCATTGTTAGTATGCATATCTAAACATATAGACCTATAAGCATCAAAATGGTTAGAAAATTCAATATGTAATCTACAACAACAAGTAGTGCGTGTGTGATTTATCTTAACATAGAAAGGTTTTAGTATTTCAAAATATCTTTGACAAATTTTAATTTGAGGATACTTCTCTAGAAATTTACCATAAAACTATGTTTGAGTCTCATCCAAAAAATGCTTTGGATGTGGCTCGCAGTTCTGACTACCGATTCTCCTTCTTACCACATCCCTTTGATTCAGAGATACCCTTGTGTAATTCTTCCAAAATTCTTCAATTAGTGATCTCAATGCTTCAACAATTGGTTTATCTTTTCGTGGTAGTCTCCCCGAGAATGCCCATAATTCATTGGCATTAGTGTCCTCAATTCTTTGGCGTCTTCCAATGGCTCTTGATAAAGTTTTCCTATTAATTCTCAATTCTTGACTTGTCTTTCTAATGAGACGAGCTTTCCTCGTTTGACTACTTACTATAGTCGATGTAATCACACGCCGTGTTGCATTACTATCTTTTGTGCGTGAGGTGTTACCCACACTCTCATATGCACTCATTAGATTCTTGACAATAGATTTTTCACTTGAAGCCTCTGATGTTCTCAACCCAAGAATCTTCATGATAGACCTATACTTTATACTTCACATCATTTCAACGAATAGTTGACATCTTGCAGTCTCATTTAACTTTTCAAAGAACAATCTCCAAATCTTATTAGCATATCTTCTACAAGTGCGTTTTGGAATCTTACCTTCCATTGGCTGCAAAATATTCTCATCAATATCAATCAAATACTTTGGCTTTCTATGCAAATTCTAGGTGGTGTCAAGTTAGGTAAATTCATCTCAACATTAGGAATTTCATCAATATTTAAATGAGATGGGTTAGATGGCATACCTTCGATCGAAGATGGAATAGATGACATACCTTGAGGTTGAGGTGGGAACGATGGCGTACCTCATTCATCACATGTGAGTGATGATGTACTCTCAACTTGAGATGTGGTAGATGGTGTCCCTACATGTTGACTTGTGGTAAAGGATGTGTCTCCAACTATGGTATTCAAATCTCTCGTACCACGAAGTTTTTGCATTCGTTCTCTTTGTGCCGCCAATGCCATATCTCTTTGTGATGGTTGTGGTTCCTCTTCAATTGGTATGTCTTCATTTATCGTGTCCAATTTCCTCTCCTCACGAAGTTTCCTCATAGCCATTGCTTTCTTTGCATTCTTAGCTTCTATCTCTTCCTGTGTTGGTTTAATTCTTGATCGTTTCCTCAGCATGACGGAGAATTTGTCTGTAGCATGATAAAGAGACCAATATTAGTTCCTAAGAAATGAATACATGATAATAGTGGGATTGTATTTTTTTTATGTTGTAAGGATTTATTCTTGTATAGTTTGACATCATGGTATGAACTAAGGTTTGTTTATTACACATAATTATTAAAGAGCCCAAGTGTAGAAAATATACATGGCATCATGTGAGATTGTAGGTTGCTTTCTTGATTGGGAATGTGTCTATTTTAAACATGTATGATAAAGCATGATAAAGTAATTCAATCTGAAATAAGGAAAATGTAAAGAACATGCATGTAAAGAATTGACATACCTAAAAAATGAAGATTTGAATGGAGAGAGTACCCAATTATATAGTGTTTTTATCTTCTTGCATCAAACTCCTCAACAATTTGAGTTTTTCACCACTTGCTTCCTTTTCAATGCTAAATTCTAAAAATTGAATCATAATTAACATTGCAACACTACAAAAATTGAAACTTGAATAGATATATATCAAACTTGGTGTGAAAACTATGTTATTTCCTCCTTCTCAAGTTGGCAAAGCAGAAAAGGTGGTGGAAAGATCATGCAAAGGTGGTACAATGTGTCAAATGTGCATGTGAACTTCCTAATAGAATGAAAGCACTTCTTTTTTGTCAGAGCACGCGCAGAATCAGTAAGAAAATAGAGCATGTGGGCCTGGATCATGGGGGTAACCACTTTTTTACCGTTTCAATAGAAATACAAAACGCGAGTGCGTTATAATGCGCTCATGTTTTATCCTGCTATAGATTCATCACATCCTTTGCATTGATCACATCTTTTTCTTGCAAGGGCTTGCCAGATGCTCCGCCATATGATAGGCATAACAATGAAGGGCAAGCCCTCATAATCAAGTTCGTGATAGAAAATGCCCTCAACCCTCAATGTCAAACCCTAATCCCTAAACCCTCAACTCTGATCCCTCGACCCTCAACCCTCAATGTCAAATCCTAATCCCTCAACCCTATCCCTAAACCCTCAACCCTCAACGTCAAATCCTAATCCCTCAACCCTCAACCCTATACCTAAACCCTCAACCCTCAATGTCAAATCCTAATCCCTCAACCCTAATCCGTCATCCCTCAACGTTAAATTCTAATCCCTCAACCCTAATCCATCATCCCTCAACTCTAATCCCTCATCCCTAAACCCTAAATGCTATCCCTAATCCTACACCCTCAACAGACTCGATACTATACCTTAAACTATAATCCCTTATCCCTAAACCCTCCAACCCTATCCCTAATCCTTACAACCCTCAACCCTAATCCCTCAACCCTTAACTCTGATCCATCAACCCTCAACACTATACCTTAAATCCTAATCTCTTCAACCTCAACCCTATCCCTAAACCCTTGACCCTCGAACCTCAACCCTCAACCCTCGACATCAAACCCTAATCCCTCAACCCTTAACTCTGATCCCTCATCTCTCAACCCTAACCCTAAACCCTCAACCCTCAACATCAAATCCTAATCCCTCAACCCTTCACTCTAATCCCTCAACCCTAAACCCTATCCCTAAACCCTCAACACTATACCTTAAACCCTAATCCCTTAGCCCTCAACCCTAAACCTTATCCCTAAACCCTAATCCCTCAACCCTCAACCCTAATCCGTCATCCCTCAACTCTAATCCCTCATCCCTAAACCCTAAATGCTATCCCTATTCCTACACCCTCAATAGAATCGATACTATACCTTAAATCCTAATCCCTCAACCCTTAACTCTGATCCCTCGACCTTCAACCCTAATCCTAAACCCTAAACCCTCAACGTCAAATTCTAATCCCTCAACCCTTCACTCTAATCCCTTAACCCTAAACCCTGTCCCTAAACCCTCAACACTATACCTTAAACCCTAATCCCTCAACCCTAACCCTAAACCTTGTCCCTAAACCCTAATCCCTCAACCCTCAACCCTAATCTTTCATCCGTCATCCCTCAACTCTAATCCCTCATTCCTAAACCCTAAACGCTATCCCTATTCCTAGACCCTCAACAGGCTCGATACTATACCTTAAACCCTAATCCCTCTACCCTCGACACTCTTATTTAACCCTAATCCCTTGACCATTAACCCTATCCCTCAACCTCAACCGTCAACCCTCAACCCTTAACTCTCAACATTAAACCCTAATTCATCAACCCTAAACCCTAATCCCTCAAACCTAAACCCTATGCCTAAACCATCAACCCTCAACACTATACCAACCCTAATCCCTCAACCCTCAACCCTAAACCTTATCCCTAAACCCTAATCCCTCAACCCTCAACCCTAATCCATCATCCCTCAACTCTAATCCCTCATCCCTAAACCCTAAATGCTATCCCTATTCCTAAACCCTCAACAGACTCGATACTATACCTTAAACTCTAATCCCTTATCCCTAAACCCTCCAACCCTATCCCTAATCCTTATACCCTCCACACTCAACTTTAACCCTAATTCCTCGACCCTCAACCCTATCCCTAAACCCTTGACCCTCGAACCTCAACCCTCAACCCTCAACATCAAACCCTAATCCCTCAACCCTTAACTCTGATCCCTCGACCTTCAACCCTAACCCTAAACCCTAAACCCTCAACGCCAAATTCTAATCCCTCAACCCTTCACTCTAATCCCTCAACCCTAAACCCTATCCCTAAACCCTCAACACTATACCTTAAACCCTAATCCCTCAACCCTAACCCTAAACCTTGTCCCTAAACCCTAATGCCTCAACCCTCAACCCTAATCTATCATCCGTCATCCCTCAACTCTAATCCCTCATTCCTAAATCCTAAACGCTATCCCTATTCCTAGACCCTCAACAGGATCGATACTATACCTTAAACCCTAATCCCTCTACCCTCGACACTCTTATTTAACCCTAATCCCTTGACCATTAACCCTATCCCTCAACCTCAACCCTCAACCCTCAACCCTCAACTCTCAACATTAAACCCTAACTCATCAACCCTAAACCCTAATCCCTCAAACCTAAACCCTATCCCTAAACCATCAACCCTCAACACTATACCTTAAACCCTAATCCCTCAACCCTCAACCCTAAACCTTATCCCTAAACCCTAATCCCTCAACCCTCAACCCTAATCCATCATCCCTCAACTCTAATCCCTTATCCCTAAACCCTAAATGCTATCCCTATTCCTAAACCCTCAACAGACTCGATACTATACCTTAAACTCTAATCCCTTATCCCTAAACCCTCCAACCCTATCCCTAATCCTTATACCCTCCACACTTAACTTTAACCCTAATTCCTTGACCCTCAACCCTATCCCTAAACCCTTGACCCTCGAACCTCAACCCTCAACCCTCAACATCAAACCCTAATCCCTCAACCCTTAACTCTGATCCCTCGACCTTTAACCCTAACCCTAAACCCTAAACCCTCAACGTCAAATTCTAATCCCTCAACCCTTCACTCTAATCCCTCAACCATTCACTCTAATCCCTCAACCCTAAACCCTATCCCTAAACCCTCAACACTCTACCTTAAACCCTAATCCCTCAACCCTAACCCTAAACCTTGTCCCTAAACCCTAATGCCTCAACCCTCAACCCTAATCTGTCATCCGTCATCCCTCAACTCTAATCCCTCATTCCTAAATCCTAAACGCTATCCCTATTCCTAGACCATCAACAGGCTTGATACTATACCTTAAACCCTAATCCCTCTACCCTCGACACTCTTATTTAACTCAAATCCCTTGACCATTAACCCTATCCCTCAACCTCAACCCTCAACCCTTAACCCTCAACTCTCAACATTAAACCCTAATTCATCAACCCTAAACCCTAATCCCTCAAACCTAAACCCTATCCCTAAACCATCAACCCTCAACACTATACCTTAAACCCAAATCCCTCAACCCTCAACCCTAAACCTTATCCCTAAACCCTAATCCCTCAACCCTCAACCCTAATCCCTCATCCCTCAACCCTAATCCCTCATCCCTAAACCCTAAATGCTATCCCTATTCCTAAACCCTCAACAAACTCGATACTATACCTTAAACTCTAATCCCTTATCCCTAAACCCTCCAACCCTATCCCTAATCCTTACACCCTCCACACTCTACTTTAACCCTAATCCCTTCAACCTCAACCCTATCCCTAAACCCTTGACCCTCGAACCTCAACCCTCAACCCTCGACATCAAACCCTATTCCCTCAACCCTTAACTCTGATCCCTCATCTCTCAACCCTAACCCTAAACCCTAAACCCTAAACCCTCAACCCTCAATGTCAAATCCTAATCCCTCAACCCTAAACCCTATCCCTAAACCCTCAACACTATACCTTAAACCCTAATCCCTGAGCCCTCAACCCTAAACCTTATCCCTAAACCCTAATCCCTCAACCCTCAACCCTAATCCGTCATCCCTCAACTCTAATCCCTCATCCCTACACCCTAAATGCTATCCCTATTCCTACACCCTCAATAGAATCGATACTATACCTTAAACCCTAATCTCTTATCCCTAAATCCTCAAACCGTATCTCTAATCCTTGTACCCTCCACACTCTACTTTAACCCTAATTCCTCGACCCTCAACCCTATCCCTAAACCCTTGACCCTCGAACCTCAACCCTCAACCCTCAACGTCAAACCCTAATCCCTCAACCCTTAACTCTGATCCCTCGACCCTCAACACTATACCTTAAACTCTAATCCCTATCCCTCAACCCTTAACCCTTAAAACTTAAACCCTATCCCTACACCCTCAACACTTGAGACTATATCTTAAGCCTTAAACCCTCATCCCTAAAGCCTCAACCCTCAATCCTTAAACCTTCAACCCTAAACCCTATCCCTAATCCCTCTACCCTCGACACTCTAACCCTAACCTCAACATTAAATGCTAATCCGTCAACCCTAAACCCTAATCCTAAACCCTCAACCCTCAACCCTCAACACTATACCTTAAACCCTAATCCCTCAACCCTCAACCCTAAACCTTATCCCTAAACCCTAATCCCTCAACCCTCAACCCTAATCCATCATCCCTCAACTATAATCCCTCATCCCTAATCCCTAAATGCTATCCCTATTCCTAAACCCTCAATAGACTCGATACTATACCTTAAACCCTAATCCCTTATCCTTAAACCCTCCAATCCTATTCCTAATCCTTACACCCTCCACACTCTACTTTAACCCTAATCCCTTGACCCTAAACCCTATCCCTAAACCCTTGACCCTTGAACCTCAACCCTCAACCCTCAACCCTCAATGTCAAACCCTAATCCCTCAACCCTTAACTTTGATCCCTCGACCCTCAACCCTATCCCTAAACCCTAAACCGTAATCTGTCATCCCTTATCCCTAAACCTTAAACGCTATCCCTATTCCTAGACCCTCAATGGGCTCGATACTATACCTTAAACGCTAATCCCTTATCCCTAAACCCTCCAACTCTATCCCTCATCCCTTAACCCTCATGATTAATAGCCTTGAACGTAAAAAAATTTGAGTGGGACATAACGCGAGCGCGTTATAACGCGCTCGCATTATGTCAAACATGACAAAAGACAGACATGCGGGAAAGAAAAATGCAAGGCAAAACATAACGCGAGCGCATTATAACACGCTTGCGTTATTTCTTGCTTTGGGAATCCCAAGCCTTGGGCTTGGGATTTGCTTTGGATTTCCAACCCAAAGGCTTGGAGTGCCTTATGAACAGTCACAGACGTGTTTTTCTATATTCTTCAAAATTTCACATAATTTTGTTCGTGCTAACCCTTAGATTTGCACGTGTTTCAAGGTTGAACAAATCGAACACATGGGTAATGTTAGGCTTTCTCTTAGCTATTTGACGATGTGATTTTTTTCACATTTTAACAATGTTAAGCCTTTCATCTTTAATTTCTTTTGTTTGTGTGTCCGTTTTTAGGCAAAAACCACTGTTTGGTCTTTTTTTCATTGTAAAATAACTATTCATTCAAATTTCAAAAAAATTACATATTTAGAAACTAGACTCCATTCTACAAATATTAAAAAAATAAAAAAATGATTTTCAATTAGTTTTCAAAATTTATAGGGGTAGCACGGCCAAAATTTTGTTTTTTAGGATGTGTCCACTTTAAAAATTAGTAAAAAATCAAATATTCATCAAAAAATTATTAGAAAAATTGAGCATAAACTACATGCTATTAGCTAATTTCTCACTGAAGCGATTTTAAAAATACCAAAAAAAAGGTTGACCTTTTGAGGGAGCCACAAAACATGCTATGTTATGTTTTTTTGACAAAAACAACACCAATTTCTGTGGCTCCCTCTTTTGAACCCCTTAATCTATGCCATTTTCAAAACAAAATAGTAGTTTAGAAAGTAGACTCGGAGCACTACGAACATTGTTTTGGTTGCATCTCCAAATTTTGAGTGTAACTATGCTCAATTTCTCATCCAAGGCCAGTATTTCCTAATTTCAGAAAAAAAGTGGCCACTTAAGACCCCTTTTTGGCCCCCCATCTTCCTGCACTTACCCACAACCGTCTTTGCAACACTCTCTTGGTTATCCAAAGAAAAACATCAGAGGTACCCTTCCAAGCATTTGTTGATCACCTTAGTCTGTTCATCAGATTGGGGATGATATAACGAGCTTACAAGTAAGATGAGTGCCCAAACATGGAAATACATTGGTCCAAAAATTACTTGTAAATATAGGATCATGATCACTTACTATAACTTTTGGAGTCCCATGTAGTTTTTGAATAGTATTCATAAAGGCTATTTCTACAATACTTGCTACCATCGGGTGTGTCAAAGAAACATATGATAAAATCCATAGATAACTCCTCCCATAGTTGACTTGGAAAAGATAAGGGCTATAAAAGATATGGAATCTTAATTGCCTCCCCTTTATTTTGTTGACATACCATGCATTCTACTACAAATTTATGAACATCCCCTTTTAGCCCATCCTAAAAGAAATCTTGCTTGATTCTATGATAAATTTTCAAGAATCCAAAGTGCCTACCTCGTAGAGAAACATGTAGTTCTACCAACACTTTAAACTTACGCGTTGAATTCCTGCATAGGTACAACCTATCCTTGTACCATAAAACATTTCCTTTCCATACAAATTTGTCTAACACACTTGAATCCTGTTGGTGTTTCTCAATGAGAGTTTAAGTATATGTGTCCTCCTACTCTTCTCTTGCCTCATTTAACCAATTTACTTGTAATATGAAAATGTAGTACAATAATGGTTCTGTGGGTTCATCCCTCCTTGATAGAGCATCAACCACAACATTCTCCTTGCCTTTCTTATATATGATCTCAAAGTCATATCCCAACATATTTATGACCCATTTTATTGTTCCTCATATGACAATATCTATTCCAAGAAATATTTGAGATTATCACGATCTATCTTTACCCTAAAGTATCTTTCCATTTTAATAGGTCTCCATAGTTTGATTGCATGCAACATAGACAACATTTCCTTCTCATAAATTGGCTTCAACAAACTCTTACCTTTGATTTGGTAACTCCTAAATAATATGGGTCTTTCTTCTTGCACGAGTACTACTCTTACGCCATGTTCTAAAGCATCACATTCCAAAATCAATGTTTTAGAAAAATCTGGGGGAGCTAGGACTAGATTTGTGCACATGGCTTCCTTTATCTACTCAAATGCCCTTGTAGCTACCTCATGGGTGAGTGTAGGATCATCACGGGCCAAATAGTGGCAATAGAAAAAATAATCGTGTCTTTACTTAGCCAAAATCATGAATTGGGCAAGTTTGATTTTCTTAGGCATGTAAGGAATATCCATTTTGTGGGACCCAAAATGGATTTTGGAGACCATAAAAATTCAAAAAAGAGGTTGCATTTTGCAAACCCGCAGCTCGCAAAATGCAGACCTCTTCAAAAACATATATCAGAGTCTTATAGAATGGATATCCAATCCTAGCAGATATGATTCTTATATTTTTTTTGTTTGTTTTGTATATTCATGTAATTTTTTTAATTGTTTATCCTAAATGGGTATGTTTTATATTTTAAATAGGTAAAATGGATGAACAACATGAACACCCAAACCCTTCCCCACCAAACCCTCCCCCTCCAACAATCGAAGAGAAAATTGAAAGAAACATTGATCAAATAAGTAGGATTGTAGAAATGTATTGCCGCAGCCCTCAATTGTCTTCAATGACATCAAATTTAGAGGGGATTATTACTCATGTTTCAACCATCACAAGAAAACATGAATCATTTAGGCAATGGCGAGAAACTAAGAAGGTGAAATATGATGACGGTTTATCATATGATCAAGTGAAAGAGTTAGACATTACCAAAGATATGTTAGCCCAATTTTGTCAATCCTAAAACCAGATTGTATGTTGATGTTCATAAGTCTAAGTATTCAATCAAATGGTGTACACATGAGGGTATTTAGTCAAAAATTTTGGGATCGTTGGTGGATGGTTTTTGATAAACCACCCAATAACAATTTAGATGTACCTTTGTATTTCCTTCGTAAACTATATGCAGATTTTGTAATGGGTCACCATGTGAATTATTTTGACTTTAGAGAGTTCTAGGGAGTAGGTAAGGTAATGCCTCAAGATAGACCTGGGGCAATGAGACAATTGCAAGGTCTTTTTATTCCCCTTCATGCTATCCCTTCTCCACCCCCAATTCAACACCTAGACATTGTTGCAAATGCAACATAGTAGGGCCTCATTGCCATACACTCTTTTATTGAGCACTTGATTACACAAAACTCTCAGTTTGCACAACCACATGATGTTGGTGGTGATATTGGATCACCCGATATTAGTAGACTCTCCTCGTCCACACATGTTTGTGTGCCCCATCAATGCATTTCTTGTAATAAGTTGTGCTTAGGTCCTTTATATGGAGAGTAGTGAGTCACCCTTGAACACTTTAGAGTACAATTTCCCTTCACAAGATGAGGTAGCGGGGTCCAGAACTCAATCCGGGGTCCAGAACTCAAGCCGAGGGGTCAGGGACAAGAGTAGAAGCACAAGCATTAGTGAGCCGTAGAGAAAGAGAAGAGCATGACCAATCTTTTATAGAGGTAAAATCTAAAATTAAATTTCTTTGTGTATTCCATTTGAATAATATAAACAAATATTAGTACTAATGTATCTAAGGGGGATAAAAATTGATGACAGAGGAGAAGTTGATAGATGTTCATCATTGAACTTCGTCTACCATCCAATTTGGCTTCAACTTGCTGGTATAATTTTTCTACACCAACTTTTTTTATTGTATGCATTTAATTCTTTGTGAGTAATTATATATTAATTTATATCTTGATGTTAATTTACTTTTATAGTCAATCCAAAATGTGAATGATGTGGCATCTTTGCCAATAGTCTTTAGTCAAACTCCTGATCGACCCAAGGGACCATCATTCACAGAACAATTTTCTAAACACCAACAAAGAGTGGAGATAATTCAATTGAACTGTACTTTAATTGATAATTTAGAAAACTTAAATATTTGATTATAGTCATTTAGATAAATAATAAAATAGAGAATAGATAAATTGATCTATTAATTTAAAAATTATTATGATTATTTGTATACATAGAGTCTTACATTCTTGTAATTTTCATACAAGAGATATTAGTTGGTTCATCCATGATGAGTCCTTCTCAATCGATGCAGGAGGCCTCGATGGTGGTATGTGCTTGTATTCTAGTAGATAAGTTTTTGTGTAGTGTAGTCTAGATTGTTTATATGTAACACATCTAACTTGTTTTAATGTATGTATTTCCTTTTTTGTTTAATAATTATATATTAATTTATTTCAATGTTACTTTACTTTTACAGTCTCTTGAGAAAGTGAGTGATGTGTCACCTTTGCCATCATGCTTCAGTAGGACCCCTGATTGTCTTAAGAGAAAATCATTTGCAAAATGATTGTCTGAACAACAAGAAAGAGTCGAGGTAATTGAATTGAATTTTCCTAAATAATTGATAGTTTATAAAGGTCTTATAGTTGATTGTAGTGATTTATATGTATGTTAATAAATGAAAGTTCTAAATTGTAGTAGATAAGATTCTATTTACTAAATCTAACTTATTTATATTTACCATTGAAGAGATTAATCAAATTTGTGGTTTGACTTGTTAATGCAGTCAATTTTGCCTCCATCAACTACCAGACATCATGGCATGAAGAGGACACTTTTTGAGGATCCATCACAGATTGAGTATCCACTAGAGACATAGGGTCAAGTGGACCTTTACTATTTGATGTAGCTATTCGGCATGTAGATTCTATATAGATTTTGACACATGGCATATGCCACATTTTGTAAAAAAATGTTTTGAGTTGGCATATTTGCCAAATTTTTGTATATGTCTACCATTATGGACTACACACACACACACACCTTGATATACAATATAATTTAAATTCCTTATGTGTATGTATTCCTACTTTGAAACTTAAAAGTTTAATGTATAATCAGTTTACAATGGTTGAGTTATGATCAATATCATGTTATAGATTGATTTCTCATTATATATGATTGTTTTTCTTGGTAGAAAGATGATATATGTAGTTTCATACCTCAATACATAACTTGATTTTAATTGCCACGTGATTGTAGTTTTAGTTAGATATAGGATTTTCATGAAATGACAAACTTGAATGGTTCACACATGTGCAGAGCTATAGAAAACTTTTATCTCCTCCATATGTAGTTTTAGATCTTCATTTTTCAAGTACAAACATAAAAAAGTAGTTGTAGATGACTAATTTCACCATCAAAACTTCATTTCTAGCCTTCGTTCTTCATGTTTTCTCCATTTTCAGTCTTAATCAGGACATCTGCAATCTAGAACAGCAATTTGGTACCTCATGGAGGGCTACAACAACCATATCTAAGGCTACAATTCAGGTATAAGATTATAAACTTCATTTTCATTCATCTCCAAGACCTTGATTCCTTCATCTTTGACCATTTCTAGCTATGATTGTGTAGGTACAATAGTGATATAGGTCTGGAAATCAAGTTGTTTCATGGCTGGTATAGCAAATTAGGAGTTTGAAATGTTGTCATAACAACACTTTGCAAAAAGGTTTTCAAAATTAGGTAAATGGGAAAATCTTGTTTCATTTCATCTCCTAGAGTTTGTCTTCAAACTCATTGACATCTTCTAGCTTTCATTTTGTAGGTACAAAAGAAGATCTTTCCATTTCATATAGTTTCCACCATGTTTCCACCTTGTTTCTAGATGTTTCCATAATGTTTCCAACCTCACAAACTATGTTGTCAAATTTGTTGTTATGGGAAACTTCACAAATTTATCATTTTTCCCCGGCCTCCTAGATCTTCACCATTTATGCATGACCAATATTAACTTGTATAGCCTACCCTTAACTATAAATGATTTCTCTTGAGCTATTTATGAGGTATTATGGTATCCTTTGTTATTTTGACAGTCTATTTGCATACTTATGAACCGTTGTGACAGTCCTAGGAGTCTTTTGATAGCTCAACTCACTCCATTCTAATTTAGAACAATTAATAAAATAGATTCAATTTTTTTTGTGAAAGTCCACTAAGGTTCACAAAAAATCATTTCATCTCTCCCTTTAATAACCCCTACCATAGTGCAACAAACCTCCACAATCATGGATGTCCATCATTTATGACAACTCTTCATTGATATGACAATCATTCCTTCAACCTTTTGACTATGTTAGGACCTCATACATTCACCTTCAAACCTTATGATAGTGTCTTGTTATTATGACCAACTTTATGAGGCATAAGATGGGGATCCTTATACTAAATGAAAATTCAATGGTGTAGGTGACTTTCTCAAAGGATTGCAAGGAGCTTTATGGATTGTGGTAGTAGGATAAAAATCTTTATGACTGTCCTATAAGGACACAAAAGTATTCACAAGATCCAAACCCTTTCAAAGTGTTGCATATAGTCTAAGGATTTATTGTTCTATGATATGAGACAACAAAAAACTATGTTTGGTGAGTGTATTGTGATGAGATATTAGGATGGTCAAAGACCATTTAGAGATCATATGATTATAAGAGTTTTATTTTTTAAATGAATTCTTTCTCTCTCAAGACCTTCAAAAAATGATTAATTCATCTAAAAACTATCCCAAGACCCGATTGATTGCCAAATTCTATAACTTGGTGGTATAATAGTAGAGCAGCATCTCTTGCATAGAATAGTAGTGTATTAGACTCTTTCGTTGATCCTTGATGATAAGATATGATGGTAGTCTGTAGTCTTATATTGTCCAAACAATCCCCTCCATGAATTATGTGGTAGTCCAAAGGTGATGAGGATCATGACAGTCTGGTTAAGTTGGAGTGTTGATTGACTAGATGACAGCCCCTTGTCCCATCCACATGCATTTTGTAGTTGTTGAATGATCTCCTCTAGTTGCATGACAAATTCTTCTTTCTTTTTTAATGCACTTGGTAAACTATTTAACGTGACCGATGACGCTGGTGCGACACACCATCCAGCTCCACGCGCATGCTTTTGCCTGGAGCAATGAACCAGTGAGGCCACAACATGGGGGACCTCATCCCCTAACAAGAACACTTCAAACCTGTGAGCTCATTGGCCCAACGAAGGCGTAATGCCTGTGAGCTCGTTGGCTCAGTAGGGGTTTGAACTCTGGTGGCTGCCACTACAACCAGTTGCATGACAAAGTCAAGAACAACATGCATGACTAAATTCCTAGAGACATGATGGTCCTAACATCCCTTCTACAACTTTTATGTTTCCTTTGACAAATATAAACTCCTATTGACTATCCTTAATTGAATCTAAACCCACTCCCCTCACTCCACCAAGACCTAAGGTTTATGACACAAGTTCCAATGCTTTAAACCTATCTAATCATGACTATACAGTCCCTTTTGACTATAACAATCTTTTTCAAACAATGTTTACATGGTTTCTAAAGCACATAATGGAAATCTCCTTACATATTTAGTGTATTCATCCCAATGTAGAAAGTTATGATGTATATGATACCCCCAATGATCTTAACTAAAGATGAATGTCATGACAACCTCATGTCTCCATGGCTGCACTATTTGAAATGGCAATTGTACAATCATTGACAACATAATGACATGGATAGATATTCAACTTACATAGTGTCTAATTATCTAAATATTGATTCAAGGAGATTCATTACTATTCTAGGGTTTAGGGAAAGATGATATGGTCATGGATCAAAGCATGACTATTCAAAACTGACCAAGACAACTTCCAAATTTCCTCATAGTTATATAATGGTAGCTAATAGTTTTGTGGTAGTTTTAGGGCTCTTGAACAATATAGTAACAATTTCCTAATAGAATCTATGATTGAATAATAGTTAATTAACAAAGGAATCATTACACTCAATGCCTTGATCATCCTAGGATTTCATGATAGTCTTCTAAGTGTATGATATGGTATTCCCTATGGCTATTTGGACAATCTTTTGGTATGATAGTCCCTTGACTATTATTGTGTTTTAATAGTGACAATTAAGGGTTTAGAAACATGCAAATTGGTCATTAATTGTTGATGACAACTCCATGGTGTTTTCATAGTGATCTCCTACATAATAGAATAACTTGCTAGGTAAGATCCATCATGGTGTCATAATGTAATGACAAGCTTGATATATGGTCAAGATTGAAGAACTTTGGAAACCATGATTAGAAACATAATGAAATGCCCATACAACATCAACAACACACTCATTAAGATTAGAACATTTGACATGTGAGTTTTTTTCATTCAAGATCACATGCTTTGACATGTTAGATTTTCTTAGAACACTACATTTGATATAGAAACTACTAGATTTGATATGACAACCATTGATAATTTCCAATCTTACATGTTAAACATGCAAGATACATGTTAAAAATGACAAAACTTGTGATGTTTTTCATTCAATCCAAGATAGGTATTTTTGTATTAATGAGTAAATACATGTTTGTGTGTTGACCCATTTCATTATCTAGTTTATGGAAAGAAATGACTACATAGGGAGAGAGATACATTTGGCATGATTCGCATTTGGACCTAACCAATGGCATTGACAGGTCAAGGTAGGTGGGATTATGCTAGTTGAGGCCCTATTTCATTCCCCAAGTGTCCCAATCGAATTGGGCTACAATGTATCGACAAAGTCTCTTAAGAAACCTAAGAGCCAAAAATTGCCAGACTTTGACGAAGTAGTTCTCATACTTTGTGGCACCTACAAATGGTTCATTTGGACCTACAACTAGATGTAAATACTCTCCACAATAACCTCTCTCTATTTTGACCAACTCAACATCGTTTGACCGTACCAACAGCGGATCATTCTTGAAAAATGCCTCAGTGACATGTAGTGTAAAGGTGCCAAGATCCATATTTTGCATTCTTCACCCCATGGGACCTAACCAATGGTGTCGACAGGTTAGGGTGGGTGGGTTTATGCTAGTGGAGGCCCTATTTCATTCCCTAGGTGTCCCAATCGAATCAGGCTATAGTGTACCGGCAAAGTCTCTTAAGAGACCTAAGAGCCAAAAATTGCCAGAGTAATTCTTGTACTTCATGGCACCTAAGAATGATCCATTTGGACCTATAGCTGGATGTCAAGCCCTTCCACAATAACCTCTCTTAGTTTTGAGCAACTCAACATCATTTGACCGTGCCAATGATGGATGCATTCTTGAAAAAATCCTTAGTGACATGTAGTGTAAAGGTGCCAAGAGCCATATTTTACGTTCTTCACCCCATGGGACCTAACTGTCAGTGTTGATAGGTTAGGGTGGGTGGGTTTATACTAGTGGAAGCCTTGTTTCATTCCCTAGGTGTCCCAATCGAATCGGGCTACAATGTACTAGCAAAGTCTCTTAAGAGACATAAGAGCCAAAAATTGCCAGACTTTGATAGAGTAGTTTTCACACTTTGTGGCACCTAAGAATGATCCATCTAGACTTACAATTGGATGTTAGGCCCCTCCATAATAACCTCTCTCATTTTTAACCAACTCAACATCGTTTGACCATGCCAATGACGGATGCATTCTTGAAAAATGCCTCAGTGACATGTAGTGTAAAGGTGCCAAGAGCCATATTTTGCGTTCTTCACCTTGTGAGACATAACTGATGGCACTGACAGGTTAGGATGGGTGGGTTTATGCTAGTGGAGGCCCTGTTTCGATCCCTGAGTGTCCCAATCGAATCGGGCTACAGTGTACCGACAAAGTCTCTTAAGACACCTAAGAGCCAAAAATTGCCAGACTTTGATGGAGTAGTTCTCACACTTCGTGCAACCTAAGAATGATCCATTCAAACCTAAAGTTGGATGTCAAGTCCCTCCATAATAACCTCTTTATTTTGACTAACTCAACATTGTTTGACCGTGCCAACGATAGATGCATTCTTAAAAAATGCCTCAGTGACATGTAGTGTAAAGGTGCCAAGAGCCATATTGTGCGTTCTTCACCTTATGGGACCTAACTGATGGCGTTGACAGGTTGGGGTGGGTGGGTTTATGCTAGTGGAGGCCTTGTTTCATTCCCTAGGTGTCCCAATCAAATCAGGCTACAGTGTACCGACAAAGTCTCTTAAGAGACCTAAAAGCCAAAAATTGCTAGACTTTGATAAAGTAGTTATCACACTTTGTGGCACCTAAGAATGATCAGTTCAAACCTACGGCTGGATGTCAGGCCCCTCCACAATAACCACTCTCAGTTTTGACCAACTCAACATCGTTTGACCGTGCCAATGACGGATGCATTCTTGAAAAATGTCTCAGTGACATGTAGTGTAAAGGTGCCAAGAGCCATATTTTACATTCTTCACCTTGTGGGACCTAACTGATGGCACCAAAAGGTTGGGGTGGGTAGGTTTATGCTAGTGGAGGCCCTGTTTTGTTCCCTAGGTGTCCCAATCGAATTAGGCTACAGTGTATCGACAAAGTCTCTTAAGAGACCTAAGAGCCAAACATTGCCAGACTTTGATGGAGTAGTTCTCACACTTTGTGGCACCTAAAAATGATTAGTTTGGACCCACAACTGGATGTTAGGCCCCTCCATAATAACCTTTCTCAGTTTTGACCAACTCAACATCCTTTGATCGTGCCAACGACAGATGCATTCTTAAAAATTACGTCAGTGACATGTAGTGTAAAGGTGCCAAGAGCCACATTTTGCGTTCTTCACCCCATGGGACCTAATCAATAGTGTCAACAGGTCAAGGTGGGTGGTTTTATGCTAGTGGAGGCCCTATTTCATTTCCTAGGTGTCCCAATCGAATCGGGCTACAGTGTATCGGTAAAGTCTCTTAAGAGACCTAAGAGCCAAAAATTGCACTTCATGGCACCTAAGAATGATTCGTTTGGACCCACAACTGGATGTTAGGCCCATCCACAATAACCTCTCTCTATTTTGACCAACTCAACATCGTTTGACTAGGCCAATGACAGATGCATTCTTGAAAAATGCCTCAGTGACCTATAGTGTAAAGGTGCCAAGAGCCATATTTTACTTTCTTCACTACATGGGACCTAACCAATGGTGTTGACAGGTCAGGTTGGGTGGGTTTATGCTAGTGGAGGCCCTGTTTCATTCCCCAGGCATCCTAATCTAATCAGGCTACAGTGTACCGACAAAGTCTCTTAAGAGAACTAAGAGCCAAAAATTGCCAGACTTTGATGGAGTATTTCTCGCACTTTGTGGCACCTAAGAATGATCCGTTCAGACCTACAACTATATGTTAGGCCCCTCCACAATAAACTCTCTCAGTTTTGACCAACTCAACATTGTTTGATTGTGCCAATGGCGGATGCATTCTTGAAAAATGCCTCAGTGACATGTAGTGTAAAGGTGCCAAGAGCCATATTTTGCATTCTTCACCCCGTGGGACCTAACTGACGGTGCTGACAAGTCAAGGTGGGTGGGTTTATGCTAGTGGAGACCCTATTTCATTCCTCAGGTGTCCTAATCGAATCAGGCTACAATGTATCGACAAAGTCTCTTAAGAGACCTAAGAGCCAAAAAATGCTAGACTTTGAAATAGTAGTTCTCATACTTTGTGGCACCTAAGAATGATCCCTTTGGACCTACAGTTGGATTTTAGGCCCCTCCACAATAACCTCTCTTGGTTTTGACCAACTCAACATCGTTTGACCGTGCCAACGGCAGATGCATTCTTGAAAAATGCCTTAGTGACATGTAGTGTAAAAGTGCCAAGAGCCATATTTTATGTTCTTCACCTCATGAGACCTAATTGATGGCATCGACAGGTTAATGTGGGTGGGTTTATGCTAGTGGAGGCCCTATTTCGTTCCCTAGGAGTCCCAATCCAATTGGGCTACAGTGTATCGGCAAAGTCTCTTGAGAGACCTAAGAGCCAAAAATTACTAGACTTTGATGGAGTAGTTCTCACACTTCATGGAACCTAAGAATGATCCATTTAGACCTACAGCTGGATGTTAGACCCCTCCACAATAACCTCTCCCAATTTTGACCAACTCAACATCATTTGACTGTGCCAACGACGGATGCATTCTTGAAAAATGCCTCAGTGACACGTAGTGTAAAGGTGCTAAGAGCCATATTTTACTTTCTTCACCCTGTGGCAACCTAATCGATGGCATTGACAGATCAGGGTGGGTGGGTTTATGCTAGGGGAGGTCCTGTTTCGTTCCCTAGGTGTCGCAATCGAATCAGGCTACACTATACCAACAAAGTCTCTTAAGAGACCTAAGAGCCAAAAATTGCTAGACTTTGATGGAGTAGTTCTCAAACTTCATGTCACCTAATAATGATCCATTGGACCCACAGCTGGATGTTAGGCCCCTCCACAATAACCTCTCTTAGTTTTGACTAACTCAACATCATTTGACCATCCCAATGGCTGATGCATTCTTGAAAAATGCCTCAATGACATGTAGTGTAAAGGTGCCAAGAGCCATATTTTGCGTTCTTCACCCCATGGGACCTAACCGATGACACTGATAGGTCAGGTTGGGTGGGTTTATGCTAGTGGAGGCCCTATTTCATTCCCCAGGTGTCTTAATTGAATCGGGCTACATTGTACCGACAAAGTCTCTTAAGAGACCTAAGAGCCAAAAATTGCCAGAGTTTGACAGAGTACTTCTCGCACTTTGTGGCACCTAAGAATGATCTGTTTAGTCCTATAGATATATGTCAGGCCCCTCCATAATAATCTCTCTCATTTTTGACCAATCCAACATAGTTTGACCATGCCAACGACAGATGCATTCCTGAAAAATGCTTCAGTGACATGTAGTGTAAAGGTGCCAAGAGCCATATTTTGTGTTCTTCACCCTATGGGACCTAACCATTGATGTTGATAGGATGGGGTCGGTGGGTTTATGCTATTGGATGCCCTACTTTGTTCCCCAAATGTCCCAATTGAATCGGGCTGCAGTGTATCGGCAAAGTCTCTTAAGAGACATAAGAGCCAAAAATTGCTAGACTTTGACAGAGTATTTATCGCACTTTGTGGCACCTAAGAATGATCTATTTAGAACTACAAATGGATGTCAGGCCTCTCCATAATAACCTCTCTCAGTTTTGACCAAATCAACATCATTTGACCGTACCAATGACTGATGCATTCTTGAAAAATGCCTCCGTGACATGTAGTGTAAAGGTGCCAAGAGCCATATTTTGCGTTCTTCACCCCATGGGACCTAACCAATAGCGCTGACAGGTTGAGGTGGGTGGGTTTATGCTAGTGGAGGCCTTTTTTCATTCCCTAGGTGTCCCAATTGAATCAGGTATAGTGTACCGACAAAGTCTCTTAAGACACTTAAGAGCCAAAAATTGTTAGACTTTGATAGAGTAGTTCTCACACTTAGTGGCACATAAAAATGATCTGTTTAGACCTACAGATGGATGTTAGGCCCCTCCATGATAACCTCTCTCTTTTTTAACCAACTCAATATCGTTTGACCGTGCCAACGACGAATGCATTCTTGAAAAATGCCTCAGTGACATGTAGTGTAAAGGTGCCAAGAGCCATATTTTACGTTCTTCACCCCGTGAGACCTAACCGATAGTGCCAAAAGGTTAGGATGGGTGGGTTTATGCTAGTGGAGGCTCTGTTTCATTCCCTAGGTGTCCCAATCGAATTGGGCTACAATGTACTGACAAAGTCTCTTAAGAGACCTAAGAGCCAAAAATTGCCAGAATTTGACGGAGTAGTTCTTGCACTTTGTGGCACCTAAGAATGATCCATTCAGACCTACAATTGGATGTCATGCCCCTATACAGTAACCTCTCTCAGTTTTGACCAATTCAACATCGTTTGACCATGCCAACGGTGGATGCATTCTTGAAAAATGCCTTAGTGACAGGTAGTGTAAAGGTGCCAAGAGCCATATTTTGCATTCTTCACCACGTGGGACCTAATTGATGGTGTCAATAAGTCAAGGTGGGTGGGTTTATACTAGTGGAGGCCCTGTTTCATTCCCCAAGTGTCCCAATCGAAGTGCGCTACAGTGTACTGGAAAAGTCTCTTAAGAGACCTAAGAGCCAAAACTTGCTAGACTTTTATGGAGTAGTTCTTGCACTTTGTGGCACCTAAGAATGATTTGTTTAGACATACAACTAGATGTCAGGCCCCTCCACAATAACCTCTCTCCATTTTGACCAACTCAACACGTTTGACCATGTCAACAGCGGATGCATTCATGAAAACTACCTCAGTGATATGTAGTGTAAAGGTGCAAAGAGCCATATTTTGAGTTCTTCAGCCCGTGGGACCTAACCGATGGTACTAACAGGTTGATGTGGGTGGGTTTATTCTAGTGGAGGCCCTATTATGTTCCCTAGGTGTCCCAATCAAATCGGGCTATAGTGTACTGGCAAAGTCTCTTAAGAGACCTAAGAGCCCAAAATTGCCACTTTAACGAAGTAGTTCTTGCACTTTTTGGCACCTAAGAATGATCCATTTAGACCTACATCTAGATGTTAGGCCCCTCCACAATAACCTCTCTTAGTTTTGACCAATTCAACATCATTTGATTGTGCCAACGACAGATGCATTCTTGAAGAATGCCTTAGTGACATGTAGTGTAAAGGTGCCAAGAGCCATATTTTGCGTTCTTCACCCCATGGGACCTAACTGACAGTACCAATAGGTTAGGGTGGTTGGGATTATGCTAATGGAGGCCCTGTTTCATTCCCCAAGTGTCCCAATCGAATTGGGCTACAATACCGGCAAAATCTCTTAAGAGATGTAAGAGCAAAAAATTGCCAGACTTTGACGGAGTAGTTCTCGCACTTCATGACACCTAAGAATGATCTATTTGGATATATAGTAGGATGTTAGACCCCTCCATAAAAACATCTCTCCATTTTGACCAACTCAATATCGTTTGACTATGCCAACGATAGATACATTCTTGAAAAAATGCCTTAGTGACATTTAATGTAAAGGTGCCAAGAGCCATATTTTGTGCTCTTCACCTTGTGGGACCTACCCGATGGTGTCAATAGGTTAGGGTAGATGGGTTTATGGTAGTGGAGGCCTTGTTTCATTCCCCAGGTCTCCCAATCGAATCAGGCTACAGTGTACTGGCAAAGTCTCTTAAGAGACCTAAGAGCCAAAAATTTCTAGACTTTAACGTAATAGTTCTCACACTTTGTGACACCTAAGAATGATCTGTTCAGACCTATATCTAGATGTTAGGCCTCTGTATAGTAATCTCTCTCTATTTTGACCAACTCAACATCACTTGACTGTGCCAACGACAGATGCATTCTTGCAAAATGCCTCAGTGACATGTAGTGTAAAGGTGCCAAGAGCCATATTTTGCACTCTTAACCCTAGGGGACCTAACCGACAGCATCGACAAGTCAGGGTGGGTGGGTTTATGGTAGTGGAGGCCCTTTTTCATTTCCTAGGTGTCCAAATCAAATCAGGCTACAGTGTACCAACAAAGTCTCTTAAGAGACTTAAGAGCAAAAAAATTCTAGACTTTGATGTAGTTTTCATAGGGGGAGACAAGTGATTTTGAGAGGTTTTGGGATAGTTTTTAGGAGGTTTTTGGGACTGATTTGAAGAGATATACTAGTTTATTGTTATTCATGACATTAAATCACTACATATATAACCATCAAATTTAGCATTAAACATAATGAAAAAACACACCTTAAAGAGTGTACTACTAAAATCACATGAAATGGTTATCAATTATTAGCACTAGATGCGAAGAAACACTAGGAGGATATGTAAGATGGAAACATTATTATATTATGGTCATAATCTCTTCATAGGATATACAAAATATAAATATATACAAATCTAAAATATAAAAAATGTCTCCACAATGGAAGCTAAATGCTTTAACCACTGATCTCAATCCCTTGAATACAATAGCTTTATAGTCGAAAACACCTGCATTTATAAGTTAAATTTTTTTAAGCAAAGTAAACACCATCAACTACAACTAACTTAATATTTTTTATAAGAAGTTTGATGAAAGATATCTTATATGTCACCTTAGGAATTATATAGAATGTCTCCAAAATGAAAGCTAAATGCTTTAACCAATAATCTTAGTCCCTTGAATGTACAATAGCTCTATTCTCCAAAACACCTGTATTTATATATTAAAATCTGTCAAGCAAAAAAATCTTTAACCTACTATTAACTCAGTAATGGTGGATGTATTTCCATCGTAACCATGAGTCATACTCAAAACATAGTCATGGTCTAGGTAGAATACACAAAATGTTGTTTGCAACCGCATAAGTAGATCTAAGTACTCGAACCCTGTGTGAAATACACATGCATTTATAATGCATTAAAAAAATGTTAAGCAAACACTATCAACTGTAACTAACTTAAAATAATTTGTAATAAGAAGTTTGATGGAAGATTAAGAAACACTAAGTTTAGAATTCTATCTTATACACCACCTTACGGAATATATCAAATGTCTCCAAAACGAAAGCTAAATGCTTTAACCACTAATCTTAGTTTCTTGAATGTATAATAGCTTTACTCTCCAAGACACCTTCATTTATATATTAAAATTTGTCAAGCAAAAAAAACTTTAACCTAGTATTAACTAAGCAATACATGACCAAATCTCAAATACATAAGCAATACGATTTTAGCTATCAAGCTACTTGAGGAAATATACATAAGCAATAAGTAACATTTGAGGAAATATGAGGTAGGGTTGTTTTGTATAGAATGGGTAAAAATTTGGCTGTTGCAGTCAAATTAGGCCTCATTTTGAGGATTGTTTTGTAACAACAGAGGGTAAATGGATTGATCAGGACATATGATTTATATGGAAGGTGTAAATATGCATATCTAAAATGTCTAAATACTCATCTTGTAGTTATCACTCAAAAAACACAAGAAAACTAAAAAAATGCAGTCATACTGCCTTGTAGAAGCCTATAGACCAAGGGTTTGATGAAAAAGACACCTGCAAGTGTGAAGTAGGTACAAAACTTGGCACACTTTTCTATACACATATAAGCATCAAGAATCCAAAATTTGGAGAATTTTGGCTGGTGGAATCATAATGAAACCTCTTGCCCTAGTTTGAGTCCAAAAACACATAATTAGGCCTAAAAATCACAACACTGAGTATCAAGACTTCAAATAAATTTTGTTGGCCTTGTTTTAACCTTTTTGAAGTGTATGTACCTTCACAGGGGTGAAATGATTGCCCAAATAGTTATTGTCAACTTCAATCTTGTTGTCCTGTCTGAAACAACATAATAGTTTTGGGGAAATATGAACAAAAATCACAAAAATCACCTCAAACTTCACTTATATTGGGCCCATTTGCTACTTTGTGTAGATGGGGATGTAATACAATGTGTAAGTTATTGGATTTATGATTTTTCCCACTTAATGACTAACCCTGTCCTTGCAGACAACTATTGTAAAGCCTTATTCAACACTCAAACCTCATGGTTGGATCCTCACATGTGTGAAAATGTTCAAGGGGCATTTTTCCTTCATTGTTACTTAATTAAAACTCACCTTTCATTGTTATTGCCCTGTTATAATAGTCCTAGCCATGGAAGAGGGCTAAATTACATTGTTATAACAGTCCTAGAATGAACCATGACCTCAACACAAACTTGTCGACCCATGTCATCCATTGTTCACATTATAAAGATCTTGTTATCTTGCAAAAACCAGTAAGGGGACCGCTATAGCTAAAATAACACATGACAATGTCTAGGGTTATTGTTTACTATCAAAGTTACAATACTGATCTATCTATACCTTCTGGATACTCATGAAAAAAGATCAAAGACATCTTAAGTAATGCATTAAAAACAACTTCATGATGGTCATGGCTATGATAGTGGACTGTTATATAGACTTGTGATGAAGGGGGTAAATCATAAAACACACAAAATAGAAATTATAAATAGAAAATACAACTTCCTTTATTGCTTTGGACAACTTATTACATTACAAAAGCTCAAATATAATTAGAGGAATCAACCCTCCACAGGCTGCAACACATTACAACTTCCTATTCCAGACTCTAGAATCACCTGCCTTCTGTAACCCCAAATCAGCTAGGGTTTCTATTTTCCTGCCTATTCTTGACTCCACACTTGCCCCCTTAACTCTACTACTTCCCAGGGTTCCCAAAAATGGTTATTAATAGCTTTTTTGGTGGCCAACAACCTAATTTTGAAATTTGTATCTCCCTCCAAAAATAGGTTAACTTTCAGGAGCCATAACTTTTGATCCGGGTGTCCGATTGACAAACTGTTTTATGCGTCAGAAAGTTTGCAGAGTACTCTACATGCTAGGAACCCACTTTGCTAGTTCTGGCCATTTTTGGGCCTGTACGGGGCCGTTTAGTGCCTCAAACCTAAGTTTGAATAATTTTCAGGCATTTTTCAGGAAACATAAACTTTAATATCTTTCAGCTCGCAAATGATTCTTGTGTGATTCCTTTGCCAAAGGTCTTATGTTTTCATCATGTAACTTCCTAAAAATTTTCACTTCAATCCGTACCTAAATGCAAACTTTCTAAAAATAGCAGGTTACTATTTTTAGTAGTTTGGAAAAACTGAAAGTTTTACATCATTATTCAAGCGATTATGGAACCAGAACCACAAAATTTGAAAAGAAATGGAAAGAACATCAACAATTTTGAAACACATCTTTTTTTGGGTGATGCAAGATTGCCCTTACACCACTGGATGCTCCTGCATCAGACACCCAGGGTAATTTGAGAAGTGACCCTGTCACGTCTTAGTTGTTTGTGTGAGGAAAACCCAAACGGTCAACCTCTGCCTTAGACAACCAAGAAGAATCTTCAACAGGTCTTCCTTTCCATTTCACCAGATATTCTTCATATTGCCTATTCTGAGTACTTCTTCCCACACGGCTATCCAAGATCTCTTCTATCTCCTCCGTTGAAGTAGATGCCAGAATACTCCACTATTCTTCTGTTGTTCCATCCTCTGTGCCACCCTCATGATATTCTATTAAATCAGCAATGTTGAACACAGGGGAAATATTAATCCCACTCGGCAGCTCTACCTCATATACATTTCCTGAATCATGCTTCTTCAGGATTCTGCATGGTCCAAATTTCTTGATTTTCAACTTATTGTATGTTCTAATTGGGAACCTTTCTTTTCTCAAGTGAACCATGACTTCATTTCCTACTTGGAACTCCTTATACCTCCTCTTCTGATCTGCCTTAGCCTTGTACTAAATATTCATCTTATTAATGTGCTTTCTCACCTCTTCATGCAAATTCTTCAGATGTTCTACAAAGTCTTCAGCTCCAACACTTGTCTTTTCTCCTTTGTCTAGCTTCCTTAACTCTGAAGCATTTCTTAGACTATTCCCATATACAATCTGGAATGGTGATTTACTAGTACTCCTATTGACATAATTGTTGTAAGCAAATTCTGCCTGTGGTAAAATCAAATCCCATCCCTTGGGCTTATCTCCTACTAAGCATCGTAGCAGGTTACCCAAACTCCTATTCATCACTTCTGTCTATCCATCAGTCTGTGGATGGTGTGCAGAACTAAACTTCAAATCTGTTTTCAACTTCTTCCACAATGTCCTCCAGAAATAACAACAAACTTGGTATCTCAATCTGAAACTATACTCTTTGGTAGACCATTAATCTCACCACCTCCCTGAAAAATAATTTAGCAATATGAACAACATCATTAGTCTTCTTTCAAGGAATGAAATGTGCCATCTTGAAGAATCTGTCCACCACCACAAAAATAGAATCATGTCCTCTCTGTGTCCTTGGTAAACCAAGAACAAAATCCATACTGATATCATCCCATGGCTTCTTTGGTACAAGTAATGGATGATATAGCCCTGTATTCTAACTTGTTCCTTTTGCCATCTGACACACTTTGCAACTCTGTATAAATTTCCTCACATCCTGCTGCAACTGTGGCCAATAATAATTTTCACCAATAATAGCAATGGTCTTATCTCAACCAAAGTGTCCAACCAATCCTCCACTATGCTTCTCCTTAATTAGGTTCTCTCTCATGGAACTTCTTGGAATGTACAACTGGCTTTCCCTAAACAACATGCCATCTTGGATTATGAAATCCAACCATTTTGTCCTGTTCAAAGTAACAGGTTCCAAACAAGCTTTCCAGTCCTCTACAAAATCTGGATCTTTAGGGTACAGACTTTTGAGCTCATTGAACTCAACAACCTCTATCTTCATTTCTGTCAACAAATTTTGCCTTTTGCTCAAGGCATCTGCAACTCTATTGGACTTCCCACTCCTGTGCTTCAAAACAAAAGTATAGCTCTACAAAAACTCAACCCATTTTAAGTGCGTTTGGTTCAACTATCCTTGACTATTAAGATATTGCAAAGCCTAATGATCAGTATATAAAACAAACTCCTTTGGCAACAAATAATGTCTCCATTTCTTCGAAGCCTCAACTATTGCATAAAATTTTTGATCATAAACAAATTATTTCTTGGCATCATTAAGCTTCTCACTAAAATAGGTAATGGGCTTACCTTCTTGGCTCAAAACAACTCCTATGCCACTACCACTAGCATCACAATCTACCTGAAATACCTTATTAAAATCTGGAAGTGCCAAAATAGGTTGCTCTATGACTTTCTGCTTCAATGTATCAAAGCTCTTGTCTGCTCCTTTAGTCCATCTAAACTATTTTCTATCCCCTCTCATTGTCTTAGTTAGGGGTGCAAAAATACTACTAAAATTTCTAATAAACTTTCTGTAAAAACTTGCCAAACCATGAAAATATCTTACCTCTGTGGCACTCCTTGGTGTAGGCCATTCAATGATAGCCCTCACCTTCTCTGGGTCCATCTTAAGACCTTTCTTTGAGATAACAAATCCCAGGTATACCAACTCCTTTGCAAAACTACATTTCTTCAAATTAATCAACAACTTCTCCTCCCTCAGCTTCTCTAAAACTCATCTGATATGCATCAGATGCTCATCCCAAGTCTTACTAAAAATCAAAATATCATCTAAATAGACAATAACAAAACTTCCCAAAAATTCTTTCAGTACCTTGTTCATGAGCCGCATGAATGTGCTTGGTGCATTGGTTAGCCCAAATGGCATGACTAACCACTCATACAAACCCTCCTTGGTCTTGAAGTCTGTCTTCCATTCATCTCCTTCTCTGATTCAGATTTGGTGATACCCACTCTTCAGATCAATCTTCGTGAAATACTTGGCTCCACTCAAACAGTCCATTATGTCATCCATTTTGGGCAATGGAAATCTATACTTGATCGTGATCTTATTGATGGCTCGAGAGTCTGTACACATTCTCCACTCTCCATCTTTGTTAGGTGCTAGTACTATAGGTACCGCACATGGACTTAGGTTCTCTGTTATCAATCCCTTCCTCAACAACTCCTTAACTTGTTTGTTCAACTCTTCACTCTCTGTTGGAGTCATTCTATGGGCTGCCTTTTTTGGCAAACTAGCTCATGGTATCAAATCCATTTGGTGACTTATCTTCCTCACCAATGGTAAACCTTTTGGTACATTATCATAGACAATATCTTGAAATTCTTCCAACATTTCTGAGACTTCTACTAGTACATCTTCACATTTCTCTTGACTAATGTTAGGAATCAATGCAAAACAATGATGCTCATGCTTCATACCCTCCAAAAATTTCCTTCCATCTACCAAGAAAATTTTGGCAGTACTACATACCTTTTCTTCCACCTCCTTCGAGGGCTTCAACTTATGACAAAATCCATCCTTTGTTAGGGAATATGTGTTTGCACAACCATCATGGACATCGCTCCTATCATACTGCTAAGGCCTCCCCAATAGCATATGATATGCATCCATCGGTATGATATCACACAACACCTCATCATGGTAGTCCCCAATCTTGAACTTGACTAAACACTACTCATTGACCAAAGCTCTGTGGTCCTTCTGCAACCATGCAATCCGATATGGATGTGGATGCTTTCTTCTTGCCAACTTCAACTTATCAACCATCTCCTCTGAAACAAGATTGTCAGTACTTCCATTGTCAATAATAATATCACAACACTTACCTTCACATTTGCACCTTGTGTGGAATAAACTCTTCCTCTGATTGGGTTCTTTCTCCTCATTCAGCAAAGTTCTTCTGACAACTAGGGTTTCTCCCCTTTCAACATCTTTAGAATGCTCAAATTGTACATCTTCATCTACATGTGCAACTCGTGCATTACCTTCAGGTCTTCTCTTTGTCCTTCCTTGATGTTGTGGACACTCGTATGCTCGATGCCCTTCTTCTCCACATTAGAAACAGGTTCCTCTGAAACCTCCTCTTCTAGGTCCTTGCCCAGGTCTGCCTCTTCCTCTTCCTCTTTGCTCACCATTGTTTTGGTCATGAGGGTGGTAGGCATTATCCCCTCTTTGATTTCGACTGGTGCTAGCTTCTTCACTTTTATTTTGATCTTCATTAAGGCCTCCATAGGGTCTTCCACTAGTCCTTCCACCTTGACCTCTTCCCCTTTGCTTGCTATCGAATCTTTTATTCAGCTTCTCCTCCACCTTCAGGGAAAACTGGTACACATCTTCTATGGAGGTCATTCTGACCAGGCTCAACTCCTCTTGAATACTTGGCCTCAACCCATTAATGTAACGGGCTACCTTCTCCTTGTTGGGCTCTACATGGCCTTCCTGATAGTAATTTTATAAAACTCTTCTGTATACTCCTTAATAGACTTGTTACCTTGCTTCAATCCTTGTAGCTTCTTCAGCAACTCCATCTCATAGTCCACAGGAATGAACTGCTTCTTTAGTTTTTCCACCATCCGATCCCATCTGGTGATCTTTCCTTTTCCTCTTCTATTCCTCTCTAATTGAACCTCATTCCACCAAATACTGGCATGGCCCTTCAACTTTGTTTTTGCAAACTTGACCTGATCTGGGTCTTCCACATCTTCATACTCAAAATATTCCTCCATGTCATTGATCCAATCAATAAGTTGTTCTAGATTTAAATCTCCAAAATATGTAGAAACTTCGATCCTGGGCCTCTTTTTGATCTTCAAAATGACCCTTAACAACCTAACTTCTGCAGGATCTCCTACAACTTCTTGTTCTTCCTCGGATAGCTCTTCTTCAGCTTCATCCTCGCTTTCTTCTCTTATTCTCAGATCAAACCCTCTTCCCAGCTTCTCTTGCAATGCATCGATTTGCCTTTGTAGGGCTCTAAAACCCTCCTCTATCAAAGCATTCCTTCCAATACAATTTTTTCATGGAGGCATCTTGATCTCCTCAGCAAACCCACAAACTTAGGTCCTGGTGCAAACTACCTCACAGTCGGCGATCTGTCTACACACTCAGGAACCCTTGCTCTGATACCACTTGATGAAGGGGGTAAATCATAAAACACACAACAACAAAAAATGCACACAGAAAATAGAACTTCCTTTATTGATTTGGACAACTTATTACATTACAGAAGCTCAAATACAATCAGAGGAATCAACCCTCCATAGGCTGCAACACATTACAGCTTCCTATTCTAGACTCTAGAATCACCTGCCTTATGTAACCCCAAATCAGCTAGGGTTTTTGTTTTCCCACCTATTCTTGACTCCACACTTGCCCCCTTAACTCTACTACTGCCCAAGGTTCCAAAAAATGGTTATTAATAGCCTTTTTGGCGGCCGACAACCTAATTTCAAAATTTGCATCTCCCTCCAAAAATAGGTCAACTTCCGGGAGCCATAACTTTTGATCCAGGTGTCTGATTGACGAACTGTTTTATGCGTCAGAAAGCTTGCAGAGTGCTCTACGCGCTAAGAACATGCGCTATTGGATCTAGTAATTTTTGGGCCCGTACGGGGCCGTTTAGTGCCTCAAACTTGAGTTTGAATAATTTTCAGGCATTTTTCAGGAAATAGAAAATTTAATATCTTTTAGCTCACAAATGATCTTTGTGTGATTCCTTTGCCAAAGGTCTTATGTTTCCGTTATGTAACTACCTGTAAATTTTCACTTCAATTCATGCCCAAATGCAAACTTTCTAAAAATAGCAGGTTACTATTTTTAGCAGTTTGGAAAAACTGAAAGTTCTACATCATTATTCAAGCGATTATGGAACTAGAACCATAAATTTTGAAAAGAAATGGAAAGAACATCAACAATTTTTAAACACATCTTTGTTTGGGTGATGCAAGATTGACCTTACACCATTGAATGCTCCTGCATCAACTTGTGACTATCCTAAACTCACGAGAACCTCCTTTTTAGTGTTTTATCTCCTTATAACTCCCTTTATATCATCTTGTATATACCCTAAGACAACCCCTAATTCTCTTTTTCATGGAGATTTCTTAGATAATGGGCATGTTACAAATCGTATATGACTATCACATGACAAATAGTCTTAAATTCCTTTATGTAAATTGTCTTCTTCTCCTTTACATGGGCTATCCTCTCTATCTCTAGTTGATGGTATCTTCAAATTATCTTAAATGAATGATACAATGGAACTAGTACCCATGAGTTTTCTAACAAATGGATGAGTTCTTACTTGGAATTTGAAGAAAGAGGGACCGTCATAGTCCATACAATAGTCCCAAAATAGGAAAGCAGGGAAAATTTCACAATGGGATGTTTGGAACTGCCTCGGTAGATAGTGAATGGGATGTTTGGAACATGATATGGACATCCACCAAAGCATAAAGGATATGGGAATTTTGTCAGATGTTCTAGTTGCAACTGCCTTGGTAGACATGTATACATAGTTTGGAAGCATAGAAAAGCCACATGAACTATTTGACAAAACAACTCAAAGAGATATTGTCTGATGGAATGCAATGATTACAAGATATGCACAAAATAGATTTGTTGCTTTAGAAAATTTTAAGAAAATAAGTTATGAGACTGTTATAAACTCACTTTTCTCTCCCTGTCCTTTTGGGATCAATCCACGTTGAAATTCTATAATATTGACATCATGTCCATGGGTGGCAAGAAATATTATCATCTCTATATGGACACTATTTTATGAGAGCATGGTGGTGAATAGGACTGTTATACTAGTCCATATGAACATTGTCGTGGTGGTGAATAGGACTATTATACTAGTCCATATGAACATGGTCCTGATGTCCCTAAAGATTTTTTATCCTAATCTCTAGAGAAGGTTGAAGAGGCTATCTTAGAGCATGCAAAGATCAAACACAGGGATGGTGAAGAGACCTACGACCAAAAATAAAATTATCTTAAGACCTTTGTGGCTGTTCACTTTCAGCTAGGATAGTCATGAAGATCTTACAGTCTAGATTGATCATTTCATGGAAATTCATGGATGAAGGTATGTTTGTGGATGAAATGATGAGAAAATGGAAAACAAGAAGCTACACATGAAGGTCATGATGCTAAAACTACACATAGTATAGATGCATATTAATATATATGCTTGAAACATGAGAACCTAATGCTACAAGGGAAATCTTAATAACAAAATTAGCTATCTTGTTGACATATGGCAAGTAGGCATGACATATGGGGTTTGAAGAAGTTTCTAGATCAACACATGCCTTACTAACCAAGTCATCACCTTGAAAATTGCATTCCTAAGGAACCTATGTTGTTAGAGGAGTTGTTGTTTGATGGAATGCAATGATTGCTAGATATGCACAAAATGGATTTATTTCTTTAGAAAATTTCAAGCAAATGCAATTGGTAGGTGTAAAGCAAAGTGTAGAAGCATAGACAAGCCACGTGAAATATTTGACCAAACAACTCAAATAGATGTTGTTTGATGGAATGCAACGATTACAAGATATGCACAAAGTAGATTTGTTGCTCTAGAGAATTTTAAGAAAATCAGTTCTGAGATTGCTATAAACTCACTTTTCTCCCCTTGTCCTTTTGGGATCAGTCCATGTTAAAATCATAGAATATTGGCATCCTGTCCATGGGTGGCAAGAAATATTATCATCTCTGTGCAGGCACTATTTTATGAGAGCATGGTGGTGAATAGAATTGTTACATGACTGTTATACTAGGACTGCTATACTAGTCCATATGAACATGGTCATGGTGGTGAATAGGACGGTTATACTAGTCCATATGAACATCGACATGATGTCCCTAAAGATTTTTTATCCTAAGCTTTGGATAAGGTTGAAGAGGCTATCTTAGAGCATGCAAAGATCAAACACAGGGATGGTGAAGAGACCTAAGACCAAAAAGAAAATCATCTTAAGACCTTTGTGGCTATTCACTTTTAGCTAGGACAGTCGTGAAGATCTTACAGTCTAGGTTGCATTTCATGGAAATGCATGGATGAAGGTTTGTTTGTGGATGAAATGATGAGAAAATGGAAAACAAGAAGCTGCACATGAAGGTCATGATGCCAAAACTACACATAGTATAGCTGCATATTAATATATATGCTTGAAACATAAGAACCTAATGCTACAAGGGAAATCTTAATAAAAAAATTAGCTATCTTGTTATTTATGCTTGACATATGGAAAGTAGGCATGGCATATGGGGTTTGAAGAAGTTTCTAGATTAGTACATGCCTTACTAACCAAGTCATCACCTTGACAATTGCATTCCTAAGGAACCTATGTTGTTAGAGGATTTGTTGTTTGATGGAATGCAATGATTGCAAGAGATGTTGTTTGATGGAATGCAATGATTGCAAGATATGCACAAAATGGATTTATTTCTTTAGAAAATTTCAAGCAAATGCAATTGGCAGGTGTAAAGAAAAGTGTCGAGGCATAGACAAGCCACGCGAACTATTTGACAAAACAACTCAAATAGATGTTGTTTGATGGAATGCAATGATTGCAAGATATGCACAAAGTAGATTTGTTGCTCTAGAGAATTTTAAGAAAATCAGTTATGAGACTGTTATAAACTCATTTTTCTCCCCCTATCCTTTTAGGATCAGTCCATGTTGAAATCATAGAATATTGACATCCTGTCCATGGGTGGCAAGAGATATTATCATCTTTGTATAGGCACTATTTTATGAGAGCATGGTGGTGAATAAGACTGTTACATGACTGCTATACTAGTCCATATGAACATGGTCATAGTGGTGAATAGGACTGTTATACTAGTCCATATGAACATGGTCATGATGTCCCTAATGATTTTTAATCCTAAGCTTTGGAGAAGGTTGAAGAGGCTATCTTAGAGCATGCAAAGATCAAACACAGGGATGGTGAAGAGACCTAAGACCAAAAATAAAATCATCTTAAGACCTTTGTGCCTATTCACTTTCAGTTAGGACAGTCATGAAGATCTTACAGTCTAGGTTGCATTTCATGGATGAAGGTCTATTTGTGGATGAAATGATGAGAAAATGGAAAACAAGAAGCTACACATGAAGGTCATGATGCTAAAACTATACATAGTATAGTTGCATATTAATATATGCTTGAAACATGAGAACCTAATGCTACAAGGGAAATCTTAATAACAAAATTAGCTATCTTGTTATTTATGCTTGACATATGACAAGTAGGCATGGCATATGGGGTTTGAAGAAGTTTCTAGATCAGCACATGCCTTACTAACTAAGTCATCACCTTGAAAATTGTATTCTTAAGGAACCTATGTTGTTAGAGGAGTTGTTGTTTGATGGAATGCAATGATTGCAAGAGATGTTGTTTGATGGAATGCAATGATTGCAAGATATGCACAAAATGGATTTATTACTTTAGAAAATTTCAAGCAAATGCAATTGGTGGGTGTAAAGCAAAGTGTGGAAGCATAGACAAGCCACGTGAACTATTTGACAAAACAACTCAAAGAGATGTTGTTTGATGGAATGTAATAATTGCAAGATATGCACAAAATAGATTTGTTGCTTTAAGGATATGAGAATTTTGTTAGATGTTGTAGTTGCAATTACCCTGTGACACATGTATGCAAAATGTGGAAGCATAGACAAGGCACATGAACTATTCGGTTGAACACATTAAATACATGTCATCTCATGGAATACCTTGATTGTAGGATATGCACAAAATGAATTTAGAAATTAGTATGTAGAAAAAGCTAGAAAGCAAAATATTAATAAATACAAATGAGCACTAAAAATTGTACATCACATCTATGATGCCATGCAAAATAACCTCATTTGCAGTCCTGTATAGTCAAAAGCATGCATTATAGTTAAAGAAACAAGATTTTTAATAAAATAATTCTAAAAAATAGAAAAAAACAAGAACAAGTTAAGATAAAAATTGTCATAACTGTCCATCTTGAAGTTTAAATGCTAGTCAAGCATACCTGAGGGGTCATCTCTTACCTTCAAAGTAACCAATATTGCTTCATGATCAGCATTGCTAATTGTCCATAGTTGTTTTGTTTTTGGTTTTACATGATGCTTTAGTAACTTAAAATTTGTTGCTACAACTAGGTGCGAATACATCAATATGGTTTTATGCTTCTCAAATTTTTCAAATGTAGGGATGCCATTCTTTCTAATCATATATGTTTGCAACCAAATCACAACAATAACAACTGATCCTATAGGATATATGAGCCCATCATCATTTGTCATAGGTCGTGTTAGCTTTTGTTTTCCCTATACACATTGTGCCAACCGATAATCCAATCTCTCTTCATTTCCATGTGGTGCAACAATTGCATAAACATGACCTGGTTGTACAAGGTTTGAAAGATGTCCATAGTCAAATGAGCTCTCCATGTTATTGACTAAAGATGATTAACCTTGAGATAAAGTGGTTAAATATTGTGGAATCCATGCATCTACCCACTCACTTGACTCATAATTATCCCAATCATATTTAATACAACTCTGACAAAAATAAGCTAATTCTCGTGTCCAAATAGTCCATGCACTTGCACTAGTACAAAAAGAGCAATATATTACTAAAAAACTACTAAAAACTGCTTCTAAATGACCAAACATGGTCACGTGACCATTAGTAGTTTATTGCCAGTCATTTATAACACGACCAAATTGATGACTAAACCATTTTTAGTCATTTATTGGTTGTTTTGATTGATCGATTTGGTAGTATATTTAGTCGTTGATTTAGTCATTGATTGTTGTAATCCAGTCACTTATTTAGATTTTTTTCACTGATATATTTAGTCATTAATTTAGTCATTGATTGTTGTTAACTGGTCACTTATTTAGTCATTTTTATTCACTGATTTCTGTCCATTGGTAGTGTATTTAGTCATTAACTTTAATCATCATTTTGATCAATTTAGTAGTATATTTAGTCATTTTTATTCACTGATTTAACACCGGTCATATATTTAGTCATATTTATTCACTGTTCACTAATTTCTGTCAATTGGTTGTATATTTAGTCAATTTAATTATTAATTCATGTCAATTAGTAGTATTTTTAGTCATTTTGAAGCTTGCAATCTATGTAGATTTCCATCTGACATTAATTGTTTGCTTCGCACATGTCTTTTTGATTTTATTCATTGAGTGCTCTATAAGAGGAGTGTTACAAGCTAAGCAATATAATCCACATTTGGATCTCATCTGCCTTGGTTTTATTTACCCACCGGTTTGAATGACTTCAATTCATTATGTTGGCTCATGCAATCCTCTTTTTATGCAAGAGATGATGGTATCTGTGTCATTAATTATTTCATTCTTGGCTCTTCATTTTGCTCTTGATGTGTATCTGCAATGTCTCTCTATCGCCACAATTGTTGACTTTATTTGCTTGTTCAATCATGGGAACAACCAATGCATGGAAGCATCAACTCAGATTTCATGGCTAGTGCCTTCAAACTGCTCGATGAAGAGCTGGTGGAGGATGATTTGATAGATGTATGTGATAGAGATTTTCTGCTGCAATCCAAGGTATGTTATGCTTCACATCTGGTATCTCATTTTCTCTCAAATGCAATGGACTTATTTCATCAGGTTGATAAGGTTAAAAGGTTAGCATCAATGTTTGTTCATGACTATCTAGTCCCAAATGTCAAGCTATTTGAAGCTTTTGCTACTTGTAATCTCCATGATGACTCAACCTTGGTAGGGGGACTCTTCCTCCGTGAAGATATCATTAATAAACCTAGTTTTAACTGTGTTTATCAAGCGATGATTTCAAGTTTGCAATCAGGTAACAAAGAGCTCTTTGATAATTCACTTCGGGTTCACAATTCCGCATTTGGAAGGTCCAAGAGGGAAAGGATAGAGGAAGTATTCAATGCATTGAGCTTCTTGTCAAATTTCCAACCACTGGTAGTTCTCTTCACCAATGATGACACAGTCCTTTCTCAAGAGAATCCAACTGGGGGTTCATGGCTTTACGGTTGCAGATTTAAATATGGACAACATGTGAACCACTCTTTTTGTTTTAAGTTTTTGGCTTCATTGTAACTTTGGTTTCCTTTTTGGCTAGAAAGGGCCTTTTAGATCTGTAGCTTTGTTCAGGGCTCTTAGTTAAAATGCTTTGTTATGTTATCTTTTTGGCTAGGAAGGGCCTTTTTTGTAATCTGTAAAAATGTTTTTATTAATATTAATATATTATGATGCTCTAAGCATCCTTACTGATTCAAAAAAATGTCAACCCTGGTTCATGTGTTGTCTTAGTAAAGACCTGCACCATGAAAGAATCCATTTGTTTGTTGCAAGGTGTGGCCCTTGGTCTCCTTGTTCAGTGTTGCACTGCGATGGTTTGCGACAAGGGCTTAACTGCCTCCCGTGCTTGTTAAGTTAAGTGGTTGTATCAAGCATTAATAGGTCGATCTTTTGGTGCAACAACAGCTAACAATTGGTATCAGAGCCAAGGTCATGAGTTCAAACACTGCGCTTGCACTGGGGGGGATTGTTGCAAGGTGTGGCTCTTGGTCTCCTTGTTCAGCACTGCACTGTGGTAGTTTGTGACAAGGGCTTAACTGCCTCCCGTGCTTGTTAAGTCAAGTGGTTGTATTAGGCATTAATAGGTTGATCTTTTGGTGCAACGATAGCTAACATAGTTATACATAAATTCCAAATTAAGTTGATGAGAAAAGATCTTTGATATCCAACTGGGAAGCCTTAACATCCAAAAATTACTAACCTGATGTTTCACAAGTTTCCCAACTGTGACATCATCTTTACTTAAGAAACTAGATATTGATCCACTGCCATATTGGATCTCACAGGATTCTCCTTCAAAAACAACAAATGATATATATTAATTGTTTAGCAACTTCCTTAATATCCCCGTGTAAACATACTAAACTAAGTGAGGTTGAGGGTTTGAAGTAGAGTACCATCTTCTTGGTATGTGCTTGACTTTGATGACTTTTATCTTGAATGAAAATAGCAAGCTAGCTGCACTGTAAAATCATTGTTAATCACTATTACAAAAATAACCACAAAATCCTCTTTAATTAAAATAATCCTTCTAGATATTTCAAGACAAGATATTTCAGTTAATTTCTAAGAAAGCTAATAATTTCACTATCCAAATAACCATCAATCTATTTACTATATATAATTTCCTAGAATTCAGAATTTGAATGTAGGCTGAGTATTCTAGCAACACTACTTTTTTAGTTGTATCCTAAAAATGTTGCAACTTATGTTCTTCTCTAAAACATCCATTCAGAAGCGGGCAGGTGTGGTGAGGTTCAAATAGTAAGGAGATTGATGAAAGCTAGACGAATTAAAAAGATACCTGCATGTAGTTGGATTGAAGGGCATAAAATGGTACATGCTTTTTTGTATAGGAGACTGATCACATCCACAAACATGGGAGAGCTATGCAAAATTGGAGAAATTGGCTTGGCAAATGAAGGCAGTAGGGTATTTTTAGATTCAAGACTTTTACTTAATGTCGTGGAATAGAAGAAAAAAAAATCATTTATCTGCCACCACAATTGCATTTGTTTTGTCAAACATGGCCCTTGGTACAACCATTAGAGTTGTTAAGAACCTTTGAGTATGTTTTGATTTTCACACTGCATCTACATTCATCTCCAAGATTGTTGCAATAGAAATTGTTTTGAGAGATGTGAACCATTTCCATCATTTTGAATAGGGACAATGTTCTTGTGGAGAATATTGGTGATGCTAAATGAAATAATCTAAAAAATAGGCTTGCACTATAATAATGTGCACTACATTAGATATCCATTAATAACGAAGGCACATCCATCAAAGCATAACATCAGGGATTTTTTTGTCATATGTTGTAGTTACAAGTGCCCTGCTAGACATACATGAAAATGTGGAAGCATAGACAAGGCAAGCAAACTGTTTCAAAAAATGCCTCAAATAAATGTGATATCATGGAATATCGTGATTAACAGATATGTTTAAAATGGGTTTTTTCTAAAAAGTCCTTAAAAAATTTGATGCAGTGGCATCCCATTTCCTTCAATTTTGGATTGCATATTTTTATATTTTTAGTTTTTGGGCTTTATTGTGCAGCGCATGTCGCCATTATGACAGAAACTTGCTTGGCTGTTATGTTCTTATTTTTTCCAACCTTTACTAAGATATTACATTATTATCTAAAGGTCGTGGTAGCCAATTATCTGTAGATTTTAGTAATAAAAGGCCACAAATCATGGTAATAAAGCATGGACCCCGCTGGCACAACAATATAAGGATTCGTTTGTGATTTTTGGTTTGGCTTATTATAGAAATAACAATAAACCTTCTTTATGGGCGATGATGCTCTGGGCATAAACATTTCTATCTGCAATCAATTTGTGCATAGCATACTTGGCATAGCATTCCATCTCTGCATCATGGGATATTTATTTCTCTGGCAGTGACGTGGGGAAAAGTTCTTCCTTTCTGCCAAGTCTTTAGTAAGTATGGATGACTCCATTCACATGAAGATAATGATTGACGACTGTATGGGCATAGACATTTTTGTGTGCAACAACAAGCTGATTCTTAAGAAAGGAAGGTACAGGTCGATATATAAAATGAAGTTAGATTGACATTGTAAAGAGAGCGGGGAGAGAGGCCTTTCATATTGGCCATAGTGACTAAGCAATGAAGGTGAAATTGGAAGTAGAGTAAAGAGAGAGAATGTAGAGTCAATCATTTGAAATCATAGTGTGTTGTAATGGCTCATTAGTAGTTATGTAATGTTTGATTTTGATAATAATATAAGCTTTTGCAATCCATTTCTTTCTGAACATTTTGCTGTGTAAATCCATTTTCCAGTCATTAGTTTAGGATTGTTAAGACTGTGCTGAAACTTGTTCAACCTCCTGTCATTCTGGATTATGAAATTCCTGTCATTCTTCAACATATTGTTTTGATTTTGTTTCCTATAACGAGTTTTGATCTAAATCTATAAAATCGCTCTCATCAAGTGGTATCAGAGCAAGGTTGGTCTTGAGTGCTGAGTAGATCACCGAAGAGAGGCAACTTAGCCAGGACTAGTGGGTGTTGGAAAAGAGTCATGTGGTTGTGTCTCGAATAAACCCTAGGAGAATTTGTTGTAGGAGAGAGGAGACCTGTAACTATAGAGGGTAGAGAGGGAGGCATAGAAGATTGGTTGCAAAGTGCAAATTGGCAAAGTGAAGAGGATGAAGATTGTAGTTCGAAGACCCGTTGTTATACCATCATGGGGCAGATATTGGGATGGTGTGGAAAAGAGAAAGTTCAATGAGAATTTGCAAAAGATTTCAAGAAGAATGGATGCACTGAAAAAGTATTATTTTCCTAATGCCGATGTGATTGTAGGAAAGAAGAAAGTAGAAGATAGCAAGCCAGCAATAGACATAAAAGGCATTAATAACAAGAATGTGGAGGATGCTGATGAGGACTCCGAACATTTTGGTAAGGAAGAATATTATCCAGTGATAGAAACTAGTGCAAGTATTAATTCTCTAAATCTAGTAAGCTCATATTTTGATTGTTTTGATAATCTGGGAAAAGATGGTGCTCAGCCTGATGATGGAAAAGATTTTGTTCCTATTTTTGTTTCTAACAATGGCAAATGTAGTGAGGATGAGGAGAAATTTGTGGTTGCAAAGGAGAATCTGGGAGTAGAGGAAATATTTAGTTTGGAAGAGTATTTGAAAGAAGAGAGTATAGACTTAGTGAATGTGGATGCAGTAGAGAAAGAAAGTGCAGAAGGTTCAATGAAAGAATTGATGGATGTAGAAGAGGTAGAAGACTTATTGTTACCAAATAACATTACAGTCATGAAGATTTAGGAGGTAATTTATTTTACACCTAGTAAGGATGAAGTTTTGTTTGAGATGATACCAGTGGAAGACCATGATGATGAGTCAGAATGGTGGAGATTTGGAGTTGATAAGGAGAATCAAAGGTGGAAGTATGCATAGAGAGAAAAAAGCTGACAAATGTAGATAGCGAAACTTTAAAGGCAACAATGCAAGTATGGAAGTGTAGAATGAAGAAACTGGAAAGTGAGGAAAAAGAAAAATGGAATCATGGACCTCATGAGTAGGAGCTCATGAATTTTTCTGCTTGGGGAGTCTGATGCAGTGGCATCTCGTTTCCTTCAATTTTTGATTGCATATTTTTATATTTTTAGTTTTTGGGCTTTATTGTGCAGCTCATGTCGCCATTATGACAGAAACTTGCTTGGCTGTTATGTTCTTATTTCTACCAACCTTTACTGAGATATTACATTATTATCTAAATGTCATGGTAGCTAGTTATATGCAGATTTTAGTAATAAAAGGCTACAAATTGTGGTAATAAAGCATGGACCCCGTTGGCACAACAATATAAGGATTCGTTTGTGATTTTTGGTTCGACTTAATATAGAGACAACAATAAACCTTCTTTATCGGTGATGATGCTCTGGGCATAAACATTTCTACCTGCAATTGATTTGTGCATAGCATACTTGGCGTAGAGTTCCATCTCTACATCATAGGATATTTATTTCTTCGGCAGCGACATGGGGAAAAGTTCTTCCTTCTGCCAAGTCTTTACTAAGTATGGACGACTCCATTCACATGAGTCGATCATTTGAAATCATAGTGTGTTGTAATGGCCAATTGGTAGTTATGTAATGTTTGATTTTGATAATAATATAAGCTTTTCCAATCCATTTCTTTCTGAACATTTTGCTGTGTAAATCCATTTTCTAGTCATTAGTTTGGGATTGCTAAGACCATACTGAAACTTTTTCAACCTCCTGTCATTCTGGATTATGAAATTCCTATCATTCTTCAACATATTGTTTTGATTTTGTTTCTTGTAACAGGTTTTGATCTAAATCTGTAAAATTGCTCCCATCAAAATTTTAAGAAAATACAACCAGTGGGTGTAAATCCCAACTCCTCAACCTTTGAAAGCGTCCTTCCTACTTGTGTGTGAATTGGAGCTTTGGATGAGGATATGAACATCCATCAAAAGCATATTTGGAAGTAATTTTTTATCAGATATTGTAGTTGTAAGTTCCACTTTGGATCACCAAAGCCTTCACAAAAATTTCTGCACAAAATTCAATAATGAAGAATTTATGCACAAATTCTCTTTTGAATGATGCACAAAGCCTCCACCACAACACCACACAGTTTGTTGCTAGGCCTTGCAGTGATGTGAGAATCACCCGCATCACCACAAAGCCCAGCAACAGTGCGGTGTTGCGGTGGAGGCTTTGTGCATCATTCAAAAGAGAATTTGTGCATAAATTCTTCATTATTGAATTTTGTGTAGATGTTTTTGTGAAGGCTTTGGTGATCTGAAGTGGAACTTGCAACATTTCTGCTTGAATAAATAGATGGATAAGGTACACCCTCCATTCCACCAGCTCTGCTACCTCTAAATGGACCTATGACAAGTGATTGAAGGAATAAATTACAAAAAATATCATCCTATCTATTTATGATGTTTTTCTAAGCATCAAAAAATTAAATAAACAAACTACAAAGCACACAAGTACATCTCTTAGTTGTATAGATCAGGACAATTCAACCACCATTATACCACTCAATCAAATCAAAGAACACTTTTTCTCCCTTTTCTCTACTATTCTTTTATGAGCTAAGTAATTTCAAATTTGATTGCTATAATTTGCAATGTATTTCTATTGCATTTCAATCTGAAACATTTGATCCATTGTTGGATTGTTGTCACCTTTATAGACATAAAAATGTACCTATTATAATATTTTAAACTTATGACAAGTCAAAGTGGGTTGTGCTCGTTTAGCAGCTAGTTGAAATTTAATTTGAATGTACTACTTCTTGATGCTCCCCTTGACTCATTGTCATTTTTGTTTATCATCTTGCTTTTTGGTTAGCAACAAACATGTGATGCATCTGTTGTGATGTCCTATGGATGGTAGCTTTTTCCAAATTATTTTCAAACTATTTTAAGTTCTAGGTGTACACCTTGTGGAGACTTATGGCATATTTCTATGCTTAATTTTTTTTCCAAGGTTACATTGAGCTGATAAATGCAATTATTCCAAAGGTAGTGGAAATAATTTTGGAACAATTATCTAAGTTCTCTCTTAATGTTTAGTTTTGTGTAATTTTTGATTTTGCAAATTTTTAATAGCCTTGTTTGACGAGTCTTGGAAATTGGTTTCAATTTATAGGGTAAAGCTTCCATCTGGAGCTAAGAAGATTGTGCCAAGTAGTTGCAGAGCCATGATTGGTTAGGTTATTGGTGGTGGAAGGATAGAAAAGCCAATGCTCAAAGATGACAATGTATATCACAAATATAGGGTCAAAAGAAACTATTGGCCCATGGTTCGTGGTGTGGCAATGAATCCTGTTGAGCATCCTCATGGTGGTGGTAATCATCAACACATTAGGTAGGCCAGTACTGTGCATCATATAGAGAAGGCTTAGCATGTACACATACTTAATCTTAATTAAACAATTATAGAGCTCTGATTATTTAAAAATGTCATCTTTTAGTTGTTATCAATTAGATATGCACCCTATGCTAAGTTATTCAACTTAACTATATGTTGACACATGGGAACACTCCTAGGCCTATGGGTTGCCTAAACTTGGAGTGAACCTCTAGAGTGAGTTGGTTCTCCTGATGATTCTTCTAATCTAACTTACTTGTTGAGGGAAAAAGGGAGAAGGTGATCTGAAATAAAAACTAACTTAAATAGAAAAAAAACTTCTAAATTTTAATCTATCTGAGAGGTCTACCCACAAACAACCCCTTAAACACGAAAACTCTCACAACCTCACTTGGAACACACAATTCAAAAAAACTTTGTATGAAGGTTCAATTTGAACACAATCATACAACCTGAATCATATGAACAATTTGCACAACACTTTCACAATAATGAGATATGACATAGGATAAATTATTCATTATCATAATGAGACATCAAGTCAATATTGTAATTATGAGGCAAAAGAAGTGAAATAGAAGGTTCTGTTGTATTAGACTGGAAGGAGTACATGAAGATCTAATAAAAACTGAGTCAAAAATAAGTCTACAAACTCTCTGCTTGTGCTCAAGAGAGAAGAAACAATAATCTCGAACTCCTTTGGAAAGAGCTAGCTTTCTTCAATATATGCCTGCAAAATGATCTCTTAGGAAAAGTTGGAAAAAAGCTCCTAAAAATAGTATCCTGATTCATTTTTGAGCTCCATAAAAAAGCCTTTAAAAACTATCCAAAAATGTTACCAAACTGGGTGTAAAAGCTGCCAAAATCTTCTGTCAAGTGGCCCCCACCAAAATCTCCTTTAAAACATGCTTTATCTACTCAATAAAAGATCAAATTCATCCTTATCTGCTCCATTTCGCTTAGAAGAAAGCAAATCTAAAAAGAAAGATTCGTTCGCTTTATTTTGCTCTAACTGCATTAGAATAGCAATTATTTAAAAGCAATTTATAAAACACCACTTTAAATAATGCTTTACAAAGATTCATAATTTTATCTCCTATCTTGGCTCGATTTGATTTTTGCAAAAAATAAAAATACAAGGATTATATGTTTCATTTTACCAAGTACATTACATTCTATGGCATTTGATTTTTCTATAAAAAATCATAAAAATATTTGGAGGCACAATATATGGTTTGAAAAAATAAAAAACCTCTAAGGTATATGACCTATGGCTTATCCTTCAAATGTGACTGAGAACTCTAAAGGCATGAAGGCAAAAGGGCCTAAGGCATATGATGTTCTAAGGTGTGAAGACTTAGGCAAAAACAAGGTAAATTATAATACCACTGGGTATTAGTGAGGCCTCTAATTTTTTAAATCAATGTGATAGAATAACCAAGTCGAGTTAGGGCAAACATGGAACCCTAACCCAAAAGCATTCGAAGCCCTAAAATTTTGCCTCATTATCATTTTGCATCTTTGATGGAAAATGCTCTGCATTTAACCGCCAACACCATGGCTAGGGTTTGAAGTTCGACCCTCCATTTTCACTATCTGTGAGCACACTTCTTGGAGGTTTTTATGCAGGAAAACAAAGGTAACGCTTTAGTGTCACAGATTAAATCATTTTCTTTACTTATCACTAGTTTTTCAACCCTCTAGTCGCGGCTCTAAACAAGTTCCTGACGTATTTGTTCTGTTCTACTATTCTTTGCTCTTTCTTTATGGCTTGTGGCCACCATGGAATTTCTCTGAGACTCTCCTTGAAAGGTTTGACTGTGTCCTTTCTTAGCACACAATGGGTAAGCTTCTTTACTACCTGAGCTCTACATTTGCCTCTTGTATTTCTATAAAATAGATGCTCAATTTGGACAACATCGTGGAAGTACATTTCATTTCCTTCCTGCATTTGTTTATCAGACCCTTATGGCAGTGACCTTATGAAGAAATCTCAGTTTTCTTTATGATTCAACGACCCCACCTTTCTCTCACTTTCTTGAAAGCAAACCAAAGAGACAAATGCTATTTCATTCAGCTATTTCTGTAGGTGAGGTCGCAACCTCATGAGGAAGCTTTGAGTTTTTATTCCTTTCACTTGAGCGCGACCTCTATTTCTTCAATATCCATGACTTCTGTTTGAAACCCTAAAGTGAGTGTGATCTTTTGTGAAAAAAGAGCCTCTCTCTAGCCACGAAGTTGATGATAAAACAAATAGTTTTATGCCATTTCTGGGTATCTCATATTTGCTCAAACTTGGAACCCTTCTAGTTCATGCTTTGAATGCTGCTCCTCCTTGGGATTTCTAAGACTATGTGATAGAGTTCATCATAGTTGTATGGCTGTCATTACTAAACTAATGATTATCTTCACTTTTTATTACTATCTCTAAACTAAAATGTGCATTCTTTAATGAAGCTCTATGCTTATCACTGTGTCTTCATAGGTGGCTATCACATATATCTTTGAATCATGCTATAGTTGTACTTGGTTTTGAAAAGGCAGTAGTTCATATTAGATAGGATTGAGCCTGTATATGACACCTTTCATTATGAACATTGCATGGACATTTTTGTGTATAGCATCATGTGTATGGCTGTTCCATTCCATAGATTTTACTCACATGCCTACTGCAAGTTTTCCCCTTCTTGAATGACTGTCACATTACATTTGTTTTGACTGTGGTTTGTTATTATCTTCTGGAACAACACCTCTTGTAGATGAATTTAAACACTGATAATCCATCCTTTTGCAATGGTAAAGAGTATATCAATGATTTAACTCATACAGTTATACACTTGTATGCTTCACTTGACAACTATGGCACTTAGCACTGATCTCTGTATACATTTGAGCATACTCTCTTGTTTTCCCAGTTTATTGTACTATTTCAAATGTATTCTCATTCATAACATCTTGAATGGATGTAACTATTTTCACTCCACTGTAACATAGATAAGTATCATTGATACAGTCTGCTATTCCATAGCATTTGTTATTTGCATTCACATGATACTTAGATCTCCTAGACAGTCACTAGTACCATCTTCATGAGGGTTTGAACAATATACCTTTATCTTCATTACCATGCAACATACACTTGTTCTTTATGGCAATTTTATCATGCATATTCACTGTTGTTGAGTGTCCTATCATAGGTGACATGCTGTCTCAAACACAATAGATAATTCTAGATAGTTGATTGCACTTTGGTCTTTTATGACTATTCCATGTTTTGATTAGAAACTTCATACTTTATCAACAAAAAGAATGATAGATACCTGTTCCTTATGTACAATTGGCATTTGAAAAGACACCCTTCATGTTGGCATTGAATACTCTTTGCTTAGCAAGAGATTGCTATCCTTTTCATGTGAGCACCTTCAGGATACACCTGTCATTGGCTCCATTTCATGTTGCATGATTGATATGATGACGACTAACTTTGAACCTTTATGACTGTAAGCTCTTGATGAGAATATATTTCAGTTGATATTGAAATGGTGTTTGATTGTCCTGCCTATCTCATGAATTGCTGTTCATACCTTAAATACAAAAAATGATGATGTGACAATAAACAGATATAACAAAATTATAATATTGGCAATGTCTTTTGAGCTATCTTGAATTAGCTCAATGCTCACCAGTGGTTCTCACTTCAAATCACCTTGAACTGTCAATCATAGGTGGGCATTGAGCTTGAAGCTCATGTACTGACCTTGATGTAGTGTTCCTACTTCATCCCCCTTGGGGTTCATGGATAGCATGCTAGGCTCAACCCTTGTGGGAGCCCACTTTGCACCACATGCTGAAATGATCTTCAAAACAACAACATGACTTTACCTATACCTGCACATGAAACAAACACATTAATTTTAAAAATAGTATTGCTCAGTGAAGTTTCATTTTTGGTTTCTCTTGCATATGGATGATCTGATGTTTGATATAGTACACCATAGGCAATACATTGTGTTTCTATTGATAGGCATATAGGGACTCATAACTGGAGCTTCTAACAAATCTTTCTCCATCACTGCAAGTCCTTATGAAGATCAAGAGCAAGGATGGGACAACAACAACGAAAACCGAAGGCATTAACAGGCAATGATGGCTATGTTTCTCCTATTTGCTCCTTTCTTTTATTATCCTCAGATGCATAGTGTATTTCCTCTATTTGTACTTATTCAGCTATTCCCATGGCTTGTGTGGGAAGTTTGATCTATCATGTTTTCATTTAATGCAATGTTTATTTCTTTTGTGTATCTCATTTGTAAAATGAATATCATTGTAGTGAAATGAAACAACCTATCTCTCAAGAAACCTTCTTCAATGCAAATGAATGATTAGCTTAATCCTTTTTCTTTGTTATAATAATGCATCAATACTGAATCCTTCAAACACTCCAACTATGCAAACAATATATCAGGCAAACGTTAAAAACTTTCTCATCTAAGAATGAACTAAATGTACTCCAGCTCTACCAATTTGGGCTGTAGGAAAAATTGGTAACCTTAGTTTCTTTTTTATTTAGGTTGCTTTGTGTCAACAATTTATGGGGACCAGGTTGTAAACCATGTTTCCTATTATTGTTTCTTATCATTAGTGGTTTTCTCTTGATTCAAAATTTTGGGAAAGACTTCAAACTAGGTTGTAATCCTTGTTTCCTTGTATTGTTTGAGGCTTATTTTAGGTTGACATATTAATTGACTTTGTTATTTTTGATTCTTTCTTGAGTGATTGTTATTTGCTTTTAGATCATAGAAATGGCAAAAAGATTGATGATTTCTTAGTATTATAAACTATGAACTTTCTATTTTAAAAAAGTAATAATCACCATGCTAAAAGGACATTTTAGTTAGATGATCATTAGGGAGAGAAACATCTGAAAGGGTGACTTCCATATCATAGAAAAAAGATAGAAACCCTAGATTGATATGCAAGCTCGTCACTTGGGCATTTTAAGCCAAGTTGAACCACCTAAGATGACCCCAATTAAGAAAAATCAAACCCCATTTTAACAATGGAGCATATTGAATACTCTTCAGAACACACCAACACTAGTATTAATAACCAATACTTCAACACAATAATGACTATTTAGGGGACTAAACTGTGATAGGGCTGGCAGAAATTGAAATGGGTATTAAGCAATATAAGATTATTTGTTGTTTTCTTTTAAAAAAGTTTGCAAGGTTGAGGCAGTTCTTCTACGATTAGGTGAAACCTTGATCCTTCACAACTGAGCTTTGAAACCCTGATCCCTAATAAGAGTGGGATATTGTTTGAGTATTAAAAGTCAATAGATTGAATTAGATTTTAGTGTTTGTATTTATAGCATCTGGCAAATGGGCATAACTGAAATACAGTACCAAACACAAGAAAAAATTATAGTTTAAAAAATGCATGAATACCAGACTTGCTAGTAAGGTTCCTCGACGATTGAATGCAATGCATCTGGCCATGCCCTTCTCCAGAAACTCTTCTATCACTTCCAGGAAACCCCCATGAAATGGGTCTGCCCAATACATAATTTAACAAAATACAATAAAATTAACATCTTCAAGCGATTGTGTTCCAATTCATCAATGCAAAAAGAGGGACATCAATGAGCCTTACCTATTTTTGAGCGTGAATTCAACCCCTGTACAATGCATCCAATGCATGAACAATGTCTTGAGCATGGAGGTGACCAGGTTTCTTTTGTTTGAATTATTTTTCATGGAAAAAATTTCCCTCTTTCCAATTCAAAATATTTTTTTAATTTCCCTCTCTTTCTAATTTTTACTTGTGTGACTAATTATTTAGTCATTTATAGCTATGTTTTTTACCCACCATCAAATTATTCATTTATAGCTGTGTTGCAAAACATGACTAGAATTTAATCATTTTTAGTTGTCATGACTAAAAGTTTGTCACGTAGTCATTTATTTTCCAAAATTCTACTAGTGTTGCATCTCAGCTTCGAAATGAATGCATCTTTGACAATTCATTGATTCTTTGACAATCCAATTTTTCTCTCATTATCCCCTCATTAACCAACCAAAAGAACCTACACACTTCTAAATCAAGAGCCACTCCTTGTGATAATGCATAGTTACACCACTTAACAATAGAATCCACATCACTAAATGTAGCACAACCTCCAATCTTTAGTTGTTCTTTAGAAAGAGCTCTCTTCACACATGCACCCACTCCATCATGTTCCCCTTTTTCGTGCCCAGCTTCAAAAAAATTCCAAACTTGAGGTATACCCTTCTCTGCATGCATTCTGCTCAACTAATAGAACATATACAAATTCTTGAATTGACCGGCACAATTATCTAACCAAATGAGATGTTGATCCATTCTAATATCTTTTTCTTGCAAGAACCCATAAAATTGTTGAAAACAATATTGCACATACTTTGATGAATGAGATTGATCATCACTCATGTAAAAATGGTATTCTCTGACAATCTTCCTATTCTCTTATGTACTCTCAAGGGCATATTTGTATGTGATGTGAACAAAAATAGCAACCTGAACATAATTGTAGTACTGGGATTGCACTTCTTTTTGGGGTTTCAACGTGTAGTTTTCTGCAAAATCAACTATAGAGACAATAGTTCCAATTGGGAAAAAGTATTTACACATCCTGAACTATTGATCTAACCATTAAGACCTGTGGTTGTGTCTGACATACTTGTAGAAAAGATTTTTCTTAAAATCATCAACAAATTCAACAATACTTACCTCTCTTACAATCAACTCACATCTAGAACCTTCACCTCCACTTTTCAAATTATATTTCATTGTCTCATATCTCTTTTTCTCAACCATTCTCTTTCCAACATAATGCTCATTGCCCTCATGAAAACGTGATATAAAATTTGATAACCACTGATGGCATGCTCCCTCACACATGCTCTAATAACCATTTAAACCCAGACATTCACATGCTCTAATACCAATTGATGGGTGCCTTGCTAGTCATAGAATCAAATAGCTTCACAAAGAATTCAATCAAACAGAGATTCAGAATAATGACAGGAGATAAGTAGTCGAATACCCAAAAATGACAGGAAGTATTTATATGTAGTTCTTATTAACATTGAAAGCACAAAGACAGAATGTAAAACCCAACTCCTCACTATTCTATTCCATTATCCAAGGTATTACAAAATCTATGTATTGGCCTGCAATAATCGACCTTTCCTAAGTGCAGTAAAAAATCAAATCTACCTTTCTTGCCTTCACACCCGATGCTCTCTCCTATACTTTGTTCCTTTGTATATGATGTCACTTTTCTTCATGCTCTTCACTCTTGATTTTCTATCTCCCTTCCTTTTCGGCCTCCCTTCTCTTGAGCCTTTTCTATCTAGTCATTCTCTGCTGGGACTTAACTATTCAGCCTCCATAATCAGCCTATTTTATCTGCCATTTTTCCATTCTTCCCTCTCAATTTTTGGCCCTTTTTCCTTCTATAATAATCGGTCCCTTCTCATTCTTCCATCTAAGTCTACCCGGTCTCTTTATGATATTCACTCATCCCCAAGGCGATCACACTTCCACTCTGTGGCCCCTCTTTTTGCACTATTTCTCCTCCCCTCAACCTACTACTTGGCCTCTTCTTACACAACTGACCTGCTCTCGAATCTTCCACTGAATCTTGTTATGCATTCTTTCTAGTCTGTTAAAGAATTTGCACCATAACCATCGATTCCAGCTGCCATAACTTTGCATTTCCCTATTGTATTTTCCTTAAATTACTCAATTCTTCACGGTGTAACTAACTTCCAGTTGCCCACTAAGATATCCCTTCTTACTGCCATCATTTCATCTCCCTCACACTGCACTGCCACCGTCGCTGAGGTTTTCTTTTACTTGCCACCAACTGTTATCGAGCTGCCTACTAGAGACCATTTCAACTTCTCCACGAACTATCCAACTGATGATTCAACCAAATAACAAGTAATACTATTTAGTTATGAAGAGTAACGGTTGACAGATTGATGAAAGGCCCGTTTCAAACCAAGTTCTGCCGCTTGGTGATAGGAGTTTCATTGCTACTTTCTGGTGACAGAAAGGTCGTTGCTAATCTCTAACTTACATGGTGATATGAGATGTCACAACCTGCCCTTATTCTTCCATCAAACCTAAAACTTCCAAGCCAAAACCTACCGCTACTGAACTTAAAACATGAGAAAAACTAAAAATCAGAAACTTAGGTTGATGCCCCTGCATCAGACTCCCCAGGGGACAAAAGATCATGTGCTCCTACACATGGGGTCATTACTCATTTTTCTATATCCTTCTTTCACTTCTTCCACAGTCTTTCTGGCACCTTCAAAATATTCATCCTACATTGTTGTTCATCATACCACTCCACACTAATCAGACTTCTTATCATCTCATCCATCCACAAATCAACCCTTCCAAACATTCGAAGATTAAGAAATTCTGCATATATGGTCCTAATTAATTCCACTTCACCTATCCATCTGTCAACTCCAGTAAAAGCATGCTCAACCTTCAATAAATTTGCATTCATCATTCCATGTACTTCCTTTTCCATGTCCCAATTAAACAACCACAAATCATTTTTAATATCCTTTCTCTTATCACAAACCAAAATATCATGCTCTCTTACAGATTTATGCTCAACCCTTTCATTGACTAGAATATTAAAGAAATACAAATCCACATTCTTATAAAAGACATTTTTGTTTACCTCGGCCTGTATTGTTGCTCCAACTTCCCTATTACCATCTACAATATCTTTTTCTTCATCCTTCTTCGCTGTCCCATGTAAATGTATTCTAATATCTTCCTGTAATTCTTGTTCAATCATAGAGGATTGTGCCCATACATCACCATTCTTGTTTGTTGCCCTAACTTTAAATTCTGTCTCCTTAAGAATGCCTTCATCTTCTGTATACTTTGCTGCCTCAGCTTCTTCATCTTTGTTCTCTACTGCTCCAGCTTCCTCGTCTGTATTTTCTGCTACTCCTCCTTCACTCTTCATGTCTTTTTCTTCTTTTCCCCTTTTGTTTCCATTCTTCTTGGCCAACTCATTCTTCATATCTCTTTTGTACTTATTACTAGACATACCACTCTGCCTTCCTTTGCTCTCCTTCCTCATTTTATATCTCTCTCTTCTCATTTTCTTTTTATCTACAGTCAGCCACAACTTTTCCTCATGTTCACAAGTTTCATTCAAAGATTCAACATCATCATATTGTCTGCCTCTTATCTTGCCCATACCATGCTGCTCTTCCTCAGACTCTGCAGTATGTTCTAGAGCCTTATCCTTCTTTTCATTCTCTATAACTTTTATCATATTTTCCCATCCCTTGGACTTGCCACAACTTCTATCATCCTGCATTGTCCTCTTATCACCATCTTCTCCTATTGTTGTTCCATGCTTCACTATCCACACTTGGTTTTCCATCTTCTTCAATTGATGCTTCGTTGCCTCTGCACTTGGCTTATCCTCTTATCCTTTTTGCTTCTTTGTCATATCTTCCATCCTTGATGCTATTTTGCTGTCATAAAGGTTAGTACAAACCACTCCTTGCCTCACTTCTCTTGGCTGCACATCCACAACTAATTTCCTTTTCCAATATGGTATTATATAGCCATGATTCACTAAATTATCCTTCTCCTTTCTAACTGGTAGGTTTACACTCCTATTTTCACTTGCATAAACAAAATCACTACCAAAGCTCACTTTTACCTCTTCATTGGTTTGTTGTCCCAATTTGCTTACATTCTTGGCTTCATGTTTTGCCACCTCTTTCTCTTTAGAGGCTTTCTTCTTTTCTTCATTAGCCCTCTCTCCATCTTTAGGTACCTTGTATTACACCGCTGCTACAAACTGTCTTCTATTATCTATTGCTGCAACTTGTCTTCTTACGCTCTTATCTTCATCTTCATCTACGGGCTCTCTTCTTGCCCTTTCTTATTTTGCCTCCAAAGGCTTGTTCTTAGCCTTCTTCATACCTACATTCACATTTTCAAACAAATCAATAGAAAATGAATCAAGAGACCAAGATGTCTCTTCAAGTGCCTCTTCCATAGACACTATCTTCTCTTCTTCTTCTAGTGCTCCTTGCTGCACTTTCTATTTTATCCTTCCCTTATTATCTTTAATGAGGATTTTCCTCTCCTCTTCTGGCCCACTTCCTTTAACCACAACATTAGCACGAAAATAACTCTTTTCCAACATATCCATTCTACTTGCAATCTTCTCCAATTCCTCTCGAAATTTTCTACTTTCCACTCTATCCCAACATCTATCCCAAAATGGGATTATGACAAGTCTTCTTACACTAATACCCATCCTTCTTTTTGCTGCAATCTATAATCTTTGCTCAAACTGGAAGTGCAAACTGCCTCTCCTTTGGCGATTGGTTCACACAACAACATACGTCACTGTAAATTCTAGCACATGTTGTCTCTCCTTCGATGTTCTACCTATGCAAACTTGTTGTATCCTTGATACCTACCTGATCTACTCTTCCCTTAGCTCAGACCCATCTTTTAAACCCACATTCTACTCTCTTCCTCTGCCAATCAAACTACAACATACATTAGACTACAACACTCATACAACAATACCCATCAAGAATACACATAGTGCTCATTGCCCAGATCTTTTGGACTCTAGGTTCCTTCAACAACCTTCTAATCTACAACCACACATAACACTCCAAGATTCTTATGAACATCAAATTATCAAAATAAATAGAAAACTTTTACCACCTAGATCTTTTGTGGCTTTGATACCAATCTGATGGCATGCTCCCTCATGCTCTGATAACCATTTAAACCTAGACATTCACATGCTCTGATACCAATTGATTGCTGCCTTGCTAGTCACAGAATCAAACAGCTTCATAAAGAATTCAATCAAACAGAGATTCAGAATAATGACAGGAGATAAGTAATCGAATACCCAAAAATGATAGGAAGTATTTATATGCAGATTCTTATTAACATTGAAAGCACAAAGACAGAATGTAAAACCTAACTCCTCACTATTATATTCCATTATCTAAGGTATTATAAAATCGATGTATTGGCCTGCAACAATTGGCCTTTCCTAAGTGCAGTAAAAAATCAAATATGCCTTTCTTGCCTTCACACCCGATGCTCTCTCCTATACTCTGTTCCTTCACAGATGATGTCACTTTTCCTCTTGCTCTACACTCCCAATTTTCGGCCTCCCTTCTCTCGAGCCCTTTCTATCTTGTCATTCTCTGCTGGGACTTAATTGTTCGGCCTCCACAATCAACCTGTTTTATCTACTGTTATTCTATTCTTCCCTCTCAACTTTTGGCCCTTTTTCCTTCTGTAATAATTGGTCCCTTCTCATTCTTCCATCTTAGTCTACCCAGTCTCTTTCTGATATTCACTCATCCCTAAGGTGATCACACTTCCACTCTACAGCCCTTCTTTTTGCACTATTCTCCTCCCCTTAGCCTACTACTCGGCCTCTTCTTACACAACTAACCTGCTCTTGAATCTTGTTATGCATTCTTTCCAGTCCATTATAGAATTCAAACCATAACCGTCGATTTGAGCTACAATAACTGTGCATTTCCCCATTGTCTTTTTCTTAAATTACTTGATTCTTCATAGTGTAACTGACTCCCAGCTATCGACTAAGATATCCCTTCTTATTACCATCATTTCATCTCCCGCACACTGCACTTCCACCGTCGCTAAGGTTTTCTTTTACTTGCCACCAACTGTCATTGAGCTACCTACTAGAGACCATTTCAACTTCCCCATGAACTATCCAACTGATGATTCAACCAAATAACAAGTAATAGTATTCGGTTATGAAGAGTAACAATTGACAGATTGATGAAAGGCCCCTTTTGAACCAAGTTCTTGCCGCTTGGTGACAGGAGTTTCATTGCTACTTTCTGGTGACAAAAACTTCATTGCTAATCTCTAACTTACATGGTGACAGGAGCTGTCTCAACCTGCCCTTATTCTTCCATCAAGCCCAAAACTTCCAAGCCAAAACCTATTGCTACTGAACTTAAAACATGAGAAAAACTAAAAATCAAAAACTTAGGTCGATGCCCCTGCATCAACCACCACATTGTAAACACTTTTTATTTAAACAATCATTCTTGTAGAAAATGCAACCATCATCTCTAATACATAGAAATAAATCCAATAAGTCCCTAGATGACTTTGGTAGTTGAATTGCACCACACTCCTATAACATTTCGTTAGTGTGCAAAGTAGAACGAATATTGCATAATAATTCATGATACATAGAAAACTCTACATGGTATTTGTAACAATATGTATTACGAATTTTAAGAGGAACACAATAAATTGGTTTAAGAGATTCAAATGCTCTTTGTGAGATTGTCATACCTGGGTGTGTTTAACAATATTATTTGTACAATGCTGTTTGGCTACATTCCAAATAATGTTTAGGATGTAGTGTGCGGTCTTTATCACCAATTCTTAACTTTAAAACATCTTTTACATTCGGTGGTACCCTAGAGTTAGTGTGCCAAAATCGTTCAATTTCTTCCTTTGTGCTATTTATTAGCTCCTTATCAACTCATGGAATCCTACCGCTGAAAGCCCAAGTATCATTTCCAAGAGGACTATCTAGTCTTGATCTTAATGCTAGTGCTTTTGATAATGTTTTACAATTCAATCTTAAGTCAACACAAGTTTTCCTCATTAATCGAGCCTTTTTTAATTGTTTTCTCACTATTAAGGTTGTTATTACTCTATGAGAAACTCTTTTATCTTTCTCCTTGCTAGTCTTTCCAATAGAATTGAGTGCATTGAAAAGGTTTCTAACAATAATTTTATTCCGATTGGACACTTTGTTTAACCGAATCTTTAATTTCTTGATTAAAGGTCTCATTCTGTACATCTTTAGTATTTGTACAAAAAGTTGGCATTATTTAGTTAATGTTTTATTCTCAAAGTATTCATTGAAGAGTTTTGAAGCCCACAACCGAACTGTTCGTGACGACCTCTTGCCTTCAAGTTTTTTCATTATATTATCATCAATTTCAAGTAACCATTTTGAGGTTCTTGGATGTTTTACAATTTCATCATACTCATTCTCTTCTTGCCAAACGTCCTCTCTTCTTATGTAATTTGGAGATACATTGGTTTTCATTGTTTCATCCATGTTATCAACCTCATCAATTTTATCAACAAATGGATTATGGAGTGCAAATTCAATATCATGAGATTCATATCCACTTTCTTCAAGCAAACATCTACGTTCTTCTTCTTTCTCCATGATATTGCTCTTATCAATAGGTGTTTCATAACATTTTGCAACATTTTCATTTGCAATATCATGGTCAATTTCATTCTTATCTAACATTTCATTATATTCAACATTAACACCTTCAATTTGCATGTCATTAGATGGTAAAGAAGAAGCTTCACCTTGATGAGCATCCACTAAACCTGGTCTTCCAATCCTCTTCCTTGGTCTATCATTTTCCCTAATTGATTCAATTTCCTCCAATGTAACTTTCCTCCTCCTTTTTGCCTTACGATGATTATTGCTTCCCATTAGGGAAACAAAAATATCACCCTTATGATTGTAACAAGCAAATTGTGTGTCCAAAAGTGGATAAAAGTGTTTTTATGACTGTAATAGGCAGAGATCATAGGTTTTTCAATAGCAGAGGGTCTGTGGGCATGGTTGTCGGGCCCAACAACATTCCTTTTGTCATTTTTTGGCTTTTACATAACAAATATCCATTCTCAAATTGGATATCCATTTTGAGAATGGATATTTGTTACCTAAAGCCCAATTCTTTGGGCAACGGATATCTAGTAACAGATATCCCTTCTACAAAATGGATATCCATTCTATAAAATGGATATCTATTTTGTAAAATGGATATTTGTTATGTTTTCCTATGTTAAAAAAACCAAAACTTATGTGTGGTTGAAAGAAGGTGGTGAACAAAACCAAAGGGTTAGTTAAAGTATGAACATATGGTATTTTTACTAGGGTCTTTCTCTGTGAGAACAAATTGAATAATGCTACATGGGATCAACTGCCAAGTGATGGTGGGCCCTTTGTATCTACTCAACCATATTTCTTTGCAAGTTTTTTATATTCTAGAATCATATGGATTGTGGATTAGATGGTTATATGTCACAATCTTATCAATTGAACAAAAAATTTCGTTGGTCCACAAGTGCTTGTTTGATTTCACTCTTGATCATCATGTGTATCTCCTATTGTGTTGGTTTGGTCATTTTGGAATGAGTCAATAGGTAGTCTGATGGATCTAAAGGTTTAATGCTAAGGGTCAAATACTCTAATTGTATATGATAGGTCATGCAAGATGAATCTGATCTACTTTGATACCACTAATCTAGGGCCCAAGTTGGACCCAAGTGGACAACTCTCTAAATGAGGATCTAGGAACACCTGTCATGCTTGGAAACACCTATCTGGGGTTTTTACACAGGTTTACAATGCTTAGTAAACACACATACCACAAGGTTTGATTCTTCAATAATATCCTTGCATTCATGCATTTGGTTATCATGATTTATACAATTGTTTAGAATTAATAGTTTTAATTTGACCACAAGATCAAAGAAATACACACATTTTAGTCTCAAAGCTAGTGTTTGCACAAAAAATCTACATATTAGGACACAAAGTACTCTCAAACCATAAATTCAAACAAGTGTTCCATGAGTTCATAAAGTTGTAGGGTATATACATGAAAGACACATATAGGCCAATCCTTGGATAAGTGGATGGAATACTATTGGTGATTTTTCTTACCAAAATTCAAAATATTTTGTAGTCAAGAGTGAATTAATTTTGAGAGAGATTTTTTTGCAATGTATAAATAATCTACCCAAAGTTGATTTGTGCATGATAATGATTTTCAGAATTGGTTTAATGCCATAAGATTTGTTTCCAAATTTAGTCATAACATATGAATGTTTATCCACTTTTAGCTTAAGGAATTTAAATATTCTTCTTTCCATGTGTATGTAGGTTAGTGCTAGGAGTGATTTATCTCAAGTCAAAGAGAGCTATAGCTAGGCCAAAGAAGAAGTATGTAGAGCAATGCAAGTAGGATGGTCATTTAGAAGATTACAAAATGCATATCCACTTGACATGAATGAAAAGGAGATTCACAAAACCTAAATGCACCTATAAGACTATCATCTCTAAACCCTAAGGTTATAGGTGTGAATACCACAAAAATGGGCTTTGCTTGGAGAATATGGACCACCTCAAGAGCCATGTAGATCTAAAAATGTAAATAAGAGGTCTACCAAGATAACCACTTCCTTGGAGAGAGACTGAAAGCATTCATATGATAAATTTTATTAAATTTAATGTCAAAATTTGATGAGGTTACCCTTGGCAACATCAAATTTTGATATTATAAGGGAAAAGAGAAAAATTTGAAGATAGGATAAGTAGTAAATGGTTGTTTGTATTCTTATGAATAATTTATCCATTCTATATGCTTAGGTGAATTGAATTGTAATTTAGTCTTATGGTTTGAAAATCTTTGTAGTCCTAAACATCATAGGTGAAGATCTTCTAGATATATACAAGGATAGGTGTAGGTTTAAGGCAATGATAATGCTTTGTATCTTTTTAAGACTAAAATGTTGTTGAATTAACTTGTTATAGATAAATGCTTTTGAACCGATAGGTTTCCTCATTTAGAAAAATTTGATATTGCTTTTTGTTGTGGTTGTAGGACTACATGGTAATTAAACATGTCTACTTCCTTAAAGTTGCTACATGAGATAGATACATGAGATCATGAAGGCTTGGTGTGGAATTGTCACCACCAAGAATGAAATGGATTGTTGATTTGACATAAAAATCTTCTCCTATTGTCATAAAATTCCCTTCTCGACTAGCTACTTTACCTCTGAAGTGAAGATTGAACTCGAAGAAGTCTATACAGATGGTGTTTCCATGAGAGCTTTTGACAAGGTGATGGTTAATCTACACATCCATGAAGGAGATAACCTATATGACAATAGGTTGACATAAGGAGTTGTTGCTACAATTCTTGCTTGTAGATAAAAGATTGAAAGAACTACAAGTTATGCTTTGGTGATGTGAAAAGAAGACTTTATAGCCACTTTGGAAGGTTGTGGATCTATTCTAAACCATGAATTTTTGTTTCCTAATGGAGAGACTCTTCTGTATATATACCACCTAGGGTTGAGAAGGATTTATTTGGGGATCATTCAAGCTGATTGACACATAAATCTTCATTTGAGTTGAAGACCTATGCTCTTGGGGGATTACTAGGATATGCCACATAAGTTAATTCTTGTAAATAAAGAATTGCTTCCTTGGAAGTTATTCTATAATTAGCATTACATGAGGATGACCTTGCTATATGGAAACATATCCAAAAGGAGAATGAACACACTTGGGAACTTGTGCCACTTTATTTTAACATGTGAAAGTCTATTTAGAGATGGAGAGATAGCTTTTCATTGAAGGGAATTTATGGCTAGAAGAATTAAATACATCTTTGTTTCCCAGGAACGGATATTCATTTTGCTTCGGTTTTACCTTGTATTTATGCTTGGGACTGTCATAGTTGATTTTTCCTAAATTCTAATGTTTTTATAGGTTTCACTCTCTTCTTGAAGCTTCACTCTTCATGCTGATGACTTTTTTTAATGCAAATTTGATAAAAAGAAAAGGGTTTATTGAAGAAATTGTCAGCTTTCTAAAAATATAAGATTTCCTTGGTTATCATATTATTAAATAATTATTAATAATTTTCTATATAGTGTGTGTCTGAAATCTTGATGGACACACTAATTGAAAAACATCCATAACTTTGAAACCATTTCACCTTTTTGAGATTTGAAAGATGTGTCACACTCTATGATTTTTTGGCTATAGGTTTAAAAAAAATTTGAATTCCATTTTTTTTGATCGAGTTAGGTTGGCTGGAAAATTACTTTTTAGTTTTTAAAAAAAGTCATAGTAAAAAAATCACAACTAATTATTTTATTGGAAAAGAATTTCAAAAAAATATGCGTCACATCCGAACATGAGTCCTTTACTTATTTTGAAAGATTAAAAAAAATATTTTTTTTGTTCATAGTTAGGTTGGCTGGAATGACACCCACTTTTTATTTTATTTTATTTCTAAAAAATTTAATAGCTATTCATTGAAATATTCATTTTTCACTAAGTAAATTTAGTAAAAAAAATAGTAGCCCATAAACTAGATTCAATTCTCTACAAATTTTGTTCTTACATATTTTTCAAATTGTGTAGATAATTCATTCAATTTTTCACATGAACTTGATTAAGTCTAATTTTTAGCATTTTCATTGCCACTTAGAGGTATTGTTTGGCCCATCATGATCTTGCACATACCCTCATTCCACTGGAAGGAATCATTTTTCAACAAATTTATGAGAGGTGATCTTATGCTACCATAATTCTTTACAAATTGGCAATAATAACTTGGAAGCCCTAAGAAACCCCATAGGGTCTTGAGGGTCCTAGGCCTTTTCCACTCTACAATAGCCTTGATGTTACAAGGGTCCACCTTGAATCCCTCATGTGACACAATATTACCTAGGTGTACTCCACTTCTTTGATTCCAAACACACACTTGGATGGCTTAGCATACAATTGATACTGCTCAAGAATGTCCAAACCTGATTTACATGTTGCAAATGTTCCTTCCAATTTTTACTATATATTAAGATGTCATCAAATATACCAAAACAAATTTCCATAGAAATGGCCTAAAGATAGAGTTCATCAAACTTTAAAATGTCAATGGTGCATTCATGAGACCAAAAGGCATTACCAAAAATTCATAATGGCCCTCATGGGTTTGAAAAGATGTCTTATGTACATCCTCATCTCTAATTTTGATTTGATGATAACCAAAATGAAGATTCTATTTTGTAAAATAAATAGCACCATTAAGCTCATCTAACAAATCATCAATTATTGGAATAGGAAACTTATCTTTTATGGTGTACTTGTTGAGCTCTTTGTAATAAAGACACATCCTCCAAGTGTCATCCTTCTTGTACACCATTACCATAGGAGAGGAGTAAGCACTCTGACTATGCCTGATAATACCTACCTCTAGCATCTCTTGAACTATCTTCTCAATCTCACTTTTTTGTACATATGGATACCTATAGGGCATGATGTTGGGTGATTGACTCCTTAGTACTAGTTGAATGGCATGATCATGATCTATTTTAGGAGGCAATCCTTTTGGCATCTCCCTAAAAACTAATGAGTACTTATCTAAACTATTTGTAGATCTAATGGTGTAGAATTCTGAGTTATATGCTTCTAGTGAAAAAATGGGCCATGAACCCATCCGCCCCCTTCTTAAGCATCTTTTGCATTTGGTAAGATCTTACCATCTATGGAGACTGTTTAATAGAAAAAGAGATTCTAACTAAACTACCTTTTCAACTAGAATTAATTTCTATTACACATTAGGAAACTAGCCATTGATGGTGTTTTGTCTTAATGCTATCCATTTAGGAAGAATAAGACTACCCGAGCTATGTCCTTTTGATGCAACTAAAATTGAATGACTAAGCAATATTGACTAAAACTTAAAGAAAGAGAGGAAATATAGAGATAGAGATAGTAATTCATAGAAACAAGTATAGAAATAGAAACTACAAATTATAAGGAACCAGGCACTAGGCAAGCACCCTCACTGCCTAGGATGACAATGCATGGCATGGACATCTACGCTTGGTGCTATATTCTGTATGGCATCAAAAACCAAGAATCTTGATATGTATGATTCTGTATAGATTTTGATGAATCCTTATTGATAATAAATATAATTATTAGTGTGCAGCCATCAATAGATAAGGCAAACATATAAGAAAGATATGAGAATAATGAAATGATGAAATTGATAGGGAAGCGAAAAGGGAGTGCAAACACTCGTGCATTTGAAGCCTTTTCTCATGTAACCTGCAACCACAAACAAGAGAGAAGGGTTGGGTTGTATAGAGGTTTGCCTCAGTCAAACTCCATTTTTGGTGTTTCCACCTCAATGATAGCTAGATATTCAAAGGTTGATAAAAGAGTGTGTGTGCTCTGAATTCTATGTGTATCTAGAGTTGTGGAGAGTAGTGAGAAATGATATTGCAATAAAGAAATGAGATTCAATAACAATATGAATACTAATTTAAATAAAATGGATGAAGAGTTGGAAAAGATCTATTACAAGAGTCTTGTTGGAAGACTATCACATAAGGGAACAAGATGACCCTTTGTTCTAGAGAGGATATAAATCTTGAATGAGGACTTCTTGAATGACACAAAGTATACGAGTAAAACACATCAATAAAATGCTCTCAATGACCTGGAATGAAAGAGGAGCATGCAATAACAAAGATACAAGCAAGATGTTAGTTCAGTGACAATTTCAATAGAGCTTTGCTACATAGAAGATTTGATCATTTGAATGGCAAAGTGGCTAGACTTTATAGAAAAGAAGAGAGATCAAAAAGCTCAGAAAGGAGTCATTTGGGTGTGGATAGGCATTAGGAAAAGCTCGGAGTGCCACACAAGCAAAACCACACCTTCTAAAAATGGTTGATAAATTAGAAAATGCTATCAGGATGCCAACGCTTGGCCCAAACATCCACGCATAGTGCTTTTATCTAGGCAACTTCCATTCTTAAAAGGTTTAGATGACTTGAGGAATTGTCAAGGCTAAGACACGTTTACCATTTTTGGATAGGATAAGTAGAAAGGGTCAAAGCAATGTTTGGAGAACACACAAATGGAGCGAGCACTAGAGTGAGTACCAAATAAAGTGTGAGATTGTGAGAGCACAATTTATGATGCTACATTTAGCCCCCACTTTAGTAGGCATATGGCTCTATGGGCATATGCAAGCTAAAGTAGACAATATGAGAAAAAAGGCGAGAAAACCTTTTCTACCTCTGGGCACTGTAGAGGATGTAAAGTGTTGCTAAGTAAAAAGAGATGAAGCCCCCAACTTCATATTTTGCAAAATCACAGTGTTAGGCTGAAAAAGCTGCACATGGAACAAATGTCAAACATACATGCATACATATATGAAAATGCATATAAAAAGGAGGATTAGAGCAAATATTATTTTCCAAAACCCTTATGGTTAACAAATAATATATTCTAATGTACATTAATCTAATACAAACACATAGAGAAGAAAGAAAAGAAGGGTATGGTTCTAGAGCTAGCAAATTCCATTGTTTGCTAGGAACCATACTAAAAAGCTTCCATAAGTCATTGGAGCTAGCAAAGTCTATTGTTTACTAGGTGGCTTATGGGAAGTGCTGATAGCAAATGAAGCATCACTTACTTTTCTAGGTGAGCTACATGTCAAACAGTATCAGAGATTACATGACTAGCAAAATTTGTTGTTTGCTAGGTAATTATGATAAAGGTGGTCAGTCTAAACAAGTGGAATCTAGTATTAGAGCTCACACATCACCACTATATCCCTATGTTGATTATCTCTACATGCTTCTACTCTTGGAAATAGTTATAGATGTCAATTTTGATCAAAATTAGTGGAATGCATGTGCAATGATGATGATGTTCATAGTTATTTATTTGTATTAAAGGAAAATTAGATCAACTTACATGCTCTTTAAAAATCATAGAACTCTTTGAGATAATGCTGTGCTCGATAGGTAAAATTAAATAACACTTCATCATTTCTAGAGGTAATTTGGTCTTTGGTCGACTTCATTTAACTTATTTATTGTTTTCTTGTCATAGTGATGATAGAAAACCATACCTTATGCCATTGATTCATTTGTTATATTTGGGTTACCACTACATCTCTAGAGTTTTGTATATGTGAGAGTGATTTTATTTTTAGACTAGTAGAGATGTTGGAATGGATATTAATTGCTAACTCCACTTGCTTAAAATTTGGGTAGATAATATTGTACCATGCTTAAATTTAAACACTATTATTTGTTAGCCGATTTCATGTGTTTGTAACATCCACGTTTTATAAACAAAGTAAAAATCAGAAATTTACCATTAAGTAATTTAAACAAGGTAAAATGAGATAGAGAATTTTTTTTTTCTTTTATTTAATATATAATCAAGTAACAACAATTACAAGATTTCTCATTACAAAATACAATAAACCATATTGTCTTTCTCAAGTACAATGTTTACAAAAGTAAATCAATTTCAAATATCTGCTTTAAATAATGCTTTACATAGTCTCAATAAACACAAGTCTCGAAGATATACTGCATCCAAAAATTTGACATCTTTATCACAAGCCTCAGCATGTCTTCTGCTAGAGAGAGAGAGTATCTTTCCAATGATTTACCTCCAACCACAGACCGGTGGTCTCCCACACATCTTCCACGTAGGAAGTGGCCCTACCCTTCACGAGAAGTATAGACCAAGATGACAAGTGGTAATTTGCCTTTCCAAGTACATAGTGTTGTATCCTACACAACTCTATCAATCATACAACCCTAGATACCCTCTAGCTAAGTATGATTCCCTATAGGATGTGCAATCCAAATATAGTGAACTGACAATGCATGCAGAGACATATGCATTACTATGGCCATAGTTTCAATATAAATTGACGTTCGCAATGAACGTTGTCGTAATGTTCACCCACTCCAACTCGACTTAGATAGTATCATATTCCTACAGTTCAACTTGGTCAACTATGTTTAACTTATGAAGTCATGACGATTTCAACAATATAGTCTTCCCGACCCTTACATGTTTTCTTTCACTGTCTATAATCCACAGACCTATTCGTCTTTCTTTCTTTATGAGGACTCCCATTGCATCATTGCAATACCTGAGGTCCACGACTTATTGTCTCATAAGAATTATAAATAGATTAATTACGACTAAGATGATAACCTTACCCAAGTTAAGCATTATAGTCTAGGAATTTAATTCCCTTCTTGCAAATAAGAATAATTACACATAGTCAGGGCACTTGACCCTTTAGTCAGGATCTAAATAATGATCTCAATGCCTTAAAAAAAAAATTACCATATCTAGGTTAAGTTAAGGTTTAACTAAAGAATTTTGACTAACTCAAACCTAGTCTTTATGATTTAGGTGGATTCACACAACACTGTTGTCACTCCATAATCCTTATGAAATGATTATCCATTCTTAGGTATCCCTTGCATCTTTGCAATCATTTGAGATTCCTTACTTTCAATAAGTAATAACTAAGAGATATTGTGACCAAAAGGTATAATAAACTTTATGTTTGTTTATCCATTTAATAGTACCTCTTGCATGCTTGCAAAACCCGAAGCTTATGACTTATGTTTTAAGTCAAATTGTAGCCCAATAAATAGTTTTACCTACCTAAGGTAAAACATTGTCGACTAATAACAAATCTCTTTTCAATAAGATAGATATGATCATTTACTAAATTAGGGTTTGCGACACCTTAATGTCTACTCATGAAATAAGTTCACCCACTCGAATTAATCACAATCTAACAGTTACCTATTTATATGTTCTATATAACAACCTTGATAACCTCAAGGTGTTAGAATTTCATCATGCATTAGCGCATGGCATAAAGGTTTACTCTATCTCTGAGCTCATGGACACCTCTCTGTCTACATGATAAAAGAACGGCTTCCTAGCATATCAATTTTTCAAATAACGCTATATGTTGTTATAACAATCTCAAAATTTATCCCATTGTATATTTCATCCATTCTTGAGTGGGCACTAATCCCAACTTGTTGTTCTCGGAAGGGAATTACTAAAAACCAATTTCATAGAATATAAATATAAGAAGTCCCTGAGTTTAAAATTAAACATTCGAAGGAATCTTCTTCGACTATCGATTCTTCAACGTAGTTTCAACTTATGTTAGGAAGGGTTTCTCTATGAGTCAAATCAAGAATACAGTGTTTGAAATCCTACGTTGAAACTCACAACATACTACTTCGACGTGTCGAAATCATTGGCGTAGAATAATATTGACGAACTATTCGTTGGATAGCCTTGACATAATGTTTCTTCTAACAAAATAGATTGAATGTTTGTCTATACTTGAGACTTATCAAAAGGTACATTACTTGTTTGTAAAGACTTCATAATAATAATTGGACTAAGAATAAGGTCTCTTCTCGAAATGATAACAAAAGTTAAAATGCTTCAATTGCACATGTATCACTTTTCAAAGCATATAAACCAAATCTTGTCATTGTTCCTAAATAGTAAATACTTTTGCCATGGTCAAACCGAATAGTTTTATCTCTGAAATAGAGGAGGATCGTATCAAATTGCGTGCTAAGTCTTTCACATCCCACCAATAACAAACCTCCGTCGATGATTGACAAAAAAAGCTTTTTACTCAGTTGTTTACTGACCTTTAGAGTCATGGTTTGCTGACTGTCAACAAAGATCTTATTCTCTGTCGACAAGTGTTATGCTATTACAACTTGTATGGGCTGTGAAACATTTTTAAATTCCAACTCCTACATAGAGTGCACCCTACGTTATCTATAATCTATGAAAGAAAGCCCATAGGCTTCTCAAACAATCTCGACCTAAGTCAATAACATATAAAAACTGTGATTTATACACCTACCATGTGGCATAGTGCAGGGTGACAGATTTACTCAGTGCTTACATTTTTAATGAAGACATACTTCACACACATTGCAGTTATAAACTAACACTTTGCATTTTGAATAACATACAATGATCCATCGCATAAGCTTGTAAAGATATAACTCAAAACAAGGAAACAAGTCTGCGCAGTGACAGAGAAAGGAACCTGTCAATAGTTTCTAGTGTTTGCTGACAACTATCCAGACACTAGCGGTTTTCTCAACTGGTTCTCTTCGCAGCTCCTTCCACAGTCACCTCCTTCTTTCTTCTCCACATTCCCTCTCTAAAACTGACCCCAAACTCCTTACTAAAGCTTGCCCACGATGAAGGAATAATGGCTCACCAAACTGCCGACCATGCCTATCAAGATGGAAACTTTTATGGCATGCAGAAATGATTCCTAACCTTAAGCGACCACTCTCCAAAATGGAGCTCCACAAGGTGATGTGGTGGTTGGTAGACATAACAACCTGTCCACTACACAAGAAAGAAGGCTTCAATACCACATAATTCGCAAATACACAGAAAGTGGAGTTTAACTCTTGTGGGTGGCAGACTATAGTTGAGTAAAAATGTTCCTCCACTCAAAGCTGATCATAAGAAATAACGAATGCCAACATAATAATAAAAGTTAGACCAATGACAACTCGAGGTCTAAGCTAGGAGGCAAAAAGACTTATTTGAATTAGAAGACATCATAAAGAGAACTTAAATGTGTCCCTCTTCGAACTTCAACTCGATTACCGACATCATTAAAGAATAAAGGACTACCTCAACAACTACTAAAATATAACTTATATAATTTAGTATATTCCTTTATAATTCAACCAAAGTTATTACTCATCATGGTCTCTAATTCAACATCCGTCAAATTTTGCAAAAGGAGTTTACAACATAAGCTCAAAGCGCTTTACGACGATAATGATGAATTGGGTGCAAACGCAGAACAAGACTCAAGATTTTGTTTAGTTATCACATAGCTATGAAAAACCTCTACCCGAATTTGTTAAAAACTCCTCTATTTGTCCCATTTTGATCACTATCTTAAAAGTTTAAAAGCCTACGTCCTCATCATGGACTTCTCCTAAAGGATAGGCATGAATGGTTAAAATGACAATGAGGTAGTAATTTCCTCTTAAATGTATAAAAGATTCCCTCTCCAATACATCACAAGTAAAGAATAGATAGACATGATAATAGAGAAAGTGATTAGTAATAATTTGCTGATCAACTCAATTTGACCACTAAGGATTATAGATGATGTGAATGGGTCGAGTTTACCTTCCCATCACAATCCCTCGACAATATTCGCATCATCTAACTTGATGAAAACGTCTTGACATTAAGAAGCGACAATAAAACCTCAAGTGACTCAAGAAGAATAACACAACCATTTTACGTCTATGACGTTGTTTACTTAACAAATGACTATGTCGACTCACCTTCAACTTGACTAGATGATAATCAAGATATCAACTACCTGTCGATTAGATTCAACAGTAAACTAGCAAGACAAGACTTACCTCTTACGACTCATTGGTTCACATTGTCGTTTAACACTAAACTCGTTTGGCAAATAGACCACTCGTAATCCAAGGTCTATATCTCTCTTCTCAAAAGATACTCTCTCTCTCTCTCTCTCTCTTCTTTAAGAGTCATCTGATATCTTGTAATCCTATTTCACTTGTCATCAAACAATATGTGATCAGTGCATCATTATTCAATCAATTCAACTAATAAATCAAATCTCATCATACAACTATTAAATTGATAATAACATAATCATTTCCATGATTTCATAAATGATATTCAATATAATTCCATGTCATAACTTGTCATAAATCTATAACATCACAATAAATTTACTTATGTCCAAGTAAAAAGTAAAAGTATAGCAAGTCAGAAATTAGGGATGTAACATATCCTTCCCCTAAAGATTCATCATCCTCGATGATATAGAGCATCAAAATGCAACTTAAAAGCATATTCATTGTTTAACTGCTATAAGCATAAAATAAATGAGGAAATTTCTGTTAGAATTCATGGTAATTTCTCCCCGCATGAAAAACTATTCTATGCATACTGGTCCCACTGGACCTTACACTTCATAACCTCTACGTTACACAAGCATTGCTTGCGATCTTTAAGTATTTAAGAAGCTTGATCATAACCTTTCCTAGGTTCTTGTACTTTTAAATCATTCATAGATTATAATATTCATATATTACATAAATATATTTCTCATATATAAATCTCAAAAAGCATTATGCCTCCTAGCAATAACTGGTAATAGATTGATTCTTGATATCAATAAAATTTATATCCTTAAAATTTAGAAGGGTCCTTTATACTTAGGAACTGGTTTGGAATACATTCCATACTTTATGAAAGATTTTTAGGGGTTTAACCCTTAAAAGAATTTTTCCTTCCCAAACCGAGAATTGTCTTGGTGTACGCTTAACATTAATGTAAATTTTCTATTCATTAACAATTTCCACTGATCTTTCTTGATCAGTTAAATCTTTTCATCCATTTCTAATAACATTTATGGACTAATGCTAATCCTATCTTCTAGCTTACCCAACTTATAGGAGTTTGACATCTTTTTGTCCAATGTTTCAATTTAGGCCATCTTAATAGCAAAAAGTTTGGTATTGTTGAAAATTTCACAAGTGATAAGTAGTCTCCCTACTTATATTGCTAATCCATGCAACATTTTTGGAACAAATCTTCTAAAACCTGGTTAACTCTCTTAGTTTAACCATATGTTCTCAGGATGATATATTGTACTTTTATTAATTTTTAGTCATAAGCATAGGGAACAAAATTTGCCCAAAACCTTGTCATTACACGTGCATTTCTATCTGAGATAACCTTCTTAGGAAACATGCAATCGAAACACATCTTGCCCAAATTTGTGAGTTAACACTGATGCTCCATCTGTCCAATTCCCTAGTATATATTGTGCTACCTTTAAGATTTTATCAACCATAAAATGACATCGTGTCTATTTCCTGATATAGGAAGACTTTGTACAAAATCCATACTAATAACTTACCATTTCCACTCTAGCACGTCATGTGGGTACAACAATCCTACACTTGTTGATGTTCTACTTTTCCCTCTAGTACTCCAAACAATAAATCTTGTAGCATCATTCTTTATTCCTTTCAAGAATTAAAGAGGTTTTATATCTGTTAGTAGTTGGTTACCCCTAAATGTCCTGGGTATGGTGGAATATGATCTTCTTTCCACACCAGTTTTCTTACTTCAAAAGAATTAGAATCACATATTCTTTCTCCAAAACTCAATAGTCTGTGAGACTCAAAATGAAAACCTATCATACCTTGAATCTTTAAAATTTACCACAAGAGCTTGCTAAATTTACTCATCATGTAAAGGTACACCCCTTAAACCATCTCCCGAGGCATCAATTTTTCCCTCAAACTATCCTTTAGATCAGGAATTCATAGCATTGGTGCTGTTGTAATTTCTCTTAACCATTATAGAATCACTTGCACAAAAGGATAAAGTTCTCCTTCATACTTAAAATAAATAAGTATATCTTCCAGAAGACTGGAACAAACAAGTCTAAACAATCTCTAAACACACTAGTCATGAGTTTCATGAATGCAACAAGGCATTTGTACATCCAAAGGACAACACTGCAAACTCACAATGCCCATTCTTGTCCAAAAGTTGTTTCAAGAGTACCCTCATCCTTCAGTCTTGATTGATGACATATTGATCGCTATTCAATCACTTCAGTTCTACACATCTAATCAAAGAGGTCACCAATACGTGGTGAAATATATTTGCTCCTTATCGTGGTTTTAATGAGCATACGATACTAAATACACAATTGCAGAGTTATGTCCTTTCTCTTGTCAATGATATCTAGTACACCCCATGGTAAAATACTGGACCTAATTCAAACCTTTAGCCAATAATTCTTATAAAGGGCCTTTGATTCCATTAATCCTATAGTTGTCATAAGATAAGGTACTTTTCTAGGTAGCCTATCCAAACTCTAAGAGGAATAAAATTTTCAGTTGCTTCAATCACTTGTTCCATCAACTTTGGTGAAATGACTTTCTTCATGTCTAGAACAGTCCTAAGGCAAGCCTATCCTTTGCTTCCTTTTAGGGTCTAGAGTTTTAGGATTTTCATTATTCACTCCATATTCTTGGTGATTTTCCTTTCTCATCCCATGAGAAATCTCATATTCCCCCTTCAGGGTTTCCTTGATCTCATACTTTCTTTTCCAAAATACTAGGTATCTCCTTGGTTTTAAACATGGTTAGGATTGCTCCAATTTGATCAAGAGATTACATAGTGGTTTATTCTCTTTTAGACTTCCACCCTGGTTTGGTTCTAGTATGATACATGCTCTTATTTTCCTTGTGCCAGATAAATAAGTTATCTAATAGTTTTTCTGAATCTAAAGTGACTCAAAACATCAAATATATTTATCTCATAACAATCACTAGCTTGATACAAGACATTGTCATCTTTATTATAATTTTTTTTAGGAGTAACCACATCCTTATTTATATAGTTGATATGACAAGTCTATATGTCACTGTCGATTTACATTCTTCTAATTAAACAAACATAGACGGTGGATGTACACACAAGTACTCCTCCAACACCTTTTTCCTAAAACATAAGCATCACATCAACCTTCAAGTGACATGTTGTAGCTGGCTACGGTTCACTAGGTTTTACTACACTAGAAGAAATAGTAGGATTCTTGGCCAGTTCAAAACATTATTTTCTGTCTAGCCAAATATGCTTAAGCGCATCAGCAAAAGTCTCTGAATCCTCCAGCCATGCACCTTCAGAGTAAACAACATGCTCTTTAAATTCAACCTCCTCAATAGGTTTCTTCTTAACCACTAATTTAGGCAAATGTTGGGGAACAGACTTCCTAGCTGTTTTCTTGGTTCTTCTCCACGTCATTTTGGCACAAGAAAATTTGAACATTAGCTAACTGCATAATGTTGACTATAGGTTAGCACAGTGGACTCATAAGTCCTAGTGTCGAACCTGGTAGCTCTGATACCATATGTAACATCCATGTTTTATAAACAAAGTAAAAATTAGAAATTTACCATTAAGTAATTTAAATAAGGTAAAATGAGATAGAGAATTTTTTTTTTCTTTTATTTAATATATAATCAAGTAACAACAATTACAAGATTTCTCATTACAAAATACAATAAACCATATTGTCTTTCTCAAGTACAATGTTTACAAAAGTAAATCAATTTCAAATATCTGCTTTAAATAATGCTTTACATAGTCTCAATAAACACAAGTCTCGAAGATATATTACATCCAAAAATCTGACATCTTTATCACAAGCCTCGACATGTCTTCTGCTAGAGAGAGAGTATCTTTCCAATGATTTACCTCCAACCATAGACCGATGGTCTCCCACACATCTTCCACATAGGAAGTGGACCTACCCTTCACGAGAAGTATAGACCAAGATGACAAGTGGTAATTTGCCTTTCCAAATACATAGTGTTGTATCCTACACAACTCTATCAATCATACAACCCTAGATACCCTCTAGCTAAGTATGATTCCCGATAGGATGTGCAATCCAAATACAGTGAACTGATAATGCATGCAGAGACATATGCATTACTATGGCCATAGTTTCAATATAAATTGACGTTTGCAATGAACGTTGTCGTAATGTTCACCCACTCCAAATCGACTTGGATACTATCATATTCCTATAGTTTGACTTGGTCAACTATGTTTAACTTATGAAGTCATGATGATTTCAACAATATAGTCTTCCTGACCCTTACATGTTTTCTTTCACTGCCTATAATCCACAGACCTATTCCTCTTTCTTTCTTTACGAGGACTCCCATTGCATCATTGCAATACTTGAGGTCCATGATTTATTGTCTCATAAGAATTATAGATAGATTAATTATGACTAAGATGATAACCTTACCCAGGTTAAGCATTATAGTCTAGGAATTTAATTCCCTTCTTGCAAATAAAAATAATTACACATAGTTAGGGCACTTGACCCTTCAATCACGATCTAAATAATGATCTCAATGCCTTAATATAATAATTACCATATCTAGGTTAAGTTAAGGTTTAACTAAAGAATTTTGACTAACTCAAACCTAGTCTTTATGATTTAGGTGGATTCACACGACACTGTCGTCACTCCATTATCCTTATGAAATGATTATCCATTCTTAGGTATCCCTTGCATCTTTGCAATCATTTGAGATTCCTCACTTTCAATAAGTAATAACTAAGAGATATTGTGACCAAAAGGTATAATAAACTTTATGTTTGTTTATCCATTTAATAGTACCTCTTGCATGCTTGCAAAACCTGAAGCTTATGACTTATGTTTTAAGTCAAATTGTAGCCCAATAAATAGTTTTCCCTACCTAAGGTAAAACATTGTTAACTAATAACAAATCTCTTTTCAATAAGATAGATATGATCATTTACTAAATTAGGGTTCGCGATACCTTAATGTCTACTCATGAAATAAGTTCACCCACTCGAATTAATCGCAATCTAACAGTTACCTATTTATATGTTCTATATAACAACCTTGATAACCTCAAGGTGTTAGAATTTCATCATGCATTAGCACATGGCATAAAGGTTTACTCTATCTCTGAGCTCATGGACACCTCTCCATCTACATGATAAATGAACGGCTTCCTAGCATATCAATTTTTCAAATAATGCTATACGTTGTTATAACAATCTCAAAATTTATCCCATTGTATATTTCATCCATTCTTGAGTGGGCACTAATCCCAACTTGTTCTCAGAAGGGAATTACTAAAAACCAATTTCATAGAACATAAATATAAGAAGTCCCTGAGTTTAAAATTAAACATTCGAAGGAATCTTCTTCGACTGTCGATTCTTCGACTGTCGATTCTTCGACATAGTTTCAACTTACGTTAGGAGGGTTTATCTATGAGTCAAATCAAGAACACAGTATTTGAAACCCTACATTGAAATTCACAACGTACTACTTCGACGTGTCGAAATCATTGGCGTAGAATAATCTTGACAAACTATTCGTTGGACAGCCTTGACATAATGTTTCTTCTAACAAAATAGATTGAATGTTTGTCTATACTTCAGGCTTATCAAAAGGTACATTACTTGTTTGTAAAGACTTCATAATAATAATTGGACTAAGAATAAGGTCTCTTCTCGAAATGATAACAAAAGTTAAAATGCTTCAATTGCACATGTATCACTTTTCAAAGCATATAAACCAAATCTTGTCATTGTTCCTAAATAGTAAATACTTTTGCCATGGTCAAACCGAATAGTTTTATCTCTGAAATAGAGGAGGATCGTATCAACTTGCATGCTAAGTCTTTCACATCCCACCAATAACAAACCTCTGTTGATGATTGACAAAACAATCTTTTTACTTGGTTGTTTACTGACCTTTAGAGTCATGGTTTGTTGACTGTCGACAAAGATCTTATTCTCTATCGATAAGTGTTATGCTATTACAGCTTGTATGGGCTATGAAACATTTTTTAATTCCAACTCCTACATAGAGTGCACCCTACATTATCTATAACCTATGAAAGCAAGCCCATAGGCTTCTCAAACAATCTCGACCTAAGTCAATAACATATAAAAACTATGATTTATACACCTACCGTGTGGCGTAGTGCAGGGTGATAGATTTACTCAGTGCTTACGTTTTTAATGAATACATACTTCACACACATTGCAGTTATAAACTAACACTTTGCATTTTGAATAACATACAATGATCCATCGCATAAGCTTGTAAAGATATAACTCAAAACAAGGAAACAAGTCTGCGCAGTGACAGAGAAAGGAACATGTCGATAGTTTCTAGTGTTTGCTGACAACTATCCAAACACCAGCAATTTTCTCAACCGGTTCTTTTCGCAGCTCCTTCCACAGTCACCTCCTTCTTTCTTCTTCGCATTCCCTCTCTAAAATTGACCCCAAACTCCTTACTAAAGCCTGCCCATGGTGAAGGAATAACGACTCACCAAACTGCCGACCATGCCTATCAAGATGGAAACTTTTACGGCATGCAGAAACGACTCCTAACCTTAAGCGACCACTCTCCAAAATGGAGCTCCACAAGGTGATGTGGCGGTTGGTAGACGTAACAACCTGTCCACTACACAAGAAAGAAGGCTTCAATACCACATAATTCACAAATACACAGAAAGTGGAGTTCAACTCTTGCGGGTGGCAGGCTATAGTTGAGTAAAAATGTTCCTCCACTCAAAGCCGATCATAAGAAATAACGAATGCCAACATAATAATAAAAGTTAGATCAATGACAACTCAAGGTCTAAGATAGGAGGCAAAAAGACTTATTCGAATTGGAAGACATCATAAAGAGAACTTAAATGTGTCCCTCTTCGAACTTTGACTCGATTACTGACATCATTCAAGAATAAAGGACTACCTCAACAACTACTAAAATATAACTTATATAATTTAGTATATTGCTTTATAATTTGACCAAAGTTATTACTCATCATGGTCTCTAATTCAACATCCGTCGAATTTTGCAAAAGGAGTTTACGACATACGCTTGAAGCGCTTTACGACGATAATGACGAATTGGGCGCAAATGCAGAACAAGACTCAAGATTTTGTTTAGTTATCACATAGCTATGAAAAACCTCTACCTGAAGTCAAGTTAAAAACTCCTCTATTTGTCCCATTTTGATCACTATCTTAAAAGTTTAAAAGCCTATGTCCTCATCACGGACTTCTCCTAAAGGATAGGCATGAATGGTTAAAATGACAATGAGGTAGTAATTTATTCTTAAATGTATAAAAGATTCCCTCTCCAATACATCACAAGTAAAGAATAGATAGACATGATAATAGAGAAAGCGATTAGTAATAATTTGACGATCAACTCAATTTGACCACTAAGGATTATAGATGATGTGAATGGGTCGAGTTTACCTCCCCATCACAATCCGTCGACAATATTCGCGTCATCTAACTTGATGAAAATGTCTTGACGTTAAGAAGCGACAATAAAACCTCAAGTGACTCAAGAAGAATAACACAACCGTTTTATGTCTATGATGTTGTTTACTTAACAAATGACTATGTCAACTCACCTTCGACTTGACTAGATGATAATCAAGATATCGACTACCTGTCGATTAGATTCAACAGTAAACTAGCAAGACAAGACTTACCTCTTACGACTCATTGGTTCACATTATCATTTAACACTAAACTCGTTTGGCAAATAGACCACTCGTAATCCAAGGTCTATATCTCTCTTCTTGAAAGATACTCTCTCTCTCTTCTTTGAGGGTCATTTGATATCTTGTAATCCTGTTTCACTTGTCATCAAACAATATGTGATTAGTGCATCATTATTCAATCAATTTAACTAATAAATCAAATCTCATCATACAAATATTAAATCGATAATAAAATAATCATTTCCATGATTTCATAAATGATATTCAATATAATTCCATGTCATAACTTGTCATAAATCTATAACATCACAATAAATTTACTTATTTCGAAGTAAAAAGTAAAAGTATAGCAAGTCAGAAATTAGGGATGCAGCAGTGTTTATGTCATTCTTTGTTAAATTTCTTTTGATAGAAATATTTTGACTATTGTAGATTTTGATACACCTCTTGCATGTGAATGTTTCTATGAATACCATTGAAAGAAATATTACCAAAATGGAATTAGATCATATAGGAATGATAAAATACATTATAAATAATACTCTCCTTTAGAGCTATATTACATCATGATATTTGAATTTGTTCATATATGACTTGATGTTGGCATTAAGTAGAAACCTTGGTGATAGTAGAAAAATTACCATTATGAGATCTATGCCAAATTTGTCTTGCATATATTAAGTGTTATAGTAGCACCATCAATTATTTTTCATGTTCATACAATCTCATTAGTGACTGCATTTCACAATTTATTTTCATAAATAGTAATGCAAGGTGTAACAGTTTGCCCAAAAATAATAACTAATTTACTTATCAAAGTTTTTTAATATATTACATGAGATTCAATGAATAAACCATAAATTTCATATATATCAATTGGCTTCAAGGCTATCCCCAAGTGTTAGCTCTTGTACCAATATTGTTGTTTTTTATATTTCAACTTCAACGACCAATAAAAATTCTAAGGACACAATTTGTATTCACATACTATTCTATCATTCTTTCCCATTATCATCCTAATATTATCCCTCTTTTGTCTTATCATTGTTTACATCCATCTAAAAATATGTTGTTCTATCATTTTATAATTCCATGATTATTTAATCATTTTAAAATGATTCTATCACTTCAACTATCAAGCCTTGTATCATTATATATTTCTATCATTTATTCATTTTGTCCAACCATCGTTTGATTGTTCTACCCATCTACCATTATGTTTCTCTATTGTGTTATCACTCTAAAATTGTCCTTATTTCTTATTGCTATCGTATACATCCATCTACCATTTGTTCAAGCATTGTATTGTTCTAAATCTTTATCTTTCTAGAATTGTATTATTCTTTTTTTCTTTTATTCTATCTATTTATCATAAATATCCATTTTCTAAGATTTTGAGAAGCTCACTTACTTCATGAAGAATTTTATTTGAATCAAAAACATGGAAATTATGTCAACCATTAGTTTTTAGGGCTTCCAAATTATAAGTATATCATCCTAATATGATATCATGTTAAGAGATATAGACAACTATTTGTTGTGATTCCAAACAATTCTTGCTAATCCCTAGATTGATTATATGTATTGATGGTCAGAGCATTGTAATATTAATATAGATTTATTACATGGACATTATCATTGTCATTGTAGTGTATGGACATTGTTGTAAGGTTGTGTTACTCTTCAAATTTATCGTGTTCCTCAAATTTGTGTAGTAAAAGGTAAACATTTGTGTTATCTCACACAATTTTGGGTTAATGGATATTCATGAATATGTTTTTTAGTTTTTGGCATATCAGTTTTTAGTTTATTTAGGTTTTCTAGTTGTCTAGTAAGTATTTCCAACTTCTATTTGTAATACTTTTTATTAATTGTATAGGTGATTATATCACCTTTTAAACAATAGAAAACCCTACTAACATGCTTGGGTACCAAATATTATTAGTTCCTTTCTTTCTTATGTGTGTGCACGCAATAGAGAAATATGTGTTCAAATAAAGAGAAAAAATTGGGAGGACAAAACTATAAAATTTATGATAAAATAACTATCATGTAAGTGAAACCTTTGAGCACTTCTCAATGTGCTTCTTTATTTTCTAGTGAGCCTAATTTTTTTTTGCATATTTTCAAGTACTTTGAGGTAGACTATTGGGATTTGAAACTAGGTCAATTGTCATTTTATGCCTGGATTTTCTAAAATAACATTTATAGACATTAATGAGCATATGCAAGCATTGAAGCAAGTTACAAGCCACCAAGGAAGCAAGCAAGCTACATTTACATTTTTGTAAGATTCTTATTTATAAGATTTGATTTACTTTTGTGCATACCTACATGCATACAATTATTTTTGAGTAAACATTTATTTTGGCAAATTTTTAAAAATTAGGGCAACATATGGGATTTGAGACCTTGTAACTTGTATAAGAAAATTAGCTAAATAAATAGAATTATGTTGTAAAAGTTGTCTCCTATGCAAGCTATGAAGCCTCTAATTACCTTAGGGATACTAGGAAAGGGCACATATCATGGTACTGTGAGGAAGAAAACTAAATTTTGGGACTAGGTCAGCCATCATGTTATACCTATGTTATGTCTAGTCATGTTTACAAACATTAATGAACAACATGTTTGTGTCTCCTTTTGTTTATGGTTTGACTCACCTATAGCTATTGCCTAGGTGATGCCTTCAAATAGATCTCCATGTATATTTATTTAAAAAAAGAATCTTCAAATGTACTATAATATATGAAATAAACTTTATAATTTACATATTTATAACTTTATTCTTTGCATGTTTTATTGTTGTCTTGTTTGCATAATCAAGCAATGGAAAAATAATTAAGTGATCAAGAAAGAAAACATGGATGGTTTTCATGGATTGACAAGTTATAGATGTTGTGGAGGCTAAACCTAAAACTTCAATCTAAAAGTGCATGGATGTCAGAGTCCATTATTTCTTTTTAATTACATGTTGTTACTAGGTGAGCATGACAATTGATGGCATCCTAAGAGCGTGTGTAAGAAAAAAATGCACATAATGTTGTTCCAAATGATACTGAAGGAACACGTTACTATTCCTCCAATAAAGTTTATGGTTGCATTGGCTACCTTTTTTATTTCTAACTCTGCAATGCTATCCCTTAGGTGATACCTTCAAACACTTCTCCATAAACATTTTGTTCTATTCTTTGAGGAATATTTTCTATGTCTTTCCTTCCATTTATTTTTCCTTTGTATATTATGTTAGGAAAGGTGTATCAACCTTTCATCCTAATGTTAGGAACACAAAAATACATTTTTTGAGCTTTAGATTATAAATTTTGGCCCTATACCATGTTAGAATTAGCATTGTGACCTCTTTTTGACATTTACTTTGAGATCTTGAATTATGAAAAATAGACTCAATCATTTTCCTAGATCAAAAGTTATGGCCTCTGAAAGTTAGGTCTCCCATAGCAAAAATGTGAGAGCATCTATTATTCATAAGATAGATTTAAGTGGGAGTTACATTTGTTGACCAACTTATAACACATGTTATGACATGTCGTAGGCATATTTGGATGGAAATAATGGAGCTAAAATAGAGAATAATGACAATGTTATGACAACTTAGGTGTAAGGAATATACTATTTTTAGCTAGTGGACTCATCTTGTGATTTTGATGTTAGATGTAGGTTTCATGTACCGCTTCTCCTGATTATTGAGTACTTGAGATGGAGGTTTGATAGTTCAATTTTACATGTATTGTTATGCTATCAAAATATCTCTAGATCTATATGTTAGTATAATCTCTTGTGAAGTCTTGAGCCTAGATTTGTATTGTAGCCCTCTTTGTGTTGTTAAAAATATAATTGATTTTAGATTTAGAGGCTCATTTATTTTCCCAAAAGTGTTTTCTCATGGTATATTCTTTGTTATTGTTATGTGACCATTTTCTCTATGTTTAAAACTATCTTTTCTATTTGCATATCTCTCCTCTTATATTAGTTGTGGAAGTTTCCAGAAACTTAATTTTATTTGGGATCAAAGCATGATCATCTTGATTATTGAGTGTTAGGGTTAGAAGAATTTTTTGTTTAAATTAATCTTGGTTTGGGTGGGATTTGTGTGTAGAATATAGCTTATTTGTATAGAAAATGGTGAGCACATCTTGTGTAGAGATTGAAAAGTTCAATGACATGAAATTTGAGCTATGGAAGCTTAAAATGGTGGAATTTTTGATGGATCAAGATCTATAGGGTCCAATCACTAGAAGGTAATCCACAACCACACAAAAAGATGATGGGATGTGTTAGATGGAAAAATAAGGATCCTCATTTAAAGATTTGTTTGGAAAATCCAATGCTCCTAATGTTTCAAGAGAAGCCAACTTGAGTTCCTTATGGTCAATGTTGGGAGAATTTTATCCAACCAAATCCATGGCAAATAAACATTTTTTGTAAAAGAAGTTGTATTTATTGAAGATGGGTGATGATGACTCTATTTATAAACAAAAATATGTTCAACACTACGTTTATCTAGTTGAAGTCTATTAGTGCGTAGATGGATGATGAGGATCAAAGTTCCATACTTCTATGTTCTTTGGTAAATTATTCATGAGACAACTTGGTTATGGCCATTAGAAGCAGTTGCTACTAAGTTGGCACTAGTTTAACTTAGAAGTTCTAATTAGAAGTGGTTAGCACTACATGTTACCTAAATAACTATAGGATTAAGGACTACCCCTAGTTACTTCTCACAACAAACCTGCTCCTCGTCCAACTACTAATGCTCCTTGTATAAAAGAGGAGGGTCATTTAATCATGGTTAGTGACAAAAATAAGAACACTACTAACACTGGTAATGCTCCACCTAAAAACTTGGTTGGTAATGGTAGCCTACCACCGAAGCCTCAAGCTGACACAAGGAATGATGCAAGAGAATCTTCTGAAATATATTTATAAAGAAACATATTTTGATTTTTTCTAGGTTTTAAATTTATAATGATTTTGAAACCCTTCAATATTTTATCTTAAAATATTAAAGACACCCTCCAAGTTAACGTCTACATTGAAAATCATATTTTCTTAGGAAAAGGAGCTTTTAATACCAAATTCATATTTTGCTGATAAAGTATGGTGTCTGATCAGCACTTGCTGAGCCACATCCTCACTGTATACTCTTCTATTCCATTTAGCAGCCTACACCATACCCTGTGAACAGAAACCCACCCATCCGTTGCCTTTAACCAGGAGGTAAATATTCCATGTAACCAAATGTAAACCTCTTCTTCCGCCCATTTTACGTACACACAGTAAAGTTCATTCAAACCAATGGAACAAATAATAGATACGACTAGCTGGCAGTATACAGAAAGCATAAATTAGCTTACCAGCAAGGAAATGCTGATAATATTTCTAAACTTTGAACTCAAACTTAGAGACTTAACTGTTTCCACATATCTCTAATGGAGACATCAATGCCCAAGGCATGGCAAGTAGGTTTACACGTTGCAGAGTCTCTAGTGCATTTATAGTTGGATTTGTGCATGACGCATCAACATTAGAGGCAACTATTTGCATAAAATTATCTGTATAGTTGTTCTAAAATTAAACTAGTGAGGAGTCAAGATGAATTTTGAGAAAAATGTTTAAGAAAAATTATGAGTTGTTCATAAAGTTTATTCATTATTTGAATTTTTTAAAAATTTTGTTTGAAGATTCTACTCCATAATTTTTCTAGCATCAAAATTTTTATTGCTCTTCTCTTCAAAAAAATATGAAATTAAATTTAATAATTTACAAAACCATCAAACAGATTTATACAAAACTAAACAACATTAAAAATGAGTATCTTTAATATTTCTAAATCAAGAAATAATATAGTCCTTATAACATCAAATAACTAAGAGACATGTAAAATATAATTAAAAATCTATCTTGATGTTTATTTAAAATAGAGATCTAGTATCATATCAAAACTAACATTCACAATCTTCTGAATGATAAATTAATTATAATTTTTTTTTTAAAACTCATTTTATAAAATCTTTGAACTACTTTATTATATTCTACATTAGAAACAACAAAACCCACTAAAAAATTATGAAGCTTATCAAAAGTATTGCACTCAAATGATTTGCACACAATTAAACTTTTAAAATGAAAAGCAGAATGACTAATCCTTAAGTAAAATAATTGAACAATTAAGATTACTTCAACACAATTATTGAATGAAAATATTGAACTAAAATAATAATAGTTGTATACACCTAAAATTGGCATGACTCTACTTAAATAAATATTTTAAATATTTATTTCATCATTCACATTCTTCTATCAATAAATAAATTTATTTATTTATTTATTTATTTGATTCATCTCCTCTCATTTAATTAAATAAATTACATTTTATTTAATTAATTAAATTCATTTTCATCAACTTCATTCTTTTAAATAATTAAATAATTATAATTATTTAATTAAAATATTTTATTCTTCCAAATTTAAATAAAATCTTAAATATCCACTAAATAAAATATATTTTTATATTTTATTTTATTATTCAAAAATATCCACAAAATAAAATATATTTCTATATTTTATTTATTCCTCTCAATTATCTACAAAATAATTAAATAAAATCTTTTTATTTAATTATGCTTTCTTATCTTAAAAAATCATTCTTATCTTCTAAAAATACTTTCCTCCTGTCATACAAAAGCAAAAGCAGTTTTAAAGCATCTTCAAAGCAAACTTTCTCTTACATTAGAAAAATAAATTCTAATTTAAGAAAATTAAATCTCATCCTCATCAAGAGAGGAGTTAACTCAACAAAGCTACTTTTCGAATGACACATGTCTTTGTTCCATTTGTTGCACGTTCCTCAACAATCCTCCTCCATTGATTTTCCCCTTTATCCTCAACCATTGATCTTCTTCTACACATCTCTATAAATACAACACTATTCTTCTTCATTTCATCACCAATCGCTTGAGCAAACTTATGCTACAGAGATACAGGCGTGCCTTTGGCACCCCCACTTCCTTTAGCATTTTCATCCAATCCACCATTAGTGTGTTTGAAGCTCATCTTCAATCACACGAATATCTCAGCCATTCCATTCTTGTCACCTTCAACAAGCAAGGGAGCAATCGCTTCTGAGGACTTCATCATCATCAAGGTCAAGAAGAGATAGGCGAACTATGGAAGAAGAAAGGTAAAAGGTTGTAAGTATTGTTCTTTGCTTTATTTTAATAAATCTTTTACTTTCACATTTTATATATGTATTGGGTTTTATTATCATTAATTGATTAATCCATTTTCCCCTTCACATTTTGGCGCCCACCCTGGGGCCCTTGCCCCTCTAACTAATAAAAAATTGAGTTTTTCCAAGTGATAGGTCCGTACAGGTGACGAACAGAGTTCTGACAGAGGCATCTGGCACATCTGACCTTCGAGATGACGCATTTGCCTCCTGCTCCACCGCATCCATACTATGACTCATTTAACCTCTTAGACGATGCATTTGCCTCCTGATCCACCACATCCATACTATGGTGCATCTGACCTCCTAGATGACGCATTTGCCTCTGATCCACCGCATCCATACTACGATGCATCTAATCTCTAAAATGACACATTTGCCTCCTTATCCGCCGCATCCATACTACAGTGCATCTGATCTCCTAAACGACGCATTTGCCTCCTACTTTGCTACATCCATACTACGGCGCATCTAACCTCTATAACGGCGCATCTGCCTTATGTTTCGGTGCTTGCGACACTGCGGCGCATATACCTCTCCAATCGGTGCTTTTACTCTATTTCACGGTGCATTTATCCATTTGACGCATTTGCCTCATTTTTTGGCGCATTTACCTCCTGTCTTAGCACATCTGTGTAACGCCGCATGCAACCTCTATTTCTGCGCATTCAGACTGCAGTGCGGCGCTTCTGATTCTACTTTCTATTTTTAGGGTTTCTAATTTTGTGTGTTGGAGCTAACAGTCGTTTTGTAGGGTTAGTGGCTGGATTAGATCATTTAGATGCTTTGCCTAGTTCATTTAGACTAATTAGGGGAAAAGTAAACAAGTGCATTACATGCAAACTTCACATAGTTCATAACTAGGAAGAAAGTAACTAAACCCATTGCTATCTTTGCATTGTTAATTCATTTTCCTAGTTAGACCACTGCTATTTTTACAAACGGAAAAATGAACATTGCTATGTCTAAAATCACTTCCAAGTTAACAACCGCGTGAGTGCACAAGTAGAGTAACCCATTAAGTTTTTCTACTTTTAACTGGGTTGGATTAACCAGTGTATTCTGTGCTTGTGAATGACAATAGGCTTATGCTTTCCCCTTAACTGGGTGACCAAAGTGCTAGACTTGTCATTCTATTTGTTAAACCTTTAGGGGGCCTTGCCCTTGGATGCACACTTGTCCAAGTGGGAATGACCCTGAGTGGTAATAGGCTAAAGCCAAGCCTTACCAAGCCACTTAAAATAAATTGTGCTTGAGGTGAAAACCTCCTGCAATGAGTGCTGCTGTGTTACACCGACGGCCAACCTCCCCCAAAACCCTCTAAGGCGTAACCCTTTGAGGCTGGGAGACTCTATAATGGAGAGTAGTGCCGCCGCATGTGTAACCACTCGAACGGTTGTCCTGACTAAGAACCAATTGTGTAGCAAGCCAAGAACCCCTATTTGTTGATGCAAAGGGCGAAGCTCTTGAAGCGGCCTCGATTCATGTGACTCTTAGTAGAGGTAGTAGGGACAATCCTAAGGTTCAGTGGGGGTACGAGCCTAAGAAAACTTGAATCTGGTATGTGTGAGAAGTGAGTGCCGTGGAGGGGAGCCAGTGCTACCAGATTCTAGAGCTACATGCTTTGAGTAAGCACAACTAGAGGATTCAATAAATATTGTCCTATCCAGCCTAGGGTGTACTTGTTTTGAGTCAAAATACTTGAAAAATACAAAAAAATGTAAAAAGAAAAAAATCATGAAAAACTTCTATGTGTTTGCTGTGTTTTTGCCATAATTAAACATCAGACTATCCAGAAACACCAAGTTTTTCAAACCAAAAATAGAAAAATCTTGAAAACGTTCCAAAATTTTCTAAAATTCTGAGAAAACAAGACAAAAAGCTAGAGTTGCGCATTTGCCACGACCTGTGGCGCATCTGATTCGACTTCCAACGCATCTAAACTCTATTGTGGCACATTCAAAAACCTTACCAGTATTGTGCATTTGACCTGACTTATGGCGCATTTGATTTAGGTTGTGGCACATTCAAAACCTTACCAGTATTGCGCATTTGATTCAACTTCTGGCGCATTTGCTTTCTATTGTGGCGCATATACTTCTGCACATCCAAATCAGAGAATAAACCTATACCTTCCAAAAGAAAAATTTTCAACATTTTCAAAGCCATTTTAAACCTGTTTCAGTTCCAAAAATTTGATTAAGACCTTGCAAATCAACCATTTCTCCTTTTTTTCCATACCATATCTACTTTTTTTTTCATCCAAAATCTCACCAAATCTTCCCAAATTCCTACAAGGTTAGAACCAAGTTATTCTAGATCACAATCAATACTCAAACAAACCTAGTGAGTGTCCAATATCAAGGGTTACTTATCCTTTCTCTTGGCACTCTACTAGTGGCTTATATAAGACTAGTCAACATCAAGTAATTGGATTTCTAACATCCCTACTTTGACTATCACTTTTGTATACCCAACTTGTTTGACATCACATAGATCTAAGAAGAACCTTGCTAAAACCTTGTATCATTCTAGCATCTTGCTCAAGAATCTTTTTCACTCCTTCCCATTTCTTTACCACCTTGCATGGTCTTAACTAGATTACAAAAGTAAAAACAAATAGAAATGGCCGAGAAAAGTGTTCATGACGGTCACGAAAGTGACGAAGAAATTTCTATGGAAGAGATCCTTCAAACGCAACATAATCCAAAATTTCAACGCCTATTAGAAGGGGTACTTGTACAAGACCACACAAAATTCTTTTTACACCTAGCAAATCTAGGGGTCAAGCTTCCTAAGGATTATGACATAGAGACTCTCAAAGAAACTGAGGGAAGTAGACACGAGGAAGAAACACCTTCAGACAAAAGCAAAACCAACACTGATGCTACAGATGCCCTAAGTCTAATGAACCAAAAATTTGAAGCTCTCCAACAACAAATTTCTGACATGAAAATAGGAGCATCGACTAAACATTACACCTTGGAGGATATTTCACCATATCCTTTTGATAGGGCCTTGATCATGGTTCCTTTCCTCTCAAAATTTGAGGTGCCTAAGTTTGACAAATATCAAGGAAAGGGTGATCCAAGGGATCACATCAGGGAATTCAATGCTGCTTGCCTTGAGGTCGCACACAATGACACTTACCTTATGTGGCTATTTCCACGAAGCTTGGGAGGACAAGCCATGGAGTGGTTTTCTAGACTACCACCTAGCATTAAAATGTTCAACGAACTCGTCGAAAAATTTCTCACCCACTTCTCTTACAATATTGAGCATGACACCTCAATATTAGATCTTTGTAACACCAAACAGAAAGGTGGAGAGTCTTTCACTGCCTTCTTACAAAGATGGAGACAGCTAGCAAGTAAGTGCCCGCACCAAATGCCCAAAAAGCAAATGCTAGAGATGTTCGTGCACAACTTACAAACAGACATGAGCTATCAAATTCAAATCCAATGTCCCACTTCCTTTAGCAAGGTCATTGAGATGGGTCTCATCATTGAAAAAGCTCTAATTGCCAAGGGTTAGATTGAACTATATAAAGACACTCCTAGTACCAACACCAACACAGACAAACTGAGATTCTGGATGAAAAACAAGAATATTGTGAATGATGGGGTGGTGGATGCCAAGAATGTGGCACCTAAACAACTAATTTTCAATTTATCAATGCCTCAAAATAACCCCCCACAAAGAAAACCAAGAAAAAATGAATCTCGATTCACCAACTTTCAGCCTAGGAGAAAATTCACCCCTTTGGGAGAATCCTTGGAAATAGCCTTACGGAAGATAATCACAAACAAGATCATAACACTTCCATTAGCACGAGAGTACGAACCAAAAGTCAAACCCCATTGGTGGAACGACAACGACTTCTGTGAATTTCACCAAAACAGGGGGCACAAGACTAACGACTGTATTGTGCTGAAACATACTATCCAAGACTTGATAGAACAAAACAAAATATCAGTCAATGAACATACCTCTAACAATGATCATTAGGCATTCAAGGATCCTCTTCCAAACTATGAACAAGGAGGACCTTCCAATAGAAACAACAGTGGCTTGAACAACGCAAATTACACCAATGTCAGCTTTGACTATGTTGTTAACCATATCTCAGAAGGTGATTCACACATCAATGTGATCACTATAAACAAAGATCTGGATTGTAATGTTACCACCCGCAGTAACAGAGTCACTCTTAGAGGAACCTCCGTCCCTCTGGCTAACCAATATAGTATCGTGGATCAGCTACATAAAACCCCTGTGCATATCTCTATGCTAGAACTTTTGCCTTTATCCCCGTCTCATAGGGCCATTCTTGACAAAGCCTTAGCAGAAGATTCCGTCCCTACGAACCTCACTGAAGAGTGATTCCAAACCATGGTAGGTCACATAACCTCACCTCATTCCCTATCATTCACTGAGAAGGATGATATGGCAATCACTTAACCCCATAACGCCTCCCTTCATATTGAAGCTTTCATACACAAGCACAAAATCAAAAGAGTCCTAATTGATGGAGGGGTTGGTTTGAATATTTTCACATTGAAACTAATCCTTACATTGGGGTTTTCAGAAAAGGCTATAGATCCTAAAAGGAAAATCACAATAAAAGCCTATGATGAGGAGGAAAGAACGTCCAAAGGAATTGTTACCCTACCAATCAGAGTGGGCCCCGTGGTAAAAGATGTAGCTTGTCCAGTCCTCGACATGGATTTAGCGTACAACATTCTTCTTGGACGACCATGGATACACACTCTGAAAGTAGTACCTTCAACATATCATCAATGTATCAAGTTCCCACATGAAGGTCGAGAGATCACCATCCAAGGTGACCCTAACCCCTATCAATACTGCAACTCCATTCATCCAAAACCTGAAGTTGTGATCCCCACCAACCGTGCTTCTGCAGCCTCTTCATCTCATGTTAATTCGGCTTCACTTGCTTCCTCTTCACAAGATCTGCAACCTGGTCTTAGACTCACAGATGAGGGCTTAGGTGAATACATGATCTCTCAATCCCTCTGCTTGGCACAACTGCCCCTATCTCCTAGGTCCTATGGGAGACCTATCCTAAAGACACCAAAAGTAGAGAGAACTACAAAAGGACCGTTTGTAAAATGGGGAAGCCTAGAATATGAGAGTGATGAAAAGGACATCCTACAATGGCTATATAAAGATGAAGGTAGTTCATCCACACAATAGGACCATCCTACTATACAAACTGCACAATATGGTCAAGGTTTCCAAATGCTATAGAGAATGGGATACGAAGGAACACGGTCCTCTCGGTTCAAGAAAGGATGGCATCATTGAACCCATCCAACCTCATACCCTAATAGCCTGAGACACTAGAGGGCTAGGATACACAGGAGCACCAAGAAACAACTGAGAAAACAATAAAAAGGACAAACAACCAAAAAAGTCTACTAGCAATTTGGTTGAGCAAATTCAGCAAATGCAACTGAGAAGCAACACATATTCTAATGAGTATGAATGGGATAGCCTCTCTGAGATGTCTTGCAATGAAAAAGATATCGATGTTGTCCACGAGTATGACCCAACCCATGCTAACGAGAGACAAGGTCCAAGGGCTAGACCGTTAGAGTCCGTTCCACATAACAACGATAGTGACGATTGTGAAGAAAGAATGATGCCTCCCTTGACGGATCCACTAATAGAGGGTACCATTGCAGACTTTGTCCGTGCTTTCAATAACTCTGTCCTAACCATCAATGCCATTGAACCAGACCAACCTAATGATTACTTACCTTCGGTACACCCTGAACTCATCGACTGGGACCTAGAAGGCACCACCCCTGAACTTGATACATTTGAAAATGATGACGCCATCATAGACTACCTTGAGCTTAGAGATCATATACCCGTAGGGGACCATAGAGCTGGCTATTCTATTGAACTCAACGAGAAGGCCTATTTTGGAGAGAGTTCCAAGCCTTTTAGTCATAAAAATATCAAAATAAAAGAATAATCTAATAGTGAAAACTGCTCCATGGTAGTGTTAGATAATCAAAATAGTAAAAATAAAGACGTATCCAATGGTGAAAACCTCTCTGAGGTGCCAAAGGATGGAAGGCTTGACCCTTTACCCAATCTTACACATTAGGAGAGATCGTCGATTTTGATAGAAATAGCAGAACCAATCAATGTCAGCACAGGGGATGAGCCTAGAATGATCCACATGGCAAAAGCTCTAACAGAACACGAAAAACTAGCATTTATGGATTTCTTCAAGAGAAAACAAATCAACTTTACTTGGACGTATACTGACATGCCAGGGCTAGATCTAAATCTTATCATGCATCATTTATCTTTAGCTCCAGGAGCTAAACCGGTCAGACAAAAACTTAGAAAGATGCATCCACATGTGGCCCTCATGGTAAAGGAAGAGCTAAAGAAACTGCTAGACATCAAATTTATTAGGCCTATAGACTATCCTGAATGGGTCTCGAACATAGTACCAGTGGCTAAAGCAGATGGTAGAGTTTGAATATGCAATGATTTCAGGGACCTGAACAAAGCTTGTCTGAAAGATGACTTCCCCCTACCAAACATAGACATGATTGTAGATCTCACGACAAGGCACACTATGCTGTCACTCATGGATGGTTTCTCGGGATATAACTAGATAAAGATCACACCTGAAGACCAACAAAAGATGGCATTTACATGTCCTTGGGGTACCTACTGTTGGTGTGTCGTGCCATTTGGTCTGAAAAATGCTGGTGCAACATATCAGAGAGCCATGACGACAATCTTCCACGACATGATGCACACTATAATGGAAGACTATGTCGATGACATTCTGGCAAAATCACTTACAAGAGAAGGCCATCTAGTAGTACTAGACAAGATCTTCAACAGGTTGGAACAGTTTAATGTGTGTCTCAATCCAAAGAAGTGGGTGTTTGGGGTTACATCAGGCAAACTACTGGGATACATAGTGTCTACAAACGATATCAAAGTCAACCTGGCTAAGGTGAAGGCCATCATGGAGATGCCACCTCCTAAGAATCTGACTCAACTAAGATCCCTACAGGGAAAATTGTAATCTATCAGAAGGTTCATCTCTCAATTGGCAGACAAGTGCCACCCATTTTCTCACCTTCTACACAAGAATGTCCCTTTCAAATGGAACGAGTCATGTGAACAAGCATTTCAACAATTAAAGGAATATCTCATGAAACCATTGGTATTGATGCCACCAATTTAGGGAAAGCCTCTAATACTGTATATCTCAGCTACACCCACAGCTCTGGGAGCTCTCCTTGCACATAAAAACTGACGGAAAAGAGCAGGTAATCTACTATATCAGTCGAACACTTGTTGGGTATGAATTACAATACACACCTATCGAAAGAGCATGTCTAGCGGTGGTCTTCACCTCACAAAAATAGAGACATTGCATGTTGTCACATTCTGTCAAACTGGTGGTGAAGATCGATCCACTCAAATACCTACTCAACAAGGTAGCTTTAATAGGTAGATTGTCCAAATGGGTCATGCTTCTCAGCGAGTTTGATATCGAATATGTAGACAAGAAAGCAATAAAGGGATGAGTACTAGAAGATCAACTGGTAGATGCACCTCTAACGGATGACAACCCTCTGAGCTTTGAGTTTCCAGATGAATCTATCTTCCACATAAATACAGCAACCTAGAAAATGTACTTCGATGGCTCATACACCCAACATGGATTGGGGGCATGTATCTTATTGATCACACCTAATGGCAATACAATCCCTAAATCATACAGATTAATGTTTCCCTGCACTAACAACGTGGCAGAGTATGAAGCCCTAGTCATTGGTATCAAGCTAGTAGTTGAATGGAATATCAAAGGACTGCAGGTGTATGGTGACTCACAGTTGGTCATAAGTCAAGTGAATGATGACTACCAAACAAAAGATGAGAAACTAATCCCTTACAAGAGAATGGTAGATGACTTCAAAGAATACTTCGTCAAGATCTCTTTTGAGCAGATACCAATGATTGAAAACAAAGTTGCAGATGCTATGGCCACAATTGCCTCTCTTCTTGACATTCCAAAAAAATCAATCACATTATGAGTTCTTGGTAGAGCCAGTGTCCTATCTTGCATACGACACCCTTGAGTCCCATATCATTTGCCACATTGTTGGAGCCGATTCCCCCCTCTATGGAAAGATCTTTGCCTATCTTAAAGAGAATACCCTCCCACCCGATCTTTGCATGACTCTACTTAAATAAATATTTTAAATATTTATTTCATCATTCACATTCTTCTATCAATAAATAAATAAATTTATTTATTTATCTGATTCATCTCCTCTCATTTAATTAAATAAATTACATTTTATTTAATTAATTAAATTCATTTTCATCAACTTCATTCTTCTAAATAATTAAATAATTGTAGTTATTTAATTAAAATCTTTTATTCTTCCAAATTTAAATAAAATGTAAATTTTATTTAAATAAAATCTTAAATATCCACTAAATAAAATATACTTTTATATTTTATTTTATTATTCAAAAATATCCACAAAATAAAATATATTTTTATATTTTATTTATTCCTCTCAATTATCTACAAAATAATTAAATAAAATCTTTTTATTTAATTATGCTTTCTTATCTTAAAAAATCATTCTTATCTTCTAAAAATACTTTCCTCCTGTCATACAAAAGCAAAAGCAGTTTTAAAGCATCTTCAAAGCAAACTTTCTCTTAAATTAGAAAAATAAATTCTAATTTAAGAAAATCAAATCTCATCCTCATCAAGAGAGGAGTTAACTCAACAAAGTTGCTTTTCGAATGACACCTCTTTCTTCCATTTGTTGCACGTTCCTCAACAATCCTCCTCTGTTGATCTTCCCCTTTATCCTCAACCATTGATCTTCTTCTACACATCTCTATAAATACAACACTATTCTTCTTCATTTCATCACCAATTGTTTGAGCAAACTTATGCTACAGAGATACAGGCGCGCCTTTGGCACCCCCACTTCCTTTAGCATTTTCATCCAATCCACCATTATTGTGTGTAGACACCTAAAAATGTCTCGACTACCAAACTGACTCCCGACATCCCTAAACTTACCAATTCCCTTTCCAACCAATTAATTAAATTTTTATTTAATTAATCACCCCTTTCATTTTCTAAATCCACACCATTTTATCCCCAAAATTGAATTAATTTTATTAATTCAATAGTCCAAACCTTAACCAAGTGATTTAATAAATATGCAAAATTTATTAAATCAATTCCCCATTTTCCCTAAATCCAATTAATTAGTTAAAACCATGTTAACTAATTAATCCAGCCTACTAATTAGCCTATCCCTACCCTAGACAATTAAATAGCTATTATTTAATTGCCTACTCTAGCCTACCCCATCCTAGCCTTAGGATTAATTAATTAAATCACTAATTAATTAATCTTATCCCCCTCTAATCCCTCTACTAATTTATTCCAGCCACATTAATTAGGTTAATCCCCCTAATTAAGAAAGTCAAATCCTCATTAGCACTTCTCTCCACATCTCCCAAATTTAAAATTCAAATAAATCACACATCACATTTACTCCTCTTACACATCCCTTACACATGTCATATCCACTCTTCCCTAAATGAATTTTTAATTCATTTTACCCTTCCCCATGTGAATTTTTAATTCACAAATAATCCATCTCACCCAACCTCATTTATTCACCCCTTTCCCAAAAATGAATAAAAGATTTACTTTTATTCCTAGCCCTCCATCTTCCAAGATCAAATCTAGGCCCTCCACCTCACTTGCATCCTCCACCATTGATCTCTCCAATCAATCTCCACCCTTGGATCAAAATCCTCTCCAAAAGTCTATAAATACAACCTCTCACAAGTCATTTTGATCATCCATTTTCATGAAAAGTTACCATGCCAAAATCACCTTTGAGTTAATAGTGAGTTGCACAATTGAAGAGCATTTCACATTTTGATCAATAGTCTAGGGATCATATTAGTCTTAGGAGTTTCTTTTGGGTGCAAAGACTCCTTCTTTCCCTTGATGGGATTAGGTTGTGCATGTGAGGTATAATCTCTTGTGTTATTACATTTGATTTAGTGTTTTCTCTCATTTTGTATTATCTAATCTACATTGGCACGCTCGGTGGGACCCACAAGGTCCAATCTAATCCTTGTTTGTGAGTTGTTGTGTTAGTATTCGGCCTTTTGCAGGATCAGCGCTATTCGACCGTTGCAGTGACACCATAACTGCCGTATTTCAGCGCTATTTCTCCTTTGGCGCTATTTCTACGCGATTTTATTTTTTAGGCTAACCCTACTCACGTCTGTTTTTTGCTTTTTCTGCTGTTTCCTATTTTTTTGTTCTCTGTTTTGCAGGAAAACAAGGAATTACAGGGGGAGGTTATGGCAAATTTTTGACAGAATCGGCCAAACAGCATTCGTTCCACATTTTGATGCCATCCTTCAGATTAGCGCCATCCGTGTCTACTCGAGGATTCAAAAACACCGCACAGTGGCGCCTTCATTAGTTTTTATTATCGCTATCCTCTGTTTCAGCGCATAACTTAGGATGGATTAGCGCTATCGTCTGTAACAACGCTTTTTAATTTAATTAGCGCTATCTTAGGTTGTAATTAGTGCCTTAAGTTATTTTAGCATCATTTTTACATAAGTCGGGTTGTTCTGCCCGCAATGGCGCCTGTGTATGTCAGTTTTAGTGCTATTTTGCCTTTCTGTTTGTTGCAGGTACTGCGGATACTAACGCAATCTTTTTGCAGGATGGTTTGTTAATTAGTTAGCAAACATTTCAATTTGGAAACTAAAACGAACCTTTGTTTGCTTTGTTAGGTCTTAGACAAACATTTCCATTTGGTGTTCTAAAATCAATCCAAACAACTCCTTGATTGAAGTGTGTGATCATAACATTTGTTTTTGGTGCTCTAAAATATACTTCTTTTTGTGTGTCAACAAACAAACAATCAAAACACTTCAATTTGGGCTATAAAAAGAACAACAAATTACATACTTCATTGGATAAAAAGAACAACAAACTTGCATTTCCACGCATCTAATCAAGACAATCCATAAAATTGTGTGAAGTGTCTTCGTGATTGTGTCAAGTAGAGTGAGAAAGTGTATGCTCTTCCTTCGCACCTTTTGGTGATCTTGGGAATCAAAAACTTCTCACAAAACTTTGCATTAATCACCCCCCATCTAATCCAAAGATCTAAAATTGAACCATGTTGAGTGTGATATAATCATAGGGAACACGTATGCTCTCCCCTCGCATCTTTGTATGAACTTGGGGATCAAAAGTGTTTTCATGATTATATTACTTTTGTAATTCTTAGAGGGCCTGCCACCCCTCTTCGAAAGGTGGGAACGACCCAAGCGGCATCAAGCTAAAGCCAAGCTCTTCCAAGCCGCTATATAAAATAAGGCGTTTGGGATGAAAATCTCAAGCGACAGGTGTTGTTTTGTTATACCAATAGCCAACCTCCCCATAAACCCTCCAAGGCGCAACCCTTGGAGGCTGGGAGATTCCATAATAGAGAGTAGCGCTGCCGCACGTATAACCACCTGAACGGATGCCCTTACTAAGAGCCATTGTTCTAGTAAGCCAAAATCCTTCTATTTGTTGACACAGAGGGCAAAACCCTTGAAGCGGCCCCAATTCATGCGGTTCTTAGCCGAGGTAGCAGGGACAATCTAAAGGTTTGAAGAGGGTCAAGCCTTATAAGAAACCCGGATCTTGGTATGCATGAGAAGTGTGTGCAAATGTAAGGAGGAGCCGGTGCTACCAAGATCCTGGAGCTACCCGCTTTGAATAGGCGCAGCTAGGGGATTCAACAAATATTGTTACAATCTCGCCTTAGGTTGTAAAAATGTGCTTGTTCTAAACAAAGTCATATCATTTCACAAACAAAAAATCATTGCTTGTTTTGCATTCAAATGTGTGTTAAAGTGCTTTGATTTTTCACAAACAACTTGCCAAGAGACAGAATACATCAGTTTGTCACAGTCTAAACAATCAAATCCAAAAATTTACCATCAGAAATCTGTCAAACTCTGTTTCAGCGCCATATCCGTCTTATTTTAGCACCTTTTCACCCATGGATTGGCGCTATTCTGAGATTGACATGCCTGAGACAGAACAAATCAGTTGGTCACATCCCAAACAGACAAAACCAAAAGTCTACCTTCAGAGTCCCAAAATTTTGCCATCAGAAACCTATGTGACTTGTTTTAGTGCTATATCTGTCTGATTGTAGCGCATTTTCACCTGTGGATTGGCGCTATTTTTAGATTGACTTGCCTGAAGCGAAGGCCCATTTTGTTGTGATCTACACAATCCGCCAACCATCCAGCCATTTTCTTCCAAAATTTCTCAAATTACACATTCTCTTTGACCTTAGAGGATCACTCACCACCCTTGTTGGACCCCTTTGATACATCATAATCAGCCCAAATACATATCTATCCATCCCCATTCATTTCTTTTTTGCATATCTCCTTGGACCAATATAAAATCATTTCAAAAATCCACATCCAAATCAAAACCTCATCAAATCACCAATCAAATCTTGTCACCCTTTTGAGCCAAAGTTAGATCTAGATCCTATCATTAACATCACGTTTTCCTTGAAAAGTCATTAGTCTACATTTCAAAAAAAAAAAAAAAAAACAAATCACCTCTCTTTGTGTAAGGTCATTAGTCTACCCCAAACAAAGAAAATCATCATCCTTTGTGTGCCAAATCAAAATCTAGATCCTATCCAAAAGCTCAATTCGAGAAACATCAACAATATCATCCTCACCATCCTAAATCAATCAAAAAATCAAAAATATCAAATCCCTTTCTTATCATCCATCATTGGTCCAAAATTTGTGCAAAAATATCAATATCACCCATTCATATCACCCTTGGGATAAAACCTTTGGAAAACATATCGATCTTCATCATACCCTTTTACTCCATCTCACGACCACATCCATCTTTGGGTCCAAAACAATCAATTCAAATCTCTAAGGTCTCCACCTCATCCCACATCTAGAAATCAAATCCATACGTGTATGCCCACCACAAGATCACAACACAAAAGAAATCAAGAAATGGCGGAATGATGGCCCTTTGGCATGCCTAACACCGACAGTACCAACATACCCATTTATCAAACATACAATCCACCTACATATTCCTTCATCCCCCCATTTGGCGCCAATGACCCTTTTCACTTCTTACCACAAGCACCAACACCACCCCCACCACCACCACAAAGTGTCCCCATCATATCCCAAGATGACCTAGATGTCTTGACCTTCACACAAGATGCCGATAATATGGACCTACTTGATAAAGTCCTAAGATCAGATCCAAAGAGATATCTTGACCATCTTCTCAAGCTTGGTGCTCAACTTCCACCCATCACAACATCATCACAACCATCCACTTCTACAGTTGTCCCAACCCCATCAAATACCCAAGCATCTACATCACATACCCAACCTACCATCTCTCAAACGTCAACACCTAACGTATCTACCACTTCCACAACCTCAACCGCTACCACCCCTACAATTTCCATGGCCATACCCAACATCTCCCAACCCGTCATCACTTCTACTACCACAACTACCATTAACCCTTCCGCTTCAAACACAATAGGCATACAAGGCAACATCACACAAGCAAGTACCTCCACAAGTGTGCCCCCACCAAACCCTCACACCCTTGCATACCTACGACAACTATTCTCACAACAAACTCACAACACATCTAACCCATCCAACGTCCACATACCCAACGTCAATCCCATAAGTCAACATAATCCCAATCCCCAAATACCCCCACATATTCTCCAACAACTCTACGCGCACCAACAATCCCACAACACATCTAACCCATCCAACGTCCACATACCCAACGTCAATCTCATAGGTCAACATAATCCCAATCCCCAAATACCACCACATGTCCTCCAACAACTATACGCCCATCAACAACAACAGCCACCAATCAATCCAAATCCCAACCCACAATACCAACATCTCAACCAAACCAATCCCCAATGTCAAATCCCGCCTCATCTCCAATATCTCACCAATCAACAACCCTACACGTTTCAACCACAACAACCACAGGATTTCAACACCGCGCTGCAAAGCTTAATCCAAAAGGTGGATGACTTACAAACTGGGGGCAAACGCAAATACTATTCTTTTGAGGATATTTGTCCCTACCCATTTGACCGCACCTTGTACATGCCCCCTTTCCCTAAAAACTTTGAAACGCCAAAATTTGACAAATACAAGGGAAAGGGAGACCCTAGGGACCACCTAAGGGAATTCTATATTGCTTGCCTCGAAGTCTCTCACAACGACACGTATCTTATGAGACTCTTCCCAAGAAGTCTTGGCGGCCAAGCCACTGAATGGTTTGCCCATCTTCCACCTGGAATTCAAACATTTCCCGAGTTCGCGGAGAAGTTTGTCAACCACTTCTCAACTTTGAACATGAGATGTCTATGACTAACCTTTGTAACACCAAACAAAAGAATGGCGAAGCTTTCGCTTCTTTCCTACAAAGGTGGAGGGGCCTAGCAAGCAAGCTCCCATGGCCTATTCCTGAAAAACAACTTGTCACCATGTTCGTGGCCAATCTCAATCAGGAACTAGGTTTTCACTTACAGATTCTGTGCGCATCTACCTTTGAAGAGGTTATCGACAAAGGCACCACTATGGAACGAGCCCTCATTGCCAAGGGTTCCATCAAACTTTACGATCCCAAGTCCAATAACAACAACCACAAATCCAATCATAACACCCCCAACAACAACAACAATACCAACACGCAATCTAATGATAAATCACATTATTGGGGGAAGAACAAGAATAATTTGAATGACGGCGTCACCGATATAAAGGCCGTCCAACACATCCAAAATCACACACCGGCACACACGTATGCAGCAAACACCAATAACCAAAGAGGACCAAATAAACCCTGCAAGCCTTGCTGAAATTTCACGCCGTTAGCAGAACCTATTGAGGACATCCTCGATAGATGCCTCAAGCAAGGCGAAATCACACTCCCGCCTGTCAGACCACGCCAAGGCAATGACCTCAAGGTAGAATGGTATAATGAAAACGATTATTGCGAATACCACCGCGTGGCAGGTCATAAAATAACGGACTGCATGCAATTAAAACATTGTATCCAAGACCTAATAGATCAAAATCTTGTCAACCTTGAGCATAGTACACAGCCATCACCAAACGCCAATCTTGGAGCTTACAAGGATCCCTTACCCAACCATAACAAAGCTTCAGCATCCAATCAAGCGTACAATGTCACTCCACCACCCACACGCTATGACTCCATTGTCGGCCGCATCGAACCCTCATCCCACTCTGTCAACACAATCACCATTCGGGCACAAGCACCCGATTGCGCCGTCACAACCCATCGAGGCCATGTCTCAATCCGCACTGCCCCTCCCACTGAACCAACACCCCCATCCACATCTGATCCCCTCCCCCCTCGTCCAAACGCCCGTCCATCACCCACCACTCGATACAACCTCCTAGACCATCTAGGAAAGACACCCGCGCAAATCTCCATCCTCGAGCTACTTCGCACATCACCCCGTCACAAAGACATTCTCGACAAGGCCCTTTTGGAAACACAAGTCCCTGCGAACTTGGATGTCAATCAATTTCAAGCCATGGTCGGCCATATTGCCACACCACACCATATCATGTTTTCTGAAAAAGATCTTCCCGCTTTCGAACACCTACATAATGATGCACTACACATCGAGGTCCGCCTTCACAAACACACTATTAAAAGGGTCCTAATAGATGGTGGTTCCGGCCTAAATATATGCACTCTAAAATTGCTGAAACACTTGGGGTACTCAGATGTGGTTGTGGATGCTAGCGAGTGCATAACAATCAAAGGATATGATGACACCGAGAGGCTATCCGAGGGTACCATAAAGCTCCCTATTCAAGTGGGACAAAAAATCCTTGAAACCAAATGTCAGGTTCTTGATCTTGACCTCCCCTATAACATTCTTCTCGGCCGCCCATGGATCCATGCCATACAAGCCGTCCCCTCCACTTTCCATCAATGTCTCAAATTTCCCCACAACGGCACTGAAGTCACTATCTATGCCGATTCTCGTCCTTTCCAATACTGCAGTTTTCTGGAAGGACACAACCAAACCTTCTGTCTGTACAATAAAGCCACCAACCAAATCACCCCAATAGCTTCCACTTCATACATCGACCCTGCCAACATCGCCACCACTTCATCCCAAACACCTTCACCACCTGAGGTCAAGATCAAGATCAGCGACCAAGGCTGTGGGGAATACAACCTTCACGGCACCTTTTGCGTGGGCTTATTACCCACTCCTAAGACATTTGGCACTCCGCACACAGAGGCAACTGGCACAGTCATCATCAAATGCAAACCCTCACCCGTCTTTGAGAAAAAACACCTTCTGGATCAGGACATACTTGAAGATATTTCATCCTGGCTTTACAAGGACGAGGAAACAGAACAAGACATCCCCACCATCCCAGCAAACAGTTACGGCAAAGGTTCTGAGATAGTCAAAAGCATGGGTTACAAAGGACAAGGCGGCATTGGCCTTCATGAATAGGGCATTGTGGAACCACTCCAAGCAACAAGGAACCCCTATACTCAAGGGTTAGGGTATGGTCAACCACAACGCATCCTTAATACCGGTGAATGTATCTTAGCCGAGTTTGCTCTAGTTTCTCTAGATGTCGACAATATTAACGAAATGGACCTACAAGACTCCTTTAGCGACTTTGCCGATTTCTTCGCCTCCTCCATTTGCACCATCTACTCTGTCACTACTCTCGCCTCATCATCCAATGACCTACCATTAGTATACCCTGACCTCATCAACTGGGACCAACAAGGACCTCCTATTTTGGATATCACACCTAATGACGAAGCCATTGCTGAAATGATGGGAGTAAGAGACAACTTCCCCTTGGGAGATCACCGAGCTGGATACATCATGGAACTTAATCTGGCTGCCTATTTTGGGGAGACAACCCCTGCTTCTAGTCGCAAAAATACAAAAACAAAAAATAGATCTGATGGTGAAAACTGTTCCACGGCAGTATCAGATCCTAAAAAAGTAAAAATAAAGGACGTATCTCCTGGTGAAAACCTCCATGAGGCGCCAGGAGATGGAAGCATGGGCCTCCCTAAAATTGATAAAGTATATCCTAACAGATCACCCATCTTGGTTGAACCAGTGCAGGAAATGAATCTAGGGATAGAGGAAGAGCCGAAAATCACATATCGAGAAGAATCTCTCAGCCTATTCGAATAGGACTTTTTGGCATTCTTCACATGCAGAAATCACAACTTTGCATGGACCTACGCAGACATGCCAGGTCTAGATCCTGCTTTAGTTGTACATCATCTTGCAGTGCGTCCTGATGCCAAACCAGTCAAACAAAAGCTCTGAAAGATGAATCCTCAGGTGGCCCTTCTTGTCAAAGTAGAGCTTAAAAAGTTACTAGATGTGGGGTTCATACGTCCAATTGATTATCCCGAATGGGTCTCGAATCTAGTACCTGTTGCTAAACCAGATGGCAGAATCCGCTGTTGCACTAACTTCAGAGACCTCAACAAGGCCTGCCTGAAAGATGACTTCTCCCTTCCCAACATTGACATGATCGTGGATCTTACCGTAGGGCATGAGATGCTATCCCTCATGGATGGCTTTTCCGGATACAATTAGATCAAAATTGCCGAGGAAGATCAGCACAAAACATTCTTTATATGCCCATGGGGGACATACTGTTGGGTAGTAATGCCGTTCAGCCTAAAGAATGCAGGAGCTACTTATCAACGAGCAATGACTGTCATCTTCCATGATCTCTTTCACCACATCATGGAGGACTATGTTGATGACTTACTCGACAAATCAAAGACCCGAGAAGAACACTTAGACGTGCTAGCCAAGATCTTTGATAGGCTAGAACAATATAATGTTCGTCTAAATCCAAAAAAGTGTGTCTTTGGCGTTACTTCAGGCAAATTGTTGGGATACATAGTCTCCAGACGAGGAATCGAGGTGGACCCAGCAAAAGTCAAAGCTATTACTGAAATGCCACCTCCTAAAAACTTGAAACAATTGAGAAGTCTACAGGGTAAACTACAGTCTATTCACCGATTCATTGCTCAACTTGCTGACAAATGCTAACCATTCCAGCATCTCCTCAGAAAAGATACAGCTTTCACCTGGACTACTCAGTGTCAGGATGCCTTCGACCAGCTAAAAGCATATCTGGCTAATCCCCCTATTCTATCTCCACCAAGACAAGGAGAGCCCCTCCTCTTGTATATTTCCGCAACTGACACAGCAATCGGGCCTTTGTTAGCACAACACAATGAGCAGGGGAAGGAAAGAGCCATCTACTACATCAGTCGCACCTTGATTTCCTATGAGCTTAACTACACACAAATTGAACGAGCATGCCTGGCCCTTGTCTTCACATCACAAAAGTTAAGACATTATATGCTCAATCACAAGACTAAGCTCATTGCTAAGATCGACCCACTCAAATATTTACTAAACAGAGCAGCTCTCACAGGAAGGATGGCAAAATGGGTCATGATTCTCACCGAATTTGACATAGAATACACAGAGAGGAAGGCAATCAAAGGACAAGTCATAGCAGATCAGCTGGCTGAGGCACCTATTCAGGTAGAGCATCCTACAATAGCAGAATTTCCAGACGAGGCCATCTTGACAATCACACCAGCCACAGATACATGGAAGATGTATTTTGATGGATCCTACACTCACAGGGGCTCGGGGGCAGGCGTCTTGTTTGTTACCCCTCAAGGAGACACGATCCCTAAATCATTCAAAATCACATTTCCATGCACCAATAATGTAGCAGAATATGAGGCCCTCATCACAGGTCTCCGAATGGCCATCCAATGGAAAATAGACAAACTAATTGTGTATGGCGACTCTCAACTAGTCATCAGGCAAGTCAATAATGAATATAAAACCAAGAACGATAAGCTTCTTCCCTATAAAAAGATGGTCGATGACTTTAAAGATTATTTCGGTGACATCCACTTTGAGCAGATCCCAAGGTTAAACAACAAAGCGGCAGATGCCATGGCCACCATTGGATCTCTGGTTGACATGAAGCAAGGCAGCAAGAAATGCGAGTTCCTGATCGAAGAGCTCCCCATCCTAGCATATGACGTTCCCCAATCTGAACTAGTGTGTGAAATCGTTGGTCCTTTATCCCCCTGGTATCAGGAAACGTACCTCTACCTTCATGATAACATCCTCCCCAACAACCTATCCCCATCACAGAAAAAATCCTTCATCCGTCGAGCCTCCCGTTTCATCCTTGTAGGTGACACCCTCTACAAAAGGAGTCTTGATGGTACGCTTCTACGATGTTTAGACTCTAGGGAAGCTGAGGCAGCTTTGGAAGAGGTACACGCAGGTATTTGTGGGGCACATTCAAGTGGACCAGCTCTTTCTAAGAAGATCCTGAGAACTGGCTATTATTGGCCCACCATGGACAAAGATGCATATCAGTTTATCAGAAAATGCCTCCCATGTCAACAGCACGGCGATCTCATCCACGCCCCAGCACAGGAGCTGCAACCAATCACAACACCATGGCCTTTTTCACAGTGGGGACTCGACCTCGTAGGTAAAATACACCCTCCATCTTCCAACAGCCATAAATTCATAATAACTGCTACCGAATACTTCACAAAGTGGGAGGAAGCAATACCACTCACCTTCACCACAGGCATCCAAATCTCCAAGTTCATTCTCCATTACATCATCTACCGCTACGGTATTCCCCATTCCATTGTCACTGATAATGGGAAGCCATTTAAGAACCAGGAAGTTCGCACTTTGTGCGAAAAGTTTGACATCAAACACCGCTTCTCCACGCCATATTACCCCCAAGGAAACGGTCAAGCAAAGGCTTCTAACAAAACCATCCTCCGCATCTTAAAGAAGACAGTCAATGAAGCTGGCCACGACTAGCACCTCCAACTTAACCCCGCCCTATGGGCTTACCGCACCAGCATCCGCACTCCTACTGGAGCCACTCCATACTCACTAGTATTCGGATCAGAAGCCATTTTACCTATAGAGGTCGAGCTCCCGTCCCTTCGAGTATCACTGCAAAATATTATCTCTGATGAAGACTATCGCATCGCAAGGTTGCATCAACTTGAATTGTTGGATGAGAAATGCCTGAATGCATTAAATCACTTACAGGCATACCAAAACTACCTTAGAAGAAGCTACAACAAAAAGATCAAAACCAGAAAGTTTGAGGTAGGTGACTTGGTCCTAATGGAGAATCAAAAGAACCTGCAAGAGCATCCGAAGCAAGGAAAATTTGAACCTAATTGGCTAGGACCTTATGTCATCACCGCCGACTATGGGTCAGGAGCTTATTAGCTTGCAACACCCGAGGGGCAGCCTCTAGATGAGCCAATGAACATCTTGCATCTCAAGCGATTCTATGCATAACCCATCTGATACCACAAGTCAAAAAATAAAAAAAAATCAAAAAAATAAAAACACCAAAAAAATCAAAAAATCAAGAAAAAATCAGAGTGCAATAAAAACTTCCAATGGTGAAAATCACCTTGGTGACGCCTTGGATAAGTACCATGGTGAAAACCTGTTTCAGGTGCCATGCGTAATGGTCAGTTCTACCATCTAATAAATCCTCTTTCCAGCATAACACTCCATACCCACACATCCCATGGCTTGAAATTCTGAAACATCAAGTTTATTCGCCCATCCCGCACTACCTCACCCACCCACAACCCCACCCAGGGAACAAGGATCCTTGTAAGCTCTCCTTTGTATAGTTTAGAAAATCAGAAAATCCAAAAACATCAAAAAATCAGAAAATCCAAAAACATCAGAAAATCAGAAAATCCAAAAACATCAGAAAATCAGAAAATCCAAAAACAACAAAAAATTAAAAAATCCAAAAAACATCATAAAATTAGAAAATCCAAAAATAATCACCCCATGCATCAATCTCACATCCCACCACAATCATCTAAACACCCCTCAGCCCTCATCATATCACATCGCCAACCATTCCCACATCATCAAGTCTTGCCAGAACTACATATTCATTTCACCCGCATCTTAAAAGTACCTTGATCCCGTGGACACAGGGTATGTAGGCAGTCTGGAATACGAAGGATGTTTCCAGTACTCAGGTATCTAAGATGCACCCATCCCACCCATTGGGATGTTCCCACTCACTGAGCTTTCTAGATCTACGAAACGATATGCATGCTACACATACCATTGAAACATGGTCCCTCGCGCAAAAATCATCAAGCAATATACCAACTATAATCTTCCATTTGGCCCGAATGTTCTTTTGCCCATCTTCCACAAACTCTCCAATCAAAAACAGATCTACGTCCTAGGATATGTCTTTCCTACAATGGACAACAATCTATCATTCTATCATCACGTCTCTTGGCAAGAGCACACAAAGGCTATTTGTATCTTTCGTTGGTCTTTTTGCTTATTGATTTTTATCTTTTTGTCTCACTCCAAGTAATCTCCAAAGCTACCTTGATCTCATTATATCATGGTACGTAGCAGACAGCCCTTGGAGTAGACATAGTCATTGTTTCGGTATGCTGTGCTTGTGGGTTGGTTTCATTACTCCAAGAATAGTATTCATATCTTGAAGTTCAGGTCGGTTCTAGCATAATGAGTCCTATTTTGCATATACAGGCATCAACACCTTATATGCATTATTCACACTCACTGCTATGAGTCCCCTTCCTCTACTAGACAAGATTATACTACATTGGGCATGCATGAAACCAACCTATTGTTTGTGGGTCTAGTCCATGCAATCGTCGGATATACATCATCACCTAGGTCATTTCATACCTTCGTGAACTGTATCCTACATTGCTACATTAAACTAAGAAATGCTCTCAATTAATTTTGTGCAACTACTAATACTAGCTCAACATCATCATCCTAATCACTCAGTCACCTATCCCATATCGGCCTAGATTTGATCGACACTTTCCAACCCCCCCACCCACCAATCTAACTCCTGCACTAACCCCATCATCCCAACCTATCTCCACTTAACACATCTTGAACCAAACCAACCCCCCCCCCCCCTCAATGACGTGGTATCTTATGACCTAACCATCCTCCAATCCCCCCCACCGCCATTCCCTAGACGCTCTCACCACTATCATCCCCAACACCTAACACGTTCTCCCACAGTCTCACCATCCAGGGTCAACACAAGGAACATCATGTGTATCAGGATTACGCTACCCCACCTATCACCTAGTTTGCATACCACCTATCACCGATACTGCATTTAGCACATATCATTTAACTACGTGTCACCACCCATTTGCATCTCATTTTAGGTTCATTTTTATCCGATTGCATCGCATTTTAGGTTCTTTTTTCATCCATTTCAGTTGCATCTCATGTTAGGTTCATTTTTAATTTGTTTGCAGCTCATTTTAGGTTCATTTTAATCCGATTGCAGCTCATTTTAGGTTCATTTTTAATCTGTTTACATCTCATTTTAGGTTCATTTTTATCCGATTGCATCTCATTTTAGGTTCATTTTAAATCCATTTAAGTTTGCATAAAACACAAGTAGATTCATTTCAGCTGAATATCATTACACATCATATCATAGGTGCATATTAAAAATAGCATCATCACATTGCATTCCATACATATCAACATCTCATAAACATTTAGTTGCATTACAACATCACCAACATCACCATTAAAAACAACTAGTGGCATCTAACATAATCTCATACATTTTCATCCATAATAAATGTTTGTTAATCTGCATATTTAGTTATATCATATAGTCCATAAAATCACAACACCATGCATATATCACAAAAACATAATTGCATCCATCAAATCACACACATCATTCGAAACAACATCATACATCCACAACATATAAAATATAACATGTGCATCCATCATATAAACATCATCACAATAGAAAATCATAAGCCATCACAAGTATCGCATCATATATAATCACCGCAAAAAATGTACATCCCTCACATCATCAAAAAAATAAAGTGTCTTGATACAATGCCTCTAAGGGCTATCATGGTATAACTATCACATCGAGGATCCTCTCTCTGAGGGGGTAGGAGATGATGACCCTGGTCGAGCCTGTGATCCGGGCGGCGGCTGTGGTTGTGGTGCTACTGGTACCTGAGGATCCTGCTGGGGCACATATGTGGGAGGGGGCATCGTCTGCTGAACTGACTGAATAGATCTAGATCGATGTGATCTCGACGCCCCCGATCTACTGACCTGGTTGTAACTCGGTGCTCGCTGCGCTGCAGGTACGGCTACATAGTATAACCCCCGATAATACTCCGTCCGTGCTCTGGCCTCTGCTAGCTCCCCCTGTGCCTGAGCTACCTGTCCCTGTGCCTGGCTCAACTGCCCCTGTATCTGATGTGCATGTGTCTGAGCTTGGGCCAGTTGAGTTTGCATCCCTTCCAAAATCGGGGCAAGGCCCCCACCCATAGCCTGTGCACTGCTCAACGCAGTCTCTACCTGATGCGCTCTCACGAGCTCTACATCCTGCTCTATCCTCAAATCCTCCATATCCTCTCTGGCTTGAGCTAACTGAGCCTCTGACACTGCCAACCGCCCATCTACTCCCTGTAGCTGTCCCAACTCAGCCTCCCGGCACCCCAACGCCTCCTCTAAACTGGCCACCTGAGCACGTAGTGTCTCTATCTCCTCCATCTCCTCTCGTGACCGTCGCCGAGGCATCAGCCTCTCAACCTCTACCTCTATCCCTGCCCCTGAGCTCCCTGCCTCGGCATCATGTCTACTGACCCGCAGCTGCTCCACCCGTGATGGGGATAGATCACCCTGCTCTGTCCTCGGCTGTCCACCGCGTCGTCGCGGTGCCCTACCCTGCCATCCGCCTCTAGCCTGGACCTGCTGCGCTAGAACCTACTGCGCTGGAACCTGCTGTGCTGGAACCTGCTATGCTGGAATCTCCAACCCCACTGGCCCCTGTCCCGCTACCACTGCTGCCACCTCATCCACAAGTTGACCATCTCTAGCAATCACCCTCTCCGACCCATCATCCATCACCTCCACAATAAAATCTGTAATGACCTCATCCCCACCCCCATCTGGATCATCTCCATCCCCATCCCCCTCATCCTCTGATAACACCACTGTCGGATTTGTCAATCGAGTGGGCTAATGCATCTGCCACCATACATCATAAGCAGGCGTAGTACCTGCATCCATCACTGTGCTCCTCCAATCCCATTGAACTGGCCGAAGTGCTACCCAATCATTCAGCACAACCTGTGGCTGTAATACTGTGGGCCAGTAAGCTGTATCCTGCGGTGTTCGCGCATATATCACCATCTGCTGAGGCACATCCTATACCCGTCCAAACTGCCGCATCACCCGTGAAGGTAGGTACATCTCTATAGTCTGATCCGCACGACCCATAAGAAATCTCTGCTGAAATGTGTACGGGAGATGGATCACATCATCCGGCCACTCCTCACAATCAATATATGGACGGTATACCACGCTAATCACGTCATCCAGTATCCTCCGCCAGTGGCAGACCTGTCCAGTATAGGTATACAGTGCATCCTGATACAAAAACACAAATGCCTCAAATGGGCGCCGATAATAACCGCATGTCAGCTGAGTCACGGGGATATGCTCCCAAAGCCATACATGTAGCAGCGTAACCCCAGCAGATAAAGCCCTGTCGTGAAGATAAGCGACCGTGTGCATCTCGTGCAGCAGCTGTGCTAGCATCACTGGCCCCCATGCATAGACAGTCTCATGCCTCACCATCCCCTCTATCATCCCACCCCAGCCCATAGGAAAACCCCTGCCTCACCTATCCAGCAGCACCACACCTCCAATCAGCGCACACAAATATAAGGCAAAGGGATCTGCACCCACCGCCAGCGTCCTATCATAATCCATCTCCCTCCCGTCTGCTGAAAGTACCACGTGCTCTGCTCTGAACACTCTGATCAGCGCAGTCCGCCCCCTCCTCGTGTCATACCTCACACATCAACCATGAAACGACAGCTTGAGGATGTGATAAACATCCTCAAGTGTGATAGTCATCTCTCCTGTCGGCAGCAGAAAGTTGGAAGTCTCGCTGCGGTATCGCTCCACTGCGGCCGTCATTAGAGCTCTATGAGCTCGCAGCACTGGCATCGCTGCCACCGTCCAAAGCCCCAATCTTGCAAGTTGAGGTCGCCATGTCTCATCAAACAGTGGCATCACGGATCGCACTCGTCACTCTCGCAACTGCAGTATAAACCGCCGTGTATCCTGCATCCACCACTTCTTCGTTAGATACAAAATTATTTTCCCCCCACAACTTTTTCTTCTGAATGTCTCACAGGCCCAAATCATGTGGCCCCACACAGACAATCCCTAAGTGCTATTTTAAAAATAGCACTACTTTCCCCTACCTATCGTGCCAATACAGACAATGGCGCCATTGCGCTCCCCGTATCGCGCCAATCCAGACATTGGCGCTACTGCGTGCCCTATATCGTGCCAATCCAGACGATGGCGCAGCACTTCATTTTCACGTCAATTAAACTTTTAGTGCTAAAACTAATAATAGCGCTATTCCCCATTATGGTGCTATTCCAGACGATAGCGCCGTTCTACCCATAATATGGTGTCAAAACCCCATATTTGCTTCGCCTTGAGTTTTGGCGCTAATCCAGACGATGGCACCAATATTCCTCCAAAATGGCGACAAAATCGCCCTACCCTACCCTAGCGGATAGCACTAATCCGCAGGATTGTGCTAATCCGCCTTGTCTATGGCGCCATGCGCTCCTAACCCATATCCCGAAACCCAAAAACACGTGCGTAAAGTAAAAAATCACAAAGTTTGGGTTAGGCCCTACCTGGGGTCCAGCCTCGGGTGACCGCCCGACCTCTCAGAATCGCTCTGAGATGTGATGAAGTTGCGGGAACTGTGGGTTGCGCTCGCCCATCTCTCCTTTGTCTTTTCTTCTAGAAGGTCAAAAGTGTGCAAATGTGGCACTCTTTGGGCCCACTTTTCCTAATATAGTGGGCCATGTCATCCCTCCATCCCTTTCTTTTCCCTCCAGGGTGCAGATCTCAGCCTTTTTCCTCCGTTTTTCCTCCCACCATCTTTTTTCATCACCTCTCCCACTGTCACTTCTGTCGCATCCTTTCGAGAGCTTACCTGCAACATTTTCATTTTTCCCGCTAACCTCTCGAGGGGGCATCCCCTATCCATCTTATTCCTTCTCGGCAGCTGGGGCATATTTTTCTTCTTCGACCTGACGCCACTTCCCTCCTAGGTCCTGATGCCACGTCAAAGAGGGGCAAATGTAGACACCTAAAAATGTCTCAACTACCAAACTGACTCCCGACATCCCTAAACTTACCAATTCCCTTTCCAACCAATCAATTAAATTTTTATTTAATTAATCACCCCTTTCATTTTCTAAATCCACACCATTTTATCCCCAAAATTGAATTAATTTTATTAATTCAATAGTCCAAACCTTAACCAAGTGATTTAATAAATATGCAAAATTTATTAAATCAATTCCCCATTTTCCCTAAATCCAATTAATTAGTTAAAACCATGTTAACTAATTAATCTAGCCTACTAATTAGCCTATCCCTACCCTAGACAATTAAATAGCTATTATTTAATTGCCTACTCTAGCCTACCCCATCCTAGCCTTAGGATTAATTAATTAAATCACTAATTAATTAATCTTATCCCCCCTCTAATCCCTCTACTAATTTATTCCAGCCACATTAATTAGGTTAATCCCCCTAATTAAGAAAGTCAAATCCTCATTAGCACTTCTCTCCACATTTCCCAAATTTAAAATTCAAATAAATCACACATCACATTTACTCCTCTTACACATCCCTTACACATGTCATATCCACTCTTCCCCAAATGAATTTTTAATTCATTTTACCCCTCCCCATGTGAATTTTTAATTCACAAATAATCCATCTCACCCAACCTCATTTATTCACCCCTTTCCCAAAAATGAATAAAAGATCTACTTTTATTCCTAGCCCTCCATCTTCCAAGATCAAATCTAAGCCCTCCACCTCACTTGCATCCTCCACCATTGATCTCTCCAATCAATCTCCACCCTTGGATCAAAATCCTCTCCAAAAGTCTATAAATACAACCTCTCACAAGTCATTTTGATCATCCATTTTCATGCAAAGTTACCATGCCAAAATCACCTTTGAGTTAATAGTGAGTTGCACAATTGAAGAGCATTTCACATTTTGATCAATAGTCTAGGGATCATCTTAGTTTTAGGAGTTTCTTTTGGGTGCAAAGACTCCTTCTTTCCCTTGATGGGATTAGGTTGTGCATGTGAGGTATAATCTTTTGTGTTATTGCATTTGATTTAGTGTTTTCTCTCATTTTGCATTATCTAATCTACAGTGTGTTTGAAGCTCATCTTCAATCACATGAATATCTCAGCCATTCCATTCTTGTCACCTTCAACAATCAAGGGAGCAATCGCCTCTGAGGGCTTCATCATCAAGGTCAAGAAGTGATAGATGAACTATGGAAGAAGAAAGGTAAAATGTTGTAAGTATTGTTCTTTCCTTTATTTTAATAAATCTTTTACTTTCACATTTCATAGATGTATTGGGTTTTATTATCATTAATTGATTAATCCATTTTCCCCTTCACAATAGCAATAAAGATAAATCAGTTCAAATCATGGGACAAACACATAGTTTTCATATAAAACTTAACGCCAAAACAAAACAAAACCCAACATTATGTTTGGAAAACAATCCCACTGGGGACTTGAACCTGTCAAACTAAGCTCTAGAAACCATCAGTCTCAGCATTACACACTTACAAATTGGAGCACACTTGAGGATCTTTTTATGGTGACAACATATTAGAATTTAAATTATCATGCTGCTCAACCACAGTTAGCATTGTCTTTATGGTTGGGGATTTTCTTTCCCCTATTCTCCCTAAACAAGCACCAAGTGTCTTTACAACCTTGGAATCTTTGCTGCCAAAGCAAGTATTAAACCATTTTAGAATTTCAACATGGTTTCAGCCTTTCCTTTGAGTTCCATCACCCTGCACAACATAAGTAACCATCGATAAGTTTCTAAAGTTATGGCACATATGCAATTATACCCCCCAAAAAAAATAGTCAATCAAAGTCTCTGGGGAGTTAAAATTATTAATTATTTTTTATTAAAATTAAACCCTAAGAATGGACTGCATGACATCAAATTTTGCCTTGCTCCATCCAAGTGTTAGTAGTGTAAGACCCGGATTACTATTGTCCTTTGATAAGGATCTTGAACTATTGAGATGGGAGTGTTGGATCTTTCTCTCCGAATCTGCAAAGGGTTTGCCAGTTCCAATGCACATGCAGATTCAGCCAACAAATATAGGAGTTGCATGAGCTGCCTCCCCTTCACTTCTAGTTCTGTCGCACTAAGGGGGGTATCCCTATAGCTAAAGATTTGATCCTGACTCGCCCAATGATGGAAAAAAAAAGATTTAGCTTTACAACAACAGGCAAAATACTCTCATTTTAGGACCAAGATTTGTATGATAAGTCACTAAGCTGGCAATGTTCTTGGACATATCAAACTGGTTGAGGATGAGAGTATGTAGGGGTCCTATTTCTAATCCTACAAACTATCAAATTGGAGTTTTGAAATGATTTGTATTTATGTTTGGAGTTATGGGGTTTTCCTAGACCCTTTGGACAAACAGATTCCTAGACCAGTGCCTTATCTGCACAACAGAGTCAAATCTATGAATGTAAATGTTTCCCTATGACAACATGACTTCATATCTAGAGGATTTAGGTAAAATATTATTGCCTAACAACAATATATCGAAGAAAGGGTATTACCTATGATCATACTTTGCAAATCCTATGATGCAATCCATTTTCCTTTGTATCTGATCAAAAGCCTATTTAATCCATCCCTTGAGCAGATGCCAGAACCAGACACACAGTCTAGCAAGTGTATACTGAAAAACTTGGAAGCCCTTGACAACCTTGTTTGAAAGGAAAACAAATAAATACATGAGACAATCATAAACAATACACACACCAAGTGTTTTTCATTTTAATTCAATTTGCATAGAAAGTCATCATACATAAACTTATCATTTACAAAACAAGAAAGATTGATACACCAAATCAAGGACTGAATCTGTAACAAAAAATGCCTTTCAAAATGCGAACACCTTGTGTTCAAGGTCAAAGTAGAAAAAAACCAAAAAAACATCCAACCCCTGTAGAATGGCCACAAATTCCTCTTTTAAGGAGCACACAAGCTTCTAGCCACCTACACCTCGACAAACTTCATAAATGCAGAGATCACTCCCCCCAGATTTTTAATGAAACAATTAGATCCTCATAAATTTTGGTAGCTGAAGAAATCAGATCCATATTGAAAACCACCGGTAGAAGCAACCTGGACCTTGAGCAAACAAGTAGATGTGACACTTTTCCCATCGCCTTGCAACAGGTCGGTTGAATGTGGAATGAGCACACAAAAAGGCGCCAACACTCAATCATTTAAAACTTTAAACTCAGCCACAGAATTGGGCTCTAAATATGTAAGATTGACGGTCGAAATCTGCCCATCCACTTTGAAAATCCACGTCAGCAACATTGAAAAGTCCATTGCCAATGATATCGCGCAACGTAGGCGGCCTTTTCTTCCATCGCTGACCTTTCATATTTGTGAGATCTAATTATCCCACATTCATCCTGTAGTGATCCCTCAACTGCTTTATATACCAGACTGCTGTTATACCTAACATTGCACACTTTTCCCTGATGCGACCAGCGAACCACCTGCTAGCGGTCTATCGCTCCATCTCCCACTGACGCCAAGACCTTATCGGTGTGACTCCAAGTGTCAGAGTGACACTATCTAGGCACACTGATACACATTGTTACGCTGATACCAACCCTTCGTTGGTATGACCTAGACTGTTAGGGCAAGCTCTCCACAACACGCCAATACATATTACTTCATCGATGACCCACCTATATCGGTGTGACCCCAACCCATCGGGACACCCAAAAACTCTTCCGCCAACACACCGATCTCACCGATGACCACACTTGTTGGCAAGACCTGCATCATCGGTGAACTCCTTGTTCATCTTCTGATATGCCAATATAACTAGATCGGCCAAAACACCACTGTCGGCTCAACATCCCATTATCTGCCTGATGTATATTGTCACTCTGATAGCCCACCTTCATCGGTGCGACGCCAACTCGTCAGAGTGACACTTCCACAACATGCCGACGAAGACTATCATGCTGATGGCTCACCTTGCATATATCCTTATCTCCATCGGCGATCAGCGAGACGTCAGACCCGGCTGTCGATATGCATTGTCTCGTCGATGCAAGGAACAAATCACCGCGAACAACGTGATCGTTGAGATAGATGTATACTCCTTCTGATGGACTTAGAAATTTTATGGGTTTGAAATGAAAAGACCAATAGATTTTCAAGCTTGAAACCCTAACCCTAGGTGCAGGCACCAACAGGGAGTTTGTTCCCTCAAAGTAGCATTGCAATGCAAGTTTGCTCATTTCTCTTACAGATTTGAAGAACTGAGTTTTGCTCTTGTAAGTGCTATATTTGTGTGATTGGCTTAAGAAATATATTCATAGATATTCTCATTTAAAGCATAGTTGATAAATACTAAATACTAGTGCATGTACTATTTAGTGCATTAGTGCTAAATATTATGGCAATGAACTAAACAGTGGCTACATTGATTGTATAAATGATAATAGGCCTATATGGATATTGCCTCCCTCAAACAAGGGTTAGTATTTTCAAGAGAATAAAGTATCAACATCAGTTCAACTTAGTGGGAAGCTCAATGTGGAATTTTCTTCTGCTTTTTTGTTCAAATGTTACTTATGAAACTGGATAATCCAAAAAAAATTGAGGGCTTTTTGTGCATTGTAGTTCTGTTCAAAATTCAAATATCTATATGTTGGAGTGTTTGTGTTCCAATGTTTTTTGGAAAGGCGTGAAAAAGGTTGTTATTTAAACAGTAAGAAAACATGAAAAAGATAGAAGAACCGAGCATCTATCTAGCAACCTTCCAATATGTTGGGTAAACTCTTAAATGTTTAACTACTTAAAGCTATGTCACTACAATAAAAATTAAATTTATTGCAGAATTTAGTAATTCAAGATTTTGCAATGGAAAGAAATAAGGTTTTGTGATTAAAATCGGATTAGAAGTAGGACTCACCAACCAAGCCTTGATCTGGCAATTGATCTGAATAAGAAGACGAGAATGGACAACTTCATAGCTCAGGCCAAAGCTCCTTATGATAATAATCCAATTGCTAATCAACGTTCATGGAAGAAGTAGGAGGAGATGGTGGTAGAGCTAATTATGTTCTGTCAACTGCAGTCGCACCCATATATACCGCTGGATCTCCATTTGGAACACATGATGGTGGATGTTTTTCTTGTTGCTCCTTTTCTATACTATTATAATCTTCATCTCCATTTGGAAGTCCAAATGTCTCCTCACAAACAATGTCATCGCCATCTTCGTCTGGCAAATCTATATAAGAAGACAATAATGAACAATTGTATAGCTTAGGCCAAAGCTCCTTTTGATCATAATCGACCAGTTGCTGCTCAACATTCATAGAAGATGTTGGTGGAAATGGCACTACAAAAAATTGTCTTCCCTCACCTGCAACTGGAACACATGATGGAGGTGGATGTTGTTCTTGTAGTTTCTCAATACTAAAACTTTGAGCCGCAGTAGGCTCCATAATTCCCTGATCTTCTCCTACCTCCAAGAACTTATGAAGTGCAGGGTTGTAGACTTTGAGCTTGTGGGATGAATTTAGAACTATAGATATCCCGTCAGTCTCACCATTGTTCTCAGAGACAAAGTGATAATAATCCAATTGGTACTCAACGTCCATAGAAGAAGTTGGAGGAAATGGTGCTACAGAAATTTGTCTTCCCTCACTTGCAGATGGATGTTGTTCTTGCTGTTTCTCAGTACTAAAACTTTGAGTTTCAAGAATTTCCTCATCTTCTCTTACCTCCATGAACTTGTGAAGTGCAAGGTTGTAAACTTTGAGCTTGCTGGATGAATTGACAATAGCAGGATCCACCGTAGATGTCCCAGAAACAAAGTGATTACCATCTTCATCTTCAATTGCAAAATGAATGTCTGCACCACAGATTATAGAGAGCTCATGAGCTTTCTTGCAGATTCCTTTTAATCTATTTCTAAAATGCATTGATCACTTTGCATTCTCCTTGATATAACCTATATCCAACTTTTTTCGTCCCATCTCTCAAAGAACGCCAAAAATCAATGCTAGATGCTCACAAGTGACTGAATTCAATCGCAAATCAATGTCAGGTGCTCACAAGTGACTAAATTCAATCACACTTATAGCTTGAGGATCAAGCAAGGGATGAGTCAACTTGAGGATCTCTTTGAATTTATTATTTTAGTTCTCAATTAGGGATGCATGCAATATTTTTAAGAATAATTTCAAGAATTAGGGATGCATGCAATTTTAAATTATATAGTTAATTTAGACATTAGTAGAATTTGAATTTTTATGTGTAACCCTCACTAATAGACAAGGTAGCGTAATTTGCGTATACTTGTTCAAAGAAGATCTCCAATTTCTGTTAACAGTTTCTATCTTTGCATGAATGAAACTATAATTATTAGATACTGAAAAGAATATCATAGTTTGTGATTGTTTGTGCATTCCACCTCTCCACTAGTGCCATCAGCATACTAGAGTGAAATCTAATTGTGGGCATATCGAACACCCACCAGAGCCCTACTGACTGTAAGTGGCCTTTCTCTGCATTGGTCATGGTACTAATTTGATCTCGAAGTAGCAACATCAGGTGACTACCTATATGCTCTCACATCCCTAGAACAACCTGCATGATACAAACAACGAGAAGTTCAATTAGTTTGCAAGCACACAATCATCACCTAATACATATAATAGCAATCAGTGCCCTATCCTTGGGGCCCTTGTCCTTTCTAGGCTTGATCACTCCAAGAGGACTTGGGCGCCCAAGTCAGACTTGGGTGCCCTAGGTGAACTAGGATGCCCTAAGAGGACCTAGGCGCCCTGAGTGGACTTGGGTGCCCCTGATAGGGACCCTTGTCTAGAATGTCCTAATTGGCATGGAAAATGATAAAATCTAAAAGAAACAAAATGAATGATAGTACAAGCAAGGATTAGCAGTCTACCTCAGCCTCAAAATGTCTCTCTACCACTCGGGCTCAGAGCATCTCCAATCACAGAAGCTAGTATGGATGTTGGGTCGGTATCATCGATCTCTTCCTCCTTCTTCTCTCCTCTACACAATGACAAGTAACAATGAATAGTGAAAAGTGACTACTCCCCTTACATATAGTAAGTGGATGAGAATTTCTATCACTATCTAGGTGCAAAATTGAATAGTTTTACTCTTAAGCCTCTATCTTGAGCTGTCAAACTTGGATTTTCATGCCGTCTATTATGTTCAAATCCTGGTTCCACTCTATATCCTACCCAATGTGTTGTGCTTGGGTATTGCTTGTCCAAACAAACCTCACAACGCATTTCTCATCAAGTCTCCTTGAAATCGATGCGTATAGATATCTCCTTGTTTCTACTTTTCAGACTAATCAAGCAAAAACAAGGGGGGCATATATCTCCCTCAATTTCCTCCCTCATCATGTCTCATCACTCAACCCCCTTAGTGTTTCTAGACTGACTTGTTGATGGTGGTTGTAGGTTGATTTGATTTTTGAATTTCTGACAAGTGTTCATTTGTAGGTTGCGGTTCCTAACTTTTTGGTCTTGCAAGATTATAGACTTGAGGGCTTCTTCCTCTCTTGCGACAACACTTAGGCATCCTCTATAGTATCCTTTTGGGTATCCTTTTCATGATTGATGTATTTACTTTCCCTTAGTTGCATATGCACATAGTGTCATATGGCCACTAAAGTGGGGGCTAAATGTTATGTCAAAAATTGTCCTTTTGTATAAAATGGTACATTTTTCCATGGTTTAGCTACCCTCCTTTGGTGACCTTTCAACCTAGTTTCTTTCAGACCTTCCCGAACCCTGAATAACCTAGGTCTAACTGGAAGAATGTCATATTTTGGAGTAACTAAAGACTAAGGATGAAAAGTAAACTTGGATTTGGGATCAACTAACCTCCTTGAGGCAATCCTGAGCGGGAAATTAGGGCTTGGACTTGGGCTCTAGCACCCTTGTCCTACCCTATTTTCTGGGGTCCTGAATTTTGGAGGGATGTTGGCTCTTGTCTTGTATTCCGGGATTCCATTTTCAACTTTTCAGTTTTCACGTGATGTCGACATCTTATTTCAAAATTTGAAATTCCTAAGGTTACATATTTAAAGACATTTGAAAATCATTTTATTACACAGAATCTATATGCAAGATTTATGCCAAAACTCTACCAAAATTACCATTGAAGTTTAGTAATTTGTTGAATCTCTTTAAATTTATTTGAATTTTCTATCATGGAGACAATGGATGGAGATTAGGAATCAAGATCTTGAGACTATCTTGCTCTTCCTAGGGTTTGTACACCTTTTACATGATCGGGAGAAGGGTTGAAGCCTCCAACATCGAGCTTGGAAATCCTCCGCGGATATTGCTGATTCTCCCTCTTGTTCATGCAAGTTCATTGTTTTCATCTCCTTGAGGTGAAGTTGTGTTTGTTCATTGAGTGAAGCAAATTGTTGATCTTTCCTTGATGCTTGAGTCATCTAGGGATTTGTGTTTATGCATACACATTTGTTAGATGAACACACACATCTGCAAATCTTTTGGGCTATTGTTGAGGTAGGAATACCGAAAATGGGGCTTGACTAAGGCAAGCTCCTATATAGCCACAACTGTCTTTCTACTCCTTTTGCATGTGCAGATTGTATTTGTCGAGATCCAACGGAAAGGAGTGACAAGAAGATGGATATTATAGACATAGTCGTCACAGAATTTGGATTTCAAGATTGCAAGACTTCTGGGACACTACCACTAGCATCCTAGTCCAACTGGGTGATTTTTCTCAGATATGAAAGCCTTTGGAGATTGTAAAGCAGCTATTGCAAAAAATCTTGACATTCAGAAACTCATGGGACATTGCCACTAGCGCCCTAGTCTAACTGCTCCTCAGTTTTTTAGTACACTATCTCTGATCTGTTTACTCTGCATTTTTGTAATCACTTCATTTGTATTTGCGTCAGAAATTAAGTTATTACAGTCTGATTTGAAATTTAGGGTTTCAGAGTTAGAGAAAGGTACTAGCTTATAAAATCTGATTCAAACAGTCACACAGACATAATTAATAGGAAAAGGGAACATTGGAAATTAGTAGTTTATCCCCAAACTTATCCTTTGCTTCCCTAATGTTTTGGTGCATGAAAGTGTGGGACTTGAAGTCTTCTATCTTGCTTCCACATTTTCACCCTAAACAATTTCCAAGAGTAAAATATCTGTGATTGTAAAGTGAAAGATTTCACTAAAATGCTATGTTTGAATATGCTTTAATTTTTAGGTTTTAAAAATATTCAGAAAAGATGCTATTGTTTCATTGTTATTATGCAAAAAAAATTATATGATTATAAACAAATGTTTATGATGATTATGTTCTTTGAATTTTCTAGTAATTTCGGTGTGTAAAACCGGTAATATGAGAAGGCATGTTACAAATTAACTCATCTAAACATTGAATTCCAAACAATTAGGTGCAAGATTTACATCTATTATTTTTAATTTCTTACCATCTTGTCCTCTCATTGGAATTGAACCTATTCCTTTAATTTCACATGAACTATCATCAACAAGAAATATCCTTGCACCTTTCACTTTTTCTAAGGAACCAAAGAAGTTCTTATTGTAGATCATATCTTGACTAGCCCTTGAATTAATGTACCATGTGTTATTTGAATTTCCTTGAGTAGTTTAGGAGGATATCAATGTATTATTATGGTCTCCTTCTTCTTGAGCAAAATGTGATTGTCTTCATTGATAAAATATTTTTCCCTCCTATATATGGTTTTCTAGGATAATGATCAACCTTGTGCTTTTCTTCTCCATTGTTGTAACACAAGATGGATTTTTCCCTTCTAGAATTGTCCCTCTATTTATTCCTCCCTTTCTAAAAATTGTTCCTTTATTGATATTCCCTTTGTTGATTACATTGCCTTTGGTTATTTTTTGTGGATACCCTTAATTTTGTTGTCTTTGATTTTGGTGTGGTTTTTCTTGATTGTAATTCTTAGAGTTTCCTCTAGACATAAATGCTTGTGAACTATTGCTCATGTCACCTATTGGCCTTTTAAGTTGTTATGTAGAAAAAGAGGGTTTCTTGATTTGATTGATAGTTTAATTAGATCCTCCTTACACTACATACATTCAAGTACATTAAACTGAGTTGAATCACAACTTTTACAAGAGGACTCAACTACAGGTTTGGTGTCACTTGGAATGATGAGGAAATTTGGAATTTGTTGGTTAATTTGTTAATTTTAGTCTGATTAAGCCAAAAACCCTAATTATGCAAAATCTTAAACAAATGAATGAGACCTAAAAAATGCTTGCATAGGAAGATACTAAATGCAGATTAGAGACATACCAGATTTCAGGTTTCAAAAGATAGAAAAGTCAGGGACAAAAGAGCGAGTGCCCTTGTCCAATGTAGTGCTTTTTCTAAGGGCTTCCTGATATATTTTGCTACAAACTGCAACCATTTCAGAGATTCTCGACAGTGCAGAAATGAGGGACAAAAGAGTGGGTGCCCTTGTACTTTTAGGGTTCTTTTCTATGATTTTCTTCAAATTTAGATTCTTCCTGCTCTACACTGACCTCATGTAACTCCTCTCTGCATAATCCAACACTTGTCACTTGCATTCACAAGAGAGGGGTTGGGGGTTGTGGTGTTTAGGAGCTTGCCTCGGTCAAGCCCCAAAATGGCATTCAAGCCTTCCAACATCAGTGTTAGATAGAGAGTGTGTATCATTGCAGGATAGAGGCGAAAGCAATGATATGATAAATGATTGAAAACACAAAGTAGATGGCTCCTTGAAGTGAAGCTCTCATGGGGAGATGAAGATTTTTCATGCCAAGAGTAGATGGATTGATGAAGACAAATCTGCAACAAACATGAACAAACACAACACAATAATACTCTGCAACATAATGAAAGCCTTGAGTATCCTTAGCATAAGATCGCAAGTTCGCATTATCCATCTAGTTGTAAAATGAAATCCTAAACATGTTTATATATGCATTCCCACTAAACATTCATAATTCAAACTTAAGATGCTGACAACGGAAACCTTTTAACAGCCACCAACCGACATTCAAATTTGGGACCTTGACAAAATGGGGCAGGACAAGGGCGCGGGTGCCCTTGTCTAGCTTGCACCTATTTTAGGGCTGGATTAAGTTCACAAATGTCCCTTAAGTCCCATTTGTCATGGATTTTAGGGGATTTTGATCTAGGATTCATTTCTAAGATACATGATTAAAATTAAGGGACCCAGGAGCTAAACTTAGGAGGTAAAAGTCCCAAAGGACATTTCATGACATAACATTTAGCCCCCACTTTAATGTATGTATGACCTTACAACCATATATGCATTAAAGTATGATCGAAAACACATCAGACACGCCATGCACTTGAAGCGAAGGCATACACAAAGATTGAGGAACTATTTCTAGTCCCCAGTCTCAGGTAAGCACTAGAAAACACATCGCAGACATGCAAGACATGAAGAAGACAGTAATAGGCATGCAAGACATGGAGAAGACAGTATTGAAGGCACATAAAATATGATGAAGACATGAGAACAATCACAAAAAACATGATGAATACACTGATATAATATTTTCATTTTTATATTATGTATGCATGGAAATAAAAAATTGGAACACAAAATCCCAAAATGTAGGAGGAGCTCATCGCTACACCCTTGAAACTACACCAAGGGAAAAACATACCATACAAAACACGAGTGTGGTAGGAGCTCATTGCTACACCCTTGAAACTACACATGGGGGAATACACACCATACAAAACTTGAGTGTGGGAGGAGCTCATTGCTACACCTTTGAAACCACACACAGAGGAAAACACGCCAAACAAAGCCTAAGTATGGGAGGAGCTCATTGCTACACCCTTGAAACCACACATGGGGGAAAACACACGGAAGACACATGGAAAACACGAGTGCCATATAGCATGCCACAGACATACTATATGTCTTAAACATGGCAAACAAGGTGATGGAAGGAGCTTATTGCTAAGTCCCACCATCTTAAACACGCTGGAAACACAATTGACAATTGGGCTTATGCCATAATAACTGCCAAAAACATGCTTAAGGCAGGATAATCTCAAGATCCAACCCTACCTCCGCAGAGGACTTTTGAAATAAAAGGATGTGCACTAGCTCAAGAGATACACCATCCTACCTCTGTAGAAGGCTCTTTAATAAAAAGGATGTGCACTTGCTCATGAGATATGTTATCCCGCCTCCATAGAGGGCTTCATTGAATAAAAGGATATACTATCCCACCTCACGAAGAGGGATTTTTTCTTGCAATATAAATAAAGATGTGTACTTGTGCTGAAGATACAACACCCTACCTCATGGGGAGGGCTTACGAAAATGCTTTGTTAGTACCAAAAGCATCAGACAAATAACCTTATATATGCCCCCACCTTAATGTGGTTGATGTCATGTACCAATATCAAGCACATTAAGGTAAAGAGAGAACACACAAGGGAACAAGAGATTTCACAAAGCCCATGCCCCCAAGGCGACATGTGCTCACGATTGCCGAATGTTACCACGAACACATTGATATGATATGCTAAGACAAGATAACAAGATGGTTAGGAAATCTTACTCTAAGATAACAACCATATCACATGATAAAAGCTATGCATGAAAATAGTCACATCAAGGACCAAGGCTATACTATGGGTTCGGAACTTAGTATAATCGTTGGGCTATACTGTAGATACCTCAGAACTAAGTGTACCAACAAGGTGAGATACCAATCAAAGTGTACAAGAGCAAATTGAGTGGATTATAAAATGTTAGTCACAAGGAATGCCACAAGATGATACATCACCTGGAGTGATTCTACTAGTCAAGCATCAGATATATGTAAATCAACCCCATCATCATGCATGGACTAGGTCCATTTTTTCTTTTCTTGCTGAAGGGACACGTGGTCCATATCAATATTTGATTGTTTTCGTCATTTGCTGACTAGATAGAATCACTAGAAGAAGGTAAACAATAAAATAAGAGAGGAGAAAAAGTGTCTTAGGAACACCACATAGGAGGATGCCCCCAAGTCATCAATTGCAATGTTATGCCCCTAAGGCATGACATGCAACAATAAAATAGAGGAGAGGCAACAAAAGAATGATGACACAAATAGAAGAATGGTCACAACAGAGGCGGTCTCCTATTATCATTGACCTTACAAGAGTATCAAGGGTCATCCAAGGAGGCCTAAAAAACACATAATACATTACAAGGGAAACACAACACATAAGAGAAGGTCATGTAAGCAAGCATAGATATGCTATGAAAAAGGTGACCAACAGGGTTAGAAATACTTACCTAAAAACACAACCGAACTAGTGGTTGTTGACAAGAAAATCATCTTCCTCCCAATCTTGAATGCTGGAGGAAAGAGGAACATAAGGGACAAGTGCCCATTTACATTTCTTGTCCTTTACCTTATCAACCTTAGGCTCTTCTTGATTTGTTTCGATGTTAGGTTCAATGTTTTCTTGTTGAGGTGATATATTGCTTCTAGCCAAGGCTTGCCTTCTCTTCCTTCTTTCTCTAGCTTGTCAATTTCTTTTTATTTTATTACTGATATCTCCAAATGTAGTCTCATGTTTTTCCGTAGGTTTTTTTTATCTCAAAGGAGTCAGATGTGTGATTAACTCGTGGTGATGCATGGTATTATTTTCTATGGTTTTCTCCTAATCTTTGTAGAGATGATGGAGGAGGAACCTCAACATATACCCCTTTTCCTTTTAGTCTAGGGGGTTCTTGTAATATAGGTTGCTCTTTAGGTATTACTTGTTGAATAGGAGGGCCAACCAATCTAGAAAGTAATTGTACTTTGTAACACCGATTTCCCAAGAAGAGTTCACATGTTCATGGTTCAGGTTCTTTAGTAGGTTTAGGACAAAAGTAATCAAGGATGACATTCTTTTGGGTAACCATAGGCTGACATTGACTATGGTGAATGGTATGTGTACTCCCATAGTGAGTTAATTTTAATCAGTTATGTATTGTTGAAGGAATAGCGTTCATAGCCTTGAGCCATGGATGGCCTAGTTTCACATGGAAGAGTTTAGATATTGGGATAATGTCAAATGATTGTTCCAAGGCTTTGTCAAACACTCAGACCACTAGGGAAATCTTCCCTAAAGGTGGGATAAGAGATCCATTATGTGTTTTTATTATCATGTTGGTAGGTTCATAAGTTTCTTGTATCAAATTATTTGAATAAAGGAAATCTTCCGTAGTGATGTTAGTTATGCAATTTGGATCAACAAGGGCCCGTTTTACAGAGGTGCCCATTATGATTACTTCAATGTAAAGGGGGCCTTTGACATTCCCTATTGTTCTATCATGTGGTATGAATGTAATATTAGGTTCAGGGATCTTTTTCCTATCAAGGCAAGGCGGGACCATAGCATTGTTTCTACGATGAAAAGCCATAGATGAGAGACTATTTCACACCTAAAACACTTGTTTGAGGGAAATGGGTAACAATTGACATAAATTCCATAACAAACAAAGAGGATAGGAGGAAATAGTACAACACAACAAGGCCCAATTGATGATTTTAAAAGTTTTAATCAAAAGAGTGTGAACAAAGTGTATAAACACCTAGTGTTGAAATACACAATGTGTATTTTAACAAATGTGCCAATTTTCACAAAATGCTATGAATTGATGAAAATTTTTCAAATGACCAATGGGTTTATGCTTTAATATCTGTGCAAGATCTAAAATTCAATATGTCTAAGATGAATGCAATGAAACAACACCAATCTATGCTTGTTTATGCTTCTAAAATGCTCAATTTTTTCACTTTTTTCAATGCAAATGTATAAAACATATGATGAAATTATGAAAATTGTGAGGGGAAGCAAATTAAAACCTTTCAATCAATCCAATAATGTAGCAAAATTTGTCACAACACACCAATCTTGCAGTGCTAGATGAAGGATTAACCAAAATGTAGTGAAAATGCAAGGATTTTTGAAACCCTAATTAAGGCATGAAAGTATGCAAAATGATGAATGAATGGAATCTAATCAGATTTAATGTGAAAAATAACTTAGATCAGATTTTAAAATGATGCAAAAATGCTACAATGCTCAATGCAAGTCAAATTTTAAGTATGAATGAATATGCCTCTTTTTGTTGACATTCACAATGTGTAAATGCAAAATTTGAAATGTAAATGCAAAATTGGACTATGATGAAACACTAGAGTCCAAAATCAGATTTTAATGAGTGTGAAAATGATTAATAAAATCTGAATTAATATTTTAATTACAAACCCTAGTTATTGGAATTACTATGTTATATGAAAAATGTAAACTTTCAAGCGAAACCCTAGCAAATGAGAGATGCAAATGCAAGGTAAATGATATTGAAATTATGAAATGCTGCAATTTATATCAGATCTGATGCAAATATCAGATATTTAAATGATTTAGATGAGATGCAATGAAAATAGTGCAAATTATGCAAGCCAAAAATGCCTTTTTTTTGTTTTTTCCAAAATTTTCAATTTTTTTGGTAAGATTTTCAAATGTATAATGATGAAAATGAAATGAATGAATGGAAATATAATGTACAACACTCATCAAGGTGCAAAATTCAATAAAAACATGGGTTCACCAAAATGTTATGTAGAAAAAGAAGGTTTGTTGATTAGATTGATAGTTTAATTAGATCCTCCTTTCACTACATACATTCAACGACATTAAACTGAGTTGAATCACAACTTTTGCAAGAGGACTCAGCTAAAGGTATGGTGTCACTTGGAATGATAAGGAAATCTAGAATTTGTTGATTAATTTATTAACTTTAGTCTGATTAAGCCAAAAACCCTAATTATGCAAAATTGTAAACAAACAAATGAAACCCAACAAATGCTCACATAGGAAGATACTAAATGTAGATTAGAGACATACCAGATTTTAGGTTTTAGAAGACAGAAAAGTCAAGGATAAAAGAGTGGGTACCCTTGTCCAAAGTAGTTTTTTTTTTAGGGCTTCCTAATATTTTCTGCTACAGACTGCAACCACTTTAGATATTCCTGACATTGCAGAAATGAGGGACATAAGAGTAGGCACCCTTGTCCTTTTAGGGTTCTTTTCTATCATTTTCTTTAGATCTAGATTCTTCCTTCTCTACAATAAGCTCCTACAACTCCTCTCAACAAAATCTGACACCTGTCACCTGCAATCACAAGAGATGGGTTTGGGGTTGTGGTGTTTAGGAGCTTGCCTCAATCAAGCCTTGAAATGGCATTCAAGCCTTCCAACACTATTGTTAGATAGAGAATGTGTATCCTTGCAAGACAGAGGAAAAAGAAATGATATGATAAATGATTGAAAACACAAAGTAGATGTCACCTGAGGTGAAGCTCTCATGGGGAGATGAAGATTTTTCACACCATGAGGAGATGGATTGATGAAGACAAATCTGCAACAAACATGAACAAACACAACACAATACTACTCTGCAACACAATGAAATCCTTTCAAGTATCCTTAGCATAAGATTACAAGTTCGCATTATCCATCTAGTTGTAAAATTAAGTCCTAAACATGTTTATATATGCATTCCCACTAAACATTTGTAATTCAAACTTAAGATGTTGATAATGGAAACCTTTCAATGGTCACCGACAGACATTCAAATTTGGGACCCTAACAAAAGAGGGTAGGACAAGGGTGTAGGCACCCTTGTCTAGGCACTTATTTTAGAGTTGGATTAAGCTCACAGATGTCCCCTAAGTCCTATTTGTCATGAGTTTTGGGGGATTTTGTTCTAGGATTCATTTCTAAGATGCATGATTAAGATTAAGGGACCTGGGAGCTAAACTTAGGAGGTAAAAGTCCTAGGGGGACATTTTACAACATAACATAAGCCTATCCTCTTCATTAAACAAAGTTTCATATACTTCTTCCAATATTATATTGTCAACTTTTCCATTTACCTCCAATATGTATATAAAATTATGATAATCATTGGAAGACTTTCAATCAAAAGATCTACAATTTTTGAATCTTCATATTTTACCTTCACTATTACAAGTTGATTTCTCATATTCTTCAAATTTGCAATGCAATTATTCATGCTTTCTCCTTAGATTTCATTTTAGATGATTAAATTACCTTTTAATATCCATGATTTTTAATTTAGTGGTTCTTTAATACATCTTTTACATAGTTTCCCATATTTTCTTTGCTGTTATAAGATATTGAACATGAGGCCCAATTCTTGGACTAATTTGCCATAAAATACTTACACATTCATATTAATTTAATTTCATTTTTCATGTGCTTACTCATATTTGTAGATTTTTCTTTTGTTGTTAATTCTCATAAACTGTCCACTTGTAAAATTAATTCCATCTCACATTTCCAATTTGCATAATTACAAAAAATATAATTTTGCACTAACCATAATAATATAGATTTTAAATGAGGCCATAGCTAGAATAAAAGAAACTCCCCAAGCACACAAACATGGAGGTTTGAAAAATAAAGCCCCCACCAACACACACAATGTAATCTTTGTATTATTTTTCCTTAATGTTGGCCTTCATATGAGTGAAACAAATAAGGACTTTGTAAAATTTATGACTTAAAAAAATAAAGGAAAGCCACATCAAACTCTTGAATTCAACAATATGAAGGCATAAAACACAAATTAATCACCTTTCACTCTTTATGGATTTATATATCAATCAAGAACTAATCAAAAGCACCATGTGACCAAGCATTAGCAATTATTAAAAAAATACAAATCTCATGCTCTATAGCTTCAACATTCTATAGCTCTAGCTCAATAGCTCACTCTTGTGACAAATCTCTATAACGCCAAGCACCCACACACCTCACTTATATTCCACACAACTAAAGAAAAATTAGAGGGCTTTGATAACATATTAGAGAAGGAAACTAAATATAGTGTATTCATATCAGAGATACATGTATAGCATTTATAGATGCACCATGCATAACCACTTTTATTTATTTTTCCTAGCTACTTGTCCAATCTTACAACTATTAACATTAACTATCCACTTGCCTATCTATTATATTAAACATGATAACACTATTTATTGTAGTTTTATATTCAAAAGAAAACACACCAATCAACTAAGTTTGATATATTTATATTTCCCATGGTGCCCCCCACAACATAATTGGATCAAATGGAAGATTTCTTCGCTTGGTTGTGATGAGGCATCAGTGGGATATATGATAATTTGAGCATCATGAGATCCAATACTAAGATTCATGATTTCTTCTTGCTTGGTTACCACTTGGGTTTCTAGCTCAGCAATTCACTTTTGGAGATTCATGTGTTCTTCTTGCTTGGTTTCCATTTGGGCTTCTAGCTCAGAAATTCACTTTTGCATATGCTAGATTGCACTTGTACACCCATAGATAGGATCATCCACTCTAGCAAAAGCTTCATACAACATACTATTAACTGCATCTTCCCTTTGATCACTTGAGATAGCCTAAATCATTATCACAATAAAACCACAAGTTTCATTATAAGATTAATATGTACTAAAATTTTATATACATTATCTTGGTTTGTTAGAAAATTGTAGGAAAGAGTTATTATTGAAAATAAATGTTGTCTTTGTTGTATTACTTTCAATCTCATCTCTTCATTCTCAACTTATTTTTGAAAAGTTTGAATTATCAAAGATGTCATTTCATTTTTATTTCTTCAATATTCTTTATCCTTTTAAATAGAGAGAAAAAGTTTTAACATTTTTAAATATAAATAATATTTTAGGGTTTCTTTTAAGTATATTTTCATTTTAAAGAGGAGAATTTTAATGAAATGTATAAAATATTTATTTCACTCACCTTTTTTTAATATAGTGTAATATAGGAGAGAGAATTTAGTAGTTGGGTGGATTAACTTTGTGACCATGTGGTGTTTATATGGAATAATGTAGGACCTCAATTTTTTGATATAATGTGACATGGAGTCTTATATATCTACAACTAAGGTATGGAGATGTGACTCATCATACAAAATATCACATCAGCATGTGTTTAGTGAGAGGTGTCCTTATAGTGAATTTTTAAAGATTTAACCAAAACTTTATCATGGGATCCCTAGTAGTTGAACAAAAAAATACCATTTGTTGTTAGAACATTATATTATTATTTAAAATACAACTTATATGCAACCTAAATGATCCTAATTCTTGTTGGTAACCATAAATATTGTTATCTCTAACCCTTATATCCAACATAAATGACCCACTAGTTAAACACAAAAATACTATTCATTGTTATAAAAACATCATATTCTTATTTACAATATAACTTATATTCAACATAAATAACTATAAGACCTTTTACAATCCAATTTATCCTATTATATATAACTCTTCTATCCAACATAAATAACCACTAAATAATTTGGTGACCCTAAAACTTGTTAAACCTAACCTTAAATCTCGTTATCATTGTTACTCTTATTTTTTAGATACATACTCTAAAATAGGGGAGAGGAGCTAGTAGTTGCATAGGGCCTATTGTTGGGAAGGTAGTTGTGATTATGAGGTTTAGTGTTGCAACATAATTATACTATATCTTGTTTATAATTGTTTCACATATAAATCATCAAATGACCAAATGTTTGTCATGGGAGATTTACATGAAAAGTTATCAATGTCATGTAAGAAAATCATAAATACATTCATTCTAATAGATATTAGAAATCCTATTTTATTTCATATGAAAATATTATAATTATCCAATATAAGTGTTAAATTATAAAATAAGGTTCTAAGTTGTACAAATAGTTCTCTTATGTGTACAAATACTACTTTAACATTGTATAACTACTATAACACTGTACAACTATTGGGTACTTCATCCTATGTGCTTGCCCTATGAAAATGTAAAAGATGATTACATACATAATAAAATATATGAACGTGCAGTTAAATATAACTCCATAAATATTCAAATGCAAACATCGGAGTCTAATCTATAAACCATAAATGACCCATAATTGATGCATTATTTTATTTCTTTGAACTCTCATCTATTGTTATATTTAAAAGATGTAAGACTCAACATAAAAATAAGAAAAACAATAAATAGAAGCTTGAAAAAAATAAAATAAAGAGCATCATCTTCCTATGAACATAAAATTTCATAGTCATCATGTTCCTATTAGTTGTTATCATGGGTAAATAAGGCACCACTTATTATTTGTTATTATAGATAAGCAGTGGCACTTCCATAGAATTATTGGAGATGCAAGATACTTCCTAGATAACTATTTTTTCTTGAGGTTTGAATTATTATGGCCATTTTTAATTTTGTGCATTTGAGACCACGGTGTGAGGATTCTTGATTTCCATTGGTGATTTGAAAAGAGTGAAATAAAAAACAAAAATATGGAGAGACCCTAAAACATTTATTATGACTATTATTGATTGAAAAATTAATCTAATGTAAATGATGTTTGCACTTGGAGCATTATAGAGATTATAATCAGTCATCAAATATGGCTTGGTAATAAATTGTCAATTCCAAGCATAGACATGGGTTTGGAACCCTTAAATGCAATACATATTAAGAATGTAGTGAATAGAGTAGTAAGCTTGCAGATGATTTTTGGAAGTGTTTTTCTAATTCTTTTGGTTTATGGAAGTTTGTCAATTTTAGTAGTATTAACTAGATGAACTAACACATTAAAGAAATATTTTTTAGTTATAATCACTCCCAATCAGTATTTTACTTTAATTATTTATAGATATACAAATCTTATTACTACAGAACATTATGACATGTGTATCTAAATGACTTTCTAAAACATTTTTATTGAACTTGCCATTTGTCATTAGTATAAAATAGAACAAAAGAGTGTGAAGAGATTTGTTAAGTCTTCTATTAGGATTCTCCATGAATAAAACTTATCTTATAAATAAGAATCTAATGCAATATTTGAGAATCCTACTTCATGCATAGTAGAAGTATCTCATTCAAAATTGAATAGTAAATCAAATCAAAAATAAATTTCACAACTACGTACACAATTTGTTATCAAATTTTTACTAAATTAAAGAGAATGCTTGACCAAAAAAAACTAGTTTACATGGTAGTTGTGTCATATTTTTTTAAATGCAAGGAATAACATATGCATCTTATTAATTGGCTAGAATCAAATGGATGATGGAACCTTTAGCAATTGTGTTATGAAAATAATTCTATTAATAGTTTTTTTCTACTATACCTTAGATATACTGGTTAACTTTGGGCTTAGAATCTACTCTAGAAATTGGTATGATCTTTTGGTAGGTTCCATGACACTTAAATATCTAGTTCTTACCATAGTATATTGTGTTTTCCATTAATCAAACAAATTATGCATTTCACATGAAATTTTGCTTCAAAGTGTTATATCTATAATAGCCTTGTAATCCCTTTCTGCTATATTATTCTTTTGAAAAGAAAAGTTTCAAGGGAGAAAAATATGTTGAGATAGTATATGAGAAAAAATAGGGACTGAGAGTGAGAAAACAATAAAATTATAAGGTGAAAAACTTAAATTCATGGATAAGTAGGAATGAGAAAACATGCTCATGAGAGGGAAAATGTAGGCAAGGAGGAATTCACTATCACCATAGATGATTTAGAAGGGGATGACAAGGATTAATGGAATCAATCTTTGGATGAAGAGGAGGAAGAAAGATTGGTTGATCTTTGATTTGAGGTTACAAATTTTTTTTGAGATGCATTCGGTGGGTGTTATGAACTGATTACCCTTTCAATATGGATGATGCCTCCAAGAGCTCACTAGTCATTCCTTCCAAGGTAGATATAGCTATAGTTTTGTGGGGTAAGATTGGAATCAATTAAAATCAATGGTTGAAATGTGGTTTTCTCTTTCCTACATTTATGGGTGTTGCTTCCTCTAGCCTGCATGTGGTTTCACTTGATGGATTTGACAATGGGTTAGATTTTCTATCTATCAATTTGGTGAGTGATGTTTGTAGTCATGAATGTGAAGGTGTCTCTAGATTCCTACTCCCCTTTATGCCTATTTGTGGTGGCAGTAGTGATTCTCTTGTTGGGGACCCTACTATTTATGCTTGTGGGGGACAAGATTTATTGGATTTTTTGAAGCTAAAGGGGCTTAAAGTTATGGAGGCCACGTTGTAGGGGTCCTATAGCCCTAGCACTAATTGTATGGAGGATGAGAAGGTTGGGCTTGGCATGCTTCCTATGGTACCTCCAAATCCTAATGATGTGATAACTATTAATGGGATAACATTTTGGAAATCCTAGGTGGGTGTTATTAAAGGTAAGTCTTATTCCTTTTACTTAGTCTTTACCTATGGATCTAGTTGGGGATGGCAAGGGATTTATGCTTAGGTTTCCTAATTATTTTTGGAATTTTTATCCTCTAGGATAGGGAATTCTCTTTTTGGGAAGTTTATGGGAGTTAGGACAAACATTGATGTTTTTAGAAAATGGGTTCAAAGGAAATTGAAACTAAGTGGCAATATGGAGATTTCAGATATGATGAAGGGCTTCTCTTTTTTATCTCATTTTCAAACCATAAAGATTGTATCCAAATTGTGTTAGGTGGTATGTGGTAAAAGGAAGTAGAGGTGTAGAATACACTTTCTACAATAATCTATGAGAGGAGGTACATGCAAAAAAAAATTAAACTCTTTACAATTACAAAGAAATATACACAACAAAAATAGTGTACCATAACATAGTGATTTACGTGGGGAAAACCCTTTTGGGAGAAAAACCCCATACTCCAAATAAACTCAATGTATTATTTAGTAATAAGTGGTTGTAATACACTTGTAGAGTCATCCTTTATAGAAGTATCACCAACAAGAGATTTGGAGTAATTATGGTAGCACAATAGTACCTACAAAACTCACTATGAAACCCCCATTTCAAGAACCTAATAAATAGGAGAAGCAATACATGAAACCATCAAATGGTGATTAATAAAGCATGGGCTAAAACCACTCAAAAATATAGCACCCAAATTCCTAATTAAAAATCCAATGCCTAGTTTCCAAGATGAGCCCAGAGGCTAAAAATAACATAAATTCCTTCCACCTACCATACGTTCATCATAATCCACTCACCAACTAGGGCACTTCATTTTGGATCCATTATCTCCATTTAAATATGCCTTATGAAATTTCATAACAGGAATCATAATTTGGTCAACAAGTGTAACTCCCTCTTACAACTGTCTTATGTGTCATAGATGTTCTTACATTTCCAATGTGGGAGACCCAACTTTTGAAGGCCATAAATTTTGATCCAAGAAGCCAATTGAGCCTATTTTTTTAAATTGTAGAGTTCAAAGAGATCTATGCTCCCATCATTAGGGAACTGATGATGGCCCATCCAAAAAAATTCAAGGCCAAAAATGATCTCTATAGCCCAAAAATTGAGTTTTTCTATTCCATGGCCTAAAAATTACATTTTTTGTATTCTTAACATTTGGATGCAAGGTTGAGACACCTTTCCTAACATATGGTTTCTTGGTAAGTTAAGGTTCTTCCTTAAATAATGGAAACTAGGCTTTGATCTTGAGAAGGAATGCATTAATTATGTCCCCATTTAGGTGAGGCTTCTAACCTTGTTGTTAGAATGTTAGGAGGATGAGGTTGTGAGGATCCCTTTTGCAATAGATTAGCCAAAACATGAAATATAGAAAATAAATGCTAAAATGAAAACATAGTAATTATTATTGTACTAAATTTGATAGAATTTCATTACAATATATCAAAGGCCTCTTTGAGAGGGTAGCCTCTTTTGAGAAATGGTTGATATGATATAGTTCATGAATACCTATGCATTATCACAACCCTCTATTTATGCTAATTCTACAAAATAGAACCATTACCTCCCAAGCATGTGGATAATATAACTTAGCAAAAGGGACAACTTATAAAGTATGTGCCCACTACTTTTATTAATTCTACCTTAATACAAAAGTAATTAATTAAGAAAATAGTTAGGATTGTAGATCCTAAAATGCCCTCCCCCTTAAAGTTTTTGTCCTCAAAGCTTGAGATGAGGAAATTGTTGTTGCAGTTGGAAGACGGGTTCACATCTTATGGTTGCATACCATGCCAACAAAAGAGGACTTTAGTGATGGTATGGTTATAGAGTTGGCTCAAACATTTTTCAAGGATAGACTCTAGTGTCAAGAGAATATATCCCTTTGTATCTATCTCAAGTAATGTAGATTGAGCATGAATGTGTTGGCCAAGAACCTTCTTCAAACATGAAAGATAGAAGACTGTGTGTAACTTGGACAAGCGAGGAAGCTCCAATTTGTATGAAAATGAACCAATCTACTACAAAATTTTATAGGGCCAATAAAACTTGGGTGCTAACTCTTGATGAGTCTTCATCTTTAAGGATAGTTATTTGTAGGGATTGAGGTGAAGAAAGACCATGTCACCAATGGAAAAGTACATTCCAATTAATGTTGATCAACCTATTGCTTCATGTGGTTCTGTGTGATGTGTAGATTGTCCTCAAGGGTGCAAAGAATGGTGTCACACATGTGAAGGGTGGAATCCACTGCCTATACCTTGGAACTTTCTAGTAGGTATATCTAGAGAGATGGAGGAGATTGACCATACATTGCTTCATATTGTGTCATCTTAGTTGTGTGATAAGTGGTCTTATGCCACCATTCTACAAGTGGTAACCATTTGGTTTAATGATTTTGGTGATCAGAAGCAAAGAAATGTAAGTAGGTCTCCAAGCACTTATTGACAATTTGAGTTTGGTCATCTATCTATGGATGATATGCAAAGCTCATCTTAAGTTAGGTACCATGGCACTAGAAGAGTTCTCGTAAAAAGAGGCTAGTGAAAATGAGATCATGATCACTAACAATGGAAGTAGGAATGGCATGGAGATAAAAGACTTGGTACATGAATGTTTGGGAAATGGTGGAGGTAGTACAAGTGTTAGAAATGAAGGTAAACAACTATCAATAAAAATATGATTACAATTGTAATTTATCAATATCTAACTGTGCAAAACCAAAATAGAGATAGTGTGAAATTAACACAAAGAAATATCAAAATAGATGATCACACACATAACACAGTGTTTATGTAAATAAACTCTTTTAGGAAAAAACTCCCTCATTAATTTTCTTCATGTGGTTCTGTGTGTTGTGTAGATTGTCCTCAAGGGTGCAAAGAATGGTGTCACACATGTGAAGGGTGGAATCCACTACCTATACCTTAGAACTTTCTAGTAGGTATATGTGGTTTTGTGTGATGTGTAGATTGTCCTCAAGGGTGCAAAGAATGGTGTCACACATATGAAGGGTGGAATCCACTCCCTATACCTTGGAACTATCTAGTAGGTATGTCTAAAGAGATGGAGGAGATTGACCATACCCTGCTTCATATTGTGTCATCTTGGTTGTGTGACAAGTGGTATTATGCCACTAATCTACAACCGGTAACCATTTGGTTTAATGATGTTGGTGATCAGAATAAAAGCAATGTAAGTAGGTCTCCAAGCACTTATTGACAATTTGAGTTTGGTCATCTATCTATGGATGATATGCAAAGCTCATCTTAAGTTAGGTACCATGGCACTAGAAGAGTTCTCATAAAAAGAGGCTAGTGAAAATGGGATCATGATCACTAACAATGGAAGTAGGAATGCCATGGAGATAAAAGACTTGGTCCATGAATGTTTAGGAAATTGTGGAGGTAGTACAAGTGTTAGAAATGAAGGTAAACAACTATCAATAAAAATATGATTACAACTGTAATTTATCAATATTTAACGGTGCAAAACCAAAATAGAGATAGTATGAAATTAACACAAAGGAATAATAGAACAAAAGATCACACACATAACACAATGTTTATGTAAAGAAACTCTTTTAGGAAAAAACTCCACACAAGAACATATGCACTAGTCTATATTAACTTCAATAGAGTTTACAATACAACACTATCAATCTCCTCTTCAGTCTTCAATATAGCAGCACCTATTTTTCTACTCTCAACTTTCTACTTTACTCATTCACAATCACAATATAATAACCTCATAAAGGGGTTGTCTTCTAGGAAAGAAAAGCCAACATAACCTCTACCATCAAATCTATGACCTAATGATGAACGGTCCAAATTTACAATGATATATATATATATATATATATATATATATATATATAAATATATGGCTTTCAGGGGTGCTACCCTTGAACCCTCGTCGGGGCACATGGACCTCAGACTACTTGTTGGGGGGTTCATCCCCCTTGTACCCCCCGACATGTAATGTTATCTATAACTAACATTCGTCAGGTACCAAGATCAAACATGCAGCTGAAACAAGATTGCTACTTGATGAAACCTCTCATCTCTTATGGGTAATTTACAAACATTAGTAGGAATAATTTTATTACATATGATTTACAAGGTTGATGGTACCTTAATCCTAACATTCTCCCACTTGACATCATATATTGTAAATACACCTATAGAAAACATAAAGTAACTAAGTACTAGGAACAAGGCACATGGCCTTCCTGCACCATGTAAACTTTCATGTGCTCACAGGTTTACTAAGTGAATCTACAACATTCTACTGAGTTTCAACTATTTTCAGTTCAATTTGACCATTAGCAATCATTTCATGAACAAAATGGTATTGAACATCCACATGCTTAGTCCATGCATGATATGTGTGTTGGAGCAACCAAGATCAGCAAGCAAAGACCAAATAATTTCCACAAAAGATAATTGCACATAATAAACCTAATTGATATTTCTAAATGATAATTAGTATATACATATATGTCTTGTATAAATAGGGATGAGATAGGAGGTAGGAAGGTAGGAGTCGACAACTGACTACCTCTCCAAAGATGCGACATTTGTGAGCTAAATGACAAGTGCTCATGCAAGTGGCAAGTACACATGCAATAGGTGTCTCATAAGGATGAGAACACATGTCTTCACCACATGAGGTGAGACAAAGTCTAAAATAGTCTAAGTAAACTTAACCTAAGTGTGAATAGGCCAATCCTAGTAAAGGCGATATCCTAACTAGATACAATATGACCTTATTTACACTAACAACATGGGGTTCCTGGCCAAACATATTGCACTCTGGCTATTACAACCAATCTAAATAATCTTACAATCAAAACAAATACCTGTACACAATCTCTGTAACCAAACTGTCTCCTTATAGACATAAGTAGCATCCATATGCTCTGCTTCAGTGGTGGATAAAGTAGCAGTGGGATGCCTTTTACTCATCCAAATCACAGCTCCTCTATACAAAGTAAACACATAGCCACTAGTGGACCTTCGACTATCCAAGTCACCTACCATATGTACATCAACAAAACCCTATATGTCTAATGTCTTATCCACATTGCAAGTACCAAAATAAACCAAGCAGTAATTAGAAGTACCACACAATTATCTTAACATCCTCTTTGCATAATTCCAATGTTGTCTACCAGGGTTAAACATAAACCTACTCAAAACTCCCACTACTAGAGAAATATCTGGTCTAGTGCAAACCATTACATACATCAAACCTCCTATAGCACTAGCATATGGCACATTAGACATGTCCTCTAAATCATCTTAATTCTTAGGACACATGTCTAATGAAAGCTTAGTACCAACTAGTAAAGGAATTCTAACTGGATTGCTATCCTACATGCTAAATCTATGCTAAATAGTTTCACATACTTACTTTGTGATAACAAAAGCTTTATGTTACCTCGATCCTTTTTGAGCTCCATTCCTAGAATATACTTGGCTGCTCGTAGATCCTTCATGTCAAATGCACCTGAAATTTGAGATTTCAACTCACTGATCATACCCTTGGTGTTACTGAAAAATAACATATCATCCACATACAAGGCAATAATCAAAATATCATCATCAATGCATCGAATGTAGACATAATGATCCTCTTGAGTTCTAAAAACCCCAATTTCAAAGAAAATGAATAAAAATTCTGGTACCACATTCTGGGGGACTATTTCAAGAGTTTTTTTAACTGGCATACCTAGTGTTGTTTCCCTTCTGTTAGCTGTCGTTGCACCAAAAGTTCAACCTATTAATGCCCGATACAACCACTTGACTTAACAAGCACGGGAGGCAGTTAAGCCCTTGTCGCAAACCATTGCAGCGTAGTGCTGAACAAGGAGACCAAGGGTCATACCTTGCAACAATCCCCCCAGCGCAAGCATGGGGTTTGAACCCATGACCTCAGCTCTGATACTAATTGTTAGCTGTCGTTGCACCAAAAGATTGACCTATTAATGACCGATACAACCATTTGACTTAACAAGCACAAGAGGCGGTTAAGCCCTTGTCGCAGCACTGCAACGCAACACTGAACAAGGAGACCAAGGGTCACACCTTGCAACACCTTCTACCTCAAAACCTGTAGGTTGTTGCATATAAATTTCTTCTTCCAGATCTCCATACAAAAATGTAGTCTTAACATCTATTTTCTCAATTTCAAATCATAAGTTGTAGCAATGGATAAAATAAATATAATGGAAGATAATTTAGCAATAGGAGAGAAAATTTCATCGAAATCAACTCCCTCTCTCTAGGAGTAGCCCTTGGCTACCTATCTAGCCTTGTACTTCTATAATGAACTATATGCTCCAAACTTCTTTTTGAATACCCACTTACATCCTATGGCCTTTGTTTTTTGGGCAAATGTACAAGATCCTAGGTTTCACACAAGTTTAAATTCATCATCTCCTCCTACATGGCTAGCTGCTAGGAATCAATATCATCTGCATGAATAGCTTTCTTATAGGATCTAGGTTCATCATTAGTACTCAATAAAGAAAATACACAATGAAAATCTAGTGGGCTATACCTATCAACTAGGTTCCATTGTCTTTGGATCTTCTCAAGGGTGGAGCAAGAGATTCTCCCTCATGTTCTTTTGTATGCTCAACTTCTTATGTAACAACAGAGTCTTCCTCATCTAAACTTTCACTTGAATTTTCTTCTTCTTCATCCCCTAATCCATCATTTTGTCCTTCTTGATCTTCATTTTCTTATTATAAATCAAAATGCACTATCCTTTTCCTTTATTTTTCTTTTGGCTATACAAGATCAGAAATAGCTCTAAGTTCCCTAAAAATTACATCTCTAGAAAAGATAACTTTTCTAGTTAGAGGATCCCAAATCTTATAACTTTTTACATTCTTTCCATATCCAATGAAGATGCATTTCTATTCTTTTGGATCCAACTTATATCATTTTTCCTTAGGCACATGAACAAAAGTCTCATAGCAAAAAACCCTTAAATATGAAAAAGAAGGTTTCTTACTTGCCCACACTTCATAAGGTGTCAAATCAAGAGTCTTACAAGGAGATTTATTTAACAAGTAACAAGTGGTACTCACAACTTCTGCCCAAAATCATTTATAAAAATGTGTATCACTTAACATACTTCTGGCTCTTTCCATTATTGTTTAGTTCATCCTTTCTGCAACATCATTTTATTGTGGTGTATATGGAATTGTCTTTTGTCTTATGATACCTACATGCTTACAAAACTCATCAAATTCTTTAGAGCAATATTCCCCTCCATTGTCAAATCTTAATATTTTATCTTAAGTTCTAACTGGTTTTATACTAAGACTATAAACTCCTTAAACTTAGTGAAAAATTCAGATTTTTGCTTCATATAATAAATCCATGTGAATCTAGATACATCATTAATGAAGGTAACAAAATAATGATAGTTTCCAATAGAATCATTATCCATAAGTCCAAACAAGTTGGAATGAATAATTTCTAACTTCTCTTTTGCTCTATTGCTTCTTGAAGAAAAAGATGTTATGTTTTATTTTCCAAACACACAATGCTCATAGAAATCAAAGTGCTCATTATAATAGGAAAAACTATCCAACAAATTTGTATTCATAATTGTTTTCAAAACATTTTCACTTGTGTGGCCCAATCTGCGATGCCACAACATACATGTATTTTTAGTAGTTTTAGTTACATATAAGTGAAATTACAAACTATAGAGGCATCAAGCCTAAACAATGTTCACATCCTTTTTCCTCTCACCACCACCCAGTTTCCTCTCACCATTCTACAACCATCCTTATCAAATATTACATGCATTCCTAAATCATTCAACTTTGAAACAAAAATATGATTTCTAGTCAATCTAAGAATATGTAAAACACCAGGGAGGGTTTTAATTCTCCTATCATTGAAACACAACAATGTCTTTCAATCAGATATGTAGTGTTGTCTCCAAGATAGACATTACTTCCATTAGATTGCTCATGTGTGGAAAACCATTCTTTGTGTGGAGTCATGTGATACAAGCATCCTGAGTCAACCTATTGTGTGGTTACACAACACGCCCCATTTTACCTTAGCAAAATAGGGACCCAACCTTTTACTTTTGCTTTGCTTTTGTTTTTCTTGTTTGTCTCTCCCTAGGTGGTATGGTAAAAGGTCATTTCTTGATCCTTTAAAATTCAGGGTCTGAATCTTTTTGAGAAATGGTCGCCAGTTGATAGAGAATTAAATTTTGAGTAGTTTTGCCTTTTGAACCTTGTCAAAATTTGTAAAAATGAAGAAGATATAGAACGTCAAAGTCTAGTCAAAGTCAGAGTTCAAGGTTTTATCCTTACTCCCTTCTAAGGTTGTTAGAGTTAGGTGTTTCTTTCTGATCGCCGAAGTCTAAAAATTCCTAAGGAAAGTGGGGTTTGGAGTCATGGAGTTCCCTTTGTCATTACTTAAAAGAAAGAAGGCCTAGGAGGGGAAGTCCAACTAAAGTCTATTTTGTCAGAGTTTAGAGTTTATCTTTGATCGTTCCTAGTTAGAAGGCAAAAGAGCAAGGGTTCGAGGCCCAGAAGTCCAAGCCATATGTCACGTTTCCATGCTTCCATGGGATACGCTTGGGGTCCACCATTTCCTTCTATGAAATGGTCGAAAACCTTTCATTTGTCCACGTTAGCCTCTAGGACCCCACCACAGTACGCTAGCTTGGCAAGCTTTTCCATGTGGAAGTATTCCATGCTTCTGTGGGAATGCTTTGCCCTTTGACTTTTCCTTTGCGAAATGGAAGAATACAGTCATTTGACTGTCAAATTTGGCTACAAAGGGAAGGCTTAGAAAAGAGAAGCCCGCCAACCGAAAATTGACTAAGTATAAAATGGTCAGAGTTTTAGAGTTTGGTGGTTCTTCCTTTCTCATTCCAAATTGGAAAGGGAAGTGAGGAAGCTCAAGAGAAGGAGTCCGATGGGTGAAACTCTGATATCCCTAACATCCACATTCTGATGATGTCATCTAACTTTCATTTATATAAATGTCCTGATCTGGATGATGTCATGAGGATATTTGTTCATAGGGATATTAACCTTATTGAATATCCCTACCTTTGTCAAACATCCTGATCCGTATGATGTCATGTCATCTCGACCCATAATGAATTTTAACTTCGTTGATGTCACATGGATATTACCTCGCATGGATATTAACTTTTTGAAGATCCATATCCCACTTCTAATATCCATGATTTCACTTCTACCTGACTCAACACTAAAGCCATATCCTGATGACGTCACATGGACATTTGTTCACATGGATATTTCACACCACTAATATCCCGATCTTCCAAATATCCATGCCCTTGGCTAACCAATGATATTGTGATACTTGTCCACAGGATATCTTGACCTGTTCTAAACAGAATTGAAGCCTGATAAAATTCTTTCAGTCAATGACTATTGACCCAACCTTCATACTAACGTCATATGGACATATCCACATGGATATCCATATGGGCATTTTGCATATCCTAATATCTAGATATCCAGAACTTGATATTCACAGTCAGATATCCATATCCAGATCATTGTCATTGGGACATTTTTGAGTCTGATATCCATATCTTAACATCCTCATCTATACTCATTGCCATGGATATAGTTTGAACCTGATATTCACATCCCAGATATCCATATCCGTGCCTCATCTCACACTTAATGTTATGCTAATTGCCTGCAAGATTATCAAAGGATTAAAATCTATATATTTGTTGTAGGATATTGGAGCTAATTAAAGCTCGGAAAGGATGTTGCATAGAATATGCAAAAGAAGAAGAAGAAGCTAGATTCTGGAGAAAGGAAGCTAAGCTAGATGGAACTCAAGGGTTGATAGAGGAGAAAACTAAGGAAAATGTTGAATAAGGGGAGATCCTGAGGACTAAGTCAAAGATGCTGAAATTTTCTTTTGCCAGTTGTTTCCAACTATATTGCTAATTGGCAATCACATGATATCAGTTTGAGTCGTTGATTATCTTGATTGGATCATGGCTGTTGGGTCATTTGTAACTAAATCTTGTCCTTTTCCTATAAAAGGATATGGATTGTCATTTGTGAACTATCTATAGTTGAATTGGGATTGAATTGTTGAACTTGTGAGCATTAAGTATACAATTATGTAACTTAGTGACTCCCCATGACCATATGTAGATATGCATACTCTAAATATTGAATGAGAATAGAGATCTAGATTACTACCTCATTGTAAATCTTGTGTAATCTTTGTGGATGATTTCTGGATATGTCACTATGAATTGTTGTGCTCCTTTGAGGTGCATTTCAACTAGTGCACGTTGTTGTCATCTAATTCCTTTTAAGATTAGCATCTGCCATGTGTAATTGTGGAATGTCTTGGTGGAACATGTTTTTTTTCATCTCCTTTTCATCAAAGTATTGAATGTGCATGTGGATCAGTGGTCGAAACTCAATTATTTCAGTAAATTTAGAATTTAGATGCTTTGCATTTCATTTTATTTCATTTTCATAAATCATCACGTCAGAACTGTAAATAACGATAAATAATAAGCAGATACATAGAACTATGTTGATTTCACATAGATAACTAAATATCCTTAGCATATTTGAGAAAATAGCATGCCATATTGAAGATATGCAAATATTAGAAAATGATTATGAAGAACAATGAAATACATGCTTATAGGCACAATCTTTGAGCAAATTTGAAGTTCAAAAGTAAATATTAGTTTAGATAGGGACAATATTAGAAGAACTAATGTAATCTGGAAATATATTCAGAATTAGTCTAAATCAAAGACAACTTCCAATGAATTATTCAAAGTTAGGATTAGATTAATGTCTGTTTAAATCCTGAATTAATAGTATAAGATTTGACAAAATTATTGAAGATGTGTGCAGAGCAGGCATAAAGGACATGATATTTGGAAGCATGTTGAAGAACTTTGCAGAAATTACTAAATTACATAAGGCCCTGAAATGATTAACAACAACACACATCAAACTCTAAGTAACGTCAGATGACCAAGACCTAGTCCACAGATACTTGGGGTCATAAATTCATCTGGAATTTATTGTATCTTTCAAGATAATAAAGGTTTGTTGTGTAAACATTTATTTGTGTTAATAAGACTAACAATCACATCAACACAACCAACCAATGTTCTGTTGCACATATGTTACCTAAGTTTGTCACTGATGGGGTTGTGTGGTTGTCTTTGATGTCAACACTATGCTTGGATGCTTATGATGATGATATACTATGTTGATGGTGTGCTAGTAGTGGTTGCTGATGTTCATGGTCAAATGTTGTGCCTTGATTAATGTCAAGTAAAGTTGTATTGAGCAGTTTGTGGTCAACAGAGATGATTTCATGGTGATATATTAAGATGGAAATTAGAAACATTAAGATGAATGATGATATATTAAGATGGGAATTAGAAGCTATGCTGATGTTGAGAAGATGTTGTTAATGACCTACAACATGTTGTATGATCTTTGCTGATGATCCTAAGGAAGTATGTGTTGATATAAGAAGGTTCTGGTCTCTCTAAGTTGGTGAAGGTTTCTACTACAGGAAGTTGCTTGGAAGACTGCTTAGTAAAATGCTCTATATTCCTCCACATTTGAAGATATGGTCATGCAGTTCATAAGTTAAGTTTAGTATGTTGTAAAGGTGCTAAATCCAAAGTTTCAGATCATTTTCTCCTCCATAGTGGAAGTTACAAGTGACAGAGTTCATGTCTATGCTATGGCAGCATAATGCGATGATGAAGGTTGATTGGAATGCTCTGCATTCCTCCGCAAGTGAAGGTTTGCTCATGTGGTTTTGTAAACATGATCAGATATGTTCAATGCATGCTACTTAGCAGTATCAAGTGATTTAGAGGTCCACATATTCAATTTCCAAATGACAGTTTACTACAGATGGTTCTGGATGCCTAATTGTTCTCAAGACACATGCTTGAGCACTTGCTCCAATTGGAGATTGTATAGATCAATTATATGAGTTCATGTGGACATTCTACATGTCCTTATGCTTCTCAGGTTTGATGCACATGCAAATCTTTCAAGTTTCTAGTACCACACAAAGTTTTCAAGTCAGTATGGGAAGAGTTATTGTTGCTAAAGTTGACTAAGGTATGTTGGTGATGTGCACCACAATGTTCTTATTGTGTGGAGTTCAAGGAGTGTTTGGAGATGGTGTATATGTCCTACTGACTCATTTAGGAGAAGTGCAAGTAATGTTTAATATTTCATGAGTACTGCCAAGATTGTAATGACGGATGTGCTACAAGTTTCATGTGTTCTTGCTTAAGGGCGACCTATTTCAAATGAGTGTGGCGTGTGGATGTTATTCTTTGAAGGGTGATGCTATGAAAGATGTTTAGGACTAGGTTAAACATGTGTTTGGCTCTGCAAGGCATGTTTCTCTTCCTGGACTAGTGTGTAGTTCATGTTAGGTCTTTCCCTCTACATGTTTCATGTTGTGTGATCTTTGGCTGACTTGTAAATTGTAATATTCTTGTTGTATTGACCGACTTGTAATTTAGTTGATGTAATATCATGTATATATTGTAAACCTAGTTGATCTAGGTGGAGTATGATTATGAATATGACTGTGTGAAGAGTAGAATATGAATATGATATGCATTATGATGTGTGACTAAAGGAGAAAGAGTAGAAGCAATAAGGTCTGTTTGGATTTATCTTGAAGACATTTTTGTGATAGAAAGGAAGTGAAGGGTCTGCCTAACTGAATCAATCATCAAAAGAAGAAAGATAGGTAGAATTGCAATCATCAAAGGTGTGAGATTCAATGTTAGTTTTCAGACAGTAGAATGATTGTCATGTTGTAATCTTTTCTAAGTTCATTCTCAGTTTAGGGAGTAGTTTCTTCCTTGGGTTGTAGCCCTAAAACAAATTTAGCATGGAGTTGTAGCTTCCTTGGGAGTGACCCTAAAACCCTTGTTTAGGGAGTAGTAACTTCCTTGGTTTGTAGCCCTAAAACAAAGTCAGCATGGATTAGTAGATTCCTTCAGTTGTAGCCCTAAAACAAAGTCAACAGGGAGTAGTAGCTTCCTTGGGTTGTAGCCCTAAAACAAAGTTGTAATTTTTGAGCTTCACATATTGTGAGTTAATCCTCACCATGGTTTTTCCCCTGTTGGTGTTTTCCACATATGTCTGGTGTTATGTGTTGATGTGCATTGTGTTGATCTTTCATGTTTATATTAATTCTATAATGTTTAAGTTTTAATCTACTCCAGAGGATTTGAAGTTTGTTTGGATACCGAGTCACCCCACTCTCAATGTCATGGTGTGTTCAACAATTGGTAGCAGAGCTAAGTTACTCAGAAGAAGCTTAACTGCTTGAGGAAGGTCTAAGATGGCTCATAATGGATCTCACAAGGCACCTATGTTTGATGGAACAAATTATTCCTTCTGGAATCTAAGGATGAAAAACTATTAATCTTCTCTAGGGTATGGTATTTTACAATCTATCAAGAAGGGTTACACTACTCCTACTAGTGATCCTACATATGTAGATGAGATTAAGTCATATGAGAACAATGCCAAGGCAAAGAGTGTTATCATGAGTGGGCTAGCTGATTTAGAACTTGTGAAGGTAATGGGTTGCAAATCTACTCAGGATGTCTGGAATAAACTTAGCATCATTAATGAAGGACATATTAAAGTGATGCAGGCCAAGATACAAATTTTCAAGAGTAAATTTGAGACCCTGAGGATGTTAGAAGAAGAAGACATTGTCAATTATATGCTCTGAGTAGATGAAATAGTTAATGGCACCAGAGGATTTGGTGGAGAAGTGAAAGAAGATGAGATTGTGAAGAAGGTTCTAAGATATCTTCCTAAATCCTAGTCATAAGGTTTCTACTATTGAGGAAACTCAAGATTTGATAAATATACAATAGATCGATTGTTTGGCTCTCTCACAGCCTTTGAAATGAGAGAATTTGAGAAAGGTGCTCCAAAGAAGGAAGCATCATTCAATGCAAGTAAGAAGACAAAAGATGAAGCAACTGATCAAGATGATGACCTTGATGAGTTAGAAGCAAACTTTGTAAGAAGATTAAAGAAGGGAACTAGTAAATACAAAGGTAAGTTACTTTTCAAATGTTTCAATTGTGGGAAAATTGGTCATTTTTCTTCTAAATGTCCTTTTAAAGAATCAAGGGGTAGTAACAAGAGAGACAAGTCCAAAAGAAGTTTGTATTCCATGGAGAGAATTTGTTCTTTAGAAGATGAGGATCATGATGATTCAAATGATGAAACACTTTTCATGGCCTTGAGTGTTGGTGACAAAAAGGATGATATTAGAAAATTGGAAAAGTCTGACACCTTGCAAGATAACCAAGAGAATGAAAAATCAATGGTAGTATGGACTTCCTTTCATGCAAAAGAAGAAACCAAGGCATGGGTAATTGACAGTGGTTTCTTTGACCACATGACTGGTGACTAGGAGAAGTTTGTTAGCCTTAAGAAGTGGAATAGTGGAGCTATTAAGTTTGGTGGTGATGAGTCAGCACAAATCTATGGAAATGATGCTATAACTATTGATGGGAAGAATAGGACAAAGGATGTCCTCTATGTCAAAGGGCTAAAACACAATCTTCTCAGTGTTAGTCAGATGTGCAGTAAAGGATACAATCTTACCTTTCATGCCAAAGGTTGTGAAATCAGAAAGGCAAGGCCTGGAAAATTAGTTGCAGAAGGTATTAAGACATATTGAGATATCTATCATTTAAAGGAGGTAAATGGAAGAACCTTCTTATTGGCTCAATCTAGTGAGTCTTGGTTGTGACACAAGTGAATGGGACACATCAACTTTGATAATATGGTAAAGATCAGCTCCATTCATGCAGTGAGAGATATGCCTAAGATAACCAAGCCTGCAAACACATTATGCAAGGAATGTCAAATGGGAAAGCAAACAAAAACAAATTTCAAGAGCAAGGACTATTCTTCTTCAAAGCCATTGGAGCTAATTCACACTGACCTATGTGGCCCTACAAGAACAAAGAGTCAACAAGGTGAAAGATATTTCATGTTGCTTATTGATGATTACTCTAGAATGATCTGGGTTACTTTCTTAAGAGAAAAATCAGAAGCCTTTGATAGGTTTACGATTTTCAAAGCAATAGTTGAGAATGAAATGGATGCTAAGATCAAATGCTTGAGGTCTGATAAAGGAGGTGAGTTTACTTCAAATGAATTTGAAAAGTTTTGTGAAGATCATGGTATTAGGAGACATCTGTCTACTCCTAGGACCCCTCAACAGAATGGGGTAGTGGAAAGAAAGAATATGACTTGTGCAAGAGAAGGTTGGAGCAATGTTGAAAGATGCAGATCTGCCTGATATGTATTAGAAGGAAGTAGTTCACACTATTGTCTATTTGATTAACAGAGTACAATTGAGGGTTAATAACACTAAGACCCCTTATGAGCTATGGTATGGAAGACCTCCCACTGTTAGATACTTCAGGATCTTTGGCAGCAAATGCTACATTAGGAGAGATGAAGAAGAACTTGGAAAGTTTTATTCAAGAAGTGATGAAGGGATCTTTCTTGGTTACTCAACTAGAAGCAAGGCATATAGAGGTTATAATAAGAGATTGGGAAAAATGATTGAAAGCACAAATGTCAAGGTGGATGAAGACTTGTATCAGATCTCATAAGAGCTAGAGGATTGTGGATCTAATATAACTCTTTGTATTGAATAAGAAGAAGAAGAAGAAGAGGGGGAGGAGAAAGAAGAGAAGGAACAAGAATTAGAGTAGATCCATAAGAATCCAACAAAATATGTTTAGAGGAACCATTCTGTAGATTATATCATTGGAGATAAGAATGAAGGTGTGTAGACCAAGAAAAGGTTTGCAAAGGCAAGTGCGAAAGTGAATTTGTGTTTACTATCAAAAGTAGATCCCAAAACATTTGTTGATGCTAGCAAAAATGATGGATGGTTGAAGATAATGGAAGAAGAATTGGATCAGATAGAGAAGAATCAGACATGGGAATTGGTTCCCAGACCAACCAATAAGAATGTAATAGGAACAAAGTGGGTATTCTAGTACAAACAGAATGAAGATGGTTTAGTTGTAAAGAACAAAGAAAGATTAGTGTGTAAGGGCTATTCTCAAGTTGAAGGCAATGATTTTGAGGAGACTTTTGCTCTGGTAGCTAGGATGGAGGAAATCAGGATGTTTCTTACCCTTGCTACTCACAAGAACTTCAAAGTTCATCATATGGATGTCAAGTCAGCATTTTTGAATGGTGATCTAGAGGAAGAGGTCTACATTGAGCAATCGGATGGATTTCAGTTGTCAGAAGATCTGGACATGGTGTGAAAACTCAAAATGGCTTTTTATGGACTCAAACAAGCTCCTAAAGCTTGGTATGCTAGGTTGGATAAATACTTACTTCAATAAGGCTTCATGAAAGGTACCATAGATAGTAATCTATACATTAAGGAAGAGGGATATATGATTTTGATAGTTGTAGTATATGTTGATGACATTATCTTTGGTGGAGATGATGATATGTGTAAGAAGTTTGCAGAGGAAATGCAAAAAGAGTTTGAGATGTCTATGATTGATGAGATGTCTTTCTTCCTTGGACTTCAAATTGTTCAACTAGATGATGCTCTCTTTATTTCTCAGGCTAAGTATGTTAGAGAGATGTTGAAGAAGTTTGGTATGGAAGATTCCAAACTGGTTAGTACTCCTATGGTTATTGGTTGTCACTTGAGCAAGGCAGATGAGTCACCGGAGGTTGATCAGACTCTATAGATCTATAATTGGAGGATTATTGTACTTGACTACTTCTAGACCTGATATTATGCATGCAGTATGTGTGGTTGTCATATATCAAGCTAATCCTAAGCAAACTCATGAGAAGGTAGTGAAAAGAATATTTAGATATTTGAAGGGAACTCTGGATTATGGCCTATGGTATCCAATAGGTAATGATTTTGATTTGAGTGCTTACACTAATGCTAATTGGGCTAGTTGTGTTGATGATAGAAGAAGTACAGGTGGTGGTGCTTTCTTTTAGGAAGTGGATTGGTTTCATGGCATAGTAAGAAACAAGATTTAGTATCCTTATCAACTACATAGGCAGAGTATATTGCAATAACATCTTATTGCACACAAGTGTTGTGGATGAAGAAAAATTTGAAGGATATCAAGGTACTATATGATGAGCCTATTCCTATTTTGTGTGATAATACTAGTGCTATAAATATTTCCAAGAATCCAATGATGCATTGTAGAACCAAGAATATATCAATCAGGTATCACTTTTTGAGAGAGAAGGTTGTAGAGAAAGAAGTGAAGTTGGAATATGTTCCAACAAAGGATTAGATTGTAGAGATTTTCACAAAGGCTTTTGCAAAGGATACTTTTGAGTATCTCAGATAGAAGCTAGGGATAATTTCCCCCCCTTATTTCCAGATGCATAGTTGGTGAATCTGTCTAGAGGGAGTTCATGCTATATCTTTTTCCTAGACTGATGGTGGCTACCTCTCAGGGGGAGCAGGTAGTAGTTGTTGTTGATAGGGGGAGAAGGTTGAAAAGGAGAGTTCATAATCTAAGGAAGAGAAGAAGTTGCCATTTGTCCTTGATGTCAAAGGGGGAGAAAGAGAAGGTGTTTGTTTCCATCAATGCCAAAGGGGGAGATTGTTGCACATATGTTACCTAAGGTCATCACTGATGTGGTTGCATGGTTGTCATCAATGTCAACACTAATGAGTATTCCATATATGTTACCTAAGTTTGTCACTAATGGGGTTGTGTGGTTGTCTTTGATGTCAACACTATGCTTGGATGCTTATGATGATGATATACTATGTTGATGGTGTGCTAGCTATCACATCCCTAATTTTGACTTGAAATTACTTTTTACTTTTACGTAAATAGAAGTAAATTCTATGGATAAATGATTTGGCATTAAGGTATAATGTCAAGATAAATCATTAGTTTCCTAGACTGTAGTCATGTGAATAAATGCATGTGATGTAATGATTTTAGAATGTACTTTTAAATTTGTTATTCATGAGGTTATGAATGGACTAACAATACGCAAATCCCATTTACATGACTGCAAGTTACATTCAAGAAAAATAGGTTTCCACCTCTCCAAGAAAGGGAGGGAGAGCAGCATCGAAGACAAGGAAATAGATATAAGGAAAAGTATAGTTTGTCGCCATCTTAAGTATTGTTGGTGCAATTGGCAAACCTAATTAAATCAGGTAAGTGATACTTGACCCTTTTGGTCTAAGTTTATTGCTCGACTTGACAAGTTGTCAATGTCATTTAGAGTCTTTTAGTGTCGTTTAACATCAACATAGTCATTTTGGGGAAAGTGACATCATTAAGGTTGTACATTACTCCTTTTGTGACTAAGACAACTTTATGTCAAGCTTGTCATTTATGACATCATTTTGATTACGTCTTCAGGGGCGTAGTTGGTAGAATTGTTAGCATGTTTCAATTTTATGATTTTAACATTGATTATGTATTTCTGATAATCGGAATTGATGTGAGTTTCATTTGTACGTGAAGGGGAGAATATCTCAACCCAATCATGCTTAAACATAAGTTTTACATTGTATTATTATGATAACTTTTATTGATAATATATATAATCTTAGACTATTATTATTATGCTATTATTCGTAAAATTGGTTAGCTTGAGGGTGCTTATAATCTTAAATGATAACTACCCTCTTTATTAATGAACTTTCATTCTTACTCATTTTGAGGGTATTTTATCTTGAAAGAGCCATTGTTATCATGGGGAGTGATGCTTTAATCACCATGGTTTCCTTAATTTGTTTACTCAATTCTCGTAGCCTTATTAAGAGGAGAAAAATCTATGGCATGGACATGTTTCGTAACAAATAGATTCCTAAGTTGTTAACTTCAATAGTGGAGTTGTAGCTCATAGAAGACATTAAAGTTTAGTTATTGAGGACTCTTTATTTGACCATCACCACCTCCATCATTTATGCCTTCGTGGAAATGATAATTGGTTAAGAGTATTGTAAGAAATAGTTTGGAGTGGGGCTACTTTTAAGCTTAAGATATTCAACCCCTTCATGCTCACTAATTGCACAATGCAGCCACTCCCACTCAACTAGCAACTTTTAGGGGATTGTCTCCAACAACTTCAGTTAAAGGGAGAGTTTTAGGTGGAGTGCAATGAATAAAATGGAAACTGAGTTGGGGTGGTGTTTCCTATGGCCTTAGTGGAGATTTTTTCTCAATGACTAAAGCAGAGTGTTTAAAGATATGGAAGGCTTGAATTGGGGAGGAAGGCATTTTTGGTGATCACTTAGGAGAGAACAATGAATATTAGAAGTTTTTATATTCCATCTCAGACATGGTACTAAAGAATGTTCTTTTTCTTGGACCTCTTTTGAGGGATATAGTACCAGAAAAAGGAGATGATGAGACAAGTTATCGAAGAAAATGAAAAGCAGAGGCAGGGGGTCGTTAGTATCCTAAAGAATCTCTAAAAAATGTTGTCATAGTAAGCTAAAGAAGAGTATTGTTACCAAGAGGTAACAGGAGTTCAAGATCACATAAAAAAAATGGGTGAGTGATCAATGCAGCAAGGAAGGATAACAGTAGTATTATCATAAAGGAGAAAGAGGTTTGCTATCTGGTGAGCCGAGAGAAGAGAATTAGCATAGTCCATAGGGAGAAACTCTATCAGTATTCGATGTCCTTAGAAAGAATTCTATAGAAAGAAGTAAGATGTTATATCTATAGTTCAACATAATAGAGGTACATCCACTGATCTTATCTATTGTTATTCTTTATTTTGGTTGCAAATAATCAAGAGCTCACAGAGATGTTCTCATGTGGATTTTGGTAAACTCATGCAAATCATTAAATGTGTATTCATATGAACGGTGTTATCGTGTTTTCTTAGCCTATAGATAAAGTATCTTGTCAAACCATGACACGACAACCATGATGAGGGTATCAAAAGAGCTGAAGTATGGTAGGCTATGAAAGATTATTTGTCTCATAGTATATATGTAGAAGTTTTATTGGATTGATATTAAATATTTGGTGAATGAAATTTACTTATTGTAAAAGATGGACAATGATCTTGAAATCATTGGAATACCTTTAGACAGTAGCATATTATCTCATAATAATACTAAAATAATAAGAATTATCATGAATTTGAAGGCTTATCTATAGGCATTAAACCTATTCCTTTAAGAATCAGTAAAAGACCAAGAGGTTGTTAATTTATTTAATGTGGAAACAAACTTATCTAGATCAAATTTGACTTAGTCAAGAGATTAGAAGTTGTTCTCATTATTACGGTATTATTACTTATCAAAATAAGTTTATTTGTATTCCATCATGTTGGAATAGGAAAGATAAAAAACCCTAAATTTTGATATAACTAAGGTTTAGAGATGAGGAACTCTCGAGTCCCTAAGTTACATTATAGTATCACTAGTTCAAGAAGAAGTACTATGTTTATCTTGGAGAGATATTATTGTAATTAATAGAATCTTTTGTACCCCATTAAGCACCAATTCAACCAACTTTATGATAGTCCTGAAAGGACTAGTGGTTGATAAAACTAGGTCACATGTTGACATGCACTTAGCCATGATATGGTAAGTATTCTTAATGTAAATTTGAGTAACTTGAATAAACTTTGTAGTACAAGACAAAATTATTTCTCCATGATAGTACTAGACTCTAGAACCAAGATTAAAACCTTAAAACAAGGAAGAGAGTGTCAAGAAGTCATAGATTCTGTTGCAGTTACAACAAGAGGTTCTTTTTGAAAGACTAAAACCTAGGATGTTGATAATTATATTAAGGACCCACACTTTCAGGGAAAGTACTGATTAAGTCTTAAGAAATATCTAAGTTGAAGGGTAATTTGGAAGATATAATTAACTACTCCTATGTTTCAAGATTGAAACTATTAAACCAATTCAATGGTATAAGCATACTAGGGGATGAGAAATTATAGTCCTCATTATATGTTCAAATGAACTTATTTTAGTATCGTTTGTAGAAAAAGACAAAATTAACCCAGTGTGGGGTAATCTTGTTAAGATCTGTTCTAGTTGGGTATGTTGGGAGATTTGAAATATCAAACCCACATAATTGTTGTACTTAAGATTACTGATACAATTTTATTGACATGTATTTGAAGGATGAATATACATATGAGTGGAAAGTCAGTAGACTTAAGTATACCAGGAGGTCAAAAGTGTTTTATTATCCTTTTTGACTTGAACCTATTAGGGTTGATAGGATGAACTTAATCAAAAGTCTAGTTTTGAAAAGTGATCATGTCCATTAAGATATTATATGGATGAGGATATACCTCATATTCTTAGTTTATGCATTTATGAGAAGAGTGAATTCGAGCAAAGCCAAGTGGACTAGGGAGACTAGAGGATTTTGTTCTTATGTTTTTTTAATACTTATGTTATTGTGTTTATAAATCAAGGAAATTTGATATTTCCATGCATTGGGTTGGAGAAGTTAAACACTGGAATCATAACCTAAAGCATCTAGGAAACTTATAACTCTTATTTCGGGTATGACATTGTATATTGGTCGAGAATGTATGGTTGAGAAAACCATTTTGATCAATGGTAAAAAATTGAGAAAACTGTATTGGTTGATGGGGAAAGATCAAGAAAACCATAAAGAAAGACAAGAAGAGTCTTTGTAGTACATTATCAAAGGTATGTGATTCTATGTTAGAGTTGAAACTGTTGGGATAAGGTTCCATTAACCTTGTAAATCCCAATATTGTATTTATTCCATTTGTTATTTGTAATTTGTAATTACCCATAAGGGATGTACAAGATTCACCGACAGTGGTAAAAATTATTTATTGTCCATGATAATTACAGAGTTATTGCAAGGTAAGTCCCGGAGTTGCCGGCAGTAGTTATGAGCTGTCATTTACTATGGTAAATGGTAATTGGTCAAAGTGGGGTGCACATGTGGAGGAATAAACTATTTTTAGTGTTATGATGCACGTCATAGATGCTGCAAGAAGGTGTCAGAGATTCTATGACAATTGTAAGTTGTCATAAGAATTTATGACACTAATAATAGCATATAACACATCATAAGATGTTGTGAGTGGCTATTTTTAGCCCCAAGGCATTCAAGCTTGCATGGGCACTTTTTCCCAAGTGTAGGATGCATGTATGACAACATTTATGACCCCGTAAGAGCCTATTCTTGGCCATGGGCGCCCAAAGTTGTGTTGTTGATTCTTGATAAGTGTTATGGGCTTGTAATAAGTCATTTAATTTCTTGAGGTTGTGTAAATTCTATATAAACCATAGCATAGTAGATGAGATGCATATAACAGTTTACGTGTACCCAGGTTCTGCTGGAGTGAAGGTTGGAGGACAGAGGAAGTGAATGTATTTGTAATCTCTTTTTGTGAAGATAATATAACTTGGCCTCTTTTCTTGGTGGATTTTTTTACCTGAAAGGGTTTTCTCCACGTTAAACACTTGTGTTATGTGCTTCATTCTACTTCTAGTATATTTATATATTGTGGCTTTATGCTTTGTTACAATCTCCATTGTTAATACACACTAGAAAGATTGCTGGAATTTATTCAAATCAAATTTCCATTGAAGTAGTGTTGCTTTCATTTCTAACATTTGGTATCAGAGCCTGGCTAGCTTTGACTCTTGGGTGGTAGTGTGGAAGCTGTAACTGCAATGGGAGATTTGGTTGCATTTGTTTTGCAGATCTTGTGTTGTTATTATGGCTACATCCACCATTGCATCAACCTCTCGAATGGACATTGAGAAGTTCAACGGATCAGGGTATGAGTTGTGGAAGCTAAAAATGGAAGATTTGTTGGAAGAAAGAAACCAATGGTTGGCTATTCAAAAAGAGAAGAAACCTGATGATGTCTTTCAAGATGAGTGGGATAGATTGGATAAGAAGGCATGGGGAACTATCCAGTTGTGTATTTTAGACTCTGTCCTATTGAATGTCGCAAAGGAAGAGACTACATACAAGTTGTGGAAATGGTTGGGTGAGATCTATCAAGCCAAGAGTATGGTAAATTAACTTTATTTAAAAAGAAAATTGTTTTCCATGAAAATGCGAGAAGGTGAATCAATTGCAGAGCATTTAAATTCTTTTAATTTGTTAGTGAGTCAACTTGATTCAGTAGATGTTGAGGGTAGTGAGGAAGATAAATGTATCTTACTTCTTTGTTCTTTACCTGAGTCTTGGGAGAATATTATCCTTACTATCATTGCTAGCCTCATGGATCTGAAGTTGGATGCTCTTGTTTCAATGCTACTGTCACAGGAATTGAGGAAGAAGAGTTCAAATAGTTTAGGGGATGCGCTCAGTTGCAAGGGAAGGTCTAAGGAAAGAGAACCTAAAGGAGATCAGAAAGGGGCTAAGGGCTAGTCTAAGACTCCTGGTAAAAAGAGCAGAGTTAAGTGTTGGAACTACGGTAAAAGGGGACATGTGAAGTAGTGTAGAAATCCCAAGAAATAATGGGAGAGTGCTTCAGATAAGTCCTTGAATGTAGGAGAAGAAGTTTTACTTTCTGCATGTAATCTTGTTTCTAATGATCACTGGTTGGTTGACTCAGGATGCTCATTTCATATGACCCCGCATAAGGAATGGTTCTCCTCATATGAAGAATATAATGGAGGTAATATCTACCTTGGTGACAACTCTACATATCCGATTGTCGAGAAAGGAAAGGTATTGTTGTGTTTTAGTGATGGGAGGATTAAAACCCTCCTTGGTGTTTGGCATGTACCTAGATTAGCTAGAAATCTGATTTTAGTTTCGAAGTTGAATGATTTGGGAATGCATGTGACATTTGACAAGCATGGCTGCAGATTGGTGAGATGGAACTTGGTGGTAGCGAAAGGTAAGAGATTTAGGAACTTGTTTAAGCTTGAAGACACTACAGTTTGTAATGCCTCCTATGTATCTGAGGCCACTACTAAAAATACATATATGTTGTGGTACCATAGATTGGGCCACACAAGAAATAATGTATTGAAAACTATTAAGAATAAAAATGTGTTGGATGGTTTCTCTTATTCTGATGAGCACTTTGATTTCTGTGAGCATTGTGTGTTTGGTAAACAAAACAAAAAATCATTTCCTTTAGGAAGTAATAGAGCAAAAGAGAAACTAGAGATTATTCATACGAATGTGTTTGGACCTGTGGATAATGAATCTATTGGAAAGTCTTGTTATTTTGTTACCTTCATTGAAGATGTATCCAGATTTACATGGATTTATTTTATGAAGCATAAATCTAAAACTTTCACTAAGTTTAAGGAATTTGAAGTCTTAGTAGAGAACCAATCAGGTTTAAACATAAAAATATTAAGATCTGACAATGGAGGTGAATATTGCTCTAAGGAATTTGATGAGTTTTGCAAGCATGCAGGTATAATCAGACAAAAGACAACCCCGTATACACCACAACAGAATGGTGTTGCAGAAAGGATGAACCGAACAATTATGGAAAGGGCTAGAAGTATGCTTAGTGATGCACAGTTGGATAAATGCTTTTGGGTAGAGTCTGTGTGTACTTCTTGCTACTTGATACATAGATCTCCTTGTAAGGCTCTTGATTCGACACCTTATGAAGTATGGATAGGTAAGAAACCTTCTGTTTCACATTTAAGGGTTTTTGGTTGTGAGGCTTTTGTTCATGTACCTAAGGAAAAGCGATCTAAGTTGGATCCAAAGGCTGAAAAATGTACATGAATTGGATATGGTGTTAATGTAAAAGGTTATAAGCTTTGGAATCCACTAACCCGCAAGATTATCTTTTCTAGAGATGTAATTTTTAGGGAACTTAGAGCTATTTCTAAACTTGAGCAACCAAAAGAAAGAGATGGAAAGGTAAAGAGAGTGCACTTTGAGTTAGAGCAGCAAGATGCACCTCAAGAAGAATAGAATGATGGATTGGGGGTGAAGAAGAAGAAGAAGATTCAAGTAGTTCTGATGAAGATGAATCTGTTGTGATAGAAGAAGTTGGTGCAAATGATCATGCAGAAGAACAAGTAGAGTCTCTTACTCCACCCTTGAGGAGATCTACAAGACAACAAAATCTAGTTGGCAGGTATAGCCCACTAGATTTTCTTTGTGTATATGCTTTATTGAGTACTAACAATGAACCTAAATCCTACAGGGAAGCTATTTTTGCAGATGATAGTGAGTCTTGGCAGCTAGCCATGCAAGAGGAGATGATGGCTTTAGACTCTAATAACACCTGGGATCTTGTTCGTTTGCCCAAAGGAAGAAAGGCCATAGGATGTAAGTGGGTCTTTAAGAAGAAGTTTGGAGCAGACGGGTCATTGGAGAAGTACAAGGCTAGACTGGTAGCTAAGGGCTACTCCCAGAGAGAGGGAGTTGATTTTGGCGAGATATTCTCTCTTGTTGCTAAATTGACTTCTATTAGATTTCTCTTATCCATTGCTACAACTTATGATTGGGAGATTGAGCAAATGGATGTTAAGATTGCATTCTTGCATGGAGATCTTGAAGAAGAAATTTATATGCAACAGCCTACAGGTTTTGAGGTAAAAGGAAAAGAACATTGGGTTTGCAGGTTAAAGAGGTCTCTTTATGGTCTGAAATAGTCCCCCAGAATGTGGTATCAAAAGTTTGACTCATTTATTTTGAAATTGGGTTTTGTTAGAAGCAAGGAGGATCATTGTGTTTACATTCATTGTGTTGATGGTTCTGTACTGGTTATTGCTTTGTATGTTGATGACATGTTGTTTTTCAACAATACTAAGGGTATGGTCAGTGAGCTTAAAGCCCAACTTTCAGGTGCATTTGAGATGAAGGATCTTGGTGCTGCAAGGTATATTTTGGGAATGGAGATCAAGAGGGACAGAGTTAACAGAAAGCTTGGTTGTCACAAAGTAAATATGTGAATACTATTTTGCAGAGGTTTAGTTTGCAGGACTGTAATCCAGTTAGAGTTCCTTTACCCATTAGTACTAAACTTTCATTAGATATGTGTCTAAAGACTGAGGATGATCTTGAGGATATGTCTAATGTGCCATATGCTAGTGTTGTAGGGAGTTTGATGTATGCAATGGTTTACACTAGACCAGATATTGCCCAAGCAGTGGGAGTTTTGAGTAGATTTATGTCTAACCCTGGTAGACAACATTAGAACAATGCGAAGATGGTGTTTAAATATCTTGTAGGTACTCCTAGTCATTGTTTGGTTTATTCTAGTACTGATAGTGCTAATAAATCTTTGGACATACAGGGTTTTGTTGATGCAGATTGAGCAGGTGACTTAGACAGTTGAAGGTCCACTAGTGGCTGTGTTTGGTCTGTTTGGAGGTGTAGTGAGTTGGATGAGTAAGAGGCAACCCATAGTTGCTTTGTCCACCACAGAAGCAGAGTATATGGCTATAACTCATGTCTCTAAGGAGGTAGTTTGGTTGGGGAGACTGTGTATAGGTATTGGTTTTGATTGCAGGATCATTCAGATTGGTTGTGATAGCCAGAGTGCTATCTTTTTGGCCAAGATTCCCATGTATCATGCTCAAACTAAGCATGTTGATGTTCAGTATCACTTTGTTCAAGAGTTGGTTGCAAACAGAGAGATTGAGTTGAAGAAGATAGACAATCAGGAGAATGTTGCAGATTCATTGACCAAGCCTGTGAGCACAGAGAAGTTCGTATGGTGTAGAGAGGCCATGGGCCTTGTTTCTAGTGCCTGATTATTTTTCATTTGATTTCCTATGGGTTGATTTACAATGTATAATGTCAAGTGGGAGAATGCTGGGATAAGGTACCATTAACCTTGTAAATCCCAATATTGTATTTATTCCATTTATTATTTGTAATTTGTAATTACCCATAAGGGATGTACAAGTTTCACCGACAATGGTAAAAATTATTTACTGTCCATGGTAGTTACGGAGTTACTGCATGGTAAGTCCCAGAGTTACCGGCGGTAGTTACGGGATGTCATTTACTATGGTAAATGGTAATTGGTCAAAGTGGGGTACACATGTGAAGGAATAATCTATTTTTAGTGTTATGACACACATCATAGATGCTGTAAGAAGGTGTAAGAGATTCTATGACAACTGTAAGTTGTCATAAGAATCTATGACACTAATAATAGCATATAACGCGTCATAAGATGTTGTAAGTGGCTATTTTAGCCCCAAGGTGTTCAAGATTGCATGGGCACTTTTTCCCAAGTGTAGGATGCATGTATGACAACATTTATGACCCTGTAAGAGCCTATTCTTGGCCATGGACTCCCAAGGTTGTGTTGTTGACTCTTGACAAGTGTTATGGGCTTGTAAGAAGTCATTTAATGTCTTAAGGTTGTGTAAATTCTATATAAACCATAGCATAGTAGATGAGATGCATATAATAGTTTACAGGTACCCAGGTTCTGTCGGAGTGAAGGTTGGAGGACAGAGGAAGTGAATGTATTTGTAATCTACTTTTGTGAAGATAATACAACTTGGCCTCTTTTCTTGGTGGAGTTTTTTACTCGAAAGGGTTTTCTCCACGTTAAACACTTTTGTTATGTGCTTCATTCTGCTTCTAGTATATTTATGTATTATGGGTTTATGTTTTGTTACAATCTCCATTGTTAATACACACTTGAAAGATTGATGAAATTTATTCGAATTAGATTTCCATTGAAGTAGTGTTGCTTTCATTTCTAACAGAAACTTGTTATAATGCATCAAAGATGTTTGATATTTGAATCAGAAAATGGAATGCCAAGAAGTCATGAACCCTATGTTAGGAACTCGTGTTTAACCCTTCTCTTTACTTTGTTAGTATATTGTTGTTGGACGCATATGCTTTGAAAGTCATCCCGTGAGTATATTGTATTATCCCACATTCATGGGAAGTAATAGTTGTCTAGATTAGACTTAGTATATAAGTACGTGTTGAGGCCAATGAAGGCATCCATGAATTTATTGTATTGAGCTTGCTCAAAGGAGGTTGCCCCCTCAAAGTGGCCTGCGATCAATAAATTCTTTGTGTTTATGTTATTTCATGCATTTTTTATTATATTGTTGCAGGAGGTTCCTCTCAACTGGTATCAGAGAACTTTCTTGGGCTCGCTGGGTGGAATTTCTACCAAAAAAATTTTCTGCAGTGGCCTCCAGGCACTGTGATTATTGCAGTAGTTCTTTCTTTTTTGCATTTGTATTGTTCATTTCACTTGCAAGTTCAGATCAGGGAATAACCCAATCTACTTAACTGTGGGAAGTGCCTGGGCATAGCCCTAAAATGCATTGTGAGGAGTACCACAGGAACCCCAAAGTAGCTGGCCCATTGAGAGGACCTACCAATGAAAAGGGCAACGGCCCCTACCTGATTGACTAGTTCCCATCCGTGAGGTAAACCAAGAGCTGTCATTTGTGGCAAAGCGGTTATCAGTTTTACATGAGTTGTGGAGTGAGGGGTACTGCCCCAATACACAAGTCGTTAGACAACATTGGTGGCCAAGTGACTCCCCTGAACCTTTAGGTAGTCGAACATACCTGGGGCCCATATCTACTGTTAGCTAGAAAATCACAGATTGAATCTGTCTAGAGCCGTTTGCAGATCTCGTTGCAGATCGTTTCTAGAAAAAAAAATTCTATTTTTTTGTCATATCTTCCTTGCTTTAGCTCCATTTCCTCTCAAACTTAACTAGAACCCCTAGAATTTCATTCTGCATATTTCCTTTCTTGAGGACCCTACCCCAAATTCCACTTATCGAAGCCAGAAATCCCATATTTGTCTATTTTTAGGGTTTGCCATAAATTCTTCGATTCTCACCCAACAGCCTTCAAATTTTGCCATAGTGTTCATTTCCTATTTCTGTTCCTTTGTCCCTCTTGGTCAAATTTTCCCATTCTTTCACCCTGCTTCTGAAATCCCCATTTTTTGCTTCCTTGTCCCTCAGAAAGTGTCCAAAACCTAGTCAAACCCCAATTACCCATCAGAGTTTTTCCCAAATCCAAATTTTCCTTTACTAAAAAAATTTCTATTTCTATTTTTCTACCCATTCCCAAAAAAAAAATCTCCTGGCTATGGTTGTCACTCGCATAGGAGCAAAAAACATGGAGGATAAACTTGCAGCCCTTAAGACCAAACTCCAAGATTTGGATGAAAAAGTTCTTGGCCTCAATATTTAGTATTAAGCCATGAACAATAGATGGTAGCTAGAGTCTTCTACAGGCACTGGGTTCTCTTCTTCTGGCAATTTTTGTGCGCTAAAGCTTGATATTCCTCGCTTCAATGGTGATGATCCGACTAGATCGATATAGCGGGTAGCACAATATTTAAGTCTGCATAATACTTTTGATGTCAACAAAGTCCCACTTGCATCCTTTCATTTGGAACATGAAGCCCTTCAATGGTTCCGTTGGTACATCAAGGCTCATGAAGAGCCAAAATGGACAGATTTTTGCAAACTTATTTTGCAATGATTTGGCCCTAGTGCTTTTGATGATTTCACAGGAGCACTTACTAAACTTTGCCAAACTGGCACTGTGAGAGAATATCAGATAGAATTTGAGAAACTGGCCAATCACATAGAGGGATTATTTGTTGAATTCTTTAGAAGCTGTTTTGTCAGTGGTTTGAAGGATGCAATCTGATTTGAGGTTAAAATGTTCCGTCCCAGCACAATGATGGAAGCCCTAGGGTTGGCTAAGTTAGCAGAGGACAAGATCACAGCTCAGTAGTGCTCCAAATCCACTTTTGTTCCATTCAAAAATATGGTTTCCCAAAGACCTCCAATCATGTAAGCTCCTAGAACAACTCCTATCAAGCATTTGTCTGAAGCAGAGATGCGGGAACATAGAGAAAAAGGGCTTTGTTATAATTGTGATGAGAAATTCACCTAGGGACATAGATATGTTGAGCAAAAGCTCTATCTCTTGGATGTGGATTCTCCGCTTGCAACTGAAGTTTATGAAGATGCTCAAAATATAGTAGATGATCAGGTCACAACTTAGTAGCCGCCTGTTGACCCTACTTCTTAGGAAGACCACCCAGAGATCTCTCTCCATGCTTTAGTAAGAGTCACCACCCCACAAACCATGCAGGTAAAGGGTTACTTCAAGAAGCTCCCTCTTATAATACTCATTGATTCTAGTAGCACTCATAACTTCATTGATCCTTGGATCGCCAAACAGGTTGATTATTTTTCCATCCTTGCTCCAGCTTTGAAGTCATGATTGTCAATGGGGGCACACTACCTTGCAAAGGGAAGTGTCGTAATGCATGTATCTCTATTGGAGATTATAACCTATACTTTGAGATGTTTGCCTTGCCCTTAGGCGGATGTGATGTGGTTTTGGGCACTCAATGTTTATGCACACTTGGACTCATCTTATTAGATTTTGCTAAACTTTGGATGTAGTTTTCAGACAATGGGCAAAAACACACATTGAAGGGCTTACAACCAGGGTCTCTTAGCATCATCAGTTCACATCGCATGGAAAAGTTCCTTAAGAAGAATTCACATGGTGTCATCTCTCAGCTCCATTCCATTTAGATGCAACCATCAGAGGTCTCCACTATTCTTTCAGATCTACAATGAATTTTGGATATATATGCATGTGTCTTTGCCGAACTAATGGGATTGCCACCTTCACGACTAGAGGACCATCGTATTTAGCTCCTTCCTAGAGGTGTTCCTCCCAACATCAGGCCCTACCACTACCCATTTCACCAAAAGACAGAGATTGAGATGCTTGTTCAGGACTTACTGAAGCAAGGTATTATTCACCCTAGTACTAGTTCCTTTTCTTCACCAGTTCTTCTTGTCCAGAAAAAAGATGGGTCATGGCACCTTTGCATTGACTTCCGAGCACTTAATCACATCACAATCAAGGATAAGTTTCTAAATCCTATTGTTGATGAGCTTCTTGATGATCTTCATGGCGCTCATTTTTTCTCCAAGTTGGATCTTCATTTTGGGTATCACCAAATTCAGGTTCATGAGGATGATATCCCTAAAATGGCTTTCTGCACACATGATGGCCACTATGAGTTTTTGGTCATGCCCTTTGGACTCACTAATGGTCCTTCCACATTCCAAGCATTGATGAATAAAATATTTTGGAGCTACTTGTGGAAATTCATTCTGGTCTTCTTTGATGATATCCTCGTTTATAGTAAAATATGGGTTGAGCATCTCCAACATCTGGATCTTGTATTGCAACTTCTCTTTGATCATCATCTCTGTACAAAATAGTCTAAATGTGTTTTTGAGCAAGAGGAAGTGGAGTATCTCAGGCATATTGTTTCAGCCCAAGGGGTTTGAGTGGATCCTGCCAAAATAGATGCCATGAAAAATTGGCTACATCCTCAGACACTCAAGAGTCTCTGTGTTTTTTTGGGACTGACTGACTACTATCACAAGTTTATAAAGGATTACGGGAAGATTGTAGCTCCATTAATAGCTATGTTGAAAAAGGATGCTTTTACATGGACACATGCTGCTGAGTGTGCATTTGAAAAACTAAAATAAGCTATGTGTACTACACCTGTTCTAGCTATGCCAGAATTTTCCAAGACCTTCACTATTGAGAGTGATGCTTGCAGCAATGGACTTGGTGTTGTTCTCCTTCAAGATGAACATCCCATTGTGTTCACTAGCAAAGCCCTTTCTGGTAAGCATTTAGTACTCTCTACATATGAGAAGGAAATGATGGCTATTTTGCATGCAGTACAGAAGTGGCGGCCATACCTACTAGGGAATCATTTCTGCATCAAGATTGATCACCAGAGTTTGAAATATTTCCTGGAACAACGGGTCTCCTCCCCATCACAATAGAAATGGGTTAGCAAACTCATGGGTTATGACTATGAGATCACTTACAAGAAGGGTAAGGACAATATTGTGGCAAATGCTCTTTCTCACACATTTGATGACTAAGCTTCTCTTTCAGCTATGTCTATGCCTGTTCCAAATTGGTTGGAATCTGTCCAGCAGGGCTATGTGAATGACTCTTCATTATCTTAAATCATCCAGCAGTTGGCCAATAACCCTTATGTTGTACCGCATTACTCTTGGGATGGTGCTTCTCTGAGATACAACGGTCATCTGGTGCTTCCCTAGAGCACAGATCTTCAACAAGCTGTCTTTTATGAACTCCATTCTTCTCCATTAGCAGGGCACTCTAGGTTCCTCAAAACTTATGAGCAGGCACAACGTAACTTCTTTTGGAAGGGAATGAAAAGGGAAATTCAACAAATGGTGGATGAATGTGATACTTGCCAATGTAACAAGAGTGAAATGACACTCCTTCCTAGATTGCTCAAGCCCTTGCCCATCCCTACACAGATTTGGATAGATATTTCTATGGATTTCATTAAGGGGCTCCCTAAATCTGGAGGGAAGATAGTGATCATGGTTTTGGTTGATCACCTCTACAAATATAGTCATTTTTTTGCCCTTATCCATCCCTATACCACCTCCTTAGTTGCACAAATTTTCATGGACCAGATCTTCCATCTTCATGGCATCCCTTCTTCCATTATCTCAGATAGTGATGCAACTTTCACCAATCATTATTGGACAGAACTATTTCGACACACTGGCACCAAATTGAAGATGAGTTTAGGGTATCACCCACAAATAGATGGTCAGACTAAAATTATCAACAAATGTTTAGAAACTTATCTTCATTGCTTCACCTTAGAACAATAGCATCAGTGGGCAAAGTGGCTCCCTCTCGCTGAATGGTGGTACAATACCTCCTAACTCACTGCATCTAAAATGACTCCATATGAAGTAGTCTATGGTCAGGTACCGCCAGTGCTCCTTCCATACACCCCCAGTAGTTCACCAGTTTAGGCAGTCGACACAGTTCTCCAAACCTAAGATCAAATTCTTTGCATTTTGCAACACAATCTTCACATGGCAAGAAATTGAATGAAACAAGTTGATCAGCACCGTTCTGAGTGCACTTTTCAAGTAGGTGATATGGTTTTTCTTCATCTATATCCATACAAGAATTCATCCCTAAAACTCAAAGGGTGTCATAAGCTGGCTCCAAAGTTCTATGGGCCATATAAGGTTCTTCAAAAGATTGGGTCAATTGCTTATAAATTGGAGCTTCCTCCTTCCCACATTCATCCAGTATTTCATGTCTCTTACCTAAAGAAAGTTCTTGGCACCAACATCAGAGCACAAACTATTTTACCAAAACTGGATAACGAAGGATCCATCATTTTGGAGCCGGAGGCAATCCTCGACAGGCGCACTCATCAACTTTGCTCTCGATCCATCACAGAGTTGTTAATTCAGTGCCATAGAATGCAACCAGAGGATGCTACATGGGAACCACTTCTTTAGATTCAGCAACAATTTCCACATCTTAAGCTTTGAGGACAAAACTTTTCTAAGAGAGAGGGGATGTTAGGAACCCATGTTTAACCCTTCTCTTTACTTTGTTAGTTTATTGCTATTGGATGCATATGCTTTGTAATTCATCTCATGAGTATATTGTATTATCCCACATTCATGGGAAGTAATAGTTGTCTAGATTAGATTTAGTATATAAGTACGTGTTGAGGCCAATGAAGGTATCCATGAATTTATTGTATTGAGCTTTCTCAAAGAAGGTTGCCCCCTCGAAGTGGCCTGTGATCAACAAATTCCTTCTATCTTTCTACTATTTCTATTATTTCGTGCATTTTTCATTATATTATTGTAGGAGGTTCCTCTCACCCTAGAAGTTGCAAGTATGTAATGAAGGCCTCGTTAAAGATTAGAATTACCTAAATCTATTGCATGTATATACTATATTGAGGATAATTTCTAGGTCAGATTGACTAGAATAAATTTACAGTATAGACAAGTTTGTGTCTAGAGTTGCTAATGAAGATAGTCAACTATAGGTTGAAATAGTCTCCAAGTCAAGTCAGAGGTGTGTGTCTAGATGACATGACCAATCAGAATGATCATGCTTAGCTAGAAGAGGTCTATAGTTGTATGGTCGATTGAGGTATGTAGGACACTACACTAGGACTCAGATGTTAAAAACCTAACAGTTCCTTATATCTATACCCTTCGTGAAGGGTAGGGCCACTTCTAGTTGGAAGGTGTGTGGGGGACCATTGGTTTGTGGTTGGAGGTAAATCACTTAGATGATGCTCTCCCTCTGAAGTAGAAGACTCGCCAAGACTCGTGAAGACATATATCAATTATTCAGATATAGTGTACTCCATGTTATGACTTGTGACAATCAAATTTATGAGGTAAAACTCTTCTTTATGCCAAGTGCAGTTTATGTAATGTAAATGAAAAGTGAAAGGATTTCACAATGATTCTAGCTTTGATTATGTTATGAATCCAAGGTTGAAATTATATAGAAAGCTGTACTTTATTTCTTGTGATTATGCAAATGATATATACTAAAAAAAATAAAAAAATTTCTTGTGTTAACCAAGTTTATTTACATTCTTGTAATTTCTTGAGTTTACCTGAGTTTTAAGAGGAGGAATGTTACATATGGTATTAGAGTGAACCAGGTTCAACACCTGGACCTATGAGCTCACTATGAGAAAACTTGTTAAACATTCAACAGATTGGCTAAGGTTTAAAACTGGATTGATGCTAGGATGGCATAGAAAAAAAACTGAGAAGATTGTGTTCCAACTGTAATCCTAGTGTGTTGCTATAGCACCATCTTATAATATCATCTGAATGATGAATGTTAGTTACTCTAGGAAATAGGAGTAGATGTGTTATAACCTTTTTATTTGCAAAATTTTTGTGCATGATAAAAGTCTTAAGGGGCTTATTTATTTGTTGTGCTTGTAGCATAAAATCTAATCCACTGTAAGTTATTGGAAAACTTGACTGCAATGCAGAAATCTACTCCCTTGTTAGTGACTCAGTTAGTCACGTAGTACATAATAAGTGTTCCTCTAGATTTTGACACTTCTTTAGATTTTTGGTAAAATCCCTTTTAATATTTGCAAGGATTGTCATTATTTTATTCCTTTATTTTGGAATGGTCTAGCCACCAAATTTTGAAGATTGTTTATTTTATGACCATTTGGTTAAAATTTGATTTATTGTCACAAATGAGATCATTCTTTTAATTTATTGTTGAAAATGAAATTGCTTATAATCTATTATTGAGTTAGGTTATTGTGGTGGCTATACAAGAACATTTTGATTGTTCACTATGTTTGATGTAATGTTCATCTCTATCATGTCTTGGATGGGCCTGTGATGGATTGTGAAGGGAGTAAATTGTAGAAAATACACCTGGTATGTCTTTAACTTTACAGAAGAAATAAACCTTGTGTGGAAGGAAATCTGTTCTAAACCCTTTTAGGGTTATTAATATGTAAGTTACTGGAAGGAGGTCTTACTCTGACATTACCTTTTGAACTTTATGTTATTGTATGCAAGTAGACATGTAGTCCAATAAGCCTAGGTTAATAGTATCTCCAAGTTGAGCAGGTTGGTGAACCATGACCATGTTCATTGCGAAATGTATATTTATATAAAAACTATGGCCATAGTGAGTGTTGTTGCCACCACGTGCACTTGTCAGTTCATAGTACTCTGGATACTTAACTAACCAGAGTTGTCATATTTGGTTGGAGGGTATCCATGGTATGACAGAGTTAGTTAAGTGGGGGTACACACACCAGAGCTCAGATGGCAACTGAGAGGGTTTCCAACACAACCTTTCGTTGAAGGGTTAGACTGCTTCCAGGTAGGAGGTGTGTGGGGGAACCACTTAAGTCTGTGGTTGCAGGTAAAAATAGCCAAGCGATGCTTTCCCTCTCATCAGTGGCATACCATGTCTTGGAGGATAGTTGAACTAGATAAGGAATTTTGATCCTTTCTCTTGTAATTTCTTATCAACTTATTTAAATGATGCATGAAATGAATGAAATTTGTAGTTGTTGAATAACCTTTTCAGCTAGAAGAGTGAAAGTTGATCTTACTCTTTGTATCTTATGGTAGTACCATACTTACATAATGTTATTAAACTTTGGCAAAATTTTCTTGGTAAACTTGTGAATGAAGTGGATGGTTGCTACACATGAAAAGAGTATCCAACTCTTATAGAGCTTGTTATAACAACTCCTATCATTCTACTAACAAGATGACTCCATTTGAAACATTGGAATGAAGAAGATGCCGAACTCCTATAAGCTGGTAAGCTAACGGATAGCATTAGCATTAGTCTAGAAATGTTGTCAGAAATGGATGAACAAATTAAACCAATCATAAAGATTGGTGGAAGCTAATAATAGATAGAAAAACTAAAGTAAATGCAAACCATACACTAACTCAATTCTCAGTTAGAGAAGAAAAGTTTCATAGAGTATGGTATGTATTCCAAATTAGTTCCTAGATATTAGGGGCTCCTCAAAAATCTCAAAGTGATTAATCCGGTTGATTATAGAATTATTTTATTTTTCCACAAGGCATATGATCTTTATGATTATATTTGAAAAGTATATAAGAAATGACCATTATATTCTTAGAATATTTTATAGGAATAGGACCCAAGAGTGGTCATGATTGAGCTTTTAAAAGTTCAAGGATTCCAAGCGCTGCTTGCAAAACAAAGAGGTTACTCATGGTAGTTTTAACAAAATTTTTATCTTATTTATGTTTATCATACATTGAATCATCAAGGACAATGAATCTTAAGGGGGAAGGTATGTCACATCCCTAATTTTGACTTGAATTTACTTTTTACTTTTACATAAATAGAAGTGAATTCTATGGATAAATGATTTGGCATTAAGGTATAATGTCGAGATAAATCATTAGTTTCCTAGACTCTAGTCATATGAATAAATGCATGTGATGTAATGATTTCATAATGTAATTTTAAATTTGTTATTCGTGACGTTATGAATGGACTAACGATACGCTAATCCCGTCTACATGACTGCAAGTTACATTCAACAAAAATAGGTTTCCACCTCTCCAAGAAAGGGAGGGAGAGCATCATCAGAGAGAAGGGAATAGATATAAAGAAAAGTATAGTTTGTCGCCATCTTAAGTATTGTTGGTGCAATTGGTGAACCTAATTAAGTCGGGTAAGTGATACTCGACCCTTTTGGTCTAAGTTTATTGCTCAACTCAACAAGTTGTTGCTGTCGTTTAGAGTCTTCTAGTGTCGTTTAACATCAACCTAGTCATTTTGGGGAAAGTGACATCATTAAGGTTGTACATTAGTCCTTTTGCGACTAAGACAACTTTATGTCAAGTACATCATTTATGACATCATTTCGATTACGTCTTCAGGGATGTAGTTGGTAGAATTGTTAGCATGTTTCAATTTTATGATTTTAACATTGATTTTGTATTTTGTATAATCGAAATTGATGTGAGTTTCATTTGTACGTGAAGGGGAGAATATCTCAACCCAATCACGCTCAAACGTAAGTTTTACGTCGCATTATTATGATAACTTCTACTGATACTATATATAATCTTAGACTATTATTATTATTATGCTATTATTTGTAAAATTGGTTAGCTTGAGGGTGCTTATAGTCTTAAATGATAACTACCCTCTTTATTAATGAACTTTCATTCTTGATCATTTTGAGGGTATTTTATCTTGAAAGAGTCATTGTTTTCATGGGCAGTGATGCTTTAATCACCACGGTTTCCTTAATCTATTTACTCAAGTCTCATAGCCTTATTAAGAGGAGAAAAATTTGTGGCATGGACATGTTTAGTAACAAACAGATTCCTAAGTTGTTAACTTCAGTAGTGGAGTCGTAGCCCATTGAAGACATTAAAGTTTAGTTATCAAGGACTCTTTATTCGACCATCACCACCTCCATCATTTATGCCTTCTTGGAAATGATAATTGGTTAAGAGTATTGTGAGAAACAGTTTGGAGTGGGGCTACTTTTAAGATTAAGATATTCGACCCCTTTATGCTCACTAACTGCACAATGCAACCACTCCCACTCAACTAGCAACTTTTAGGGGATTGCCTCTAACTTCGATTAAAGGGAGAGTTTTAGGCAAAGTGCAATGAATAAAAAGGAAAATGAGTTGGGGTGGAGTTTCCTATGGCCTTAGTGGAGAGTTTTTCTCAATGACCAAAGCAGAGTGTTTAAATATACGGAAGCCTTGAATTGCGGAGGAAGACATTTTTGGTGATTACTTAGGAGAGAACGGTGATTATCAAAACTTTTGCTATTCTATCTTAGACATGGTACTAAAGAATGTTCTTTTTCCTGAACCTCTTTTGAGGGATATAATACCAGAAAAAGGAGATGACGAGACAAGTTATCACATCAAATGAAAAGGGGGGGTCATTATTATCCTAAAGAATCTTAGAAAAATGTTGTCATAGTAAGCTGAAGAAGAGTATTGTTACCAAGATGTAATAGGAGTTTAAGATCATATAAAAAAATGGGTGAGTGATCAATGCAGCAAGGAAGGATAACAACAACATTATCATAAAGGAGAAAGAGGTTTGCTATCTGGTGAGCTGAGAGAAGAGGATTAGCATAGTCCATAGAGAGAAACTCTATCAGTATTCAATGTCCTTAGAAAGAATTCTATAGAAAGAAGTAAGAAGTTGTTATATCTATAGTTTAAAATACAAGAGGTACGTCCACTGATCTTATCTATTGTTATTCTTTATTTTGACTGCGAATAATCAAGATCTCACAGAGATGTTCTCACGTGGAGTTTGGTAAACTCATGTAAATCATTAAATGTGTATTCATATCAATGGTGTTATCACGTTTTCTTAGCCTATAGATAAAGTATCTTATCAAACCATGACACGACAACCATGATACGGGTAGCAAAAGAGCTGAAGTATGGAAGGATATGAAAGATTATTTGTCTCATAGTATATATGTAGAAGTTTTATTGGATTGATATTAAATATTTGGTGAATGAAATTCGCTTATTGTAAAAGATGGACAATGATCTTGAAATCATTAGAATACCTTCAGAAAGTAGCATATTATCTCATAATAATACTACAATAATAAGAATTATCATGAATTTGAAGGCTTATCTGTAGGCATTAAACCTATTCTTTTAAGAATTGATAAAAGACCAAGAGGTCGTTAATTTATTTAACGTGGAAACAAACTTATCTAGATCAAATTTGACTTAGTCGAGAGATTAATTTTTTTTTTGTTATTACGATATTATTACTTATCAAAATAAGTTTATTTGTATTCCATCATGTTGGAATAGGAAAGATAAAAAACCTAAATTTTGATATAACTAAGGTTTAGAGATGAGGAACTCTCGAGTCCCTAAGTTACATTATACTATCACTAGTTCGAGTAGAAGTACTATGTTTATCTTGGAGAGATATTATTGTAATTAATAGCATCTTTTGTACCCCATTAAGCACCAATTAGACCAACTTTATGATAGTCCTGAAAGGACTGGTGGTCAATAAAACTAGGTGACTTGTTGACATCTACTTAGCCATGATATGGTAAGTATTCTTAATGTAAATTTGAGTAACTTGAATAAACTTTGTAGTACAAGATAAAATTATTTCTCCATGACAGTACTAGGCTCTAGAACCAAGATTAAAACCTTGAAACTATTGCAAGTATGGGCCTAACTGGTGTTGTCATTGATGTCAACATACTCCTATTGCATTGATGATAAGGATTGGATGAGCTGTGTGCTGAGGATATTGAGAAAATTAGTCCTAATCAGGAAGAGAGAAGAACAGTGAAGACAGTGAGCTAAAGATCCTAGCTAAGATGAAGATTAGAGGATGCGTATCAAAGGGTTTGTAGATATGTGTCTTGAGATGATTCAGTAAAGATTTTAGAGGTCTGCATGATGATCTGGAGAAGTTGTCACTGCTTAAGTAAAACTAGTTCTGGCAGGTGTTTAGAGTTGACAGAGTGATACAGATAGGTCCGGTGAGATCCAGAAATGCATTATCCTATTCTATGGATTTGGTGGAGTGTTTAGGAAGTCTATGTGGAGTGACAACTCAAATGGTTTGTGATATAGAGGTCTGCAAGCATCTATTCCATTGTGACAGTGATGACAGACTGTGTTCTTAAGGTTCTAGATGAAGGAGAGAAGGATTTTAGTAAGCAGATGTAGTGTGGATGTTCTTGGTGATTCAGGCTAGCTTGTGGAGGTCTTTAGATCGTGTCTAGTTCATCTTGGTGATCCACATTGGAGTTTCAGCTCCCAATTGAAGAATAACTCCCGGATGATGGTGTTCTTCCTGAGTTTGGCCAACCGGATGAGTTACACATCTTGTGGATGATCTTGAAGATGTTATGTGAAGATTGGCATGTTCCTAGAAGAAGATTGAAGTCTCAGATCTATGTAGTCGACAGTGTGTTGATCTGTGTGAAGTCTTTTGTAACTAGTCATGATGTATTTATGTATTTGCTTTGTAATGTTTGCCAACTTAGATGATCATTCCTAAGTCAATGTCTTGTATAAATAAGGAATTGTAAAGTCATTTCAAGTGTGTCTTGTGGAGATGAGAATGTGGTAGAGAGGTGAAGAGCAAAAGGCAGAGCAAAAGTTTTAGGGTTAAATGGAACTGACTCAAGCATGGTGAAGATGCTATTCTTCAGGTCAAGTATGTGATACTTATTCTTCTATAGACAGTGTGTCTCTTGTAGGCAGTGAGCCTCTTGTGAGCAGTGTGCTCGGGCAGTGAGCCCTAATTGGCATGTACCATTTTGTTCTTTCTATTCTTCTAATAGAGAATACAATCTTGGGTTAATCACCCCGTGGTTTTTCCCTTAACTGGGTTTTCCATGTCAAAATCTTGGTGTCTTGTGTGTTAATGTGTTACTCTTGATTTAATGCATTATGTTTCCATGATTGACTTATCATTATGCTGCTGAATTACAAAGTGGATTTAAGTGTTTAATTGGAAGAAAGTTTTGGACAACTGATTCACCCCCCCTCTCAGTTGTCTGCCCTAAATCTAACAATTGGTATCAAAGCTAAGTTCCTCTAAAAGAGCTTAACCGCTTGAGGAGATCCAAGATGTTGTACTACAAGAAGGATAGTCCAAAGTTTGATGGAAACAATTTTACTCTTTGGAAAAGTCACATGCAATGTCACTTTTAATGTATGGGAATGCAGTATTGGACCATGGCTTCAACGAAGTATACTCCTCCACAGAATGGCTCGAAAACCACAAATGAAATTATAGATGCTGAAACCAATCTATGGACTAATGAAGCTCTTCTAAGTGCCTTGTCTGATTCAGAGCTGACAAATGTTGACCTACAAACTACTTTTGAGATTTGGGAAAAACTGGAACTTCTGCATGAAGGAGACAAGTATGTTAAATGTGCAAAGCTACAAAGTTTGAAAGGAAAATTTGAAAATCTGAAGATGAGAGAGGATGAAAATATCACTACATTCATGCCAAGAGTAAATGAGCTTGTTTGTGGCATTAGATGTGCTGGTGGAGTCTTGGATGAAGATGAGATTGTTGGCAAAGTTCTCAGATCTCTTCCTGCTTCTTATAAATACAAGGTTGTTGCCATTGAAGAATTCAGAGCCCATTCAGGTGTCACAAGAGATCAATTGGTTGGTAAATTGGCTGTATTTGAATTGACCGAGTTTGGAGATGCCCCCCCAAGACTGAATCTGCATTCAAAGCTAGTGCCTCTGCAAAATGAAAACAAATGTTTGATCCCAGAGAGAACTCTTCAAGGAAATTTTCATGGTATGAAAAAGCAAGAAAAGCACTAGAAGAAGAAGAAGAAGAAGAAGCTACTCAACTTGAAGCCCTTATTGCAAAAAGATTGCCAAGGGGATCTGGTAAGTATGAAGGGAAATTGCCTTTTAAGTGTTTTAACTACAATAAGATTGGTCATTTTGCCTCAAGGTGTCCGGAAAGATTTTCAAGGCTAAACCCTAACAAATCAAGGTTCTAGAAGAATTGTTACTATGTTCATGAAGATGATGATAATGAAGGAGTAACAGATGATGAATCAGAAATAGGAAACAAATCTGGAAGTGATTGGGTGTTTATTGACCTCAAGGAAGAAGATCTGATGCCCTCTGAATTGGTCAATCATAAAGTTGAAGAAAGAGGTCTGGCTTCCCAAGTTGAAGAAAAGGATGATTGGGTGATTGACAGTGGATGCTCCCACCATATGACAAGTGACAAAAATAAGTTCATAGATTTGGAAAGGTATGAAGGAGGAATGGTAAAATTTGGTGATAATTCTGTTGGTAGAATCAGAGGTAGAGGAACTATTTCTTTTGATGGAAAGAACAAAACTGCTAATGTACTGTATGTTGAAGGTCTAAAACACAATCTTCTCAGTGTCAAACAGTTGGTGGACAAAGGCTATGATCTCTGATTCAAGAATGGAAAATGCAAGATCTTTGAAAGCTCTGGAATAGAGATTGCATTCGGTACTCAAACTAAAGGTTATATCTTCCACTTGGTTGGTACTAGTAAAAGTTGCTTATTTGTTCAAATTGATTACAGTTTGTTGTGGCATAGGAGAATGTGTCATGTGAATTTTGATAATATCATCAAGATAAGCAACACTCAGGCTATAAGAGATCTTCCAAAATTGGTGAAACCTACAAATAGTTTGTGCAAAGAATGTCAGTTGGGTAAACAAAGTAGAGGCTCATTCAAAATCAAGGAACAATCTTCTACTAGATTATTAGACTTAGTTCATACTAATTTATGTGGTCCGGCAAGAATTAGAAGTGTGCAAGGTGATAGATACTTCATGCTATTAATTGATGACTACTCCCAGATGATGTGGGTAACTTTTCTGAAGGAGAAATCAGAGGCTCTTGACAAATTCAAAATATTCAAGGCTATGGTGGAGAATGAAACTGGATTGAACATAAAATGTCTGAGGTCTGATAGAGGTGGTGAATTCACATCTGGTGAGTTCATAGAATTTGTGAGAAGCATGGAATAAGAAGACAATTGTCTGCTCCTAGGACTCCACAACAGAATGGAGTAGTGGAAAGAATGAATTGGACCATCCAAGAAACATCTAGAACCATGATGATGGAAGTAAATGTTCCTCAGATCTATTGGAGAGAAGCTGTGAGCACTGCAGTCTACACTCTTAATTGAGTTCAAATCAGAAGCAATACCGGTAAGACTCCTTATGAACTCTGGTTTGGCATCACTCCTACTATGAAGTATTTCAAAGTCTTTGGTAGAAAATGTTATATTAAAAGAGATGAAGATCTAGGGAAATTTGATGCTAGAAGTGATGAAGGAATATTCTTGGCTTATTCTACTCAAAGAAAAGCATACCGATGTTATAACAAGAGACTAAGGAAGATTATAGAAAGTACAAATGTGAAGGTTGATGAAAGAATTGAAAAACCCTCAAGGTTTTATGAATATGATGAAGATGATTAGAATGATGTTTTGATTCAAAGAGTCCAAGCCCCTTCTAAAATTCAGATTCAAATTGATCCGATAAATCAGGTAGAAGAGATGAGTTTGAATGAGCCTGATCAAGAATCAGAAGTGCAAGAAACTCCCAAAGTTCCCAGGTATGTAAGACTGAACCACTCTGAAGATTAGATCATAGGCGATAAAAGTAATGGTGTACAAACAAGAAGAAGGATTGCTCAAGATTCAGACGTGTATTGTCTGATTTCAAAGATTGAACCTAAGACAGTGAATGAAGCTTGCAATGATGAAAATTGGACTAAAGCAATGGAGGAAGAGCTGATGCAAATTGAGAAAAATCACACTTGGGATCTTGTTCCTAGACCTAGAAATATGAATGTGATTGGAACCAAATGGGTCTTCTGAAACAAACTGAATGAAGTTGGTGAAGTAATTAGAAATAAAGCCAGATTGGTCTGCAAGGGTTACTCTCAAATAGGAGTTGATTTTGAAGAAACTTTTGCTTCGGTGGCAAGAATTGAAGTAGTCAGATTATTTCTTGCCTTTGCTACCTTTAAGGACATCAAAGTATATTAGATGAATGTCAAGTCTGCCTTTCTGAATGGAGACTTGGAAGAAGAAGTATACATTGAGCAACTGGATGGATTTCGATTGTCTGATCATGGTGATCTGGTCTGCAAGTTGAAGAAAGCACTGTATGGACTCAAGCACGCCCCAAGAGCTTGGTATGAAAGATTGGATAAGCATCTTTTGAAGATTGTTTTCAACAAAGGTACTGCTGACAGTAATTTGTACTTCAAAATTGATCATGAAAATATCTTGATTGTTGAAGTATTTGTTGATGATATCATTTTTGGAGGAAGAGATAGTATTTGCAAAACTTTTGCAAATCAAATGAAAAGTGAATTTGAGATGTCCATGCTTGGGGAAATAAATTTCTTCTTGGGTTTGCAAATCATTCAAACTAAGAAAGGAATCTTCATTTCTCAGACCAAATATGTGAAAGAATTGTTGAAGAAATTTGGGATGTAAGACTCAAAACCAATGAGTACTCCCATGGCAACTGGATGTAAATTGAGCAAAGATGATGACTCTCCTAAGGCTGATCAGAAAAAGTACAGGTCAATGATTGAAGGATTGTTGTATCTCACTCAAACTAGACCTGACATTATGAATGTTTTTGGTCTTGTTGCTAGATTTCAAGCTGATCCTAGAGAATTTCATATCATGGCAATCAAGAGGATTTTTAGATATCTAAAAGGGACAGTTGAGTATGGATTGTGGTATCTCAGAGATCATGATTTTTCTCTTCATGCATATACAGATGTTGATTGGGTAGGAGATGTGGATGACCGGAAGAGTACCAGTGGTGGAGCATTCTTTTTAGGGAAGAGATTGGTTTCTTAGCTGCGCAAGAAACAAGAGGCAATATCTCTGTCCACAACTGAAATAGAATATATTGCAGCAACAGGTAGTTGCACTCAAGTTTTATGGATGAAACATATGCTAAGAGACATTAGAGTGGAGTATGAGGAACCTATCACAATCTTCTATGATAATTCAAGTGCAATAAATATATCTAAGAATCCGGTGTTGCATTCAAAGACTAAGCATATATCCATTAAGTTTCACTTTTTGAAAGAGCAAGTGAACAAGAATGAAGTCAGATTGGAGTTTGTACCTTCCAAGGATCAGATTGCAGATATCTTTACTAAACCTCTACCTAAGGACTCTTTTGAGTATCTCAGGGAGAAGTTAGGGGTTATTACCCCTCTGGTGATGAACTAAGGTGCACTGATTTGCATCAATCTGGTGGATATCACAGTCATATCTTGTGGTCCGAATTGATGATGGGGAGATGCTACTCAAGGGGAGCAGCTGGTATGATTCGGAAGTGGTGGAGTTGCAAGTATGTGCCCTTTGCCATTGATGTCAAAGGGGGAGAGAAGACATGTGAAAAAAAAGTGGTTGCTGATCAAAGGGGGAGTAGTAAAGGAAGAGAAGACATGTGAATGGTTGTTGGTGATAGGGGGAGTTGTGTCAGTAAAGAAAAGTTCTTGTCTTGATGGTCAAAATAGTTTTTCACATCATATGTTTCCATCAATGACAAAGGGGGAGATTGTTGCAAGTATGGGCCTAACTGGTGTTGTCATTGATGTCAACATACTCCTATTGCATTGATGATAAGGATTGGATGAGCTATGTGCTGAGGATATTGAGAAAATTAGTCCTAATCAGGAAGAGAGAAGAACAGTGAAGACAGTGAGCTAAAGATCTTAGCTAAGATGAAGATCAAAGGATGTGCATCAAAGGGTTTGTAGATATGTGTCTTAAGATGATCTAGTAAAGATTTCAGAGGTCCACATGATGATCTGAAGAAGTTGTGGCCGCTCAAGTAAAATTGGTTCTGGCAGGTGTTCAGAGGTGACAGAGTGATACAGATAGGTCCGGTGAGATCCGAAAATGCATTATCCTATTCTACAGATTTGGTGGAGTGTTTAGGATGTCCATGTGGAGTGACAACTCAAATGGTTCATGATCTGGAGGTCTACAAGCATCTATTCCATTGTGACAGTGATGACATACTGTGTTCTTGAGGTTCTAGATGAAGGAGAGAAGGATTTCAGTAAGCAGATGTAGTGTGGATGTTCTTGGTGATTTCGGCTAGCTTGTGGAGGTCTTTGGATCGTGTCTAGTTTGTGTTGGTAATCTGCATTAGAGTTTGAGCTCGCAATTGAAGAATAACTCTTGGATGATGGTGTTCTTCCTAAGTTTGGCCGACTAGATGAGTTACACATCTTGTGGATGATCTTGAAGATGTTATGTGAAGATTGGCATGTTCCTAGAAGAAGATTGAAGTCTCAAATCTGTGTATCCGATAGTGTGTTGATCCGCGTGAAGTCTTTTGTAATTAGTCATGATGTATTTATGTATTTTCTCTATGATGTTTGCCGACTTAGATGATCATTCCTAAGTCAATGTCTTGTATAAATAAGGAATTGTAAAGTCATTTCAAGTGTGTCTTATGGAGATGAGAGTGTGGTAGAGAGGAGAAGAGCGAAAGGTAGAGCAGAAGTTTTGGGCTTAAATGGAACTGACTCAAGCATGGTGAAGATGCTATTCTTTAGTTCAAGTATGTGATACTTATTCTTCTATATTCAGAGGGTCTCTTGTAGGCAGTGAGCCTCTTGTGAGCAGTGAGCCCTAATTGGCATGTACCATTTTGTTCTTTCTATTCTTCTAACAGAGAATACAATCTTGGGTTAATCACCCCATGTTTTTTCCCTTAACTGGGTTTTCCACGTCAAAATCTTGATGTCTTGTGTGTTAATGTGTTTCTGCTCTTGATTTAATGCATTATGTTTCCATGATTGATTTATCATTATGTTGCTGAATTACAAAGTAGATTTAAGTGTTTAATTGGAAGAAAGTTTTGGACAACTGATTCACCCCCCCTCTCAGTTGTCTACGCTAAATCTAACAGAAACAAGGAAGAGAGTGTTGGGAAGTCATAGATTCTATTGCAGTTGCAACAAGAGGTTCTTTTCGAAAGACTAAAACCTAGGATGTTGATAATTATATTAAGGATCCACACTTTCAGGGAGAAGACTGATTAAGTCTTAAGAAATATATAAGTTGAAGGGTAATTTGGAAGATATAATTAACTACTCCTATGTTTCAAGATTGAAACTATTAAACCAACTCAAGGGTATAGGCATACCAAGGGATGGGAAATTATAGTCTTCATTATATGTTCAAATGAACTTGTTTTAGTGTCGTTTGCATAAAAGACAAAATTAACCCAATGTGGGGTAATCCTATTAAGATCTGTTCTAGTTGGGTATGTTGGGGGATTTGAAATATCAAACCCAAATAATTGTTGTACTTTAGATTACTGATACAGGTTTATTAACATGTATTTGAAGGATGAATATACATATGAGTGGAAAGTTAGTAGACTTAAGTAGACCAGGAGGTCAAAAGTGTTTTATAATCCTTTTTGACTCGAACCTATTAGGATAGATAGGATGAACTTAATCAAAAGTCTAGTTTTGAAAAGTGATAATGTCCATTAAGATGTTATATGGATGAGGGTATACCTCATATTCTATGTTTATGTATTTATGAGAAAAGTGAATTCGAGCAATGCCAGGCGGACTAGGGAGACTAGAGGATTTTGTTCTTATGTTTTTTTAATACTTATGTTATTGTGTTTAGAAATCAAGGAAATTTGATATTTCTATGCATTGGGTTAGAGAATTTAAACCCTAGAATCGTAACCTAAAGAATCTAGGAAACCTATAACTCTTATGTCGGGTATGACATTGTATATTGGTCAACAATGTATGGTCGAGAAAACCATTTTGATCAATAGTGAAAATTTGAGAAAACCTTATTGGTTGAAGGGGAAAGGTCAAGAAAACCATAAAGCAAGACAAGAAGAGTCTTTGTAGTACTTTATCAAAGGTATGTGATTCTATGTTAGAGTCGAAACTTGTTATAATGCATCGAAGATGTTTGATATTTGAATCAAAGAATGGAATGTCAGAAAGTCATAAACCCTAGAAGTTGCAAGCATGCAATGAAGGACTCATTAAAGATTAGAATTACCTAAATCTATTGCATGTATATCCTAGATTGAGGATAATTTCTAGGTTAGATTGACTAGAATAAATTTACAGTATAGACAAGTATGTGTCTAGAGTTGCTAATGAAGAAAGTTAACTATAGGTTGAAATAGTCTCCAAGCCAAGTCAGAGGTGTGTGTCTAGATGACATGACCAATCATAATGGTCATACTTAGCTAGAAGAGGTCTATAGTTGTATGGTCGATTGAGTTATGTAGGACACTACACTAGGACTGATATGGTAAAAACCTAACAGTTCCTTATAACTACACCCTTCGTGAAGGGTAAGGCCACTTCCAGTTGGAAGGTGTGCGAGGGACCACTGGTCTGTGGTTGGAGGTAAATCACTAGGATGATGCTCTCCCTTTGAAGTAGAAGACTCGCCAACACTCATATATCAATTATTCAGATGCAGTGTACTCCATGTTATGACTTGTGACAATCAAATTTATGAGGTAAAACTCTTTTTTATGCCAAGTGTAGTTTATGTAATGTAAATGAAAAGTGAAAGGATTTCACTATGATTCTAGCTTCGATTATGTTATGATTCCAAGGTTGAAATTATATAGAAAGCTATACTTTATTTCTTGTGATTATGCAAATGATATATATTAAAAAAAATAAAAAATTTCTCGTGTTTACCAAGTTTATTTACTTTCTTGTAATTTCTTGAGTTTACTCAAGTTTTAAGAGGAGGGATATTACATATGGTATATGAGTGAACTGGGTTCAACACATGGACCTATGAGCTCACTACGAGAAAACTTGTTAAACATTCATTAGATTGGCTAAGGTTTAAAACTTGATTGACGCCAGAATGGCATAGAAAAAAAAACCAAGAAGATTGTGTTCCAATTGTAATCCCAGTGTGTTGCTATAGCACCATCTTATAATATCATCCAAATGATGAATGTTAGTTACTCCAAGAAATAGGACTAGATGTGTTATAACCTTTTTATTTGCAAAATTTTTGTGCATGATAAAAGTCTTAAGGGGCTTATCTATTTGTTGTACTTGTAGCACACACTCTAATCCACTGTAAGTTATTGGAAAACCCAACTACAATGCAACAATCTACTCCCTTGTTAGTGACTCAGTTAGTCATGTAGTACATAATAAGTGTTCCTCTGGATTTTGACTTCTTTGGATTTTTGGTAAAATCCCTTTTAATATTTGCAAGGATTGTCATTATTTTATTTCTTTATTTTGGAATGGTCTAGCCACCAAATTTTGAAGATTGTTTATTTTATGACCATTTGGTTAAAATTTGATTTATTGTCACAAATGAGCTCATTCTTTTGATTTATTGTTGAAAATGAAATTGCTTATAATCTATTATTGATTTAAGTTATTGTGGTGGATATACAAGAACATTTTGATTGTTCACTATGTTTGATGTAATGTACATCTCTATCATGTCCTGGATGGGCCTCTGATGGATTGTGAAGGGAGTAAATTATAGAAAATACACCTGGTATGTCTTTAACTTTATAGAATAAAGAAACCTTGTGTGAGGAAATTTGTTCTATACCCTTTTAGGGTTATTAATATGTAAGCTACTGGAAGGAGGTCTTACACTGACATTACCTTTTAAACTTTATGTTATTGTATGCAGGCGGACAACTAGTCCAGTAAACCCAGGTTAAAGTCGAACAGGGTGGTCAACCATGATTACGTTTATTTTGAAATGTATATTTATATAAAAACTATGGCCATAGTGAATGTCGTTCCCACCATGTGCACTCATCAGTTCATAGTAATCCAGACACTTAGCTAACTAGAGTTGTCGTACTTGTTTGGAGGGTATCCATGGTAGTGCGACATAGTTAGTTAATTGGGGGTACACACTAGAGCTCAGATGACAATTGAAAGCATTTCCAACACAACCTTTCATTGAAGGGTTGGACTAATTTTGGGTAGGAAGTGTGTGGGGGAACCTATTAAGTCCGTGGTTGGAGGTAAAAATAGCTAAGTGATGCTTTCCCTCTCATCAATGGCATCCTAAGTCTTGGAGGATAGTTGAACTAGATAAAGAATTTTGATCCTTTCTCTTGTAATTACTTATCAGCTTATTTAAATGATGCATGAAATGAATGAAATTTGTAGTTGTTGAATAACCTTTTCAGCTAGAAGAGTGAAAGTTGATCTTACTCTTTGTATCTTATGGCGGTACCATACTTACATCATGTTATTAAACTTTGGTAGAAGTTTCTTGGTAAACTTGTGAAAGAAGTGGATGGTTGCTACACGTGAAAAGAGTATCCACCTCTTATGGAGCTTGTTATAACAACTCCTACAATTCTACTAACAAGATGACTCCATTTGAAACATTGGACAGAAGAAGATGTCAAACTCCTATAAGCTAGGTAAGCTAGAGGATAGGATTAGAATTAGTCCAGAAATGTTGTCAGAAATGGATGAACAAATTAAACTGATCATAAAAGATTGGTGGAAGCTAATAATAGATAGAAAAACTAAAGTAAATGCCAACCGTCCACTAACTCAATTCTCAGTTAGAGAAGAAAAGTTTCATAAAGTACGGAATGTATTCCAAATCAGTTCCTAGATATTAGGGGCTCCTCGAAGCTCTCAAAGTGATTAATCTGGTCGATTACAAAATTATTTTATTTTTCCAGGAGGCATATGCTCTTTATGATTATATTTGAAAAATATATAACAAATGACCATTATAGTCTTAGAATGTTTTATAGGAACAGGACCCAAGAGTGGTTATGATCGAGCTTTTTAAAAGTTTGAGGTTTTCAAGTATTGCTTGTGAAACAAAGAGGTTACTCATGGTAGGTTAAACACAATTTTTATCTTATTTATGTTTATGATACTTTGAATCATTGAGGATGATGAATCTTAAGGGGGAAGGTATGTGACATCCCTAATTTTGACTTGAAATTACTTTTTACTTTTACGTAAATAGAAGTGAATTCTATGGATAAATGATTTGGGATTAAGGTATAATATCGAGATAAATCATTACTTTCCTAGAATCTAGTCATGTGAATAAATGCATGTGATATAATTATTTCATAATGTACTTTTAAATTTGTTATTCATGACGTTATGAATGGACTAATGATGTGCTAATCCCATTTACAAGACTACAAGTTACATTCATGAAAAATAGGTTTCCATCTCTCTAAGAAAGGGAGGGAGAGCATCATTGGAGAGAAGGGAATAGATATAAGGAAAAGTATAGTTTGTCGCCATCTTAAGTATTGTTGGTGCAATTGGTGAACCTAATTAAGTTAGGTAAGTGATACTCGACCCTTTTGGTCTAAGTCTATTGCTCGACTCGACAAGTTGTCGATGTCGTTTAGAGTCTTTTAGTGTCATTTAACATCAACCTAGTCGATTTTGGGAAAGTGACGTCATTAAGGTTGTACATAAGTCCTTTTGCGACTAAGTTGATTTTATGTCAAGCACATCTTTTATGACATCATTTCGATTACCTCTTCAAGGGTGTAGTTGGTAGAATTGTTAGCATGTTTCTATTTTATGATTTTAACATTGATTTTGTATTTCATATAATTAGAATTGATGTGAGTTTCATTTGTATGTGAAGGGGAGAATATCTCAACCCAATCATGCTTGAACGTAAGTTTTACATCGCATTATTATGATATCTTCTATTGATAATATATATAATCTTATACTATTATTATTATGCAGTTATTCATAAAATTTGTTAGCAGGAGGGTGCTTATAGTCTTAAATGATAACTACCCTCTTTATTAATGAACTTTCATTCTTAATCATTTTGAGGGTATTTTATCTTGAAAGAGTCATTGTTATCATGGGGAGTGATGTTTTAATCACCACGGTTTCCTTAATATGTTTACTTGAGTCTCATAGCCTTATTAAGAGGAGAAAAATCTACAGCATGGACATGTTTCATAACAAACAGATTCCTAAGTTGTTAACTTCAGCAGTGGAGTCGTAGCTCATTGAAGACAATAAAGTTTAGTTATCGAGGACTCTTTATTCGATCATCACCACCTCCATCATTTATGCCTTCATGGAAATGATAACTGGTTAAGAGTATTGTGAGAAATAGTTTGGAGTAGGGCTAAATTTAAGATTAAGATATTCAACCCCTTTATGCTCACTAATTGCACATTGAAAGCCGCTCCCACTCAACTAGTAACTTTTAGGGGATTGTCTCTAACAACTTCGGTTAAAGGGAGAGTTTTAGGCAGAGTGCAATGAATAAAAAGGAAACTGAGTTGGGGTGGAGTTTCCTATGGTGTTAGTAGAGAGTTTTTCTCAACGACCAAAGCAGAGTGTTTAAAGATATGGAAGGTTTGAATTAGGGAGGAAGGCATTTTTGGTGATCACTTAGGAGAGAATGACGAATATCAAAAGTTTTGCTATTCTGTCTCAGACATGGTACTAAAAAATGTTCTTTTTCCTGAACCTCTTTTGAGGGATATCGTACCAGAAAAAGGAGATGACGAGACAAGTTATTGCAACAAATGAAAAGAGGGGGTCATTAGTATCCTAAAGAATCTCAGAAAAATGTTGTCATAGTAAGCTGAAGAAGAGTATTGTTACCAAGAGGTAACATGAGTTCAAGATCATATAAAAAAATGGGTGAGTGATCAATGCGGCAAGGAAGGATAACATTAGTATTATCATAAAGGAGAAAGAGGTTTTCTATCTGGCAATCTGAGACAAGAGAATTAGCATAGTCCATAGAGAGAAACTCTATCAGTATTTCATGTCCTTAGAAAAAATTCTACAGAAAGAAGTAAGATGTTGTTATATCTATAGTTCAACATACAAGAGGTCTGTCCACTAATCTTATCTATTGTTATTATTTATTTTGACTACGAATAATCAAGACCTCACAGAGATGTTCTCATGTGGAGTTTGGTAAACTCATCCAAATCATTAAATGTGTACTCATATCGAAGGTGTTATCACGTTTTCCTAGCCTATAGATAAAGTATCTTATCAAACCATGACATGCCAACCATGATGAGGGTATCAAAAGAGCTAAAGTATGGTAGGCTATGAAAGATTATTTGTGTCATAGTATATATGTAGAAGTTTTATAGGATTGATATTAAATAGTTGGTGAATGAAATTCACTTATTGTAAAAGATGGACAATGGTCTTGAAATCATTGGAATACCTTCAGATAGTAGCATATTATCTCATAATAATACTACAATAATAAGAATTATCATGAATTTGAAGGCTTATCTATAGGCATTAAACCTATTCTTTTAAGAATCAGTAAAAGACAAAGAGGTCATTAATTTATTTAATGTGGAAACAAACTTATCTAGATCAAATTTGACTTAGTCTAGAGATTAGAAGTTGTTCTCATTATTATGATATTATTACTTATAAAAATAAGTTTATTTGTATTCCATCATGTTGGAATAGGAAAGATAAAAACCCTAAATTTTGATATAACTAAGGTTTAGAGATGAGGAACTCTCGAGTCCCTAAGTTACATTATATTATCACTAGTTCGAGAAGAAGTACTATGTTTATCTTGGACATATATTATTGTAATTAATAGCATCTTTTGTACCCCATTAAGCACCAATTCGACCAACTTTATAATAGTCCTGAAAGGATTGGTGGTTGATAAAACTAGGTCACATGTTGACATCTACTTAGCCATGATATTGTAAGTATTCTTAATTTAAATTTGAGTAACTTGAATAAACTTTGTAGTACAAGACAAAATTATTTCTCCATGACAATACTAGACTCTAGAACCAAGATTAAAACCTTGAAACAAGGAAGAGAGTGTCAGGAAGTCATAGATTCTATTGCAATTGCAACAAGAGGTTCTTTTCAAAACACTAAAACCTAGGATGTTGATAATTATATTAAGGACCCACACTTTCCAGGAAAAGACTGATTAAGTCTTAAGCAATATCTAAGTTGAAGGGTAATTTGGAAGATATAATTAACTACTCCTATGTTTCAAGATTGAAACTATTAAACCAACTCAAGGGTATAGGCATACCAAGGGATGGGAAATTATAGTCCTCATTATATGTTCAAATGAACTTATTTTAGTGTCATTTGCATAAAAGACAAAATTAACCTAGTGTGGGGTAATTTTGTTAAGATCTGTTCTAGTTGGGTATGTTGGGAGATTTGAAATATCAAACCCACCTAATTGTTGTACTTAAGATTACTGATACAGGTTTATTGAGATGTATTTGAAGGATGAATATACATGAGTGGAAAGTCAATAGACTTAAGTAGACCAGGAGGTCGAAAGTGTTTTATTATCCTTTCTG